>CAMTZC010000002.1:5007500-6257500 GCA_947086505.1 Morpho deidamia | reverse complement strand
ACCTCAACGATGCTTCTGCGCTCGCCCGTCCCGTCCGGTGACGTTGTAAAAGCCATTAGGGCTAACAGCATACAGTCAGTTCGAAAATAGAGTTACACAAAGATGATGTACCGTAATATTGTTTGTCTTTAATAGTTCTAAATAAAAGTCTTTGTTTTTAAACGACATTGCAAGCAGAGCATTTGTATGAATCCATGTTATCTAAGCAAAATTATCACAGTAATTATAAAACCTCATTTTTAAATTCAAAGCTGGAAAGTTCAAGGTGAAAGCTAAAAAACGTTGATCATAAACTTTATAGGAAAGCTAAGCTTTGTGTGTTAGGTTACGTGTTCCTACGCGATTGAATCAAAATTAAGGAGATCCTTAGAAAAGAACTGACCGATATAGATGATGTGATATTAAAAATGCTCGACGCTACCGAAATCTGAATTGACAACACATATTCCGTAAGTTGTTTTCTCTGTTTTTATTTTTTGTTAACGGAATGGTGAATTGCAAATATTAAGTAGGCATTTTCCGGGGTTCGAACCCAGGAAAGATCCCCAAGAATCAGCCAAAACGGCTTTTTAATCGAATTTTTATTTTATTTTACATACATTTCACATTAGCTATACGATATTTTACGCTTACGCATGAACGCCATAGAAAAGAACATAATGCGGCCGTTAAATACATTAAAATTACATTAATATCGAGTAACTCACAACCAACAACCGATAGATGTGAATTTAAGTACTTAACTGTCATATTTTTATTTAATGTTAAGTATATTTCATCACGTGTAACAGTTACATGTCATAAAAGACATTAAGAGCGTCGTAAACACATATTAGTTTTCCATTAAGCGTTTATCCCTCGTAACAATCAATTATTCAATTTATGAATATGAATTAAAGAACTTTAATCAATATTAAGCAGAGAAATGACTCTTAAGAGCAACCTTACAACAAATGTTATATTGTCTATACTAATATTATAAAGAGGAAAGATTTGTATGTTGGTATGTTTGTAATCTTTTCACACAAAAACTACTGGACAGAATTCAAAAATTCTTTAACCGTTGGAAAGTTGTATCTTCACTGAGCAACTTGGGCAACATAACATTAAAAAAATAAATAATAATAAAAACATTAAAAGGTGTGAAAAAACTAATTGAAAGTAGAAATTAAGAAATTTAGTAGATATATATTCATTTTAAAGTGAAATCTGTATATAAATTAGGTAATAAATGTGTGTGTAATTAAAAAGTAAGAAACCTAAGCAAAATAAATCTATAGTCCGACTTAGTAGACTTTCCACTACCACGTGATCCATATGTACGCGGATGAAACCGCATGGCATTGCTAGTAATTTATAAAAATAATAGTAATTATAATTAATTAATAACCATATTAATAATAATAATATAAAATCATAAAAAATCTTTATGATTTTGTCGAGGAGTCTATCTCCTGATGATACGATTACGGAGGAACTGCGGTTACGAAGCGAAACGATTGTTGAGTTTTTAATAGTGAATTTGTGTAGTGTAGTGTAGTCCAAAGTGGAGGCTCATAGCTCATAGCTTTCGCATGTAACAGGTATGAAAACGGATAGTACATTCTACATTTAGCATTACATATTCTATTTGCTTTATCAAGGTTAACGGCAAAATAATATTTTTATTACTTTTGTCTTATATTGTGACTGAATGAAAATTATCATCGTGATTTGATCGCTAATATGAATCTATGAGAAGTATAAAACACTGCGATGCGTAATTTTTCAACGTATTTTACTACTTTTAAAAACTAAATAAAATTCACCAATCAAATTCAAATTCAAATTCAAAATATTCTTTATTCAAGTAAACTTGTAAACAAGTTCTTTTGAATCGTCAACTCTACCGCTGGTTCGGAAAGCTGTTCCTAGCGAGAAGAACCAGAAAGAAACTCGGGGGTTGCTCTTTTTAAAATATAAATCTTAAAACTAGTTACATTTATTTATTACTGTCTTGTACAGGGTAGAAGTGCACCTATATCCACACATCCTTATCATCCAAGTAATCTTCAACAGTATAGTAGGCTTTCTGTATCAGCCTCTTTTTAACAGTAATTGCTGTAATGGCATAACTAAAATTGATTTCGGCATTTTATTATATAATCTTATACCCAAACCCACAAACGATTTACGTACTTTTGCTAAGCGCAAAGCAGGAGTTGCAAGCTTATGTGATTCCTACTTTGTCTATTGTATACATCACCTATCGTTTTATAATTCTTTATATTTTTATGTACAAAAATTACATTGTTTAAAATATACTGTGAAGCAAATGTAAGAATACCTATTTCCTTAAACTTCTCTCGCTTCAACTAATCAAAAATCAAATTCCACTTGCGCGGTTTTTTAAGCGTTATTTCTTCAGTTAGAGATCCTCCAGAAGGATGATGAATGTCAGATAAATCATATACAGATATCTTAGTTGTCAACAACTCCGTATCGACAATTTCGTAATTGTTATCGAACGACTTTCGCTTATGATTAGTTTGAATTGCATAATTGCGTTGGACGATATTTATTATGCGCTTTTCGTGGGCGATCCAGATCCAAATTCTTTACGGTTTCAAGTTTAATAGATCTTTCCTAATTTAGAAAGGTTACGATCCAGAAAAGACTAGGCATTCAATTTTTAGTTTTCACTGATTTTAAATACGAGTAGGTGTAAAGTTTATTGACCGTAAACAATCTTTTCGCTATTATTTAAATAAACATGAATCAAACGAAGTCAAATCAAAATAATCTTTATTCAAGAAGGTTTTTTTACAAGCACTTTTGAATCGTCAAGGATAGATTAGATTTAATAAAGCTACAACTAATGCAGAATGTTGCTCTTACCGGAAAGAACCAGCAAGAAACTCGGCGGTCAATGTTTTAAACATTTTTAATTTACATTATTTAACTGCGGTCTTGTTTGAAGCTGAAAGGATTTTCAAAGCAATTTTATCATTCAATATTATAGCAGATGGCTTTTAAAGCTATCACTAAATTAAGATATTTTATTTTTGAGTTGGAAATTTCATTAAAAACGTTTATCTTTTCTTACCAATCTACATCCTAAATATATACACCTATTACATGAATTGTGAATAATATATCCTACCTAGGGTAAGTATTGACCAACTGACCATATGATCAATTGCATTTTTATCGGTGAATTTTCCAGTGAATTCTAGAGCCGACACCTATCTCTCTACTTTATACATAAAGCCCCTTGAGGTTAGAGATACGATAAACGTATGAAATTTTAGATCTTCCAAGTATCTTATAGTTTCTTATTTGATCACGCATATACACTCTTAGCATAGCTACATCTAAGGTAGCTTATTTTATTTTTAATTGGGAAACAAACAACGATTTTATTACTATATAAATATTTAAACATAAATGTAAAAAATCAGCAATAAAAATAAGCTTAGTTATTAATTAATTTTAATTAAACCTTAACTCATATATATGTGGTTATATCTTAGTCTACTTTATATGTATTCCCATTATCTTTACATTTAGATTCATAATTACAGAAACGATTATCATCTGACCTCGGCGACCCATTAAGATTGGATCAACAAAGTCTAAGATAAGAACTATATGTCACCCATAAATAGCGATTCATATCGAGTAGTAGAGATATTAATCGCAACCAAAAACAATTCATCATAAACTATAGACTCCACGTTAAGTTCAATTGTATAAGATCTAAAAACAATCAATGTTGAATTCGAGACTTTTTAGTCGAATTTAGTTTCAGTACTTGTTACTTACTAGTTGTCTTAATAAATAAAATGAATGTATTTTAGAGTCTTAAAAACGGCTGGACCGATATTATTTACATTTTCAGACAATCTTTAGAATGACCCAGCGTATGATACTGTATAGTTTGGTGGTGATCGGAGCATTTTTTAACTGTTGAGTTCTCTTTCGAGGGGAGCTCGAAACCAGACTGAGGCACAGCAACGCGTGGCCAGACAGCTAGATTTAAATAAAAATATTCAAATTCAAAGAACAATCTTGTGCTAAAATTAAATTATAATTGGTAAAATCACTTGAGAACTGCGGTGGACCTGCGTTTATCTAATTTTTTAGTTCATATTAATTCGTATTCGCACAGTGCCAAGGCATTGGAATTTCGACCACCCATGGAAGACCCCATCAGTAAAGCCCCACTAGGTGGGCAGAAGACTTTGATATTGCAGGTCAGCAGCGCAAGATTATTTGGCAAAGCGACCTTAAAAATTCCTCCTTTCAGAATTGTCTGCGAATATTTTCGAATATATTTTATATCACAACCTCATTATTCTAATTTTCTAGATCAAAATTATTCTCTAATATATCCTAGTTATGTCAAAGAAGAATCTTAGTTAATAGTTTCGTTAGTGAATTTATTTTAATTTGGATATGAAAATTTGGTCAGATTAAATTATTCAAAATATAGGTATGCTTTTTTTGGCATTTTTATTGTCATTTAAAATAATTCAAGAGAAATTTGGAATAGTCTGAGATATTACGCAAAGAAAGTATGATTTTTTCAGTGGACGACATTCCTAAGAGAAATGCTCTGCAGGTGTTGAAATACCTGTCTTTATTTATTACCCGTTCTCTCAATCAATGGAAACACAAGAAATCGTAACTCTGAGATTTACTATCAGGATTTAAAGATTAATTAAGTTAAACTTAATTTAATTTATAGTGAAAACCGTGGCGAGACCTTGTTCCTCTTTTTAGTGTGTTCAAATCTTGGGCAGGCATCAGTGATTATCTTTAAAGACTTATTGCGCATAATTGAGTTGAATTGATTTGCAATTTATCACACGTTTTTGGTGAAGAAAAACGTCAGGCAATAACCTACATAACTCTAGAGAATTCTTGGAATATATGCAACCTACCAATCCGCAATAGAAAAGCGTGATGGGCAAACTTAAACCTTTTCCTAAAACCAGAAAATAGCCATTGCCCTAATAGTGGGGTAGTAACGAATTGCTACTTTAATTTACTACTTACGGCTACCAATTCCATTACCCTAAAATAAATGACAAAAATAGCTTACATAGTATACAATCTAGTTCAATTAATGGCAGAAGTGAACAGGATACTATAAGTCTCAAGCAATCTATTATTTTGTCACATGACAAACATATCTGTTGTAGATTTACAGTGCCTCTGTTATATCAATGAATGTTTGAAAGATTCAATCAAACTAAATGAAAATGCTTTTAATCTCCGCTTTGCTGGGAACTCTAAAGGATGACCTAATCCCAATAGCCAAACCCGTCGTTACTTTATATACTTAGTTATATTAAATTTCCCATAAACCTATTTCGGATTATTAAATGATTCAACGTAATATATATAATATATATAACTAGGTTTTGCCCGCGGCTTCGCTCGCGTGGAATTTAGTCTGCCACATTGAGTATCGTTTTTTTACTTTGTATTAGATCATATACTTATATTTATATAGTTACTCCTGCATCCAAAATTTCAGATAGTTTAAGGCGCTGAACAGAGCCAAATAGGCTGACTTTAAACACGTTTTTAACAAAAGCTATAGGGATGACGATTAAAAGAAAAATATATGTTAATATACATCATATCTCAGAGAGAATGTAAGATTTCAAAACATGATTACGATACTTTTTTTCGATAAAAAAAATTGGTAAATAGACCTCTGATTTTTACTTTGATCGTAAATATCTCTAATATTTATCAACAAAAATTGGTAAAATTAATAAGACTAATAAATCATTATAATATAAAGAGAATGTAAGATTTAAATTTTGAATTAATTAAGATATTTCATTCAAATTAAATATTTTTTAGAAAATAGCAAAACTGAAACGAGTCATCGTCTCGCTTCTCTTTTACATCTACGAATATAGACACTAGACAGTGACCGCTGAGGCGCGCTGCTATACGGACGTGTGTCGCTAGCTGCCGCCTTTTGTGACTATTCCTTGTTGATAATATGTCTTTTTTTAGGTGTTTAGTTATAGTTTCAGCATACTTAGTTTTATAAGATTAATTAGACATAAGTTTTTTAAATAAATTGTACAAAAAAAGTTTGGATAAAATAGTGTACACCTACAATGGGTGTTAAAAAATTAATTTTGTCGCTACGCCGTCGCAGAAATTGTGGGCGTGGCTTATATGCCGAAATCTGAATTTGCGCCAGCTCTGTTCAGCGCCTTAACTTAAAAACAAAAAGATTCCATAGAATCTTCGCGCCCCGCATATAAGGCACTCTATGGTGCCCCATTTAAGTCAATCATATCGTGATAACTTTTAAACTATTCGGCCAAATTACTTAGCGTAAAAGACAAATTTTATCACGTCTAACATTTTTTCACTTTAGTCGTAGTGGCGTCTCCATTGCCATTTTGTCGTGGAGCCTATCTCTTGAAGATTCTTCAGTTAGGGGCAAAACGATTGTTTTTATTTAAAACATATTATATATTATTTAACCCCTGCCTTTATTTCCACTTTGTATGAGGTCGACACACATGGTGGGATAAATTACCTAAGTCGCCTTTTACGACACCTCGATAAGAAATGAGGTTTGCTTATTCTATTCAGCCTGGTACCATACGGTGGCTTATTCAAAACAGATACATGTTAATAAAAAATAACCCAGCATTATTGAAGCTGCTACCTAGCATCAATGGTAACTAAAAATAAAACCCATAACATACTATAAAACTAGGGTTAAATATAAAGGTGAATTTATAGACTGCGCAGAAATAACGACGTAACAAATACAATTGTCAGGAACAATCACAGCTCTATTCGGCCAATGGAGAATATACTCAATTATTCCGAATCAGATCGACGAATCAATTTATGTCAGCCACTTGTGTGGTCTATTGGAATATTGTGGTTTACATTTATAACTATAACGGACATTCCTTTAATTCTTAATTGCGTGATTTGTAAAACATAAGACATGTTTATAATAATTAAATTCGTCATCATTCTCCTGCCCTTATGCCAATTTGTGTGGTCAGCACAACATATTTCAAACAGGTTGTAACATGTAGGTTGAACATGGCTAGATATTTTACGAACGGCCGCCTGCCTGTAGTCAGCTTACCTTGGTCAATCTTACATGTACATGTATGAGCCACACGATGGGTCAACTTACTTAGTCGTCTTTTACGACACCTCGGTTAGAAATGAGGGTGGTCTATTCTAGACAGCCGGATACCACACGGCGGGCCGACTTACCTTAGTCACGTATTACGACACCTCGGTTATAAATGAGGGTGATCTATTCTATTCAGCAGGATACCGCACGGTGGCAATTTAATTATTTAAATCAATATAACTTTTAAAATAACTAACGGTCTACAGCCGGTGTACTATATACTTGTAATGATTAAATATTGACCGATTGATAGAAATATTTACGGCCGAACATTGCAAGCGCATGACCTCTAATAAACAATCGCTGGTTCTTTACACGCACGTATAAGTTATTTATAAAAACTCTCTGCTTACAAAAGTAATAATAATGTGTAAATCTCCCATATATTTATTTATATTTATGTTTTCATTCCTTTTATTTAGACGAAAGCTCTATATATTAAACTCTTAATTATTGTTATTTCAATAATGTAATTACATTATTGAAATTAACATAATTATGTTAATGGCTATCCTTTAAAAGAATGTACTCAATTATTCTAAATCAGATCACTTGAATAATTTATGTTAACTACGTATGTGGTCCGATGAAATATGCTAATTGGCACTATTATAGCGTCTATTAACATATTACTAATAAAGTATACTCGTAAATCCTATTGATTATTATTCCCTTTTATTATTTGAGGTATAAAACAATAAATTATTTATTATTATTGTTTATTTGGACAGGCAAATAATGTTTACGATGTCATAGCTACTTTAAAAAAAGGTAAAGTAACGGCCTGTTACTATTCCACGCTGGGCATAGACCTCCTCTCTTCGTTTTTCTGGAGAGAAGGGTTGGAGCTAAGACATGCTGCTCCAATGGGAATTGGTAAGGTACACACATACCCAGAATTCTCTAGAAATATGCATCCTCACGATGTTTTCCATCACCAAAAGCGTGTGATAAATTGCAATTATCAATTAGACACATAAGTTTTAATAGAAAAAATCATTGGTGCCTGCCCGGGGTTTGAACTCATGATCGTCTCTAGAGAGTCACACGGACAGTTTCATCGATTTGTCGAATATGGGCGCTTCAGAACCATCGTAAAAGTAAAAGCCTTACGATCATTCACTACACATTATTACAACTACCGATGACTTAATGGCCAAACCATGGTATTAGGCCTTACAGGCGGTACGACCTTTACCGACACTATTCACTACACTATTTCTCTCTATGAGACTTTTCCTCTGATGTCGGTTGGGTGTGGCTATTTGCTACACGCTCGACGGCATAATAGCTGATCACAGTTATACACTCTACACTCGACTACGCTTCGTTCTAAACCGTGGTTGGCCTCACACAAGACATTCCGAACACGACGTTCCCCGACACATGTAGAGCGTTTGCCATCCATCCAACCAGATGACGCTGTAATGGCCTTCAGGACTAACGACATGTAGCAGACACTATAACAGAACTACCTTGCTATAATCCGCACGGTTTAAGCGAATGCATAAAAACTAATGCTAATAAATGCTAATAAAAACGCATAACAAAAAAAAAAGAGTAACTGCAAATAATTTAAAAAATATGCAAAAGGTTAACATCACGCGGTGTTCCCAGACGGTCACTCATCCAAGTACTGACCGCGCCCGACGTTACTTAACTTCGGTGATCGGACGAGAACCGGTATATTCAACGTTGTATGGACGTTGGCGATACTACTATCTAATTGTATGATTATAATAGAAACATCATTATAAAAAAATAAAATAAAAATATACATATAACAAGGTATCATAAGATAGAATCAATCCCATTTATGAAGAGTAGAATGTTATATTCATTAGGTATTTCAAACACGCCGATTTGAATCTTGAACCAGCATAAATATATTTCACTGATTTCTTTTTTAAAAGACACGATGTCAATATTTATCAGGTATAAATAGAGATAAAAAAAACATAAGCCACAAAAGCTATAATTATTTGCTATAATCCGTATTAGAATGTATGTAATGCTAAGTGTATGAAGCAAGAAAAATTCACGTACCTTACACATGCAAGACAAGTCACCACATGCATCCGAAGACGCCTCCACCAGCAACAATGCACACAAGCAACACACACAACCACATCAAAATCTCGACGATCATTTCGCTCCGAAACCGAAGCATCATCAGGAGGATAGGCTCCACGATAAAATCGCAATGCCGTGTTTGTTCGTTTTTTGTTTGTTTGCATTCGCTTAACCCGTGCGGATTATAGTAAATTAGTTCTAATATGGAATTCTGCAAAGTAACGCCTGCTTCTATAAAACATGTAGCAGATTTGAGAAAAAAGAGGCTTTTTCTCTGGCCAGCATCACCCACTCGGTGAAGCTTTAGGCCGGATTCACATTATGATGCCATTCTCGATTTGATCTCGCTCCGTTCTCGGTCCTGTAAAATATTCTTAAACAACAAACAATTAAAAACCCTTAAGTCTCACAGCTTGTTGTCAGTTCGTATAAGATCTCTTTTACAAAAAATATACGTATATACAAATAAAGGAATCTAGTCGGGTGAACTCTGAAGAGGCCATTTACAAATTATTTTTATGGTTCTCTTAAATCTCAACAATGATGAATGGACACTTATTAAAATGTCTGACTTCATAGCTCAAGTGGCACCATTGCTAGGCGCCGGCGAATAGGTGATAAAATTATTAATTATAATTATTATAAAGCTAAACGTAATATTTGATTAATGGTTCCGTGATAAAGCAGCGGGTTATCCGTGTACGAGTACCTATATGGATGGACTTATGCCGAACAGAATCAATTTGTTTTAAATAAGTAAAATATACTTAATTATAAGTGGTTCAAGTTCCATCGTGGATATTCACGCTTAGTAATTATATTACTAAGCGTTACTAAGCGTTTATTATAATTATTGTTACATAAAATAACAAGTAATAGCATGAAACTATATTTGGCCTTACCATTACAGCAGTTTAAAAACACTGTTAAAAAGAGGCTGATACAGAAAGCCTACTATACTGTTGAGGATTACTTAGATGATAAGGATGTGTGGATATAGCTGCACTTCTACCCTGTACAAGATAGTAATTACTAAATGTAACTAGTTATACGATTTATACTTAAAAAATAGCAATCGCCGAGTTTCTTGCTGGCTCTTCTCGGTAGGAACAGCTTTCGAAACCAACAGTAAAGATGACGATTCAAAAGCACTTGTTTACAAGTTTACTTGAATAAATAATATTTTGAATTTGAATTTGAATACAGAGTCCTTAAAATTAGCTGTAATTAAAAATTAATATTACTAAATGAGGCAGCGTTTAATAATTATCGAGAATTTTTTTTATGAATCCTTATTGAACATTTGAGTTGAAATCTTAAATTTTTACTTCAATCTCGTTGTATAATGATGACCATTAAGATCAAAATACGTTTAAAATGTTAATTTTAATAATGTAAAGATTTTCATTTCAATTGTTTTGCGTATCATATTTATGATTTAATAATATAAATGAGAGATTTATTGTGAATTTTGATATCTATTAGGTAACTTCGAGAGATGAGAATCATAACTCCGATAAATATCTAAGAAGTCAGTAATATAAGAACCATAATATATTTGTAAGACCTTGTTTCTTGACTGATGACATTCAATTAGCTTTCAACGTACGTTTTGGGCATTCTTTAAAAAACCTTTAGTCACGTCTTTTAGTGAACGCTCACTACTGTGCTCGGTCAAAACAATTTTATTTAAAGCTTTTGTGTTTTAGTTTCGTGTTTCATAACATGACGTAATTTGAAGGTTATTAGAAAAATGTATCTACATTTAGAAATATGATAGCGGTATCGAATAATGTACTTGGTGTGTTATTTTTATGACTAAACCTGATATGAATTAAAATAATTTTTGGTGTCGTAAAAAGAGACTAAGGTAAGTTGACCCGCCGTGTGATACCCGGTGGAGTAGAATAGACCACTCTCATTTCTTACCGAGGTGACGGAAAAGGTGGCTAAGGAAAATTAACATCAAGCAGGCGGCCGGTCGTAAAATACCTAGCCAAATCATTTAACAACATGTTTAAAACATCAAATCAAATTATTCTTTATTCAAGTAAACTCTTTTTAGCACTTTTGAATCGTCAAGGATCAATATGATTAAGGAAGCTACAAATGATTCGGGATGTTGCTCTTATCGAGAAGAACAAGCCATATGAATAACATGTTATGCCGATCCCACTAAGATAAGTGGGATAAGGATGGGAAAATGATGATGAATGAGAATACAATTTATATGATTTTTCGTAATCACCGCCGTGTGGTATCCGGCTGAGTAGAATAGACCACCCTTTTTCTTACAAAGTCGTAAAATACGACTAAGGTAAGTTGACGTCAGACAGGCAACCGGTCGTAAAACACATAGCTATATCAAGTGACAACATGTTGTGCCGACCCCACTTAGATTGGGATAAGGGCAGGAGGAGGATGATGATGATGATGATTTTCGTAATCAGTTAAAACTGAAATTAAAACGTAACTAAAAGTTTCACTTATTATAGAAAAGACGAGAGGTACAAGATTAGTATAGCAAGGACATAAAATGAGGAGGGATGAAAATCATGTGATCAAACGAGTGTTAAATATGAATGTGGATGGATATGTGACTCTACGGAGGCCAAAAAGGAGATGGTTCGATTGTGTGAAGTATGACTTATAACGGGAGTTGCGCCAGAGTTGACGAATAGGGTATGTGAATATAATGATAAAAAAGTCTATAGGTTTCTTAGTGCCATATGAGCCACTGAAACTTCAAATTCAAATTCAAAATATCATTTATTCATGTGAACTTGTAAACAAGTGCTTTTGAATCTTCAAGTCTACCGCTAGTTCGGAAAGCTGTTGCTACCGAGAAGAGTCAGCAAGAAACTCGGTGGTTGCTCTTCTCAAATAAAATTTGTAAAATGTATCGGTGACCTAGGTTTTGTATTTAAAATTTGGTGGTATTAAATAAAAGAGCAAGAATAATTTTTGTACTTGTATTGTGCGTACCAAAGCTCAGTAATTTTATATTTGACTCAATACATGACAATACATAGTTGGTTAATGGAAGTTGATATTGCGGTATTGATAATGTATGATACATTTTCAACCGCGCATACGTAGTCTTGGCTCTTGATAGCAAAATGATTAGTACTAACTAGTTCAGAGCATCTCAGTATTTTTAGTAAAATAAATGTCCAGTTTGTAAAAATAAAAAATAATAATAAAAAAGAATAATTCTTACATACACCATTTTATTATTTATCAAAGAACATTGTCGATGAAATAATGGAAAACATTATCTCCTCCTTTCCTCTTTATTGTGAAATTTATCTGTCTATTGAATCGTCATTCATTCGGTAGTTATTAAATCTTAGAATACATTTTTGATATCATTCAGTCAGTCAGTTATGAATGTGAGGTGATCTAATTTTCAAAAAAATCGTAAAGATAAAGATGTGTATATTTCCAGTCCTATATATAGCACGCTTAGTATTAAAGTGACCGAACTCAAAATTAGGCTTAATTGAGCTAGATACAATGTAATCCTTATTTCAATGCTATCTATAACATCTACGAAGTATTCAAAAAATTATGGGTTCTTTATGACACTTAGGCCTTTTGTAGGCGCTACGCTGCGCTTTATTGCATTTTGTGACAAATCAACTTTTTTGAATTAAGTCACTTTAATAGTGGGCGATATAAATGTACTTTTTTCATTGTATGCTTAACTTAAAAGTGAATCAAGAACACACTAACATGCTCGGAAATTCAATTAATCTATTCTGATTTTCACAAGTCATATCAAATATATTAATCAAGAATATTAAATTACTTAACTTGATACTATTAAAAACGGTACGTCAATGATTTTGATTAATCATTTGAACATTAGCGATTCATACGCCATTAGAAGTAGTAAATAAAATCATTGCTGAAAAATTGCAAATTATATCCGGTTAGACTTACATGGTAAAATAATCGGATTTGCCCCATTATTTTCAAATTTCATAGTCATGGTTTCGTATCATAAATTATGCTAATATACATGGTACTACAATTGCGGAATACCATAGTACAAAAATAATTAACAATATATTTTGCTAATAAACAAAACCCACGTTTGTTTCAAAACAAAATTCTAGATAACTAATAATATTATTACTTTTGTACTACATATAATGTATTCGAAATAGACATATTCCATGACGACTTTTCTTTGTATAAAAAACAAATAAGATTAATTTCGAAAATGCGCTGATGTGTTTAATGTTTCTTTTATTATTATTATTTTTAATTTATATTAATATCTCTATATCCAATTAATATATACAATTAGGTATTAGGCAGCTATAGTGGTAATTATATGATTTATACAAATGTTTGTACCAACTTTTAAAGGTGTTTAACACAGATTTAGATTAAATTGTATTTTAATAATGTGTTTGGAAATTGTGTATTGTAAAATACTATTAGTTCGTCTAATAATAAATAAAATAAATAATTCTTTTAAATATCATTTTGCTTTTAATTATATACCAAAACGAAGATGAAATCAGTTCACGTTGTGAGCAAGCTGTGATAGCCTAGCGGTGAGACCGTGCGACTCTCTAGAGACGACATAGGTTCAAACCCCGGGCAGGCACCAATGAGTTTTTCTATTAAAACTTATGTGTCTAATTGATAATTGCAATTTATCACACGCTTTTCCTTGAAGGAAAACATCGTGAGGAAACCTGCATATCTCTAGAGAATCTAGGGATATGTGTAACCTACCAATCCGCATTGGAGCAGCGTGGTAGGTCTTAGCTCCAATCCTTCTCTCCAAAAACGGAGAGAGGAGGCCTTAGCCCAGCAGTGGGCATAGTAACAGGCTGTTTACTTTTGTGAGCAATATATTAAAAGGAATCTAGGCAAAAAAGTCAAAACCCATCTTTATGAATATGGCCTTGAAACTTTAAGTTGACAAGACGTTGACCGCTGTTGATTAATTTAGCACATTCAGATTTTTTAGTACAAGTCGTTAGCATTTAATTTAAGGTTACGGCTACCAAGCTATTGAAGTATTTTGGACATGCTTAATTCTCAATTTTGCTAGTCGTAAGTACAGAAAAATATAAGTGTCAATCATCCATAAAATATAAAATCCGTAATGTATAAGAAAGCATTAATGCTGCTATTAAAAGTCCTACAAAAAATTAAACAAAATTAGTTCAAAAAATTATATATACTGCATTAGATTAGATTAGATTAGAATATGTTTCGTGTGGGATTTTTAGAACGGTGGATTGGAACAGATTGTCAAGTTGTTGTCAAGGAATATCAGATAATTGCTTTGTTGCAGCAGTGATGCTGTAAGTAAAGGAATAATAAAAGTAAGGTCATAGTTCCGTTTTATATTTATTTGTCATTTTTTTAGTGTAAGGGTACTTAAAGAAATGACCTACTAATAATGACAAAACCTTAAAGAATAGAAATATTTCGATTTATTGTGTACTAAAGTCAATTAATACACACACAAATATATTGTAAGAAGGTCAGGAAGAAGCTCTTACTAATAAGTAAGGAATGTCCAAGTAAAAAATACAAATGTAGAATGCCTATTTCAGACAGAAGTTCTTTTGAAATTTGAATATGCTTTCGTGGCTCCGACATTGATTTATTGACTACCTTCGTTGGTAAAATTTGTAACAGGATACGATTATTTCCGTAAATCTTAAAAATACTGTCATTAATTTTGATAATTAAAATAGTTTTGATGTCTTCAAAAAGATATTATATTGAAACATTTAAATTAACTTGATATGTACGGTAGTGAATTAAATATATTAATTTGATTACAAAGTAAGATTGTTTTGATTACCCTAATTATGTTTAATGATATATTTTTCTTCATTGATATATTTTTGACGTGCCCAGTTGTGTAGTTATTAGTGATCCTGTTTTTATCTCCGCGGGTTGCGGGTTACATTTTCTAAAAACAATTTTTTGGTTGTAGTCGTGTTAGTCGGGTTTGGATTTATTTATGTATTTAAATATTTATTTAAAATTATATGTCTATATATAAACTAGTTTTTTGCAACCCATAACACAAGTATTAAGTTAGTTAAATTTGGCGATGAACGATTATGTATGTAATTGTCCCATATAGTTATTTATAATTATTTTAAAATTGCTATAACATCATATCTTTTCAGAAAAAAAATGATTTTAGTTGAAAGCGACTCCTATTTTCTCATAGTCTCACCCAACTCTTATAACCTCAAATATCGACAACATAAACTAAGTAAAATTCCCACACAATATACAAATACCATGTAACAAGTCGTACATATCTTGATCGTCAATCGATTTGGCATATTCGTATGCCTTGTTTATCGAAGCTTTATTGCATTTAATTTAATACAATATCAACTTCGAAGGCTGCCTCTTCCTTATGGCCATACAAATGATTCAAGCGGTGTTTAGCCATTGGTATCAACAAGTCTATTGCCATATATCATTGTCTTCCGCACCATGTGGGAGGTTTATATTTTCATATATACTATACTATAATTGGCTGATTATTAAACCCCAGGCAGGCACCAATGAGTTTCTCTATTAAAAACTTATGTGTTTAATTGATAATTGCAATTTATCACATGCTTTTTGGTGAAGGAAAACATCGTGAGGAAACCTGCATATCTCTAGAGAATTCTAGGGATATGTGTACCCTACCAACCCGCATTGGAGCAGCGTGGTAGGTTTTAGCTCCAACCCTTCTCTACAAATAAACGGAGAGAGGAGGCCTATGCCCAGCAGTGGAATAGTAACAGGCTGTTACTAAAGGGTCGAATATAACCTATATTCACTTATTCCTGTCATCTAAATAATACTCAATAGTAGGCTTTCTGTATCAGCCTCCCTTTGACAGTATTTTTAAACTGCTATAATGGCAAAGCTATGTAATATGCTATATAAAGCTATATAATTATGTTTTAAAACATAATTTAACATTTATTTAGTAAGTATTACTTTTTATCATATATATCATGGGTTGCAATAGTGGCAAAACTCAAAAAAGCATAATTGGAGATAAATGGGTTTAAAATTTTCATTGCTAAATAAAAGCAAAAGTAGTAATAAAAATATTTTGCTATAATGCGTGATAATTCATTATTATGGATCTCCGCAAAATAAAGCCTAATTCCTATAAATTATATATGTATGCCTATATATATATTTAGCTAAAAGATGCGTTAGTTGGCTTGAACAAAAGGACTAATATTAAATTACGAGTTCTGCTGGTATCGCTGCTGAAAAGAATGTGAAACAAAAAATGAGATGACAATGTTTTGTTAGTTGCAATTATTCTTAGTCCAAAGCAGGTGTTTTTTGAGTCGTGTCACTATTGCAGCACATAAACGATATGTACGAGTATGTATATACATACATACATACTCGTAGTATGTATATACATACTCGTACAGATAAAAAACAGACTAAAAATAACCAGGTCGGCTTCACCAGTATACGTATCGTCAGGTCATTTGTCTTTTTGTCGCTTTCTTTTGTCTTTTGTCATTTACTGACAGTGAATTCGTATTTTACTATCGATAATTAATCGTTAGTCGGCATACCTTTGTCAACTCCATCTCTGTCAATTGAACGGGTGTAAGCTTCTTAAAAATTTCAATCTTCATTACTGAATGATATTCAAATGGTTACTTGATGCAAGATTTGAAATATGGTTGAAAAGTTCCATACTTGACTGGCCCGTTCGCGCCGTGGGTAGTGAAGGGTCCTTTGGCTACGCGGGTCGCGGGTCCGATTCCAGCCGAGGGCCAACATTTTCTGTTAACAATTTGTTGGTTCTTCGAGCCTGGGTGTATATTTGTATTAAAGTATGTATTTAAAATTATATATCTAGTATATGTAGCAGTTGTCCGTCACCCATAACACAAGTATTAAGTAACTTACTTTGGGGTCGTGTGCGTAAGTGTCCCATATAAAAAAAATACTTAAAGAATACATAAACAATAAAATATATATTTGTACTTTAAATATTTCTATTCTATAGAAATATCTCTAACAATATTTTTGAACAAATTTTATTGACATTCAATAATGGAAGTAATATACTGAGGGATAAATATGTCTATCTTTCCTAATTTATTTTAAAAACACATTTGTACCACTTATAAAGATATTTGCACGACCAATAAAGCGGTGTGAAGTTTGCAAACTAAATATCTACAGTTAAATATTTATTCTACAGTATAGAAGTCTAAACCGCTATTTGCATACATCAAACCGTCGCCGACATATTTGTAATCAGATAAAGCGAATGATTTTACGGTTTGGATGAAATCTATAAAGAAACGGCCACCCATGGCGCCAAAATCACTCCTCGCGTGTTCCAATTGGAAATAGATTTAAATCACATTTAGTGGGTTAAATCGTTTAACTGAAATATATTTATTTTGTATTTATAACGGTCAGGTTACTAATGCTTAAGACGTATGTATTAGTCAATGTAGATTTTTTTTTTCATTTCCCGTTAACGCTATTCAGAGCTTACTTCACCGCTTTTTACACGAGCAGCCTGTGGCTGGATCATACGCGTATTTTACGACACCTCGGTAAGAAAGAGGGTGATCTATTCTACTCAACCGGCTACCACACGGTGTGTCGACTTACTTTAGTCGTATTTTACGACCCCTCGGCAAGAAAGAGGGTGGTCTATTCTACTCAACCGGCTACCACACGGTGTGTCGACTTACTTTAGTCGTATTTTACGACCCCTCGGCAAGAAAGAGGGTGGTCTATTCTACTCAACCTGCTAACTCACAGCGGGTCGACATACCGTAGTCGCCTTTTACAACACCTCGGTAAGAAATTAGTTTAGTCTATTCTACTCAGCCGGATACCACACAATATAATAATGCATTCAGGATGCTGATAGGAGTAATATTTGGGTGCGCTATATTTCAACCTCGAGATGTCGGCACAGTTTCCATTATTATATTCAACGGTGGCTCAAAGTTTTTCCAAATGAGGTTTATTATTTATGTGATTTATGATTAAATTTTAGATTTTTCTAAACTCATTACTATTTTAATAATATCGTCTATTTTTATACATAGTAACCGGCTACATTTTTATTCATTCTACTAGTTTCAAAACTAAATCTGAAATTCAGACATTAAAGCATTTTTATGTAGAGCATGACATTTTTAATATGAAACTAAATCTGCTATATAACAATCTTGCGGACAAATTAACAGCTCATTATCGATTATTAATAAAAAAAACGAATCTATCAAATTCTAATCAAGTTTTCACACTAACAGGTGGATAACTGTTTAATCTAATATTAGTCATAATCGGTCAAGTAGAAAGGTCAGAATGCAATAAACGGACACGGTTAATTATGGATGGAGCTTCTCGGTGCATAATAACCTGAACGCAAGTGAGGAGAAATTTAGTCATAAATAGCATAAATAATCGATGCGACGAGCGGCGGCTCGGTAAATGAACTTACAACTAACCATGTTAAAGTTTCATTGATTATATCTTCATGGAACCTAGGAACTGTTTGTCAGATATTTAATTTTGAACGCTTTTCTACTACTTTTTTAGTACGATAAGGAATTTAAATGATATGAATTATATTAGATTTGCTATTAAAATTTACTTGTAACTTTTTTAGTGTATGAAAATAACAGGATATCTAAAGTTTAAAAGCTTTTACATTGAACAAGACAAAAAAGAGCGTAGAGTAACGTATATTTTAAATGGACCAATCAATTTCGAACTTAAATTCCACTTAAGGATAAATATTATCTCATTAGAATATTCTTGTGTTCGATCATGAAGGATTGACGACCTCAAAAAGGTCGCTGGGCGCCACTGAATTCAAACATCACGTACACAAGATCGTGTATTGTGGGGATCCCATCAGACTTACGTCCAGCAGTGGATGTCCATCGATTGAAAAAGAAGAAGAATAATATAATTACTATTAGACATTGGTTATTAATAATAACCGGCATTAATGGTAAAGTTGTGCTCCCAGGGACGAAGTGTAACATTGATCAAAATATTATAAGATTTCTAACTTAGAACTACGACACAATTGTGACATTGACCACGCGTTCATTTGATATATACTCTTAAAACAACAACTAGGCCATATCATCTTCGTAACGAGTAATCCTGAGTAAATCTGGGACTACTCCACTTACAATAATAAATCAAACACTATAAGGGAAGCTTAAAATGTAAGAAAATATGTAACGGGGTCTATTGATACGGCACAGTTTTGGTATACGTTAGTATTTGTGTCGACATGTGAATGACATGTCTAATTACCATGAAACAGCTCCGTTGCGTGAAATAAATTTTTGTTTCTAAGCAGAATAGTTAAAAATATATATGTCATACGGTAAAGCTGTATATTGGGATAAGCATATTTTCGAATACCATAAATAAACGTTCATACAGTAAACGCAATTCAAACTCAAGGTTACCCAAGGGGTGCAAATTTTAAATTTTTCTTCAGTCTAAAACGTCTCATGAATGCTCAATGTAAGATCAGCATATAAAATTTAATAGAAAACTCATAAGCACTTGATACGCCATCGTCTTAAATATACGTTTAATGCTAATCCTGTACTGTTAGACGATCACAGCAAGAAAAAAGAAACAACAATTTAAAGAGTTTTTACTTCATCTTCTTGTAGAATTTTGACTAAATGCAATATATTGAACGACCAAATTGAATTTGGTTTGACTGAGAGTAAGGAATCTCTTTTAACATATTCTCGTTTGAGATTTAGGTAGGCCGAACTTTTGAACTACACTAGTAACCACACCAAAAAACGCAGTGTTGGTAGACCTCGTAGAGAGATGACTTTAAAAATATCGCAGTCAGCCGCTGGATCCAACAGACTAGACCTAGTTCAGCAAAAGAGTATTATCGGTTGCAAAAATGTACTGCCGAGTCGTGATGCAGTTTAAAATGAAAACCACCTGAAGTATACATGATAGACACCGCAGTTTTCGTATAATGTAATTGGAATTAACAAATCTAAATCCACACCAGTTTCAAGTGACAAAGAGACAGTAACGTTTTGTGCTGTTGTCGCAACACGGGCGCGACGATTTGGATCACTAGCTACCAATATAGGCCATACATTCACTGCATTCAGCTTACTTGTATGTTGTGTCGATTGTTTAATGAGACACAGTTCGCGGTCACCGTAATTAGAGCATTTCATAAACAAAATTAAAACTCTTTCGATGTCGTTAGCGAATATAGGGCAATCAGTAATAACTATGCTATGCTTGTCTATTATTTGTCCTGCATCAGAATCTTGACAGATGCAAGTAAGAGCTTTTTGATTACATCTTATTAAATATAAGAATGGTGCTAACGTGGCTGTGAATTAGAATTCCGATTGAATAATCATTGCTATAGGAATGGTATAACAGTGGGCCTAATATTTTACCCTGTAAATATTTTATTTTGTGTGATTCGTAGAGCTGTTATAGAATGGACTAAGAAGTTCCGTCAATGTTTATTAGACATATTTTGGGTTGTCCATTAGGATGGAATGGATGGTGTTTTTCTTTACGCGAATAATATGAATGTCTCGTTAAAAAACTTCGTTTAACGTAAGCTATGTACTCTAATAGTTAACTTTATACTATAAGTCCTTATATAATTGCTTACTTAGGTTAGTTCATAAAATCCGATTATCTATTAGGCGATTTTTTTTAATCTTAACAATAAAGAAAATATTGCGTTGGAACTCTATACCTCAAAATCCATTTTTCTGGCATATACGATAGCGGTAAAATTTTAGTCATTTAATATTTATTCGTTATCTTTTTCCAATATAGTGAAAGTTAAAATAATTTAAAATATCAAAATTTATGTAAGCGGTCCCAAGAATAACGCCTGAAAAGTATTTACAGGTTAGGCCTTTAAATATACATACAATATAAGGTCTCAATGTTACTTACTATATACGTTTAAGAGACCTATGATTTTAATAACCTATCGTTCCAAATTCCAAAACTCAACTAAACAAAACCGACCCATACAATAACGGTTAATATATCGTGAATAATAATCTCAGATTAAAACACAAAACAAACCATTAATATCAACGACAAATCGTCTCTACATAATACATATAGAGATTAAAATAAACAACGGTTCGTGCACGAACTCTGGCGCATTCAAGAAGAAAACTACATTTCTTATAATCTGCTTAACTACAGAAATATAGCATGCCAACGGATTACAATTAGTACAAGAATTAATACTTCCGTTTACGTAGTGTCGCTATGTTGGTTGCCGACGTGTTATTAATAAATAAAACATCCAAAAACTTAACCATTGAGCATTGATTGAGTAAAATATATTTAAAATTTTCTAATCAAGAGTTTGATATGCTATGTATATTGATTTATGTTGTCATTTTTTAAGGCATCACTTTGTAGAGGAATGTACTACTAAATACAAAAGGAGCGTCAAAAATAAATAGTACCTATATTCTTCTCTAAAACCCAATATATCTCTACTTATAAATTATATCTATACTTCCTCAAAAGCTGTCGATGTGATCGATTTTCTCAAAATATACTAAACATATTATTGTACGGTTTTTATTAAAAGGTAGTGCAATTCCTCCAGAAGGTATTGATTACTAGTACATTACGGTTTTGAGTACATGACGAAGAGGTCGCGCAGTTGTAAAAAAACTCGCCAGCTTTAGTCGTAGTAGTTTAGTACACTTAACACTTAACACATAACTTCCACTTTATACACTTAAGTAATATACTAGAGAATTAAATAAATAAATAAAATAAATATATGGGACATTTACATACACGGTCGTCTGTCCCCAAAGTAAGTAACTTAATACTTGTGTTATGGGTGACGGTAGATATACTACATATATAAGTTTAAATACATACTTAAATACAAATACACACACAGGCTCGAAGAACCAACAATTTGTTTATAGAAAATGTTGGTCCTCGGCGGGAATAGAAACCCGCGACCCGTGGAGCTGAAGGCAGGGTCACTACCCACAGGGCCAACGGACCAGTCAATTGTACAGTATCTGCAAAATACTACTAAAAAGTCCGCGTCAGCATATCTCTATCTCTTATGGTTAACTCACAATAATCACTTTGATGTTTAAATTTTCAATTAAATACACTGGCATCCAAGCGCATCCAGACGGTTCTTTTGGAACAGTAGTTAATAGAGATAGAGAGTACAGAGTAAAGCAACTTACTATTACATTATGTCGGGTTATTGTTATTATATTACGCATATGAAGCGGATAAAATAACCCACAGTAGTTACCTAGTGTGAGTAATTTTATTTATAAATTTAACGCAATAAAATTTAAGCCATTTATTATGTACGCTTGTCTTAAGTTATTTGCATGGTTTTACCCGTTCTTATAAACAATCATTACACGGTCCGTTCAGGCGAAACGTAACATTTGTACGCACCTATGAACTTTCTTAGTACGTTAATATGAATTTAAAAATTAAAATACCTTGTAAATTAATATTGTTTAAAAGAAAATGATCAATATTATCATGTTTCAAGGTAACTTCAACAACAAGTCTCACAGCGAAATGGAGTGTTTTCAATTTTTATTATTTTATTCAAGTAGAATGTTTTCAGTACTTTTGCATCATCAAATGGTTTTAAAGAAGCTACCATTGATTCGGAAGTTTGCTTCTACTTAGAAGGACCAGTAAAAAACTCGGTAGATAATCTTGCCAAAAATTTATACAGTTTGATTAATTGATTTCATATCAACAGTAGCTGCTTACAGATAAAATATGCTTTTGTCGTTCAAATAATCTTTAATTGTATAATAAGCTTTATGTAGCATTGTTTTAAGATAATTTCTAAACTTGTTTAAAGGCAAGTCTAGATTGTACTTATAGCTTCTTCTACAGAAGAAGGACACTGGAAATACTCGTATGTATCAGGTCTCTTCAATGTATTTGCACACCACACGAATATTATGAATTCACTTGAATATTTTTGATAATAATTAATTTACATTTTAGAGCAATTTTAGTTCATTAAACATAACAATGGCAACCTCATTATAGATAAGATATAGTTTTCTAGTTTAAGCTTGTTGCAAGTGTTCTGAGGCAAAATAAATGGTGGGGGTTGAATAAGCTAATGTGGGTGATGCATCGCTTTGCGACTTTGTGGTGGAGTCTTTCTGATGATGCTTCGGTTGCGGGGCGAAACGATTATTGAGTGTCTAATATTGAACGTGTTCAGTGCTTGTGTCTTGTGGTGGAGGTTTGTGCTTGTTTTTTTTTGTTATACAAAACCAGCATATATCAGCAGGCCTGCCTTGAACTCTTAGTGCGACTCAATTTTACTCACTCACATCTCTTCACTCTTTTATTTACATTAGGTCGAATTCTGAACGCTCATTCGGCAACGTCTTAAAGTGTGCGTCTTTAAGACGTCATGGTATGAAAAAGCAAAACAATTTCGTTTACGTCTTCAATTTAGTCGCAATAAGAGTTCATGGTAGGCCTACAGGTATGAAAACGTATAGTCCACTCTACAATTAGCATTTTCTATTTATTTAATACTTTAAATAGTTTCTATTTACTTAAAATATTTTTTATTACTTTTAAATAATTTATTATTAAAAGTAAAACTCTGACAAATTAACTTTCAATAAATAATTAACTGATTATTCAAAAATCAGAACAGATATGTCCGGTATGTGTATAAAATGAATATTCATAAGCGTATTCAACTTTAAATAACTTCTTAATTATCATCGCTTTCATCACAAGCCGGTTTGTTTGATTATTTCACACGATGACAATTTTGAGGATCAAATATTTGATAGTTGTATAGAATATAGATCAATGTTACACTTAGTATAGTTTGATTTATCATAATGATCTTTTTTTTTCTTTCTCCTGCCCTTATGTCACTCTAAGTGGGGTCGTTACGATATGTTTTTCTCTTTTATTCCATATAATTGAGATCGATTATAAGGAATGGATTTATCAAAATTTTAGCACGAACAACACAACCGCTAACTCTAATAGGCTAACAAGTGACGATGGATTAATAGTAATATATATTTTTTAATATTTAAAAATGTAGTAAAATCTCTTAATAAATGATAATAATAAAAATAATTTAGTACGTTGGTGACAGAGATTAAAAAAAGAAAGAGCAGGTGATATCTGAGAATCGATACAAATGACAGCAAAATTAACTCTTTTATTTAATGCATATTTTAGTAGTTTTTCAATGCCTGAACAGGTATATAACGAAAATTTTTTTAAAACAAATCCTAGCTAAATTTATTATATATATACATACAAGAGATATATATTAAAGATTAGCTCTTTTAAAGATATTAGACTAATAAAAATATATTTTGTTAAAAGATGCCCTTATATGTTAATACGAACATAAATTTTATGAATGCGATTTTATATAAATTTCAATATATAAAAATATACATCTACTTAAAGCAACAGCCTGTTAATATCCCACTGCTGGGAATAGGCCTCCTCTCTCCGTTTCTGGAGAGAAGGGTTGGAGCTAAGACCTACCACGCTGCTCCAATGCGGATTGGTAGGTTACACATATCTCCAGAATTCTCTAGTGATATGCAGGTTTCCTCACGATGTTTTCCTTCACCGAAAAGCGTGTGATAAATTGCAATTATGAATTAGACACATGAGTTTTAATAGAAAAACTCATTGGTGCCTGCCCGGGTTTGAACCTATGTTCGTCTCTAGAGAGTCGCACGGTCTGACCACTGGGCTATCACAGCTTATACATCTATATACATCTACTTATAGATATATAATTGATTTAGAATTATTATAAAAACTTAAAAATTATAACCAACGAGATATGACTTTAATAGATTTCTTAACTGTTTACTTACAATCGAGAATAAATAACCAAGTCAATAGTTTTCAAAGCAAATATACGAGTTTCTAGTATTTCTTGGGTTTGCTGAACTAACACGGAGGGGACATGTCGGAAATTGTCGATTCTGTATTCCCATCGAACGTTAACCGGAGATTTGTGAATAAACCTGAGCATTCAGGAATTTCAAGCGATGTATTATTGCATGACACCGTCGCGTAGAAGTCGGGATATAATATGGAAAACAGCTAGTCAAGTTATCTAGGAAATTTATCAATTTACATATATTGTGTATAACCTGACTAAAAAAATTTGCATTTTTAAAAGCTCTTATTCAGCTTACAATATATATATATGTGAAGGTGGGATCTTCCAAGTTAAATTTGACTCGCTTGCTTGTGTACGATTTAGTTGAAATTTTATTTAATGGTTCAGTCTCGATGACAATTTTTATTATAAGCATGACCTGATGCTGCTTCCAGGATTGGCCCCAGATGAACGAACTCTTCTACGGTTAACAGTAGAGACGTGAAAATTTTGTTAAGCGCTTTTTTAAAAGCATTTTTAATTTTACTTGTGATTTTGTTATTGCATATTTGTAAATAAAGAATTAACATAAGAATTTCGGCTCAAATGATTCTCTTAAATTAGGAAATAGTATATAGGAAGTAAAAGAAATTACGCATTTATAGATAGTAATAGACACTAACGTTATTTAACTTTATGCATTTCTCTTAATAAAACAAAGTAGATAATATTGCACGTCGTTTTATTGTAACAATCAATATTTTAAGAACTTATTTTAATAGTTATTTTTCAAATTATTAAATACAAAATTTTGCGACAAGTGTTCTATTTATATTAGAATTACGAGAGGTCACAATAGCTTTGTGATTCCCGTACCACGACCCAGCAGAGTTAGCAAATCATTCGTTGGTCTCAGTATTCGCTTGTACAATAAAATTACGTAATCCATACTAGACAGGTCTACAGTATTAAATTAAGCGTAAAAAATATGCCTATGCGTAAAGCATATTATAAAATTGACGATTATTTGGATGATAAAAATTCCTGGATTTAAAAATACTTTCAGCTTCATACAAGACTGCGGTTTAATATTGTAAAATTAAAAATAGTTAAAAGATAGGCCGCTGTGTTTCTTGCTGGTTCTTCTCGGTAAGAACGATATTCCGAACCAGTTGTAGCTTCATTTATCATATTGATCCTTAACGATTCAAAAGTGTTCGAAAGAGCTTATTTCAATAAAGGTTAATTTGATTTGATTACATGAGCTGTGATAGCCCAGCGGTGAGACCGTGCGACTCTTTCGAGGGGAACACGAGTTCAAACCCGGGCAAGCACCAATGAGTTTTTCTATTAAAACTCATGTGTCTAGTTGGTAATTGCAATTTATCACACGCTTTTCGGTGAAAGAAACCTGCATATCTCTAGAGAATTCCCATAATAAATGTCCCATATATATAAAAAAAATCCGCATTGGAGCAGCGTGGTAGGTCTTAGCTCCAACCCTTCTCTCCTGAAACGGAGAGAGGAGGCCTATTCTCAGCAGTGGGATTGTAATAGGCCGCTACTATAATTTACAAAATATTTCGATTAAATAAAAAGTCATTTATAACCAAATACCAGCACCGTGCTAGCATGCTTTGTTCAAGGAAGCGTTCAAATAGAATTTTATATCTTCCTGCATTAACTTTTTATAGTTCCAAATGTAAACAGCTCTAATGTTTGTCGTTTAAGCTTCGCCAGAAGTCACCGATTTGTTTTTAATAACTCAGCAAACATACAAAGAGGTTGTAATGGGTCACATCTTAATTTATTTTTTATATTACGATATATTTAAGTGTAGTATCCGGTTGAGTAGAATAGACCACCATCTTTTTTACCTAGGTGTCGTAAAATACGACTAAGGTAAGTAGACGTCAGGCAGGAGGCCCAACTTAATATACGTAGCCGAATTATGCGACAACATGTTTATAATATGTTGTGCCGACCCCACTTAGAGTGGGATAAGAGCAGGAGGATGATGATGATGATGATATATTTAAGTGTTGTCTATGAAATTATTTGTAAACCATTCTAATTTACGCATATTCATATTTTAAACTTTTTAACATTTTAGCCTTGCCATAATAGCAATTTAAGATAACTATTAAAAGGAGGCTAATCAGTACGCTTAACACTATTGATTACATAAATTATAAAAATGCGTGGGTTAGCTATTTTTTGATATACATAGACAATGATGAAATATAATAAGTAATAAGAATTATATTTTGAAAAACTAAACCGCCGACTTTTTTGATGGATTATCTCGAAAGAAACGATTTTCCTAACCAGCAGTAGAGTTGATGATTCAAAAGCATGGATGTGAATTTTAACATGAGTTTGAAATATAGAATTTCAAGTAACAAGTAATGGTAAAAATAAAAGTACTTAGCTGTTGGAAACGATCTCAAACTGATATCGGAAATCGAGATTAACTTATTTTAATTGTATATATTAATAATTTTATTTAAATGTATTATTTAATTAATATTCATATGTATTTTTATATTCTGTACGCACCAATTGCCTACTTTTGAAGTTTGCATATGTCCTATGTTATAAAATGGTTGCCTGGAAGAGATCGCTGTCTTAGCGATAAGGCCGCCAGTTGTACAATGTTTTTTTTTTATGTTTAGTTTCTTTTAATTGTTTTAGAAGTAGAGGCAGTGCTGTATATTATGATTGTACAATAAAGTATATTTGTATTTGTATTGTAAATATTTGAGGGTAAGTATATGTAATTAGTATATGTAATTTATATTATGTTATATTTAATTAATGGGCCGTTACCTTTTTAAAATTACATTACCGTTTAACTTTCAATGAATACATTTTTCAATTATTACTGTACTTGCAATTAAGAATTATTTACTGGGACGTACATTCAAAAAGTTGGAATATTAAGGCGACCAGTTTTTTTGCATGGTCAGTTACGTCGCATCAAGTTGAGTTCGATCTTGATGGGTTGACATTTTATATTTTTTGAAAATAGCGCATTCCGCGGATGATGAAAGATTGTTAACGGAAAAATATAATTTGTACTGACGTTGTAAATCGTTAAATGGGTATCGGCAAGCTTACATTGCGAAACGTTTATTAAAGTAGCGTATTTTTAAGAGGCGTGCACAGCCGTGAGACCGTGCGACTTTTTCGAAGGGATCACGGTTCAAACTCCGGGCAGCAGGCCTACCATGAACTCTTATTGCGATTTAATTGAAGACGTAAATGACGACCACGAACAGCTTTCTTTTCGTACCATGAAGTGTGAATTGCATTGGGGTCGTAATGTTTGAAAAGGATAACGTTATATGTACTACAGATAACTCTGTCTCTTTTATCACATGTTCTTAGGACGAATTCCAAACGCTCATTCGGCAACGACTTAAAGTGTGCGTCTTTAAGACGTCATGGTATGAAAAAGCAAAACAATTTCGTTGCTTGCAGGTCCCAATTAGTTTTGTTCTGTCACGCTTTTTGGTAAAAAAAACTACGATATCTCTAAAAGAATTCTGGGGATATGTTTAACCTACCAATGCACATAGGAGCAGTAAACCCTAACACTTCTCTGTAAAATTCAGAGAGGAAGCCTATACCCAGCACTGGGATAGTAACTGGCCTTTACTTTATATTCAAAAGCACAAATAACTAAGCCCACGCTGAGAATATTGAGTTATAGAACAACATCTCAAAATATTTCTCACTTTTATATAAAGAAATATATAGGAAGGACACTTAACACACACGGTCGTCCATTGCTGAAGTAATTTAATGCTTATTTTATGGGTGATACACGATTGGTAAAAATATAAAGCGAGAGAATTTTAAGAAAATAGGTATTTTTACTTTGGCTTCACAGTTTTTTTTACCGATTTAATGTTTGTGCATTAGAATATACATAATTATAAAAAGATTGGCGATGTATGTAATAGACAAAGTAGAAACCGACATAAGCTCACGGTTCCTGCTTAACGCCTTGCAACAGTAAATAATTCGTTTGTGGATTCGGGTATAAGATTCTTTAATAAAATTCCGGAATCGCAAAAATTTTAAGCTATAGTGGCAAAGATAAAATATATTTGCCACTACAGCTTAAACTTACTGTTAAAGGGAGGCTAATCCAAAAAGACCTACTATACTATTGAGGATTAAATAGATGATAAAAATGCGTGGATATAACTACTCCTTTACCCTGTACAAGATAGTAATGACCAAATGTAACTAGTTATAAGAATTATATTTGAAAAGAGCAACTACCGAGTTTCTTGCTGGCTCTTAGGAACAGCTTTCCAAACAAACAGTAGAGTTGACGATTTAAAAGCACTTGATTACAAGTTTACTAAGCTTACAAGCTGCGGCGGAAATGGCCGAATCTGGCAAGCGGCGAAAGTATGCATCTCTCGTTGAGAGTTATATATTTGTGCCGTTTGCAGTTGAGACCCTAGGGCCATGGAGGCAAAGTGCAAAAATTTTTTTATCCGTTTTAACACCTCGGTTGATCGCCTCTTCGGGTGACAAGAGGGCTGGCTCCTTTTTTGCACAAAGAATCAGCTTAGCGATTCAACGCGGAAACGCTGCCAGCATTCTTGGGACCATTCCACGTGGGCATGATTTGTATAGTAGTAGCGTGTAAGTAAGTTAAGATAGATATCACTTGTACAAAAAAAAATATCTTATTGTTAAAAAATATATAAAGTTTATTTGAATAAAGAATATTTTGAATTTGAATTTGAACATACTTATATAATTTTTAAATGCATTATATTAAGCGTCGCAGTTATCAATATGTCAACTAAATCTATCAATTTAATTTTATCAATCTATCAACCAAAGGCTGTACAGGGTAGTAGCAGCCCGTACAGTACTTATAATTAATAAAAAAATAAAAACTAATGCGTTTAAAACAGTTTTATGCAAAAATTTAAATTCTTAAATTATAGTTTTGTTTGTAACTAAACGCTATAATCGTGGTTTTAAATATTTATCTAGTCTAATTAACAGCAAGCGAAATGCAAGCAGTCGTTTACCCCGTGATCTATTTAAAGTTATCTACGGGTGTTATCTCCTATCTAGCGATAGTACAAAAGTTTCTTCATGCATTACCGTCTCTTTTGCATTGTGCAATGTTTGCAAATCGCACTTTACATGTTGTAGATTTTGTTTTACCTGAATCTATGTTAAGTATTGTGGAAGCTCAATCAATTAACTGTCGAATAGTTTATAGAATAAGACGTTATTTTGCGGAATTCTATATATAAGTAATGAAAATCATCATCATCGTTGTCCTACCCTTATCCCAGTCTAAGTGGGATCGGCACAACATGTCTTAAACACGTTGTCATATGATTCGGCTACGTACTTTACAACCGGCCTGCCTAACGTCAAATTACCTCAGTCGTATTTTACGGTCCCTCAGTAAGAAAGAGGGTGGTCTATTCTACTTAACCGAACACCACACGGTGGGTCAACTTACATTAGTCGCCTCATACGACACCTCGGTAATAAATGAGATAGGTCTATTATTGTCAGCCGGATACCAAACGGCGGGTCGACTTACCTTAGTCAATACAAACATACATAGTACCTTCACAGACACAAATACGACAGTTGAGTAGACTCGCAACCGTACCACATATACACGCACGCACGGACTCACGCACGTACAGACTCACGCACGCATGGACTCACGGACGCACGCACGCACACACCGAAACATACACACCCCACAAACTCGTAATGTCTCTATGGTTAGATATGGGATTATTTTTCTAACGTTAATAGATCAGTTTTTCTACTTATAGCTGACGGCATATTAACAAATTTGATCACTCTCACAGGCTTTGGATAGTGTAAGATGTATTTGAAATCTCTTCTAAGCTCTATGAGCATCAATAAATAAAAGTTCTGTATGGTTTGAAGGCCAAAGCTCCGTCAAAGAAGACCTATACTGAGAAATAAAAGAATATCACTATATATCACGCAATTCGTTTTACTGCGAAAAAATTTTACAACCGTATATACTAATAAAATATTCCTAAACGACTTAAGTTATTTTTTATCGGTAACTGACAGGCCTACTTAACCTTGATCGGGTGTAATTTCGTACCCTATCAAGGTTAAACCTTCACCTAAAAACCTGATATTAAATGTTTAACGGTTTCAAAGAGTTTGTGGATGTATGAACATAATTTGAATAATATTTTGAAGTAGAAACCGTAAATAAGTGAGAGTGTGAATATAATATATTCCGCAGCGAATTCCTTATATTCAAACAATCATTTATTTAAGCATGGTCAATTTATTTTATTTAATACTAGTTACCGCGGCTTTGCGCGCATGCAAATAAGCCACTTATTCACTACGTTTTTTCCGCTAAAATTGCACGGGAAATCTAGTACAAATAGAAGCCTATATGTTGCTCCATAACTAACTTGATCTTGCAGTAAGGGTCCCATCAAAATCGGTTTAGATGTTCCGAAGAATAATAATCTAAACTTTCCTCAAAAATTGCACTCACTCCTGCCCTGATCCCACTCTAAATGGGGTCAGCACAACATGTTTTAAACATGTGGTTATATGCCTCGGCTTGGTATTTTACGAGCGGCCGCCTGCCTGACGTAAACTTACCTTAGTCGCCTTTTACGACACCATGGTAAAAAATAAGGGTAGTCTATTCTACTCAGCCCGGCTAAAACTAAAACGAATTTTTAGCTCAGTCCTAAATGTGAGATCGCTCAAAGTTCTCGAGAGGATATTAAGACTAAACGTCAGTTAAACTCTCTTGTATAGAAATAAAATAATGTAAAGTTTTTGCGGTTTTAGTTAAAAGATTTACTACTTATGTAACACATAGCATGCTGTGGTTACCTGTAATTGTAAGAACAGTTAGATTTAAATCATGTGAAATGTACCATATAAATATTGTAATTACTGTTTCTTATGTTGGTGATCCAAATAAATAAACATAAGGATCAGGGATTTTTATATAAAGAGATGGAACAAACCGTGTTCACTGTGACATCTTTCGAGTGTTTATCATATTATTTATGTCCAAGATCACATGTTACGAAAATAGTTTAATACAATTGTCGTTAACTTTAATAAGTTAATTGCTAAATAACGTGTCTAAGGGCTTGATGATGACAAATTATAATTAAAACTAAACATTCATTATGGAACACTAGATTGAATAGAGCCATCTAATGTCCGTGGAAATTTTATCATTTTAAAAACATTTAACGGACAAAGACTACGTGTGCACGGTTGAAAATCAACGGTGCAATTATAATTTTGGAGTTTACTCTCTATATTATATAATATATAATGCGGTGTATAGGTTAGTAATAATAGGTGCTATGTATTTTATTTATTATTATACATAGCATTTATAGCACTTAAATTATATCGAGATTATAGAACACCCTCTTTCTTACAGAGGTGTCGTAAAATACGGTTAAGGTAAGTTGACGTCAGGCAGGCGGCCGGTCGTAAAATTTTTAACCAAATCATGTGACAACATGTTTTTACCATGTTGTGCCGACTCCAACTAGAGTGGGATAAGGACAGAAGGATGATGATGGTAATTTCGAGATTTTAAGAGCACTATTAATGTTTGACTGGCCCGTTGGCGCTGTGGGTAGTGACCCTGCCTTCAGCTCCGCGGGTCGCGGGTTCGATTCCCGCCGAGGGCCAACATTTTCTATAAACAATTTGTTGGTTCTTCGAGCCTGGGTGTGTATTTGTATTTAAGTATGTATTTAAACTTATATATGTAGTATATCTACCAGTTGTCCGTCGCCCATAACACAAGTATTATATTACTTACTTTGGGGACGGACGACCGTGTGTGTAAATGTCCCATATATTTATTATTATTTATTATATTTATTCTTATATCCTAATTAATTATTTTAAATGCAAATTTAACAGTCATTTATTACCATACTGAGGGTAATGGTTCTCCTTGGAGAAAAGAATGTTAGAACAACTCGTCTTCGTCGTAGACTGATGTAAGTTAACTCAGAATGTTTTTGTTAACCGTAAAGAAATGGACTAATATTCAGGATGTTATTAGAACTAAAAAATATATATATGGCCAGAGTTTTTACCCACGTACTACTTTTATGATTCACACACCACGGTCACAAAATTATAACAGAAAAAAAATGTATTCATAACATGCTTTTTAGCGCCTGAATATTAGAATATTCTTTCAGACAGTTCTCATTTTAACTCTTATATATTTTCGCTCCATTCATTGCGCTGTACACATTCCTTGCTAACGAAACGGGTCGTTAATTTCGCTGAATGACTTTTTCGTCTACAGAAGGCGCCAGGCTCTTATGTCGTCCGAGTACGTGAGAATAGGCGGCCTCGAATACACCATTTGTGTTGCTTGAGCCTAAAATCTGTAGTAGCGGACATTTTGTTTTGTATATATATATATATATGTTATAGATCTAGCTTATTTTTTTTTCTTTATTGTACATTCATATTGTTACAAAAGAAAAAGAAAAATAACACACATTAGTAAAGAGGTATCCGGCTGAGTAGAATATACCATCCTCATTTCTTATTGAGGTATCGTTAAAGGTGACTAAGGTAAGTTTACCCTCCGTCCAGTATCTGGTTGAGAAGAATAGACCACCGTCTTTCTTACCGAAGAGTCGTAAAGTACGACTAAGGTAAGTTGACGTCAAGCAGGCGGCCGGTCGTAAAATACGTAACCGAATCATGTGACAAAATGTTTTTAACATATTGTACCGACACCACTTACCCCTTGTTCGCACGGACGTAAAAATTACGTCGCGTTAAAATTCCACAATAGGCGTTATAAGAAGTTTCTTATGGTATATTCAGCTTAACGCCCTCGCTCTAACGACTAAAATGGAACACTGCACCATAAAAATACGTCGCGATATAAATACGCTGTCGTGTGAACAGATACCTGGATACCCATTTGTTTCAATTCGACGTAATTTTTACGCGCGATAAAAATCCTTTCGTGCTTACGAGGGGTTAGAGTTGGATAAGGGCAGGAGGATGATGTACAAAGGCAGACTTATCCCTTAAAGGCATCTCTTCCAGTCCAACTTTGAGTAACATACTAGAAGTGAGACCACCCTTGCCGAGGCCACACTACTTCTCCATATAAAAATTGAAAAAAGATGGATGGATTGTTTGGAGATTGATATAGAAGGAGTAGCACCAGAGTTGAAGAATGATAGAGGAGAATGAAGACATATTGTGCAAACTTTACTTAAATTGGGTAAGAAAATGATGATGATCATTATGACTGCTCACTCCCTATATACAAAAGTAATAATAAAATTATTTTGTTATAATCCGCGATACAGTAAATAGAAAATATATATAGTGCTAAATGTATAGTGGACTATCCTTTTTTCATACCCGTAACATGCAAGATTCGTAAAAACATGCAAAAACAAAGCAACACAAGGCTGCTTTGCGATTTTGTCGTGGAGTCTATCTCCTGATGATGCTTCGGTTGCGGGGCGAAACGATTGTTGAGTTTGTGATAGTGAACGTGTGTAGTGCTTGTGTATTGTGGTGGCAGTGGTGAAGGTTTTTGCATGTGTTTTTACGAATCTTGCATTTATTATTACTTTTGTATTATGGATCTCCGCAAAGTAACGCCCAATTCTATAAAATACTCCCTATATATTATAAACATAGCACTTCCAATTTCTAGGTTCAAAGCACGTGGCGCCTGCTTACATGTGTACAATACAATAAGACCTTATAGTTTATGATTAGGATTCTATTCGTATATATAATAACTGCTATAATTGCATTCAAGTCATTTACATATATACCGCTAGAATATTTATTGCCTGCATTCAGTAACAGGGTGGCACCTTCGCAATGAATCGTGTTTATTATGCTAGGACGTTTTAATATATTGGTCAAACGAATAAGAAAAAAACCCTTTTTTATTCATGAACCGGAAAAATATCTTACCTATTTCATTCATTTTTTAATATTACTTTCATCCAATTCTTTTTGTTTTCTATGTCTTTTCTCCAGCTAGCCCGAAACCCGGAAGTATCAATATTAGAAGAAACACTTGCTGCAGTTCTTAACTAGTTACACTAAGACATTCTATGACTATGTTATGACTTTTTTAAGTCCCCTTAAAGAAGTCATAACATAGTCATAAATAGTCCTTTTGAATACTTTCATTTATACTTACGTCATTTTGTACCTTTTGTTATGTTGTACATGAACCCTGTTGTCGTGCAATCAAATTCGAAGTTCGAATTTAGAAGTCGGAAAAAAGTTTATTAAAAAAAAAAGTAAAGTAACAGCCTGTTACTATGCCCACTGCTGGGCTAAGGCCTCCTTTCTCCGTTTTTGGAGAGAAGGATTGGAGCTAAGACCTACCACGCTGCTCCAACGCGGATTGGTAGGTTACACATATCCCTAGAATTCTCTAGAGATATGCAGGTTTCCTCACGATGTTTTCCTTCACCGAAAAGCGTGTGATAAATTGCAATTATTAATTAGACACATAAGTTTTAATAGAAAAACCCATTGGTGCCTGCCCGGGTTTGAACCTATGTCGTGTCTAGAGAGTCGCACGGTCTCACCGCTAGGCGATCACAGCTTCTTTTTTATGACCATCCGCGTGGAAATCAGTGTGTCACAATTTTTCACGAAATTTTGAACATAAAAGTAGTTATTGTGAGTTATAAGAGATAGAGACATGTTATCCCGGAGTTTTTTGTAATATTTTATAGATCTACATACAATTATCTAGTAGATTACTTTACACCTCGTTCGGACGAGCGTAAAAAATACGTCGCGTTAAAATTCAGCAATAGGCGTTATAAGGAGTTTCGTATGCCCTCGCCTTAACGACTAAAATGGAACACTGCACGATAAAATACGTCGCGATTTAAATACGCTGTCGTGTGAAAAGATACCTGGATACCCATTTGTTTCTATTCGACGTAATTTTAACGCACGATAAAAATCCTCTCGTGCGAACGAGAGGTAGCGCGGCGCACGCGAGTAAAGCTTCCAGCAGGTGAGTTTTTATAAAACCGCGTGACCTCTTCAACACAATTTACATACCATAATGTATTATCAACCTGAACCTTCCGGAAGATTCGCAATACCTTTTAGTGTAAATCTTACAAAAATCCGTTCAGTACATTTTGATATAATCCATCACATACAGACAGTTTTTAAAATAAGCATAGATATATTACATTACAACTGCCACTATTTGTTTTTGAATATATTACTTTCAGTTAGGCCCACGGCCAAATTCTATATTTTAATAGTGCAAACTATAATCATTTTAAGCCCTATAATCTTAAAATAATCTGATGCAGGTGTGGAAGGCAATGTAATTGTACGTAGTATAGCATATAGAGTCTAGCTCCGTCTGAACCTAGACTGGATGTTGTTAATTGCGAATTTAGTTTAGGGTGACCAAATCTTTCTAAACTGGAGAAACTAAATATTTATTCGCTTCATTACACATATAAGAATTTCCGGTGCTGTTTTAAACCTACACGTGTTTTAGTAATAGTTAAGAAGCAAATATTCAATATTAATCTAACGACTCGTTCGGACGAACGTAAAAAATACGTAGCGTTAAAATTCCACAATAGGCGTTATAAGAAGTTTCGTATGGTATATTCAGCTTAACGCCCTCGCTCTAACGACTAAAATGGAACACTGCACGATAAAATACGTCGCGATTTAAATACGCTGTCGTGTGAACAGATACCTGGATACCCATTTGTTTCAATTCGACGTAATATTAACGCACGATAAAAATCCTCTCGTGCGTACGAGGGGTTACGGCTCGAGTTAGACCCGCCGTAGATTGTATTTTCACGCGCGTAAATTTGTTGGAACTCCTAAAATATTTATTCAAACTATATGGTAAAAAAAGTAAAGTAACAGCCTGTTACTATGCCCACTGCTGGGCTAAGGCCTCCTCTCTCCGTTTTTGGAGAGAAGGATTGGAGCTAAGACCTACGCTGCTCCAATGCGGATTGGTAGGTTACACATATCCCTAGAGAATTCTCTAGAGATATGCAGGTTTCCTCACGATGTTTTCCTTCACCGAAAAGGTGTGATAAATTGCAATTATCAATTAGACACATAAGTTTTAATAGAAAAACTCATTGGTGCCTGCCCGGGGTTTAAACCTTTGTCGTCTCTAGAGAGTCGCACGGTCTCACCACTAGGCTATCACAGCTTATACTATATGGTGTTTACGTTATATTATTAAACATGACTTAATAAGATTTTTTTTATAAATTACCGCATTATTAGGAATGCGAATGGAATACTTACGCATCATTTTTGATAAAAGCTTCCTATGGATTGACTTTCAAAAATTTCCCACAAAATTTCAACCAATTTACGCAAGATCCTAACAAATCATAGATCGATACTTTTCTCATAAAACTCTTTGTTTAAAAATGCGTGAAATGCATGTGCATGCATCCGTTCTGTAGTTTGATTTGAACGCTAACAGACGGAAAGGCAGACTGGGGTTTATTTTTATATTATGCAATGAAGATTGAATGAATGAATGTTGTACGGCACAAAAACCAATGAGTGCATCATGAAAAAGGCATTTGATACTTTAATTACTGTATAAAGGGAGAAAAGACAAAGAGGTAGAAAAAACCAGTATATTTCGAAACTGGCGCTTCTTCCATACTTATTATAAAACAAAGTCCCAAAAATCTGTCTGTTTGTATGTAATCGATTTTCTCAAAATCTACTTAACGGATTTTTGTACGGTTTTCACCAAAAGACAGTGCAATACTTAGGTAAATAGTACATATCGGTATTATGTAAATTGTGTTGAAGAGATCGAGCAGTTGTTAAAAATTTGCTTGCTGGGAGCTTTAGTCGCGTGCGCTACGTAAACTAGCAGAGATACGTTGAAGTAATGTACTAGAGAATTGTAGATCTATAAAAATACTACAAAAAAGTACGCAATAGCATGTCTCTATCTCTTATGGTTAGCCCACAATAACTAATTTTATGTTTAAAATTTGAAATCTACACGCTGATTTCCACATCTCACAACAGCACACCTAGTCCATGCATAATTGTTATATAATTTGTACATTTAAATTACAGGACACGCTTCAATGATATTAACTGTCAGGGCAAAAACAAAACGCGTGCTGACAGCGATTGTGATTGGTCATCCATAGCAGGCTGATTGTCAATCAGCTGTCAAACTGTAAGACCTAAAAATTCAAAACCGTGAACGCCAACTTGTAACATCATATCTTGTATCTTGTATAATAATTCGATAAATTAAACATCGTATCGAATATCCATCGTTTTTACAGCCACGCATTAATTTTTTTCTCCTCTTTGATAAAAAAACCATTAATTAAGGCGTACTAAATAACCATACCATATTTAACTTTTTCACATATACCCATTTTTTTTTATCAAGTGTTGTTTTTTTTTTGCTTGCTATCACTTAAATAGGTAACCACTATTTGCATTTGTCTGTGTGTGTAACTTTCGCTGATATATAAAACTAGTAGCCCGTTTTGCTGGGCTTAATTTAATGATATCATTAAAAAAAACAGTCATTGTTAACTAAAAAAATTCGCTCCGATCGCCATCAAACTTTACAGATTTATCCACTGGGTCATTATAAAGTTTGTCTGCAAATACCATTGAAATCGGTCTAGTTCTAACTAAGAGAATTGTGAAAACACAATTAGTTGGATTAATCTAATAAATAAATTAAGCAGTCTATATATGAGATTTCCTGCAATTTTAAGCAGATTAGGGTATAAGTAAATTGTCTCCCTAGTGTAGACTCGCTCACCGTTACTCACTTTGTAAAGTCACGCGCTGGGATAAATCGCCGTTTGAGAGGTTAGCCACGAATTACAAGTGGTGCCCTGATAAGAGGAACTCGTTACAGAATCAAATAGTAGTTAGTGATGCGACGAGAATTGTGTTAACAGTGACACTGTGGACAAAAATAATTTTAATCGAACATTCGAGTATCTTGGAGTAATAATCTATCTTTACTTATTATGAAACAAAGTTCCCAAAAGCTGTTTGTGATCGTTTTTATTATCAGTCACGTGCGCCACATTAACCAACAGAGCTAAAATATAAAATAAAAAAAGTTATGTACTAAAGAATTGGAGATCTGTAAAATACTATAAAAAAGTCCGCGAGAGTATGTCTCTATCTCTTATGGTAAACTCACAATAACAACTTTTATGTTTAAAATATAAACTATTAAAATTTAAACTCATCATAGATAAAGCGAAAAAGGGAAGTGTTTTTTTTTTATAAATATAAAGTTAAAATATGTAAATGTGTAAATGCTGTCCTTAAATCATCCCTAATAAAATAAGTCATGATACTCAATATTATTAATATTATTCATCATCATTCTCCTGCCCTTATCCCACTCTTAGTGGGGTCGGCTCAACATGTTACAAACATCTTGTCACATGTCACATACGTATTTTACGACCGGCCGCCTGCCTGACGTCAACTTACCTTAGTCGCCTCTTACGATACCTTGGTTAGAAATGGGTGGTCTATTCTACTCTGCCGGATACCACACGGCGTACTCAATATTATTATTATTATAGATAATAAATCATAGATTAAAAAAACATATAGAAGTGAATAATAAAGGCACACTTTTCTCCAATTAAGCCTATTAAATTTACTGTAACTGAAAGAAAAGACTTTAAAACCTTGACTGCCAATTAAGAAAAGAATTAAAAGATAACTACGCTGCAAGAATGCGTATGGACAAGTTATACACATAAACATAAGACGGATATCTCATAGCGATGTCTTGCGAATAGGCTTGCGAGACTTTTTAATGATACCAAACTTAAAAATTATTGAATTAAAGATTTTAATTTTAATTTAATTTAAAGAAATTAAAGATAGAAGAATAGTATTAGACAGAAATTGGTAGACATCATCGAAAATAGAGCCAAAATTTATAACGGATACATGTGAACCGTAGAAGAACTAATTCTCAAAGAGTTGCCAAATGGCAACGGGTCGTATCAACACATAAAGTTTCGGTTTGTAACAATAATGACCTTGGACAGGAAGACAGAGTGTGTTGATATTTTAAACTAAAATTATGTATGTTTACACATTTCTTTGATGGTAAAATAGCTCAATAATTTAATCTAGATGCCTAGACATCAAAGAAACAATGTAAATGGGCAAGCGTTTAAAAACATTTTAAGAACACTTAAAACTTTAACAGTGTTTATAAAACGAGGTTGAATATCCTGATAATGGGTTTCAATTTGTTTTAATTAATTAATTAAACTAATTTAAAAGAGATTATAAATTACAGGGACATAGAGAATTGTTAGATGAAGGCCGCTTGGTTAAGACTAATTACCATCCCATGTATCAGGCCGCACCGCCAAACTAATAGATAGATGCTGTTTAGACCTCGTAAATTACGTGCCAGAATACCGTCATTTACAATAGTGAGATAACGGCGAAGTGCAAAACACGTAGCCTATCAAATAGAGAGTGTTCCAGCTAGTTTTCCCAACACCCTATAACACATCGTAACAACTATAGGATCAGGACATGCACTAAGACACCTGACATAGTCGCTTGCAAGCTAACGAATTAGCCTTAGTATTAGGTGAAGTTCTTACTATGTAATTTATAGAATAAGGCGTTACTTTGCGGAGATCCATAACACAAAAGTAATAATAAAATTATTTTGCTATTATCTGAAATATATATAATGCTAAATATAGAGTGAACTATACGTTTTCATACCTGGAACATGCAGCATTCGTTAAAATTACATGCACAAATCTCCACCACCGCCAATACAATTCACAAGCACTACACACGTTCACTATCACAAATTCAACAATCCACGACAAAATCGCAAGGCATGCGATTTTGTCGTGAAGTCTATCTCCTGATGATGCTTCGTTTGCGGGGCGAAACGATTCTTGAGTTTGTGATAGTGAACGTGTGTAGACTTGTGTATTGTGGTGGCGGTGGTGGAGGTTTGTGCATATGTCTTTAACGAATGCTGCATGTTCCAGGTATGAAAATTATATATATTTCCTTCTTACTTTATCGCGGATTATAGCAAAATAATTTTATTATTACTTATTCTCAATATGTAAATCTGATCGCCAAACTTATCAGCTGATAACGGTAGCCAACTGTATCGGTAATATACTCATAGCATGTCATGTCAAAACAAGTAGGCGATCACCAACCTATATTGTGATTGTTTGCTTTGCCTCTGTCTCTAAAACTAAAAGAATAGTTTTGGATATATAAGCGTATTTAACTGTCACTATAACAAAAACTACTTCGCTATAATCCGCACGGGTTAAGCGAATGCATGCAAAGCTAATGTGTATGAAGCAGGCAAAATCTACGAACCTTATACATGCAGGACAAGCCACCACACGCACCCCAAGGCTCCTCCACCAGCAACAAAGCACACAAGCAGCACACACACCCACCACCACAACAATCCACCCCTATCCTATCCTATCCTCCTGATGATGCTTCGGTTTCGGAGCGAAACGATCATCGAGATTGTTGTGGTGGTGGGTGTGTGTGCTGCTTGTGTGCTTTTTTGCTGGTGGAGGAGCAACTTAGCTCTCTCTAAGCCTCGATGTGCATTATTTATTGCCGAGTACTATATTATATTTGACAGTCCTGCTGTCTGAAATAATTATACTAGAGTAATGGAGCTATAAGCAGGCCTGTAAGTGATAGTGACATAATAAAATATAATGATAGGAAGATGAAACTCGTATACTTCATCTTTGTCTAATCACACATAAAAAACAGAGACAGATAGATTACCCTAATTTTCTTTCTCATTAATGAGATATAGCAAATTTAAGGCTAGCTTCTCTACTCTAGTATAATAACTCTACGATATAGTATGATTGTCCTGCTATAAATACAACGTAATTAGTATCAAAGACAATAGTACTGATCTGACCGATTTCCTAACCGTTATAATTCCATGGGAGTGGTCCTGCAATTCGCGTCACGGACTAATCGACATGATGTCATAGTGATATAATTGCATCAGACATACTAACATACATGTTCCTTGGATCAAGATCACACCTGATAGACGTAAGAAAATAGCACTTTTAAATAACCTGTTGTATAGAGATATATTATATGAAGAAATAATAATATTGTATATGATTGCAATAAACTTTATTTTTGATTAAACGTATTAAATAATATAAGTATTAGTATTAGTAGGTAGTAGTAGTAAGTATTAGTAGTATTAAATAATAAAAATTAAAAATATTTAGGTTCGTAAACATATCAGTTCCCAAAATCGATTCCGAATTCATTTATCGATTTGGAAATTTGAATTGGCTTATAAATCGATAAACAAACGCTCATTCTGTTATTTGGATTAAAGAATTTACATAAATCAATACAAGTTTACACAACGTCAATCTTTTGTAGAGATAAAGTGAGCGATTAATAGCATGAAAGTAGATTACTAATAATCATAATACTGTTACATTGAAAGTCGGCTATAGTTGTCACCGGATATACGTATTTTAAAACCACAACCACGCAACTAGTGACCGTAAAACAACATAATACCCAACTCAGTGCTTCATTCGCAGTAACCCCAATCTTATACCCGATTGAGACGAATTACGGCAATTAGTTTTATGGGGCAACATAAAGGGCTGATTTTATCTGCGAACAAATTAATAATTTGCTTCGATAGCCACTGTTGTCAGTTTAAACGACCCGCAAATTTACATTTAGAGCTCATAAATATTGTGGCAGGAAATGCTTAACGAGTTCATAATTAAATTTAAAAAACTACACTAATTAAAATCAATTAAAGGTTATTTATGACCTTTTTTTATTAAAAAAAAATTAAAAGCTTGACACAAAATTGCTTTAAGTAAAACTATAGAACACGGCAACAAATAATGAACATTGAGGCTTAAAGAGAGAAATTTCGGCTAGATTTTGCTTCATAGAGCATTGTCTCCGTCAGACAGACTGCCGAACCCGTGTACAACGTCACATACTAACTGAGTAACAGTGACAGCACTCTACGAAACCGAACTGGCCGGCTGTATCGTCCAGACATCGATGTGCATTATTTATTGCCGGGTACTATATCTACATTGAGTGTACTTAGGTTCTTTATGACCTTATTCATCCATCTCCTTTTTAACATCGCACCGAGAGAGGTTCCTACCCTACGTTATAGGTATCCCAAGATGCACGAAGCGTTTCGATTCTTCATTTTTGTTGCGCACAGCACGGGAATGGAATTCTCTGCCGGCAATGCATTGGGAATCTTTCCCAATGCATATAATATGGGTATTTTTAAAGCAAGAGTGAATAGGGATCTTCTAGGTATGTGCGTTCACCTTAGACTGTGTCATCGCTCATCATAAGACATGACTGCTGTCAAACGCTCGCCTTGTCAATTAAAAAGGGAGCATTATTTTAAAATCAAAGTTCAACGTATCAAAGTTGCGCCTATTATAGAAAAGACGAGATGTGCAAGATTAGGATGGTATGGACATCTAATGAAGAGGAATGAACATCATGTGACCGAGCGATTGTGGATGGATATGTGCGTAGAGGAAGGCCTAAAAAGAGATGCATATAAAAGGAGTAGCGCCAGAGTTGTCGAATGATAGGAGAGAATGGAGAGAGAGAGAAAAACATGCCGATTCCACTTAGAGTGGAATAAGGGCAGGAGAAAGAACTGTTTAAAAAAAATAATGTATGGTTATGTTACACAAACACATTCACTATTTTATTATCATAATAATATTATATTAAAAAATATAAACGTAGTAAAGATAAATTTATGGCCCAAACTTTATACAATACAGATCATAAAGCGATAAATTATGCTAACATTGTTTGTGATGTGGTATAAAGGAATGGGTTTAGAGCCATTGACTTTCAATTTGGACTTGAATCATACAAATTAAACCATATGTTATTAAATCCATCACTAAGTTTATTAGCTTTTTGGTAGTTTAAATAGATTTAAGGGTTTTTTCCCAATCTTATAGTGACCAAGCGTCCCGATTTTGGTGGAACAGTATCTCTTTTGGTTGTCCCGTGTCTTGCCGATTTGAAAAAATGTCTCGATTTTTAGAAGATATCTGCATTTCTTATTTTAAATGTTAAAAAAATAACCAAAAGATAAAAAAATCATAATTTTTCTAAATAAAAATTTAATTTGATTTGATTTGATTATTATTTTTTACTAGTATATTTAATGATCAGCGACCACTAATTAATATGAAATGCATTCTTGTAGAAGTATATGAGATAATCCCGCTTTATCTCAATGAATCTGTGGTCACTTTATCTAAACTAGCTTTTGCCCGCGACTAAGTTTCGTGGACATCAAATGAGATAAATTACAGCTTTCATCCTCTTACTAACTCTATACAAACAAATTATACAGACCTATTCTTTCGTTGCTGACGAAGTTCAGATCAAGAACTTGTTTTTTTATGAAATCTTTATTTCAAGCTTTATATATCAAATGTCTAATCGCCCCAATGTTATACAGTTGAACATGTTAAAATAAAGTGTTCACTTTTATAGCTTGCTGTTTTTGTTTATACTCCAAAACCACTTAAGCTGTGGTATTTTGTTAGAAAAAATGATCAACCCAAAGCTTATTGATGATTTATAACGGAGAATTTACCGACTGTATAGGAAAATAACAGTAATAAAATCAACGAAACAAAGTAGAAACAACCTTCGATGACCTACGACCAATAATCATTCCAAATAACAGTTTTTAAAGTTAACAGAGTCAGGTTATTTGCATAATTATCTATTTTAATCTTTATTTGTTTTAGCTTGACCCGTGCTTAAGAGGGTATCAGTTTTTATTTATTTATTAGAATATTTAATTCTTTTTAGAAAAACAATAGATAAAAGACACCAAAATAATAGATAAGCCAGAAGCAGAAAAAACAATGAACATTTGTGAGTCATTTAGTTGTTTAGTAGGTACCACAATAAGGTTTAGGTACACCTAAATACGAAAATTGAAAAATGCAAGTTCTTATGCAAGCATTAATGACAATATCCATAGAAACATATATATTCATTAAAACGATATAATATCTAATGTTTTAAAGGCATTGTGACAATTCTAAATGATAGAGTCATCAACATCCTCCTGCCCTTATCCCGCTCTAAGTGAACACACTTAGAGTACGGCACAACATGTTGTAAAACATGTTGTCACATGATTCGGCTACGTATTTTATGACCGGCCGCCTACCTGACGTCAACTTACCTTTGTCGTATCTTATGACACCTCAGTAGGAAAGAGGTGGTCTATTCTACTCAACCGGATACCACACAGCGTAAATGATAGAGTATTAAACAATAGATAGCTTGAATGAAATATATACTACCCTCTTCCCTTTTCTCTTCTTCTTTGTCAACTGATGGACGTCCACTGCTGGACATAAGTCTCTTCATGGGATCTCCTCAACACATGATCATGTGCCGCTTGAAGCGGCTCCCCGCGACTTTTTTGAGGTCGCCAGTCCATCTCGTTGGGGTCTACAACACTGCGTATTCCGGTGCGGGGTCGGCATTTCAACACCTTGAGACCCTAACGCCCATCGGTTTTTCGTGCTATGTGCCCCACCTATCGCCACTTCAGCTTCGCAACAAGAAGAGCTATGTCGGTTACTTTGGTACTTCTGCGGATCTCCTCATTTGAATTGCTTTGATCGCGTAGAGTTATTTCAAACATAGCTCGCTCCATTGCCCGCTAAGTGACTCTGAGCTTATGACGCCCATAGTCAGACACTACGTTTTAGATCCGTAAGTCGTCGCTGGTAACACGCACTGTTAGAAAATATTGTTCCTCATCACTGGAATGTCATCAACAAACAACATACAGATCCAGTAAAAACAAAAAGGAAATAACACAGCGAGCTGTTAACACCGACATTAATCATACTCATCAAGCAAATCAAAAACAATTTCATCGTCATAAATCGCCGAGTTAAAGTTTCAAATCGGAGAGTCGAATCAGGTTCGTCTTTCATTGATGCCCAATAAGCCCGTGATCTCATTCCGATCCAGAAGCTGTGATTTATTGTCAGATTACTCCGCGAGTGACGCAAGAGACCACCCGCCCATGACTGACACTCCCTGGTGATGCGAGCTACCCAATGCCCCATAGGCCGTGCGATACATTCTTTACAAGCTACCGATTTTATTCGACGATACGATTGTTGTGTTTCCCACCAAGAATGTATCACCGGAAATGACCGGAGCTACAAATGAACTGAAATGAAGAACTATTCGGTAACAATGGAATACAATGTTTTCATTTTAATTACAAACTATTTTATTGATAAATAATAAAAATATCAAATTAAAATTAAAAGAATATTTTCTTAATACAGTGAAACGACTTAACATTTTAATTATTCTTATATATAATGTAATGTAACTTGCCTAAATCGGTTAAAAATACATATAATATTGCTGTATTTTTATCGATGCAAAGTACGAATTATTAGCACTAAAGCTTGGTTTCTATAGAGCTAAGTATAAATAAAAAAAAATGTTAAATAATAGAAAAAAATATATTATTTTTAGAATTAATGTAATTTTTTCCTTGCTAATTTTGTTTCATTTTATCTAAGCGGCTAGAAGAAAATATATATTTGGCTTTCATTGTATTGATTGTAACGTCTTAGATGATATTTTCGGAATCATTGTGAACTATAAAGAACACAAGAACGAAGTTTCTCTTATAGTAAGAAAGACTAAGATGTGTCATTGAACCTGTTCTTAGATATAAGTTAATTTATAAGTTTAGGTTAAAATTAAGTTGCTTATTAGCCCTAAGGCTAGATTGTGACTACAATAAAGTACTTCCATTGTGATGTACTTTATAATAGGGGGAAAAAAAATTGTGAACTATGTATTTTTATCATTCTCTAAAATCGAAATTTTAACAATCGAAATCCGTTGTAATATCGGCAACTAAGTCAGTACGCTAATGTGCCGAAATTTTAAATTTCCATTTTATTTTGTTTCTATGGAAGCATACAATTATATATTACAATATTATGAAATATATAACGTACTAAGTATCTCGTGCTAAGGCACTAGAGACGCTTTGTAAAAAACTTTTCTATCATTACCAATAAAATATATAATTACTCGTCAACTGCACATGATTTATTACAATTTTATTTAAATAATTCACGAAATTTTATGAAATCTCTAACTTCAATCCACATATACATATAATTACTTTGTTAGTCGTAACGTATAAAGAGGATTAAACGCCTACTATTTTTAAATATGCCAGTGCGAACCGAAAGAATTCCGTCATCGAAAGCATGTTCCCGATTACGACGTGATTGATCAATGTCAATACAATTTGAGTACTTGAGTGTCTACAGACTGTGTGTCAATTGTATAGAAAGAGATTAATATACCATTTTCTCGATTTTAAAGAAATGACAATTGTACGATTTTAAGTAAGTAAAATATTTAAAAAAAGGTAAAGGGCAGAACATTCATTCATTGCTAAAATTGATCCATTATCTATAATTTTATTAAAGTAAATAGAAAAGGGTATATTGAATTATAAAAAAAATATATTTACGACTTTGCCTTTTTTTCTTGTATAAACTCAGATTCAAAGCGAAGGTCAATGCTCTACCGACTTGAATTCACGAAAAAAGTAATGACAGTTCCTTTTAAGCTGACTTGGCCATTTTCGTAAGTATATTTTTTCATTTAAAATTAATTCAAAACTAACCTTTTCTATCACCGGCCCGATATAAATAAAAAGGTTATAAAAATCATATAAGTTTTAACACCCTCTGCGTGGTAATAAGCACACATTTTTTCCTTAGTTATAGTTTGGTTTTTAATACTCAGGCACATAAAATTACTATGTCGTAACGTGTAAAGAATATCTGACACGTTCTATTTTTATATAAGCCAGTGCGAACAGAAAATGCCGTTGTCAACGCGATCCCGATCATGACAATGTCAACACGATTTATGTGTGAATGAAATGACACAGGCGTTTTTATTTTTATAGAAATAGGTGTAAAGATTTGTAATAGATTTTTTGCAATATTCTTCATTAGTAATCACGTCGTACTATATTTTTACAGAGCTGTACCAACGATCTACCTTGGAACGTTTTTGTGGAAAAATATTTAAAAAATTATTACTGATTTGGTCCATCCGTTCTAATTGCTTTGCGCATAGGGATATATTCGACTCAAGACGATTCATTTTTATTTATACAAATTTTACAAATTTATTTTTAAGTGTACTAAGCTAACAAATAATCAGATTTAAATATTTTTCGTTAAATTTTAAATTAAATTATACATTCAGTAAATATCAATCATTATCTTATGATATATGATATGATACTATTTTTATATTATAAGAAACGTTACAAAAACATTATTCATAAAAAAAGTGTATAATGGCATATTATCCCTTTGACAGAGATCTCTACGAGTAAATCTACGAAGTGGGACAATTTATAGTAAAGCAGTTTTGGTACGCAAATATCAACTTGACTTATATTAACTTGAGCTCTCCTTTTTCTGCTCTTTTCATCTGTGGACGCCCACTCTGCAGTGAAGTCTCTTTAAGGATCTCCACAACACACAGTCTTGCCCCTTGAATCCTTAAATCCTTAAATAAATAAATACATGGAACTTACACACACGGTCGTCCATACCCAAAGTAAGTAACTTAATACTTGTGTTATGGGTAACGGACAACTGGTAAATATATACATATATAGTTTTAAGTACATACTTAAATACAAATAGACACCCAGGCTCGAAGAACCAACAAGTTGTTTATAGAAAATGTTGACACTCGGCGGGAATCGAACCCGCGACCCTCGGAGCTGAAGGTAGGGTCACTTCCCACTGCGCCTGTCCTTGTAACCTTTGTGAGGTTATCATTCCATCTAGTACAAAGTTTGACAACGTGATGCCTTGGTCGAATAATGTCAACATCTAAGAAATGTGACCAAGAAGGACGGTATAGAAAGTTTAATGGCACAATAATACTCATCATATATTTAGAATATTCCGGTCACAAGTGCCAGATTCATCGTAAAAATATTCATCACTAAATAAATTAATGTATCATTCATATTTCGATTAAGTACACTTAAGTCGTACGCACATAGACAGACAGGGCGCGGTTCATATTTATTGTGTCTACCGGATGCCCGCGGGTCAAATTTTTAACTGTTTGAAAAGTACACGCCAGTCAGTATGCATTATCCACCAATATAGCAATCACTTTACGCATTGCAGTTTTGACAACAGTCTCATTTTATATTTATAATAAAATCATATTTAAGAATTTCAATATAAAAATCGACGTCTTGACGGACGAAACAGATTGACGGCTACTTACTACTTACCACAATATTTAGTGAATGTATGTTATATGATACATAAATGTTAATGATGAATATAAAATAAGTAGAATAGACCACCCTCATTTCTTACTGAGGTCTCGTAAAACGCTACTCAGGTAAGTTGACGTGAGGCAGGCGGTCGATCGTAAAATACCTAGCCAAATCATGTGACAACATTTATATCATCATGATGATGATGATAAAGATGAATAGAATGGAATAGGATAGACATTTTTATATGTACTTTAAATAGGCCTGAGACTTATAAGACGTCGTGTTCGTGTCGATAAGAAAAACATCGTATTGGGTAAGACATACCGGGCCTTTTGTGGTAGAAACATTATTTCAAACCCATACTATTGAAAAATTCTATCTGAAGCAGAATTTGCATTTTATATTACAATACGATTAAACCCGTCAACATCAAAATAAAAGGGATTCATTACATATCACAGGGTAAATGAGCAAAGTGTTATTATATATGCAACACAGAATATTTACCACAGCACACAGTATTTAGAGTATTTATGCTATAGACAACTATACAATAATATAAAGGTCTATCATAAAATAAATGGTGCAAGTGGACTACTTAAGAGATAAACATAACTTTAGAAAGTTAACTGAAATATGAACTATATTTTATTAATGATCAGCGATTCTTAACTAGGCTTCGCCTGCGTGGAAATCGGTGTGTCACAAAATTTTTACCGCGTAAATGCGTGTACTTTATTTTATTCTAGGGGCGTATAATTTTAATCTATATTAAATATCGAAGTTAACTAACTATTATATGAGGATTGATACTGAACAGAAGAAAACAATCTCGAAAATAACATAAAAGTAGTTATTGTGAGTGAACCATAAGATATAGGAATATGCTGTTGCGGACTTTTTTGTAGTATTAATATAGAACTACAATTCTATTGTACATTGTTTTAGTGTACCTCTGCTAGGTTACGCGGCGCACGCGAGTAAAGTTCCCAGCTGGCAGCAGTAACTAGTAACTAGTAAGCCCGTCCTCTTCAACGCAATTTACATAAAACCATAATGTACTAACACGTTAAACCCTGCGCAAGAATCGCAATACTTTTTAGCAAAAATCCATTCAGTACATTTTGACCAAATCCATCACATACAGATAGAAAGCTATAGGGGACTTTGGTTTTAAGTATAGATATAGATATTCCACTCACCATCACGCAAGGGGCCTTATAAAAATACTAATTAGTAAATAGAATATGTACTTCAAATTAATATATCATTCATATCTCGAATAAGAACGCTTAAGACGTCTGCACATTAATAAAGACGGTGCAGATAAAATTTTGTTATTGTACTTGGATAATATCTTTCATATTTAAAATGTAATATTTGAATGTTTTATAATTCTTTTATACAAAAATTAAATTGTTTAAAATATACTGTAAAGCAAATGTAAGAATTTCTATTTCCTTAACCTCCTCTTGTAGAGAATCACGCGGATTCAAATTGTAAATGTCAGGTATAGCTCTTTTTTGTAATACAATTTTTTTTTCATTAACCGCGTATTTATATCAATATATGATATGTAAGAAGCCTCAATTGTACTAAATTTTTAAATCTAAATTGCTCCAGCAACTGTGCGAGCGTAACAGACATAGACGGACAAAAAAACTTTCAATAATTAGACACTAAGTGGGGTCGGCACAACATTTGGTAAAACATGTTGTCACATGATTCAGCTATTTTACGTCCGCCCGCTTGCTTGACGTCAACTAACCTTATTCGTATTTTAAGACTCCTCGGTAAGAAAGAGGGTGGTCTATTCTACTTAACGAGACACCACACGGTGGGTCAATTAACCTTAGTCGTATTTTACGACCCCTCGGTAAGAAAGATGGTGGTCTAATCTACTCAGCCGAATACCACACAGCGGTTTGACTTACCTAAGCCGCCTTTTACGACACTTCGGTAAGAAATGAGGGTGGTCAATTCTACTTAGCCGGATACCACATGGCATAAACTTTCATAATTAGTATAGATACCAAATAATATATGGGCAAAAGTTCAACAGTTTGCACTCGGACCTAATAATAAACGCCAGGCCCTTCGATCTTATCGCGAATGCTTAGTATGCATGGCACTGCGTATCGGCAGTATAAAGAACACGCGTGAGTGTGACGGAAATTATAATCGATGCAATAAACATGTGACACGGATTAGCCCTTTGTTGCTAATCATTTAATATTCCTAGTTTTAACGGCCTGTCTGCAAATAATTTAAAGAATTAGGCGTTACTTTGCGGAGATCCATAATACAAAAGTAACAAAATCGCAAACTTTGCGATTTTGTCGTGGAGTCTATCTCCTGATGATGCTTCGGTTGCGGGGCGAAACGATTGTTGAGTTTGTGATAGTGAACCTGTGTAGTGCTTGTGTATTGTGGTGGAAGTGGTAGAGGTTTGTGCATGTGTTTTTACGAATCCTGCACGTATCGGGTATGAAAATACTGATAGTCCACTATACATTAAACACTATATATATTTTCTATTTACTGTATCGCGGATTATAGCAAAATAATTTTATTATTACTTTTGGCCTGTCTGCAGTTATTCCGCGCTATATTTTCAATTATATGTTCTTACGATTTTTTTTCTATAAGCGTTGCGTGTTACTGTAAATATTTGAATCTTAAACTTTTTCGTAATGTTATACACCGACTTATAAATTAGTTAAATTAAAGACTGACATTTTAATTCGTCTTTTTTCTTTTACTTTTTATATTACCCGTATTTCACTTATTGTCCTTTTTTCTTCTGTTACTCAAAGGTTGTCTGGTAGAGATAGCTTTTAGGAATAGGTCCGCCTTTGTACGTATGCTATTTTTTTCTAACAATATGTATGTACAATGAAAAATGAAACAAATAATAAAAAAAATATAGATTTGATAAAATTTATCGTTTCAACGAACAAATAAAATCTCCATTCGTCTCAATTGAGTCGCAATAACAGTTCATGGTAAGCCTGCAGGTGTCAGATAGGAACAGGATGTTACAAAATTATTTAATGATAGCAACAGTTAAAAACCTAGCTCGTTGGCTCGAGTGCCAGTGACCCTGCCTTCAGCTCCAGGGGTCACGGATTTGATTCCCGCGGACGTCCAACATTTTCTAATAAACAATCTGTTAGTACTTCGACTCTGTATATATGTATTCATTTTAAATTATATATGTATATATTAACCAGTTGTCTGTCACGCAAAACACAAGTATTAAGTTACTTCGGGGACAGCCGACCGTATGTGTAATTGTCCAATATAGTTATTTATTATTTCTATTCATACACCATAAATCGTTGAGATTAAAAAAAATATGAATGTGTGTTCATTCTGATCTTAGCACGATGTCTGGAACAATATATATTAATTCCTCATCTGCATGATCGACAGGGAGTTACAATTACCATACGCGTTGGCTTAAGTCAAATAACGGTTTCCTTATGGCCGCTAAATTTAGTTAATTGCTTATCTCTCTTGAACTTCATCTCCTGAAACATAATACCAACTTGGCTTGATTGACAGAAGCCAAACAATGAATCATTATTTTATGTTAATAAGACCATTTTCACTAAATGAATGATCAATAAAGGAATATGTTATACTAGCTGGTTGCGCCTCCGCCCGCGTGGAAATCAGCGTGTCACAATTTTTTTCTAGAAATCAAATTTTAAACATAAAAGTAGTTATTGTGAGTTAACCATAAGAGATAGAGACATGCTATGGAAGACTTTTTGTAGTATTTTTATAGATCTACAATTCTCTAGTACATTGCTTTAGCGTATCTCTGCTGGTTTACGCAGCGCACGCGACTAAAGCTCCCAGCAAGCAAGTTTTTTAACGCGGTCTCTTCAACACAATTTACAAAATACCGATATGTACTATTTACTTAAACTATCCGGAAGTATTGCACTATCTTTTGGTGAATACCGTACAAAAATTCGTTTAGTAGATTTTGAAAAAATCGATTACATACAGACAGCTTTTTTGGACTTTGTTTTATAATAAGTATAGATCTATTATTTATGAATTAATTTGTGTATACTCATTTTGTAAAGCACCACCTACCTGTTTTTCCTGGTATTAATAATAATAACCCTAAGGTTGCCTGGAAGAAGTCGCTAATTAGCGATAAGCTGTTTTTATATAGTTTCTATGTTAAATTTTTATGTATGCAATAAAGTATATTCTATTGTATTGTGTTGTAATGATGTTGTGTAATACATTAATTATTCAGTTCGGAATTTTCATTTAAAATTTGAATATATAGTTTAGACGATTCACTATATTCTAAACGATTTCTGAAATTTGTTATTAAATAACGTGATGTTTAATTGTTGTTATATCTATAATATTTTTCATTAATTATCACTCTTGGTAGGTTCAAAATATTTTTTCAAACTTTATCATTCCAGAAAATTTATTGTTATGGTTTTGTTTATGATTATGGGTATGCTTATGGTACGATTTAGCTACGGTTTCATTGATAGAGACAAAATTAGGCTTTAGAAACTAAATCGCTTAATTTAATTTTATAAAGTCAGTTCAAAAACAGTAATTGATAATAAAAACATAGTTTCCTGTTAGCCTGTCAAAAAATTGTCTAAGTTAAATAACGCGCACCTTCAATATGATGTATATTATATGAAGTTTATTATAATAATCAACTTCAAATTCAAATTCAAATTCAAATATTCTTTATTCAAGTAAACTTGTAAACAAGTGCTTTTGAATCGTCAACTTTACTGCTGGTTCGGAAAGCTGTTCCTGCCGAGAAGAGCCAGCAAGAAACTCGGCGGTTGCTCTTTTTAAAATATAAATCTTAGAACTAGTTACATTTATTTATTACTGTCTTGTACAGGGTAGAAGTGCACCTATATCCACACATCCTTATCCTCAATGTAAGCCTCCACGGTATAATAGGCTTTCTGTATCAGCCTCTTTTTAACAATATTTTTAAATTGCTGTAATGGCAAAGTTAAAATTGATTGTGGTTTTTTTTTTTTTTTTTTTTTTTTTTTTTTTTTTTTTTTTTTTTTTTTTTTTTTTTTTTTTTTTTTCGAACTGACTGTATGCTGTTAGCCCTAATGGCTTTTACAGCGTCACCGGGCGGGACGGGCGAGCGCAGAAGCATCGCCGAGGTTGCGGAATGCAGGGAGTAAAGCGCAGAAGCTCTACTTAAGTCGGGGAACGTCGTCCTAAGGGTGCCTCCTGTGAGGCCGGACCACGGCTTAGGGCGACGTGTAGTGGAGGGTTGATGGTATGACTTAGATTAGTCATTGCGGCGTCGGAAGTGTGGCGAGAAGCCACGACCAACCGACGTCAGAAAACTGGGACCTCGTCTTCGCCGGCGAAGACGCTGTGTGTGTGTATTATTACGTGTTTCTGTGTTGGCGATCGTTATTTGATCGTCGGGGTCATACAGGACGCTTTTTGGACGCCTATATTTTCGATGGTCGGACCTAATTGGAATGTAGGTAGAAGCAACTGAAATAAGGGGGTTCAGGTGTACCTCAGATTTCTCGAAGTAAGATTTCGAAAAACGTTTAAAGAGGTGAGTAATGGTAGGGAGATCGAGGTCTCTATGGAGGTCAACGTTTCGCATGAACCACGGACAACCAGTGGCTGTCCGCATAAATCGGTTCTGTAGTCTTTGGAGCCTGAGCAATCTGACTTTTGAAACGTGCGCAAACGCAACGCTCGCATAGGACATTATTGGTCTTATGCAAGTTTTGTAGAGTGTCACTTTGTTGCGAAGCGACATCTTACTTTTCTTACATAACATCGGATAAAGTCGTCCCATAACATACGCAGCCTTATTGCAGACTATGTGTATGTGCTCGTGGAAGGTCATGGAAGGTTGAAAGGTGACACCTAGGTACTTGACTTTCTGTTGCCAGTGAATCGGTGTATTGTAAAGGGAAATTTCCTTAGGTGTGTCTATTTGAGATCTAAAGCGATTACCGATAAAGTGCATGGCTGCACTTTTATCCGGGTTTATTTCGATTCTCCATTGGCGGAACCAGCGTCCGAGGCTGTCTACCGCTTTCTGGAGACGTCTAGTTATTACTTGAGGCCGGCGGGATGTGGTAAATACAGCGGTGTCATCCGCGAAAAGGGCAAGATGTGTACGCTCTTTGATAGGCGCCCGTGGAATGTCACTCGTGTAGAGCGAGTACAATAAGGGTGCCAGCACAGATCCTTGAGGGACACCAGCACGAATTGTGCGGCGAGACGATAAAGTGCCGTCTATGCGATACCGAAAGGTGCGATTAGTCAGGTACTCTCGTAAGATGAGTACAAGTCGGTCTGGTATATTTAGTTGGAGCAGCTTGTAGATTAAGCCTGCGTGCCAGACCTTATCGAAGGCTTTGGCGACGTCGAAGAATATGATCGATTGTGGAATTTTGTTGTAGAATCTTATACCCAAACCCACAAACGACTTACGTACTCTTACAAGGCGCAAAGCAGGAGCCGCAAGCTTATGTCGGTTCCTACTTTGTCTATTATATACATCGCCAATCTTTTTATAATTATGTATATTTTTATGCACAAAAATCAAATTGCTAAAAATATACTGTGAAGCTAACGTAAGAATACCTGTTTCCTTAAACTTCTCTCGCAGGGACTCACGCGAATTCAAATTATAAATGCCACGTATGGCTCTTTTTTGCAATACAAAAATTTTCTCAATATCAGCGCATTTACCCCATAACATTATTCCATAAGACATAATGCTATGGAAATAAGCAAAATAAACTAGTTTTGCTGTTTCGACGTCTGTAAACTGTCTTATCTTTCGAATAGCATAGGCTGCTGAACTGAGTTTATATAGTTATATTATCAATGGTATTAATATAATAGTACAAGCAATAAACTGTTTATGTTGTATTGATAGCGATGAGCACAGGAATAGCTATATCGGAAGCGATAATCAGGGCTATTCGGTCCAGATGTGTTCAAATGCGGTACAACTCATATCCTAGTCATTATTTGCTATGGAAGCAGACGGGTAAGCAATTAGCAAAAACTAACGACTTGTTAACGCATTCATAAAGTAAATAATTTAATTTTTAGCGTACAATTATAATAAAAATATATATTATTAACTCTATAATGAAAACTTTATTGGAATGCACACTAGCGTTAAATATTATTTCATTAACGTAATCATTTATTAGTTTTATACATTTAAAAAACGGAGATAACGTTGAGCTAACTTTCTTTATGAGTCAAATGCTCTTGTATCAGTAACTAAGTACGAAACGGAAAGTTTTATTTAGTTTTTTTGGCCAAAAAAGAATGATTGTAATATCGTTGTATTCTGTTTAAGTATGGTGACCAAAGTTACTTTTCGCCGTGCTTGCAGCGAATAGTATATATTTTGCCTTGTTAGTTTTGATTCTAAGTAAGTAATAAAGCTAAGTAAGCTTTTAAGTAAATTTTTCGTAATAACTCTGAGCAATCAAATTCAAAATATTAAGTACTCATGTAGACAGACTTTGAGTAAAATATATTGTTATTAAAATCTAATAAATAAAAATAGTTAAGAGAATAAAAATAAAAGTAGATGATGATTCAAAAGTGTGATTTTGAATTATCATCTTAATTACTAGATCGTAAAATTGTTTCGTCCAAGAAGAAAATGCTAGAAATTTGGCGTTTACAATTTTAAAATAAATTATGTGACCGAGCAATTGCTGCGAAAGATAAAAATGCTATGAAATCCACACAACGTTATCTTTCAAATAATTCTCAATGGTAAAATAGGCTTTCTGAATGCTCCATTAATAATTTAAACTGCTGTAATGGCAAATTAAAATGGAGTATGGAAATCTATTGTAGAATCGCATACCAAAACCCACAACAAATGATTTACGTACTGTTGTAAAGCACAAAGCAGGAACCGCAAGCTTATGTTGGTTTCTAAACTTAATGCTTTTCGTTTTTAGTACTTTGTAATAATCTATTTTCGGCAATATATGTATTTAAGAAACTGTGTCGTAATATACGCAATGTTCGAGTGCTAAGCTTTGACCAAAGTAAAGCACAAAGCAGTAATCGCAAGCGTATGTTGGTTTCTAAACTTAATGCTTTTCATTTTTAGTACTTAGTAGCAATCTATTTTCGGCAATATTTATAAGAAACTGTGTCGTAATATACGCAATGTTCGTGTGCTAAGCTTTGACCAAAGTAAAGCACAAAGCAGGAACCACAAGCTTATGTTGGTTTCTAAACTTAATGCTTTTCATTTTTAGTACTTAGTAGCAATCTATTTTCGGCAATATATATAAGAAACTGTGTCGTAATATACACAATGTTCGAGTGCTAAGCTTTGACCAAAGTAAAGCACAAAGCAGGAACCGCAAGCTTATGTTGGTTTCTAAACTTAATGCTTTTCATTTTTAGTACTTTGTAGTAATCTATTTTCGGCAATGAAGAAACTGTGTCGTAATATACGCAATGTTCGAGTGTAAGCTTTGACCAACTGAGCAAACATTGTATGACACAGAAGATCCCAATTAAGACAAAGGATTTCTTGTTATTGTTACAGATTCATCGCAGTTTGCTTGAAACCACTAACACACGCACAAACAAGTACAGAGGTTGGATTACAAGTGAGTATTAATTTTGTTCTAAACTAGCTGCGCTTGCCGCTTCACCCCCGTAGAAATCCATGATCCACCATCCATCCACTATGAGACATGCTCTCGCGGCCTTTTTGTAGTATTTTTGTAGATTTTGAAGTAGAAGGGTAATTTTATCCGTTCCATATGCATAATATAATAACAATAATCCGATATAATATGTATATGATGATATATTACGTCGCTTTACTCCGTACTATCTATCTCTATTATCTACTCTTGTAGATTTGACTCAGTGTATTTAATTGAAATGTCGCCCGTGTGGATGCAAGTGTATTTAATTCAAATTTTGAACATAAAAGTCATTATTGTGAGTTAACCAAAAGAGATAGAGATATGCTGTCGTGGATTTTTTGCAGTATTTTTGTAGATCTACAATTCTCTACTACATTACTTAAGTGTATCTCTATTGGTTTACGCGGCGCACGCGACTAAACCTCCCAGCAAGCGACAATTTTTTACAACTACGCGTCCTTTTCAAGACAATTTACATTGAACTGTAATATATTATTTAACTTAATCCTTCTAAAGGAATAGCACTATCTTTTAGTAAAAACCGTATGATAATCCGTGCCGAAGATTAAAAAAAATTGATCACATTCAGACAGCTTTTGGGGATTATGTTTTATAATATATATTTGTTTTTATCCTCATCATCTTGACGACATTAATCATAGTTGAGTTTTCGAATAAGACATTGGTTAAAACATTGATCTATTAGGGAAATATAAGAAAGTCTTAAATATCTTATATCAAGTTTGTTGCTGTGGGCAAGGTGGAAGGAAAAGATGTCGCAAGCGATCACCTACCAGTTAATGTGACCCAACAATGTGAATATCCACCCTTATTGTTTCGTCTGTTACAACCGCCCTAAGGGATGCTGAATGTCGGAGTAAATGGAAGAAATTAGTGGAAAAAGTTGCAACGGACTTTCAGGCACACGACCTTCAGTAATGAAGACGACGACCGAGAAGAAAATCTTATTACACGATGAACGTTTAATATATAATTATTTAAATGCATTTCATACTAATATACGCATATAGTAATATAAAAATATATTCTTAGTATCCCTAATATCATGCTGTGCTGAGAATCGTGAATATCATATTTATGAAATCTGAATATGTAAAAATGAATGTTTGTCCTTATGTCCTTTATAGACTCTGAAACGGCTGGACCGATTTTAATGAAATTTTCAGACAATGTTTAGAATGACCCAGAAGATGATCCTGTAAAGTTTGTTGGGTATCGGAGCATCTTTATTAAAACTGTTCAGTTCTGTTTCGTGGGGAATTCGAAACTAAAACTGAGCCACAACAATGGCTGGCTGGACAGCTAGTCGTAGAATATAAATATTTTATATAATTTATTATATTATATAATGTCCCATATTACAATACATTTATTTACAATATTAGCAATCAGGTGTCGTAAGAGGCGACTAAGGTATGTGCCGTGTGTTATCCGGCTGCATAGAATAGACCACCCTCCTTTCTTACCGAGGTGTCGTAAGAGGCGACTAAGGTATGTGCCGTGTGTTATCCGGCTGCATAGAATAGACCACCCTCCTTTCTTACCGAGGTGTCGTAAAAGACGATTAAGGTAAGTTGACGTCAGGCAGGCGGTCGGTCGTAAAATGCGTAGCCAAATCATATGACAACATGTTTGTAACATGTTGTGCCGACCCCACTTAGTGGGGAGTGGGATAAGGACAGGAGAATGAAGAATATTAGCAATCAGTCAAGACTTTAATTGGGAAGACTGACTGAGTAAAGCTTGTCTCTTACATCCAACATTAATGCCACATAATATTGCCCAATATCAATATTGTTCATTTGCTAAGCAGAATATTTTACTTACGTCAATGACCCATCAATAAACTGTCCAATCAATAGAAATAGCCTGAACAATCAAACAGTATGTTTTTATTATATCGATATGTTTATTGCTTTTTAATAATTAAGGGAATGAACATGTAACCTCTCAGCTGCATAGTGCATTACTACAGTATATACGCAGATTGATTCGCGGCTTGACTGTGTTTAAGAAATTACTTGATACAAATGTAGTGATAATATTATTCTGGTATAATAATCTGCGACGAAAGAAAATCTATGTTATGCTAAATGTAATATCATTTCTTTCATATGTATTATGGATTCGCACAAAGAACCTCTAAGTCTATGAATTATTGGATATTATTATACTTAAGTTTGACTGAGTACCTTTCGGCTTTAAACCTTATATCTCCACAAAAGCATCGTGTCAAAATTATCCCTTCTCTAATCAATTATATCCAAAAGAAAATAACTCAGTCATTGGTTGGATTAAAGTAAATTTTTAAAATTCGAATATTGAATTTCATAGAAATTAATTTTTTGTACAACATACATTAATTGCTTCAATATTTAAACGCGAGCACAAAATTGAATTCACAAATAAATTAATAATGTAACATATACCACTTATTCAAAATTCTATAAAATATCGTAAAAATAGATGCCTAAATAAAATTCCTGTTACTATGCCCACGGCTGGGCTAAGGCCTCCTCTCTCCGTTTTTGGAGTGAAGGATTGGAGCTAAGAGCTACCACGCTGCTCCAATGCGGATTGGTAGGTTACACATATCCCTAGATTCTCTAGAGATATGCAGGTTTCCTCACGATGTTTTCCTTCACCGAAAAGCGTGTGATAAATTGCAATTATCAATTAGACACATAAGTTTTAATAGAAAAACTCATTGGTGCCTGCCCGGGGTTTGAACCTATGTCGTCTCTAGAGAGTCGCACGGTCTCACCGCTAGGCTATCACAGCTTAAAATTATATAAATTAGCTTAAAAAAAATAAAATTCCTAACATTTCTAAACGCATAATTTCAGCCATCACAATCGACGCAAACGAACGCTACGACGTACGCGTGGAGCTCGTGGGGCGCGTGGAGTGCGTGTTCACGGACATGTGGCGGAGGCGTGTCCGTGCAACAGCGACACTGTCTGCCGAGAGATCCCACTAGGTAAGGAAAAACGATTCTTCCTAATCGTTCCCTCACTGTTGACGATCTTTACTTACCTATTATTACTTTATCGACTGCGCATCTCTGAGAGACGTACTTGGTAAGGGAATATTCTTTGCAGTCGGTCCGTCACCGCTACTAACGGTGTTTTAAACGAAACGTACTAAGTAAGGAAAATTATTCTTCCCAATCTTTCCCTTATTGCTGACGTTCTTTACCCTTTGTTAATTTATCGACTGGGCGTGTCCGAGAGACGTACTAGGTAAGAGAAAACTATTCTTCCCAATCGTTCCCTCACTGCTGATGATTTTTACCTATTCTTAATTTGTCGACTGCGCGTGACCGAGAAACGTACTAGGTAAGAGAAAACTATTTTCCAGTCGTTCCCTCACTGCTGGCGACTTTTATCCTTTGTTAATTTGTCGACTGCGCGTGTCCGAAAGGCTTACTAAGTAAAGAATACTTGTCTTATAAATCGTTTCCTCACTGCTGAGGATCGAGCCTCACTAATAATTTTTCAACGACGCTTCTCGGAGTCTTATTTGGTTACGAAAAACTATTAATCCTAATCGTTTCTGCACTTCTGACGATCGTGACTCCTTATTAATTTGTCTCTTCAATATCAATTTTATATTTGTACATTTGTAAATTAATAATTACGCACAACTTAAGTATGTCACGTCGAAGCACACATATACAACAAAATAATATGTTTTGAATTACCAATATTTAAATACCATTAGGTAACACATATGTTTAGTTGCGCCCAATTTCTTTTAAATAAAAACAATATTCATTTGTATAAACAACTTGTTAAGTAACACATTTCAATTTGAAACCGACACACAAAAGGTAGAAAACTAACATGTAATGAAGTAATAAAACCGAAAACGATGTTACACCCGAACAGGCTATTAACAAAATAACATCCATCCTAACAGATAGTTATAGATAAAATTAAAATATATCCTTTTCTTGACTCCCACTAAAAACCAAATACATGTTTGACACCAGAAAACAAACAACTCAACGCTTGAGGAAGATTAATGTTTTTTCTTTTTATTTGATTCATTGTTCGTGGGCTATTGTCTTAATTGTTTTATTAGGGTCGGTACGTGTTGAGATAAGCTAAGTGATAACGCTCCATAGATTTAGATCATTTAAATTCCTTTAATTAAAAATTTGCCTTAAGTTTAATTAGAAATTGTTAATTGTCTTAATACAGCGATTGATGAAAATCGGTTTATACAGAGGGCTTTGATAGCCGAACGGTAAGACCATGCGATTTTTTTATGCGTTAACAATTCTTAAATTGATTTGCAATTAAATTTTATCTAACTGTACATACATGACTTCATTCATTGCTTTGACTACTCAATCCAAGTAATAAGAGTGTTTATGGTGAAAAACAAAATATATATGAAAGACTAATAAAACAAAATTAGTTTTATGTAATACTGATTTACGTAATTTATGTACGATCAAATTCTACAATTTTTACATCCATACTATGTCATAAATGCGAAAGTGTGTTTGTCTGTTACGCATTGACAACTAATCCGCTGAAGCAACATTGATGAAATTTGCTACAACAGCTTAACTAACATATGGGATGAAAAAATGCCGTTTTCCCTTCAGAAAAAGGATACATAAACATAGTACATAGTTGACGATATTTTAACTTTCAAATCACTACTTAAAATATTAAGAAATCGCCACGAGAGTCCTAAGAATTGACAAATGATATACAGGTGACCTAAGAAGTTCACCTAGTCAGCCCTGCGCAAGATGCCGGTACATTGATCATAGATCACAATGATGTCTAATGATACGGCGTGATCCATAAAGAGCTTATGCCCACCGCGGACGAGCCTACCAACTTTTAATACTACTATAAGTTGTCGATGTAACGTTTCATCAAACACGAGAATTCCATTAAACAAGTTCGCATTTAATTTATAGAATTAGGCGTTACTTTGCGGAGATCCATAATACAAAAGTAATAATAAAATTATTTTGCTATAATCCGAGATACAGTAAATTTTTATGTATTGTGGTGGCAGTGGTGGAGGTTTGTGCATGACCTTATTGTTTTTTACGAATCCTGCATGTAACGGGTATGAAAAACGGATAGTCCACTATACATTAAGCACTATATATATTTTCAAGTTGGCAATTTTATTGAAACGTGTAAACTCTCCCAACTCTCCCCTTTATCATATTCTAATGGAATGTGCCCGGAACGAAAATATCAGAAAAATGAAACCCAGTAATAAACTGTTAATTGAATACTGTAATTGTATTTTGGCCTTCATATTATCCAGAACAGCTAGGGATTTGCTACATTTAGCTAAACTCGGCCTAGAAAATAGATAAGTTTTTTTTTTCATGTATTAGAATTAATTATATATGTATGTTAGTTTACACAGTGGCATATTAGCTTAAGCGAATTAATTCTGAAAATAAAAAAAACACGAGAATTCTATTCGTATATTATTAGATATTGATTGTAAGAAATTTTATTTGTCATATTCTTCCGAATCGTTCCCTTATTGCTGGGGACCGTGACCCTTTGTCAAATTATAAACTGCACGTTTCTAAATGTTGCGGCAACTCGGCATAGTGCGGTACTGATGGGTATATTCTTCTTATATTATGTATAAAATGTTTTTTGGTATTTGAGTGAAGAATTATCATTAAATTACTAATATTAAGCCTTTGGACATAAGTGGACTCATTTTTAGCGGACGTATCTGGTGAGCCTTAATAACGTAGATAGTTTAAAGTATAATTGTATTATAATTTATGTAATTATGATTCGGTTCGAATGCATTTTACTGAAATATTATGTTTAGCAATGCATTTCTCGAAGAGAGCTGCAAAAAGAATCCCGAAAAGCACGCGATAAACATTTTAATAAAATACGATGGTACCCTAATATTATATAGCGTGTTAATTAGGTACATACTGACAAACGGAAAAAAACGTTAATATCTTAAGAAGAACAAGAATGTAAGATTTGATTGAAATTTTGAGTATTTTGTGGTAGGGGTCAATCAAACGGTTCCTAGTGTGATGGACGACTGGTCGCCTTTGTGTTGAAGACATCATAATTTACCAAGTACACGATGTACTCATGTGAAATAAAGAAAAATCGTCTCAGTTACAAATTTGATTTTGAATATTCTTGAAAATTGCTAAATAAATTTTTGATATGTTCCGCGAGTCTAGGTGTATTTATGTATTTAATAATTTTTATTTTTCACAATATATATTCACCAGTTGCTATACATAACACAAATATTTAGTTACTTAGTAGAAGGACTACCGCGTAAAAGTAAAGTAAAGTAACGGCTTATTAGTGTCTCACCGCTGGGCATATGCCTCCTCTCTCCGTTTTAAGAGTGAAAGGTTGGAGCTAAACAAAATATAATTTATATAGAAGAAAGTTCCCATAATTTATAACACAAAAGCCTTGTCCGGTTCCTAAATTTTATCTGGGAAACATTCATTAACGCGGTTTCGCCATCAGAACCAATCATTGCGAGTCAAAGGCTTCACACATGACCCTGGCCTCCCTTTTTACGTCCAACATACCAAATTAAGGCAATATTCATCGAAACACGGAACAAGCTTTCGAAGATACAAGTTACAACTATTTACGGACGTATTTGATTGACGCCTACAATAATTTATAAACCTTTCGCTAATGTATGATTGTTATCTCATTGTTTGCACCGGTTTTTGTATTTTCTATGTGAATGTGTGGGATCATTAGAGATTGTGCCGAGTCAGTGTGTATAGTTCTAAACTATGCCCGAATGTTGTGTTAACAAGGTAACATAGTGTGGTAATAAATTTGACGGGAGGTATTTTTTGTTACACTGAACTGACTGGCCCGTTGGCGCAAGAGGCAGTGACCCTGCCTTCATCTCATCGTGTCGCGGCTTCTATTCCCGCCGAGATTTATCATGTTTTAATTACAATTTGTTGATTTTTCAATTCTGTGTGTATTTATGTATTTAAGTACTTAAATGATTTATTTAAGCAGTCGTTACTTTGCTGAGTTCCAAATTACAGAAACTATAACAGACCTCATAGTAAGAGAAGTAAATATAGTAAAATTCACGAACGAAAAAAGAACGTTACAAACAATCTGTTATATTTTGTTTTCTAAAACTGACGACCCTGGTAACATAATAATGGTTATACCACCATTCATATTAGCTAACCCTAAATATCACTGGATAAAGCTTTGCTTTTGTTTGTTTCAGCGCCACGTTATAATACATTATATTTTATCATTTAAATACTCACCGAAAATATAGGCGTCTAAAAAGCGTCCTGTATAACCGTGACGATCATATAATGATCGCAAACATAAACATTAAACACGCACACCCGAGGACCCAGTTTTCTGACGTCGGTCGTCCGTGGTTTCTTGTAACACTCCCGACGTCGTGATGACTAACACAGTCATACCACTAGCCCTCGACTACACGTTGCCCTAACCCTTGATCCGGCCTCACAGGCATGCTTAGGAAAAGGTACCTCGACGCTAGTCCACCCTTCCGACGCCGCAAAGACTAATCTAAGTCATACCATCAACCCTCCACTACACGTCGCCCTAAGCCGTGGTCCGGCCTCACAGGAGGCACCCTTAGGACGACGTTCCCCGACTTAAGTAGAGCTTCTGCGCTCTACTCCCTGCATTTCGCGACCTCAGCGATGCTTCTGCGCTCGCCCGTCCGCCCGTTGACGCTGTAAAAGCCATTAGGGCTAACAGCATACAGTCAGTTCAAAAAAAAATAAAATCGACGCTAGTAGAGCTTCTGGCTCTACTCTCCACATTCAACCTTGACGATGCTTGTGAAAGCGTCCTGATGTCGTTGTAAAAGCCGTTAGCAATATAGTAAATTTATACAAAAGGAATATTTATGATTGTAAAAAAATATTAAGTGAGTGGTTAAAGTTATTAGATTACGATGAAACAGAAAGTCTTTTAATTAATAGAGTAAACCCTCGGATAAAGTTCCCTACATCTCCTAAAGATATCCCTGCACGTACACACACAACACACTCATGCACACACACACACACACACACCACTGTTTATTTATATATTTCTAACATACAGTATTAGTTATACAGTAGTCTTAGAACTTCTTGTCTTGTATGTGGAAGAGCAGGGATCCCTATCACAAGTAATATCTATTGCTTAAAAGGAGGTCCCCCTAATTCCCCTAGTAATTATGTAACATTTATTTTAAGTAAAAGCAATAAACAAATTTTATTTTTATTATTATTTATTTATTTATATAGTCAGGTCAAGAAAAATTAACATATGGTGTACAATTTTTACCACATTCCAGATTTTTAACACACGAAAACTAACATTCATTTATTAATATTCCAGGATTTAATTTTTGATCAAAAAGCAATATACAGTAGACATTGTATAAATAAGAGCATAAAATTTTGATTTTCACCAGAACACTAAACTGATTCTATGGTAATTTATTACGCTTTCAAACAATATTGTCTATAAAATGGCTAACCTGAATCGGTTCTTGCCACAATCGAGCAGCCGCTAAATATCGCGGCGATTGATCCGACATGAATTGAAATTAGTTTTAACAATCATTTTACGTTCGGAACTGATCGTTATGATCGTTTTACGGGCGTCCTAACTAAAGACATACGTCATTAGTGTAGTAAAATGCATATAAAATTAACGAAAATAACATTGAGAGTATTATTATATCATTAGTTATTACCCTGAATAACGGAAATCGGGACTTTTGGGTCCAATCGTAATTGTAATTGTGTGGGTTAAAAAAGGCCGTATATTTTTATGATAGGTGTAAAAAATTTAGTGCAATATGCAATGTGAAAATAGAAGAATCTTTAAAGATTGTTTTGGCACAAATAAAATAAGCTATCAATTAAAGAAAACGAATAGTTAACAAAGATGTCGTTGATTACATAGTTGAATAAAAATATTTATGAAATTATCATTAAAAATAATCTTTACATGTTTCATTGTTAAATATTTTAAATAATAAAGAAATTAAAGTTAGATTCTTGTTCAGAAATCGATAAGTTGTTTTGCTAAAAAATATGTCATACATAAAAAATCAGCCGTTTAACATGTACGAAGTTCATAGAATCAATTTTATATCTTTCATAACTCTGCTTTGAGATTGACAAAATCAGCTAAATTTTGAGTAATAGTCAACTAATAAAAAAGCTATTATTTGGTCCCATTCTCATCTTTGTACATCTTGGGCCCAAAATTGTAAGTGCATCAGTTTTCTTTAAACATTTTGTTTTTATTATACAATTAATTAAAAAGAAATAATAATTATGTTTAATACAGTCACATACATTGTTATGTTTGATTTGTCTATATGTATTTGAGATATCCACCGTGTGGTATCCGGTTGAGTAGAATAGACCAACCTCATTTCTTACCGAGATGTCGTAAATGGCGACTATGGTAAGTTAACGTCAGGCAGGCGACCAGTCGTAAAATACGTAGTCGAATCATGTGACAACATGCTTTTAACTAATTGTGCCTTAGAGTGGGATAAGGCTAGGAAGAATATCATGTGTTTGAGATATATGATCCGATTTTGAGAAAATGAGCCAAATTTTTCTATGCTGTCTCGATTAAGCAGTGTAGTTGGATATTGTTGTTTTGATTTTGTTGTTATTGTTTTTGTTAAAATCTTTCTTGTCTGAAGAGTATTGGTATACTCAGGTCTGTATTATCAGTAAATCTTTGACTGAGAAACCTGATTCTTTAAGTTATTAGTTAGTTAGCGTTTATTGTATTAATATCTTGTTCGCATAAAGATTTCTTATTTATATTATATATAGTGTACAGTATATATACTGTGTAAGCGATTTTTCTATGATACTTTATAATCTACTTTACGTTCACCATTAAAATGGAATTCCTTTTACTTCATATTAAAACAATGTAATCTGTAATTTAATAAAACTGTAAAACTTTCTTCGAAAGTTGACCATAGAATTCGAAAGTTGGTAAGAAAACGTATCATCGTTCAGCACAAGTAATTACTGTAGGCGTCTTACTGTGATGTAACAGTTTTGTTATATTAATTACGAGACAAAAGTTATGGCGCCCTGCCGCGGTGATATCGGCTGTGGTGATGAGCTGAAACAATACCTTCAAACTCGTATGTAGCTAGATACTCCCTTTATAGTCTATGAGAAAAGTGCTTTGAATTTATTTATTTATTCTCTAACCGTAACTCGCATGATAAATTTTAAATATATCATGCGACACCATCATTATCATATAATAATAACTAAATTTTTAATCTATCATATATCTGTATAAAAAATTATTCACTGAAATGTTTGTACGTCATAACTTCCAAACGACTACACCAAATTGGATTAATCTTTGTTTTATGTGTTCGTTATTGTCAGGAGAAGAATGCATGAAAAATATTAGAATTGACGGAAAAAAAATATACACCGTACGGTTTGTCGGCAAAGCTAGTTAAATGTAATTATTAATACAATACTAGGTTTTATAGTTCAGTTCGCTGTTAAAGATAACGTCGTTGGATCATTCAATGCAACGAGTGCTAGTAAAATATATTAATTTTAAGCAAAATGACTCCTTAATAACAATAAGAACATAAACGAGCTTCTTTTTACTATTGCCACGAAAATTTATTTTGTAATGGCCTAGCATAAATTAATTATTAGTCTTGAGTACTCTTTATAAGCTGTGATAGCCTAGCGGTGAGACCGTGCTACTCTTTCAAGGGGAACACGAGTTCAAATCCGGGCAGGCACCACATTAGACACATGAGTTTTTCTATTAAAACTCATGTGTCTAATTGATAATTGCAATTTATCACACGCTTTTCGGTGAAGGAAAACATCGTGAGGAAACCTGCATATCTCTAGAGTATGCTAGGGATATGTGTAACCTACCAATCCGCATTGGAGCAGCGTGGTAGGTCTTAGCTCCAATCCTTGTCTCCAAAACGGAGAGAGGAGGCCTTAGCCCAGCAGTGGGCATAGTAACAGGCTGTTACTTTACTCTTTATAATTTAACTGTCCAGAAAAAAACCACGTAACGAATTAAATGCTAAATTGTAAAGATATTTATGTTTGGAATTAAATTGAAATGTGTATTTAATATTTAAGGCTCACTTTCGAAATAAATAAATTAAAATTAATTTAAAGAGAAAAGTTTAGAAGTAGTTTATCAAAGTGAAAGATAATAATTTAATGAGTTAACAAGTGTTCTTTACGCCTGTACTGTAGGGATCTATTTCCATACATAATGTTCAAGCTCATTTACATATTGTACCGAGGGTGTATGAGTAATTTTAATTAAAATTTTAAAAAGCAATGATTGCCATGACTTGTGCTTTACACCAGAAATAATGGTAATCAATGGTAAATTGATTTTTTCTATTATATGGTTCTTCGTTTAAAGATTTTTTCTCAATAATTGTTTCATCTAACATACTCGTACTCAATATTAAATTTTTACTTTAAAAATCTTTAAAAAACTTTAACTGATAATCGAAATATACGAGTGATTTACAATAATTTCCATTGAATTTAAGATATTTTTTTACAGTACAAAATAAACATCAGCTTTCATTGTAGAAATAATTTTGTTATATTATAAAGTCGGTTTTTGATTAGCAAATAATTACATATACTTCTATGATTTATAGAAGCAGGCGTTACTTTGCGGAATTCCATATTACAAGCAATATAACAGAACTAACTACTTTGCTATAATCCGCACGGGTTAAGTGAATGCATGCAAAGCCAATGTGTATGAAGCAGGCAAAATCTATGCGTACTGTAAATCGTACTGCCAACGATTTTTGTCGTGGAGCCTATCCTCCTGATGATGCTTCAGTTTCGGGGCGAAACGATCGTCGAGATTGTGGTGGTGGGTGTGTGTGCTGCTTTTGTGTGCGTTGTTGCTGGTGAATTGCGCCTTGGGGTGCATGTGGTGGCTGCAAAGTAGTTAGTTCTGTTATATTGCTTGTAATACTTCTATGAATTTAAGTTTCATAACATAATTTTATTTGATTTGATTGATTAAAGATTTTTGGTAATGTTTAATTTCTTATCTTAATATATTGGTAAATATTTATTTTTTGTACTAGGTACTACTGACTAAGAGGTATAGATAAATCTATATTTATCTAATCTTTTTTTATCTTTACCTATATATAGATAAAAAAAAAGACGGTAAGATTGTTAAGAGATTAATGAGATGAGATTGATATCGTCTTAGCATTTAACTAAATTTAAATTGTTTTTTTTTCTTTCCTTTCTTTGTTTCGTTTACCGGAAATATTATTGTTTTTTTACCTATTAACTTCTATGTTTAAATTTTTATATTTTTTTGTTTATATTGTTTTATAATTTTTTGGTGCATGCTGTTACACCTCCATAAGTTGTACATTTTAAACTATTTTTTGTTCCTATTATTTTTTTATATGTAAGTTTTATATGTAACAAGTACTGGATCATCATCCTCCTGCCCTTATCCCACTCTATGTGGGGTCGGCACAACACGTTACAAACATGTTGTCACATGATTTGGCTACGTATTTTACGACCGGCCGCCTGCCTGACGTCAACTTACCTTAGTCGCCTTTTACGACATCTCGGTAAGAAATTAGGGTGGTCTATTCTACTCAGCCGAATACCACACGGCGGTGTAACAAATACTGGATGTCGAAATAAATAAATAAATATTGATGTTCAGAATCTTGTGTTTATCTTTTAGGTTCGAATCCACATGTTTTTTTTTTAATAGTCGCCCATGTATTGCAATGCTAATATTATCGATGCTACTTCCAGATGGCGACGCAGCAGAAGAAGAAGAAAGCTCGTGAGAAGCACAGATCGGATAAGAAGAGTGCGTAACGCCGGCATCATCAATGGGCCCGACTGTCCTGGACTTGCTCGGCGCTACCACGAATGCAATACATCGGTAGGCAAAAAAACTGTACTAGAATTAACACCGAAGCGTGCTTTCTTTGCTTCTCACACGCATTGCTGATTAGTAAACTATTATACATAATACTCTTCGCTTTCAAAAACCATAGCTAAGGTTCTTCTGGCTTTTATAAATCAACTAGCCGTGCCAGCGGCTTCGCCCGCATGGAAATCAGCGTGTAACAATTTTTTTCTAGGATTCAAATCTTAAACATAAAATTAGTTATTGTAAGTTAACCATAAGATTTATAGAAGCAGGCGTTACTTTGCGGAATTCCATATTACAAGCAATATAACCGAACTAACTACTTTGCTATGATCCGCACGGGTTAAGTGAATGCATGCAAAGCCAATGTGTATGAAGCAGGCAAAATCTACGCACCTTATACATGCAGGACCAGCCACCACATGCACCCCAAGGCGCAATTCACCAGCAACAACGCACACAAAAGCAGCACACACACCCACCACCACAATCTCGACGATCGTTTCGCCCCGAAACCGAAGCATCATCAGGAGGATAGGCTCCACGACAAAAATCGTACTGCGCCGCGCTACCCATACAAGCAATCTTAAATAGTTCAACTCCCACCAATACCCTCCCCTCCAAACACATGTAGCAAAACGGAATTAGATACATTTACTTGCTCGTTAATTAAGTGACCATTGTTATTTTTTATTATCTCAAGCTGCTCTAACGTATTGAGTCGGAGTCCCTTATCACAAGTGTGGAGAATATGAAATGAATGGTCATTAGGCACTTTATGACCGCTTTCTAGCAAATGTTTTGCAAAATTAGAATTTTGTGGTTTATTATTCCTAAACGCAGCCATATGTTCCCGGAATCGAACCGCAAAACTTCGGCCAGTCTGACCCACATATGTACCGTTGCACTCAGGACAATCTATTTTATAAACCCCAGATTTTTTACCCTTATGTAATATATCTTTATTTTTACACAACAAACTACGAAGCGATTGATTAGTTTTAAAAGAGAGATAGAGAACCATAAGAGATAGAGACATGCTGTCGCGGACTCTTTTTTGTAGATTTATAGATCTACAATTCTCTAGTACATTACTTTAGCGTAGCAATGAGTTTTTCTATTAAAACTCATGTGTCTAATTGATAATTGCAATTAATCACGCGCTTTTCGGTGAAGGAAAATATCGTGAGGAAACCTGCATATCTCTGGAGATTTCTGGAGATATGTGAAACCTACCAATCCGCATTAGAGCAGCGTGGTAGGTCTTAGCTCCAACCCTTCTCTCCAGAAACGGAGAGAGGAGGCCTATTCCCAGCAGTGGGATTGTAACAGGCCGCTACTTTACTATACGGTTCTAACGCTAAAGAGTCAGCTAAGTAATAACCATTAAAAAAGAATACAGTATGTATTTATTTAAAAACCTTGCAGTAATTTTCTAACTTGATTGCTTAAAAGCTTCTTTTAGAATCGGACCTTTTTAAGCAGAAGGTAAATCAACTTTGCTAAGTTTATATTTCGTGACCTCCAGGGTTAATTTTAGTGGTTAAAATAAGATATAATTTTATTTTTATTTATTTTAAAATATACCAACAGCAATCATAAAAGTTCACAATAATTTAATGAAACATTTGGGTTTGACCCACTTTCCGGTGTCCTGTTGAGCTGAAATTTCACATACTAGTCCAGACCCGAAGAATGCATATTTATTATAAGCATGACCTGGTGTTGCTGTTGTTTAATAAAGTAAAAGTTGTTAATAAAATAAAAAAAAATGAATTACTTAAAAAATATTTATAAATCCTTGCTTAAACTTACCAGAACTCTAAATTAATTAAATTAAAACAATTATACTTGTTAGTTTTCTCATGTCCCTAAAATCAAGTTAAGCTGCAATTAAAAACGTATTTTTAAACAAATGTTTAAACGAGAGTAACTAGTAAAAATTTAAAAAATACGCAAAAGGCCAACATCACTCGGTGTTCCCAGGCGGTCACCCAACCAAGTACTGACCGCGCCCGACGTTGCTTAACTTCGGTGATCGGACGAGAACCGGTGTATTCAACGTGGTATGGACGTTGGCGATTAATCAATTCAATTGTATGATTAAAATAGAAACATCATTATAAAAAAATAAAATAAAAATATACATATAACAAGGTATCATAAAGTTATATGCATTAGGTATTTCAAACACGCCGAATTTAATCTTGAACCAGCATAAATATTTTTCACTGATTTCCTATTTTAAAAGACACGATGCCAACATTTATCAGGTACAAATAGAGATAAAAAAACTTAAGTTTTAGCTTGTGCTACAGAAGCTATAATTGAATGATTTTGCTATAATCCGCGTTAGAATGTACGCTAAGTGTATGGAGCAGGCAACATTCACATACCTTACACATGCAGGACAAGTCAACGTATCCCGAGACTACTCCACGAGCAACAATGCACACAAGCAATTCACACAACCATCATCGCAATCTCCACGCTCGTTTCGACCCGAAACCGAAGCATCATCAGGATGGCAGGCTCCACGACAAAATCGTAATGCCTGCTTCTAAACTTCATAAAAAAACATAATGGATGTATTAATTAATATTCATATATCCACAAAACAGAAATAAATGTAAAAAGGAAGTTAGTAACTTCATGCTTAGCATGTCATATAATGAAACGGAAGAGATATTGAAATGTATGTCATAACATATGCATATATTTTTATACACGAAAGTAAATTTTTTATTCATTGCATTTGGTCTTGTTTCACAACCTCAAACACACACTCATGCACTTTACATATTTTTCACCGAGAGGAACATATTTACCTATCCCTTTTTTAAAGAATATTATATATGCATTGTTTACATCAATAAAATTTTTATTATTATTAATCTTTCAGCCATGTCCAGGCCCCCCTCGGGACACAAGAGCAGAGCAGTGTGCAGTATACGACCGCAGACCTTTCCGCGGTAGATTCTACACCTGGGTGCCATATGTAGATGGTGAGTTAGTATAGCTTCTATAAGAAATGAGTAAGAATAATAACAAAAAAATGGTACAAAAGTAAATGATAAGTGATTTATAGAAGCAGGCGTTACTTTGCGGAATTCCATATTACAAGCAATACAACAGAACTAACTACTTTGCTATAATCCGCACGGGTTAAGTGAATGCATGCAAAGCCAATGTGTATGAAGCAGGCAAAATCTACGCACCTTATACAGTATACCTTATGCAGTACGATTTTTGTCGTGGAGCCTATCCTCCTGATGATGCTTCGGTTTCGGGGCGAAACGATCGTCGAGATTGTGGTGGTGGGTGTGTGTGCTGCTTTTGTGTGCGTTGTTGCTGGTGAATTGCGCCTTGGGGTGCATGTGGTGACTGGTCCTGCATGTATAAGGTGCGTAGATTTTGCCTGCTTCATACACATTGGCTTTGCATGCATTCACTTAACCCGTGCGGATTATAGCAAAGTAGTTAGTTCTGTTGTATTGCTTGTAAATGATAAGGCTATTTACTGCAATTCGCGTTATAACAAAATATATGTTATGCTTACTTATATTCTAATTCCATGTGGTATCCGGCTGAGTAGAATAGACCACCCTTATTTCTTACCGAGGTTTTTTTTTTCTAACTGACTGTATGCTGTTAGTTCTAATGGCTTTAACAGCGTTACCGGGCGGGGCATACTGAGGTGTCGTAAAAGGCGACTATGGTAAGTCGACCCGCTGTGTGGTATCCGGTTGAGTAAACTAGACCATCCTTATTTCTTACCGAGGTGTCGTAAAAAGCGACTATGGTAAATCGACCCCTTGTGGTATTCGGCTGAGTAGAATAGACCACCGTTATTTCTTACCGAGGTGTCGTAAAAGGCGACTAATTTAAGTTGACCCTTCCTGTGGTATCCGGTTAAGTAGAATATACCATCCTCTATCTTACCGAGAGGTCGTAAAATACGACTAAGGTAAATTGACGTCAGGCAGCCGTTGAAAAATACGAAGCCAAATCATGTGACAATATGTTCGTTACATTTTGTTCACTTTGAGTGGGATAAGGGCAGGAGGATGATGATGACCCCTAATGGGTTCCGCGGCGTGGGGACGGTTGCGGTGGTTCAGATCCCATATATAAATACCATCTTAATATTGTTTTCAACAATTTTTGTGGTCGTATTTCATAGAAAGGCACATTTATATTAATATTAATGAGCCGTTTTCGTTACCAGGTAATGCCCCGTGTATATTGAACTGCAGACCTCGCGGGCAGCAGTTCTATGCATCTTTAGCTCTAGTCACCGACGGCACTCCTTGCACGAAGCCTGGCTTCCGGGCAATATGTGTACAAGGATCCTGCAAGGTAAGTCAATTTACATTTAGCATAGTGTCCAATTAAAAACCTCGCATAAAACTAGCACTGGCTTAATATTATAACGTTCATTAATTAATATATTAATATTCAGGACCAGTTATATGAAAACTATTTAATTTTAATACCTAAGTTTTAGTTTTCGATAATTTTACATAAACCTCTATATTTTGGCAGCTAGAAAATTAACGCCATCTAGCGACGAATAGTCGAAGATTTTTTTCAAAAGCGACATCTGATGACGTCATATAGTTGTACTTTTAATTAAGCTAACTTAACTCCTATTAGAATAATTGTAAATTATTAAAAAAGTAATAATAAAATTATTTTGCTATAATCCCTCTATCTATCTACTCTAATATAATCTTTTAATGATAGCAAACTAATTTTATTATTACTTAGTATTATTGATCTCCGCAATTATTATACGTATATACGCAATTAGCGAGCAAATTGTTCTCAATATATTTATAACGACATTGTTGTAATTAACATATCATAATATACGACGATCTATACTCGTAATGCTTTCTTTGTGACTATCAGTTTATAGTTTGAAATTTAGAAATTCATTTTTAAGCACTTTCTATAGACTGATTAAGCAGTTGATGACTCGTGAAATCATATCTCTCTCTATGCTAGAATAAATAAAGAAAAATTAGTAGACCCACCACCAAGAGGATAAACTTATAAGGGCTTAGAAAGCTGTTTCAGGAATCCGTATTCTAGCAGTGAACATCCGTCGGCTTAAGACGATAAGACTGAATTAGCGGTTGATGACTCGAGAAGCAAAACCACTACTATAGTACTATATATAGCATAATATCTCTCTCTATGCTAGATTAGAAAAAGAAGTTTTAGTAGACCCACCACAGGACAACCACGGGAAGCACCTGCGGAAATCTGTAGTCTTGCAGTGAATGTCCGTTGGCTTAAGATGTTCAATACGACGAATTGAAAGACCCTAGTCTACTTTAGATAGACTTGGTAGAGATTCTTAGCTAAAAAACGCGGATTAAAATAAAACGCGTATTCATAGTGCTACGAACATGCGAAAAGAGTTCGTAATGCATACATTTGTCATAAAGTTATAATTGGACGGGGCAGTTTTGAGAATATGCAAAAATGGTTCGTAAAGTATGTCATAAAGTTCAAATTCGCTTAACGCTAATTCTCTGGAATATTCAGCGTGTTTATCAAAACATGTTTACAATAGACTTGTTTACGATCTTTCCAAGGTCTCGCGAATGTTCTCGAACTTTGGTTCGTTCGATATATAAGCCGACGTATCGTGCGCCTCGAGATTCAGTTTGCGAATAACGATCAAGAGCGAATAAACAATTGAAAATAAAAGTGAAATAGTATTGACCTTGGCATTCTTATTGGACAACGGACTGTATAGAGACTGTAAGTAGTAAGTTTGTAGTAAAAAGTTGAATAAAGCGTTTTTAACGAGTCACCAGGTATATTCCTTTTGATTCAATATTAATTTTGAAGTATTAACAAAAAAGACCTAGAATCGAACCCTACGAAACAAATCAACAACCAATACGATCTACCCAACATTCAATCCTTCATCTCACTGCGTCTATCCTGCATACTTACGTATCTGGAAAGAGCAACTCTATAGCGTAACTTAAAAGATTACTACGCCATCTATCCTAATAAGAAACAACTTTAACACATTTCTATCATGACTTTTGAGCGAAGTTCGTATTTCAACGCCTGTTTAAATATATAAAATACTTTCCTTCCTGCCTTCAACAACAAACATAAATGTGTGGTATGCGGCTTTAAGATTTATTTCTAGATTTTATATTCAAAGATCTGATTTGTTAAGCTCCAGGCGTGACTGGGCTGTCTAGTTTTCCCCGACGTGCAGCCCCGCGTGGCCTAAAGCCATGATTTATCGTGCAGTCGGACCACACAATCGCTAATATGATAACATGAAATATATACCTTCTATCGGTTATTTAATAAACCATTGAAGAAAAGGACATTTAATACTAAATTATACCGAGTACCTACCAATGTTAACATGTTATATTGTGCAGTATTAGTAGAGAGTGATATTTACAAGAAAAATATGATTATTGGGAAAATATCAGTTCACAATCTCAGTTAGTATATATTCAGTCAGGAATAATATCTGGATTGATTGTAAAAGACCCTCGTTTAAGTCGGCCTAAAAGAGAACAATAGCATAAAATAAATGCACCACTTTAACTTCAAGTGAGTCATTATTACATGTACCACCATATTTATCTCTATAGAGGTGAACTCTATGGGATACCACAGTCTGCGAAAAAATTAAGGAGAATAAAATTACTAATGCTCAATATATAGAACATGTAACCAAAACACAGCTACCTGAAGAAGTACATGAAGATAATCCTTTCCTTCAACATCTTCCCATTGTTTTGACACAAACACCTGGATCACAAAACTCTGATTTAGAAAAAAACGGTATGTGCCTAAACTACAAGATAGTTTTTTACCAATGTGCAGTATTTTATATGGTTAGTTGTAGTGACCGCTCGCCACATATCTTATGCCTTCTTTCGGTTAGATTCCCGGAAGGGTTAGATAAATAAATGGGTTAAATAATACTTTATAAATATGTTTAAATTAGCGTTACGACACCCCCTGTAATTACGCTGAGTGGTGTTCCTTTTCACAGTGTCAGATTTCTCTGCGTATCTTTTTTTTGTTTTTCTTTGTTTTTATAAAACTGTGAGATTGTTTTTACTGTGCGTTTCGTGTATCGTTAAATGTGATTTTTCTGTAAATAAAAGGTTTTTGATTTGATTTGGACAATTTAACACACGGTTGTCCGTTCCTTAAATTAGTAACTTAATACTTGTATTATGGGTGACATATAGCTTGTAAAGTTATACATATAGAACTGTAAATACATATATACAGACTCCAAGAATAAACAATTTTTTTACAGAAAATGTTGGCTTTTGCCGGGAATCGAACTCGCGACCCCTGGTGCTAAAGGCAAGTGGCACTGCCACTGCCACTATACATTATATCTATCCATATCATACAACAGTCGCCCAAAGCTGTCTGTATGTATGTAGTCAATTTTCTCATAATCTACTCAATGTATTTTTCTACGGTTTTTTATTAAAGGATAGCGCAATTCTTGAGGAAGGTTTAAATTAATAGTGTATTCTCTGGAAATGCCAAACCGATTTTGATGGGACTTTGTGTAGCATACATACATACATTTTATCCTATAATTCCCGCGGTGTTCGGATTTAAGCGGGTTTTATCTCGTAAAGCAGCGGACATCAGTTTATGATAATAGTTCATGATGTTGGAAAAGAATAAATAGACTTTAATCTAAAGCTCATTTAAGCTCAATGAATCTCATTGTCATATGATGCAGTTAATTTTAAAAGTACGATTGCTATGCATCGTTGAAAAAAGTTAATTCAATCTTAAACTAGATATTTTAAACAAACGATAAAATTAGATTTAAGTACATATTTGTTTAAAGTATAGTGTTAAACTCTAGGATCGAATGTGACATTTTATCAAAATTTGATCAGTCAAATCATTGAGTGATTCATTCAGGATCACATTAAACTACCATAACTAAATCTACTTAAGGTGAGAAATATACTGCAGTCTTCAGATAGCAATATTAACATTAGTTATTAAACTATTTTTTCTATCGCACCGTCCTTAAATAACGATATTTTTGTATCAAACAGCATATATAGAAAAAAGCCACCTTATATTATTTGGCGATGACTTATGACCAGAGGAGTGCGAACAAGAATTAAAAAAAATTGCGCGAGTTACGTACGCCCGTGGGAAGTACTTTACGCGTCTGATTAAGTGAAAAAGATTTCTTGTAATACTTGCAGTGAAAAGTTCTAGGTTAATCCAATATTATATTAAAATTGAATACGTGCAATCACGGCCAAATAGTAGTTTTGTTTATAAAATACATTACAGGCCACACTAGCAACGGCTTCGGGCCTTAACTGCACAATAGATCAGTTCCCAGTATTTGACAGTAATTGTTGTGGATTGCTGCAGAACTCGGATCGCCACGGATACACAAAACCAATTAACACAGATCCCTATTCGTTCAACTTTGCTAAGGCCAGTTACATTCCACGCAGATCTAACAAATTGGTGATACAAATATCGTAGTTTATTTTAAACGACTTCTCCGTTGTTATATGTATGTGTGGTTATTTGTTATCGGGTAATATTGTCACTTACCTCACGAATTTGAAATTGTCTTAGGAATAAAATAGAATTCTGCTTTCAATATAAATTGTCGAACTAGACCGAAAATAATTACGTACTATGTATAAGTTCAAAAAATATATAGTGTATGTGGGTTGAGATGTGTGATTATTACTTTGTATATTTACATAAAGTGACGATCATATCATGCACTACATCATACATCAATATCCATGCATATGTACAAAAACATCCAGTTTCTTACGCACCACGTCATTAACACCAGAGCACACTATTAGTGCATAGAGACATACTATTAGTGCGTGTTTGAATCTGTTCTAAACTCATACAATACAAGTAAACTCAAACACCACACTAAGGACTATCCTGTCCGATATCAAGAGCTTAGTTTCGAGTTTACAATTACTGTGGTTTATTATTGCTTACAATTATTTCAATATAATGTGTAGAATTAGGCGTTACTTTGCGAAGAATCCATAATACAAAAGTAATAATAAAAATTATTTTGCTAAAATCCGCGATACAGTAAATAGAAAATATATATAGTGCTAAATGTATAGTGGACTATCCGTTTTTTTCATATCCGATACATGCGAGATTCGTAAAAACACATGCACAAACCTCCGCCACTGCCTCCACAATACACAAGCACTACAAACGTTTGCTATAACAAACTCAACAATCGTTTCGCCCCGCAACCGAAGCATCATCAGGAGATCAGGAGATCGCAAAGCTTTGCGATTTTGTAGTGGATATAATGTCTTAGTATATTAAATAATTATATGATTTAGTTTACTGTCTTCACAACAAGGCTTTTGAATAAAATTAAAGGCAACAGTTGCGATAAAGTCAAGGGAGAAACGTACTATTTACCATTAACATTTATCATATATCTTCATGGTATTTTACAGAAACACAAAATGGATGATGTTATAACTTAGTTATGACAAACACACGTAAAGCTAAAATGGGTGATTGATTTTACAATTCTACGATCTTAGATTTGAAAATCATAGCCCTATTTAATATTTTGAAGTAGAATTCGGTATAAACTGAAAAGAATTCGGTATTAACTAAAAAACTAAGAAATGAGTATATCAGGGGAAGTATGAAAAATGCGCCCATTATAGAAAAGATGATAGGTGCAAGATTGGGATGGTATGGACATGTAATGAGGAGGGATGAAGATCATGTGACTAAACGAGTGTTGGATATGAATGTGGATGGATATGTGACTAGAGGGAGGCGTAAAAAGAGATGGTTGTAATGTGTGAAGTATGACATGCATATAAAAGGAGTAGCGCCAGAGTTGACGAATGATAGAAGAGAATGGAAGAGGAAAACCGTTGTACCGACCCCACTTAGAGTGGGATAAGGGTAGGAGAAAGAAGAAGAATTCGGTATTAACTGGATCTTTCATAAATTCTTTGCCTTCCTTGTTCTTATTTGAATAATTTAATAACAATTCTATTCGTGTAAAATTTGGAAAAAATGGAAATAAAAATAAGATATTATTTAGAATATAGGACTGGCAAGAAATGAGATTTGGAAAAAACACAGTTTTGTGGTTGCATAGAATAAAACCATCTTGGATAGATTTTAAATAAGGAGACGTAAAGGAGAGTATTGAAATCGTAAGCTAAAGTATAATAATAATAATTTTGTCAGTTTGATATTACTTCCCAAACGTTGGAATGCGTAAAGCATATGATAGAAATTTCGCACAAACATTCCTTGTGCGGTAATGGACCGCAGATGTATGCTAATAGTTACTTGGTTCAATCGGTAGGCCTAGATACCGAAATTACTTCTATGATAGCTGTGAATCTTGTAAATCCATTTAAATAGAACTGTTTTAGTCTTAATTATACTTTGTAATACATTGTTAATAGTTGCAAGTGTGCGAGTTTTAAGGAAGGACGTGTATAATATAATTAAAGACGAATCATCGTCATCATCCTCCTGCCCTTATCCCACTCTATCTGGGGTCGGCACAACATGTTACAAACATATTGTCACATGATTTGGCTACGTATTTTACGACCGGCCGCCTGCCTAACATCAACTTACCTTAGTCGTATTTTACAACCCCTGCGTAAAAAAGTGGGTGGTCTATTCTACTCAACCGGATACTACACGGTGGGTCAATTTACCTTAGTCGCCTTTTACGACACCTTGGTAAGAAATGAGGGTGATCTATTCTACTTAACCGGATACCACACGGAGGGTCGACTTGCCTTAGTCGCCTTTTACGAAACCTCGGTAAGAAATGAGGGTGGTCGATTCTACTCAGCCGGATACCACACGGTGGGTCAACTTACCTTAGTCGCCTCTTACGACACCTCGCTAAGAGATGAGGGTGGTCTATTCTACTCAACTGGATACCACACGGCGGGTTGACTGACCTTAGTCGCCTTCTATGACACCGCACTAAGAATTGAGGGTGGTCTATTCTACTCAGCCGGATACCACATGGTAAATAATTTAAGATATTGTCATATTAACTGTTTGATAGCTTGTTTCATCTTCTTCTTCAAGCGATAAACGTCCAGTAGTTTCCTTAAAGAGATTCATATAGCGACATATGATCATATCGTGTGATAAATTTCAAATGTGCCTTATATTGTTATTTGCTATTTATCACACATAAGTGAAGAAAAACATCGTAAGGAAAGGTACATATCTCAAGAGAATTCCAGCAGGCCAACCGTGAACTCTTATTGCGAGTCAATTGGGGACGTAAACTAAATTGTTTTGCTTTTTCATACAATGACGTCTTAAAAACGCACACTTTAAGTCGTTGCCGAATGAGCGTTCGGAATACGTCCTAAGAACATTTGAGTAAAAGAGACAGAGTTATCTATATTTCATATAACGTTATCCTTTTCAAACATTACGACCCCAATGCAATCTATACTTCATGGTACGAAAAGAAAGCGGTTGAGTTTAGGTACTGACTTTTAATTAAATCGTCTTCTAAAAGTGCATGGTAGGCTTACTGGAACATGTTTAATGTCAAATATATCACGTTGCTCCAATGCGTATTGGAGCAACGTGGTGGGTTTAAGTTCCAACCCTTTTCCCCAAATAAGGAGAGAGCCGACCTGTGCCCAGCCGTACCATAGTAACAAGCCGTTACTCACCTCTACTCTATGTGATCATATGTTGCTTTTATCCAGCGGTTCCCTATAACTTTTTTGAGTCCATTTAGATCACCAACGATACTTAAAAATATATTTTCACGTGTTGATCCATTGAGTATTTAATGGTGTTAGTACTATTAGATTCGCCTGTTGCTGATAAAGAAATCCATTAAGGTTGAGTTGATTGATATTTTATTGCCGTGTAATAAAAAAGGTGTTTTGTTTTAAAAACATGCAAACGATTTGTTTTCCAGTTGGCGCCCACGCATCAATTAGTAGGCCTGTCTTTAACAACTTCTTAACCAAAGTTACGAGGTATTAGATACGGTATTAAGTAAATTACATAATAATATACACTTGAATATGGCAACCGATAGTTAAGTGTGGAATTAATGATTATTTATGGTATCATATTATAATATTAAAATGTAAGATACGGTACATAGATGTCTGATCGTTTGCTTCGATCCAGATATTTAATGAGCTTATTATAGTAATCTTTTGATGAGCTACTGAAGAATTGATTGCACGTAATAAGATTTACATTATATTGAAGGTAAGGCCTTAGATTTTAAAAACCACTGCTTTAGGAATGATACACGCTTATAGCAGCCGGCAATAAATAATGCACATCGAGGCTTAGAGAAAATCGGATAGATTCTGCTTCATAGAGCATTGTCTCCATCGCACAGACTGACGAACCCGTGTACAACGTCACGTACTAACTGAGTAACAGCACAGCAGTAAGAGCACTCTACGAAACCGAACTGGCCGGCTGTTTCGTTCTAAACAACGATGTGCATTATTTAATGCCGGGTACTATACTTTGGCAGGTTTCAGATATGCAGGTTCTCGCAGGTTTCCGGGAAACCTGCATATCTCTAGAGAATTCTAGGGATATGTGTAACCTACCAATCCGCATTGGAGCAGCGTGGTAGATCTTAGCACCAATCCTTCTCTCCAATAACGGAGAGAGTAGGCCTTAGCCCAGCAGTGGGCATAGTAACAGGCTGTTACTTTTATACTTTGGGGTCGGACGACCGTGTGTATAAGTGTCCCATACATTTATTTATTTATTTATACTCATCACCATCCTCCTACCCTTATCCCACTCTAAGTGGGGACGGCAACAACATGAACAAACATGTAGTCACATGATTTGGCTACGTATTTTATTTTATTTATAGTAATCGTGGGTACAAAATACATTATACAATAACAACATAGGATAAAACGGGTTTATGTCTCACATTTTTTTTAAATGTTTATGGAATGTAAATAAATTCGAATTCGCGTCCCAATTAGCAGGAACATGTGTCTAACAATGTGAGGCAGGCGGTATCGACATAAAAAGTTGTGATTTTTTCCCATAGCGCCAATCAAACAATGTTCTCATTACTGGATAATAGCAATGAATTTGAAATTGAAATGTATTGAGCCGGTATGGGGTTACCATGTCGCACTGGAAATACAGGATATTTAACCGTACGTAACCTTATCTTAAATGTCGCCTGTCCAGTTCTGTTCACTATTCATTACATTCTTCATTGGACCATTAAATAGTTAAAAGGCTATTTATAAATACATTATATTATCACAATATAACTATTTTAATGAGTATATTTTATAGAATTTCAATTCTAAGCTGTAAAAAAACTGTACCGTGACATGATTGCTCAGCGATCAAACGAATTCTTTTGACAAAATTAATTATAATTTCATTTATAGGCACATGAAATAAACGAAAAGGATTGATCCTCTTAAATCATTGCAACTACGCTTTAGAAATTTAAAATAAACACAATTGTATTCTGAAGTGATGTGATTCATGAAATTATTTATTGATAGTATTAATTTACTATAATAGCTTTATATATAATAAAATATTTATATGTAAAGCTAAATATGAAGAGTAATGACCGTTTTCATACTTGATACATTCAGGATCTGTTAAAACGCATGCACTACAAACCACCACTATAGCCACCACACCACATATTCACTACCACAAAAACAAAATCAAAATCAAAATCAAAATAATCTTTATTCAAATAAACCATTTCAGGCACATTTGAATCGTCAAGCATAAATATAATTAATGAAGCTACAACTGGTTCGGAATGTTGCTCTTACCGAGAAGAACCAGCAAGAAACTCGGCGGTCAATCTTTTAAATATTTTCAATTATACATTATTAAACCGCTGTGTTGTATGAAGCTGAAAGGATTTTCAAATCCAGGCTTTCTTATCATCCAAATAATCTTCAATTTTGTAATATGCTTTATGTATAAGCATATTTTTTACACTTAATTGGAATCTATCTGTACACTGGTCTAGAATCACACAATCTCAACAATCGTTTCGCCCCGTAACCGAAGTATTATCAGGGAGTAAAAAACAACAACTACAAAAAAACTCACAAAAACGCGTTTTTCGATTTTGTCATGCAGTCTATCTCCTATTACTTTTGTATAAAGGATCTCTGCAAAGTAACGGCTAATTATTTAAACTTTGTATTATGGTAAAATGATGTGATTTATACCAAGATGGCCTCCCTAGCTGCGACGCATAATCAGAGAGCAGCTGTTTGCTGGCGGGCGACAAATTAATTGTAGCTAATGACAAGTCGGCGCTCTTGATGTATAGAATGCTGGTTTGTTCTGTCTATCGCCTACTTATTAGCGTACTACACTATCTAGAACACTCTAGTTATGTGATTTGATACGTAATAAGTGAAAGAAATAATGGGTACTTCATATAAATAATTTATGGCATGTAAGATTATCCTTGAGCATGTTCAACCTAAAGCATTAAACAATGTAAAAAACATTTTTGTATTTAATTTCTTTTGTTATACACAAATTTATTTCATTTTTTTTGTATATTATGACACCTATTGCTGCTTTAAAACTTTGCTAACTCATTAAAAGGATTAAGTAGATAAAAAAAATGAAGCGTGATAAAGTCCATAGATTAATATTTCAATAACAACTCCTTTGCAAAATTTAGAAAGAATTATCTCTCAAAATTAGATAACAACACAATCTATACTTATTATAAAACAAAGTCCAGAAAAGCTGTCTGTCTGTATGTTATCGATTTCTCAAAATCTACTGAATGGATCTTTGTAAAGCTTTCACCAAAAGATTGTGCAATACTTCCGGATGGTTTAGGTAAATAGTACATATCGGTATTATGTAAATTGCGTTGAAGAGAATGCGCTGTTGTTGGAATTGCGCTGCGTAAACCAGCAAAGATACGCTAAAGTAATGTACTCGAGAATTGTAGATCTATAAAAATACTTAACTCACAATAACTACTTTTATGTTTAAAATTTGAATAGAAAACAAGTCCTTTGTAAAGTAGCGGCCTGTTACAATCCCACTGCTGGGAATAGACCTCCTCTCTCCGTTTCTGGAGAGAAGGGTTGGAGCTAAGATCTACCACGCTGCTCCAATACGGATTGGTAGGTTACACATATCTCCAGAATTCTCTAGAGTGACAAGCGTGTGATTTGCAATTATCAATTAGACACATGAGTTTTAATGGAAAAACTCATTGGTGCGTGCCCGTGTTTGAACTCGTGTTCGCCTTGAAGGAGTCGCACAGTCTCACCGCTGGGCTATCACAGCTCTAAGCCCTTTGTAATAAACTTTTATTTCACTTGCCGTATTACATATACGGCATATAATGTGGATATGAAATTTTCATAAAAGATTTTTTAATTTGACTTTTTTAATTTATAGAATAAGCAGTTACTTTGCGGAGATCTTATAATACAAAAGTAATAATAAAATTATTTTGCTATAATAATATAATTTGGTGGCGGTATTTGCATGTGTTTTTACGAATCCTGCACGTATCGGTTATGAAAATACGGATAGTCCACTATACATTCAACACTATATATATTTTCTATTTACTATATCGCGGATTATAGCAAAATAATTTTATTATTACTTTTGACTTTTTTTATTTATATTATGTTTATTTAAAGCTTAAAGGAAGATGTTTTAAAATCAGACCACTTATCAAATCTCATCCATCCCACTAAATGCCAACATCGATTTATGCAAAATTATAAGTATCAGGGAAACCGTAATTAATAGCTGGTCCATAGCCTAACGGTCCTCTCATTGAGAGACGATCTAGTAGCACTCTACATCTTCATTATTAATATAACCGTTATGCAGACCCGACATTGATCCAATGATCTATAACGAGCCAGCTTGAACTAATAATACCATGTTATATTCTTTATCTACTCTGATACTATAATACAAAGATAGGTAGAACGGTTTTCAATTTGTATATTTGAATTGAGAAGTTTATATAATTTAAATGGTGCCCGCGACTTCGTTCCCGCAACTTAGCCGTTTAAGTACCCTCAATAATGTAAGTGTTTTTCCCTTGTCCCCGAAAGAAAAACGGAAATCTTTATATTCTTTATGTTATTGCGGTATACGAGATCATAGTTTAAGCATGAATATTTTTTATTAGATAATATAGTAGTTTGCAATATTAGTTTAGGTATGGTATACGGCAGAATAGAATAGACCACCCTAATTTCTTACCGAGGTGTCGTTAAAGGCGACTAAGGTAAGTTGACGTCAGGCAAGCGGCCGGTCGTTAATTCCATAGCCAAATGATGTGACAACATGTTTGTAACATGTTATACCGACCCCACTTAGAATGGGATAAGGGCAGGAGAATGATGATGAGTGTAATAATTATTTTAAAGATTACCATCGCAAAGGCTTGAATAAAACGGAACGCGAACGTTCGATCAAAGTGGATAATTGGTGAATTACTTCGACAATTTCGCATCACGTTGATCTCTGACTCGACACGTGCGCTGGCAGTACAATTAAAAACCAGATAAATCCTATGTTCATATAAGACAGTAATTTTCTATGCCTCAGAGTTTAGGCATAATAGTTTTGTAAAGCCTTTACTTTTAAAATCCTTTGATCCAAGTACTAATAAGGTGTTTCCTTTTATTGTATCCCATATTTGAAACGTTACCAGTTTTAACAGGCACCTTACCTAAATTTACCTTTATCATAAATTAAACCGTTGAATAAGGTTTGTACAATACATATGTACAATACAGAAAAATATATTGGGATAAATTTGCGATTTTGTCGTGGAGTCTATCTCCTGATGATGCTTCGGTTGTGGGGATAAACGATTGTTGAGTTTGTGATAGTGAACGTGTTTGTGTATTGTGGTCGCAGTGGTGGAGGTTTATGCATGTGTTTTTACGAATCCTGCATATATCGGGTATGAAAAAACGGATAGTCCACTGTACATTTAGCACTAAATATATTCGCTCTTTACTGTATCGCGGATTATAGCAAAATATTTTTTATTATTACTTTTGTATAAATTGTATTGTACTAAATTTATTTATATATGCCAGACGCAATCTATATACAATTAAAGCAGAGTTTTACTTCCTCACTACAAGACTAAGGTCTCCTCTCGTCTTGTGCACGTAAAGCTAACCAACATGCTGCCCCAAAGCGAATTGCCTCAGAGGTTTCATGAATTCAAAGGTGCATCTTTTATGTTTTTGTCATGAAAAATAACGAATATCAATGAAGCTTAGGATAAATAGATATTTCAAATATATTAAACTTCTTTATTCCTGGGTATTTGGTAACTTTCGACAAGTAGATGAGGTTTTTGTTTCACATTAACGTCCAAAAAAACAGACATACTGCTTTAATTATAATGAAAATATGAACGCAAAATAATTCACTATCGATAAGAATTTTAAGTTTACTTTGTATAGATTCTGTAAAATATACACCTTAAATTAAAATCCTTGAAGGAATAGTAAACAAATGAAGCCAAGCAAAATAGGTCGATTATAAAATTTTTGAATCTATGGAAGGCCTTTGCCCAATTTTATCACGGGTTAAGCTAACATAAGATAAGATTAGAAATACTACGCCATGAATATGTTACAAACGGTGTAAAAAAGGTTTTCTATAGCAAGCTTAACAGAATAAATGAGTTAAAAAGATTGTAACTTAAGAAGTCTTACGTAAATGGCTTCTGCCTGCGATTTTGTATGACTGTAAAATAACGTACTAGTATAGTACCCGGCAATAAATAATGCACATCGAGGCTTAGAGAGAGAAAATCGGCTAGATTCTACTTCATAGAGAATTGTCTCTGTCGCACAGACTGACGAATCCGTGTGTGACAGCGACAGCTCTCTACTAAACCGAACTGGCTGGCTGTTTCGTTCTAAACATCAATGTGCATTATTTAATGCCGGGTACTATAACACGATTTACGTATTTTCCTCACTGGGATAACAGATGGCGCCATTAGTACTTTGCTTCGCGCTATAGTAATGCTTTTTTAATTACATAAGATTACACATTTCTATTACACGATACATTTCTTACCGAGGTGTCGTAAGAGGCGATTAGTCGCCTCTTACGACACCTCGGTAAGTCGGTCCGCTGTGTGGTATCCAATTGAGTAGAATAGACCTCCCTCATTTCTTACCGAGGTGTCGTAAAATACGGCTAAGGTAAGTTGACGACAGGAAGACGGCCGGTAAAATACGTAGCCAAATCATGTGACAACATGTATGCAACATGTTGTGCCTACCCCACTTAGAGTGGGATAAGGGCAAGAAGATGATGAGTACTTTCTGTCACTTGTACGTATTCTGCCCTTCCATGTGTCCGTCCGGTTCGACGTGTTACATGAGTAAATTTCAGCAAAAATATCGTATGTTTTGTTTAGAAAATCTTTGAGATTAATTAACAACCATACATCATTGAAGCTAAGACCCACCTCTCTGCTCCAATTTTGATTAGTAGGTTACACATATCCCTAAAATTCTTTAGAGATATATTCTTTGCGATGGTTTTATTCACCTAAAAGCGTATGATAATTTGTAATGTCAATTGAGTTTTAACAGAAATCTCATTGGTACTACCTCGGCGTTTGAACCCATGATCCCCTAAAAAGAGATACACAGTCTCACCGTTCGGCTACCACAGCTAGCAAACATAAAAATTTACAATTAATTATATTAATAGGATTTATGTGATTTTAAACAATATACTATCGAAAATTGAAATATGCGAAGCTCTCAAGCGTTGTCAAATTAAATTGGATAATATTATTATATTACAGGCAAAAGTGTTATAACGAAAGTATTAAAAAGCTATTTAAAAGCTCGAAAGCTCTTATAACTGAGAGTAAATTATCCTTGTTAAGTAGATAATTTATAGGATTATGTAAAATAAGATACCGATTGACTATGATCTCATCTTGTAAGTGGTTTTATATTCTAAGACACGGCTTATCTTGTCCGTGCTTTATCAGAAATTGTGAGCTTTCCTTTTTTCAACTTTATACTTTTGATACATAAAATAAATTGGATGCAAAATTTAATACATAAAATAAATGCTCTATGAAGCACAACTAGCCGATCTTTTCTCTCTAAGACTCGATGTGCATTATTTATTGCCGGGTACTATACATACTTTTGATTTGAATTTCAGTTTTGCTAAAGGTTTTACTACACGTGACTTGAGCCCTTTTGAATCCATCTTTTATCCATACCAAAGTGCGCCTAAAATCTCGAGTATTCTATAATAAAATTCCGAAATCAATGCCATGCCGTTACAGCTGTCTAAAACACTGTTAAAAAGAGGCTGATACAGAAAGCCTACTATACTGTTGAAGATTACTTAGATGATAAGGATGTGTGGATATAGCTACTCTTCGACCCTGTACAAGATATCAATAGCTGCACTTCTACCCTGGACAAGACAGTAATAACTAAATGTAACTAGTTTTAAGATTTATATATTTAAAAGAGCAACCGCCGAGTTTCTTGCTGGTTCTTCTCAGTAGGAGCAAATTTCCGAACCAGCAGTAAAGTTGACTATTCAAAAGCACTTGTTTACAAGTTTAATGGAATAAAGAATATTTTGAATTTGCATTGTTTATTTGAAATCATTTGCTCCTCTTACAATGTTTAACACAAAAAGTATCCGAACCGGGACATAAATAAACATTGATTACACCGAATTTCTGAAAATATCTGACACGCCGAACGCGCTTGTCCAATATTTTACGAAAACTCCGCCCCCACTTCTTTGTGTTATTTACGAACAACAAACAGAAACTTGTTTGTTTGTGGGTCATTGACTGAATTAGATATATGTGCTGTAAACACCCCAATAATTTGTAATCGCTAAATAAATCTATATCCATATAATTTATTGGTACTAACGAAAATTTATGCGGTAATTAATAAAAAGTATGGTGATGACTGTTTGAGAATATTGAATGAAGAATAACTGGAAAGAAAAGACTTAAGCGTTAGTCAGATGAGATGAGATATTATTGCTGGAGATGTTTGCTACTATATTGTAGCAGATGAAGACAAAATGTTCATTCATGATTCTTATCAATAAGCGAAATATTGTAAAACTAATGTCATCTTAACGGAGAAGTATTGGAGCCACCTATCACGGTTTTCTGATGTATATCGACAGTTTAAAAATAGTTACTGTGAGTTAATCATAAGAGATAGATACATGCTGTTTCGAACTTTTTTTAAATAATTTTATACATCTTCAGTTCTCTAATGCATTACTTTAGTGTATATAAGGATTGAAGGGGGAACGTGCCGAGTAAAATAAAGACAACTTCAAGTTTCGAGTGCTGGTGGCCATCTGCCCTAAAAGCATTCTCTTTTTCTTTGATTTTCATTAGTACTGCCAGATTACCCACATAACAAAAAATAAAAACATTGGCCAATAGAAAAGAGTCAGTACACCAACTTTTATCAAAATATAATGGAATCTAACACGTATCTCTGTTGGTCTACGCGACGAACGCGACTAAAACTCCCAGCGTTTTTTTTTTACATTTACGCGACCTTTTCAACACAATTTACATAAAACCATAACGTGCTATTGTGTAACCTAAGCCTTCCGGACAAACTACTTTTATTTTATATTTTATATATTATATATATATATTATTTTTATACCACTACCTTTTAGTAAGAACCATAAAAAATTAATTCAGTTGATTTTGCGAAAATCGATCCCATACATGGGGGCCGTATTTTATAATAAGTATAGATTATACAGAATTCTTATTTATTCAATTTCAATCCAACTCTCGTGACATTCACCAATTTATTCGTAAATCTGTGTAATTCGTGTAAATAGTGATTAACTGGCAAATTATTGGTTAGATGTTAGATGACAAATATCTTAAGATAACGAAACGTTATCATTTACTGTAGAGATTGCAAGTTAGTTAAACCAACGGTTTGATACAATTTTAGTAAGCGAATGTATAATTTGTTTTACTTGTCTCCAATAATCGATATTGGTTAAGAGACGAAATGGCGTGTGCTTAGTATAAAAGTGACCTAATTCAAAAAAGTTGTTTTGTGGCAAATCGCATTAAAGCGTAGCATAGCGTTAACAAAACTCGTGAGTGTTAAAGACGTCCATAACTTGGAACCATGAAAAAAATAGTTTTCTTAATAGTTAGTACCCTGATGTCATAGATGGCATTAAATGAGGATAACAATGTAAATTTTATATTATTGACCCTTTTTTATCGGATCAACATAAACGATATAAAAATTCCCGTATTTTATTCGGAAATAGGAGAAAGATATTGTACATAAAAATATTTTAACGCTTAAATTGTTGCACAGTTGCGGGTACGATTAGTGAATTAATATAATAAGAATAAATGTACCGAAGTCGTTAATGTTCGCAACGAATTGTGAATATGGTAGAGTTATTACATTGTTAAGTGAGGCACATCGTTTAATGAACTTTAAGGCAGGCAGTTGCTGAAATGATGATCACGAGACGCAGTGGTAATATCCAGTATATTCCTAGTTAGTACAAAAATGATCGCAGAGACTCTAGAGACATTAAGAAAGCCACAAGAAAGTCAGGCGTAGACATCTCACGGAGAGGTCAAAACCCAGCAGTTGCACTAATATAATTTGACTGAGTATATAAATATACTACGCCCGCGTCGAAATCAGTTGTCACAAACATATTTCCAAATTGAAATTTTGAACATAAAAGTAGTTATTGTGAGTTAACCGTAAGAGATAGGAACATGCTGTCGCCGACTTTTTTGTAGTATTTTTATAGTTCTACAATTCTCTCCTACATTACTTTAGTGTAACTCTGCTGGTTTACACAGCGCACGCGACTAAACCTCCCAGCGAGCAAGTTTTTACACAACTGCTCGATCTCTTCAACACAATTTACATAATACCGATATGTACTATTTACCTAAACCATCTGTAAGTATTGCACTATCTTTTGGTGACAACTTTACAAAAATCCGTTTAGTAGATTTTGAGAAAATCGATTACATACAGACAGACAACTTTTTAAAATAAAAAATAATCATTCACAAAATTATTTTTAATTATAACCAAAACCGTTCAAATAAAGCTAGTCACGATTTGCTTTTCAAATAGATAATAACTCCGAAGCGCCGTATAGCCGATCAAAATGTTTACCGGCGGCATTCCCCTGTCACAGAATTTCACATAAACGTGTCAGTTTTGCATACAGACAAACGAACAAACGCCTGATAAGATAACTGTGACAAATAATACGCCAATTAAATGTTTTTCCACGATGTCTGCGATACAAAATTTGAGGCTTTAGAAAAGAACAGTTTTTAGGTCAATATCTCGGTAAACTTGTTTGGGTCATATTTCATAAGCAAACGAAATTTGATATGACTACTTGTATTAGAGAAGGTACGGCCCTTTTTCGTAATACGTAATTTAAAAACAAAAAGATTAATATAGCAATCAGAAATATTTATTTTATACCAATTTGAACTAGAGAATTCTTATCCTCAACTAACTCATTAGTATGCACGTGGTGGTTACAACTTACACAAGGAAGCCCTTTTTTAAACACATTAATATTAGGAATATGATTAATTTGACTAATAGTTATAATAATTTAAAAATGATACTCCAAAGGAAATACTACCTCACGATTTCGTTTTATTAATGATGTAGTGCCTAAGCGTAAGTTTAACTTTAAAACTACTGAGTGTTATCTCGACATTATCGAAGCTGTGATAGCCCAGCGGTGAGACCGTGCAACTCTTTTGATGGGGTCACGAGTTCAAGCCCAGGGCAGACACCAGTGAGTTTTTCAATTAAATTGCAATTAATGAATAGCAATTTATTCACCAAAAAGCGGCGAAGAAAAACATCGAGAGGAGACCTGCATATCTCTAGAGATTTCTGGCGATAATAATAATTTATTTATTTGGAAAAGAAAAAAGGCATACATATAACAATTTGAGTCTATAATAACCGCATTAGTTGAAAACTGTGATGCAGTTATAAGGACCTCCGCAAAAACACAAAGATGCAACGTTCCTTAGCAATATGTGAAACAAACAAAAGCAATTTAAAACAACTTTACCTATATTACTACTTCTAATCAATTATATATTACTATTACTACTACTACAATTCTGTTTAACATTACAATAACTATGACTACGTACTACTTATTTTTATTTGTATAAGACAATATAATTGACAGGTATGTGTATTATTATTGTATGACGCTTAGCAGATTTTCAGTATCATCGTAGGATAAAGATTTTAACCAACTAGTAATAGAATGTTTACATTTATTTATTTCTGGTGATATGTGTAACTTACCAATCCGCATTGGAGCAGCGTGTGTCTCCAGAAACGGAGAGAGTGGTGGGATTGTAATAGGCCGCTACTTTACTTTACTTTTATTATCTCGAATCATCGTTATCCTGCCCTCACCTTCACTCTAAGTGGAGTTGCACATGTTTTTCGCTTCCATTCTCTCCTTTCAGTCCTCAAATCTAGCGCTACTCCTTTTATAAGTATGTTATACTTCACACAATCCAACCATCCCTTTTTCAGCTTCCCTCTTGACACATATCCATCCATATTCATAAGTAACACTCGTTTAGTCACATGAGTATTATCTCAGACAATGCTGTTAAAAGAAATAACTTGGAAGGAATAACAAATATTACAAACATCGATAGAAATAAAACAATGGATTTATTACATTGAAGAATAAATGTAATATTAACAATTTAATCTTCTGAACAATTTTTTGTTCGCAATTACGTTGACCTTGAACTCCGTTAATAATTTTTAACCTATCACTCACAACTTCTACCCTAATTTTTTAGTCTGTGACAATAATAGTATGTGCTATGTCCGAGGTAACTGGTATATCATGTTTCTCGTCCATGACGCAGGAATTCTTAATAAGAGTCAAGACAAATATTAAAAATACATACTTATGGCCGTACTTGTTACAGCAGACTAATGTTTACATACTCAGATACTGGTTCCGAATGTATATTAAGTATATCGTAAATAATCTTGAGGAAATCCGGCGGAAAGCCAAAGTCGCTGGCGTGACACGACAGTTTATGTTCATGCAGAACCGTTTCATTGACTTGTTAATCTATAAAAGTAGGAAAGAATGGTTAATGGAACTATTATAGAATTATTTTGCTTTAATCCGCGTTTGTTAAGAAAAACTATGTAATGCTAAGTGTAGAAAGCAAAACTGTTCTTATATCTTATACACGCAGGATTAGTTAACGCACGTACCACAAAACACCACCCTTAACAGTACACTACACAAGCACTACACGCATTCACTAAGACAATCTCAACGATCGTTTCTGATTCCCGTAACTAAAGAGGGAAGATGAAACTTAGGTATACTCTTTATCTAAGAAAATTTTTAAATAACGGTTTCTTACTATCCCACTGCTGGGCCTACCACGCTTCTCCAATGTAGATTGGTAGGTAACACATATTCCCAGAATTCTTCAGATATATGAAGGTGACCTTACGATTTTTTCCTTTACCGAAAAGCATGTGATAAATTGCAAATATCAATTAAACATAAAAGTTTGATACCCATGAACCCCTCAAAAGAGTTGCACGGTCTCTATCATAGGTCTTTGTTTAATTATTCATATAAAAGAAGACAGATAATAAGTCTCATTTGTTTTCTCTATATTCATACATTTTACTTCGGCTTCTCTATTATAATAACTCTATGGTTATTATACATTTTGTATAAAAATTCTCAAAATTAAATAACAAAAGAAAACAACATGCATACCTAATTATTAGGATTTTACTTACGCAATAACAAATAGTTGACGTTGTTGGTCTTAATTTAATAAGGACTGTTTATTCAGATTCATATAAAAACTAAAATACCTTCACAATATTAAATAAGTAAAAGTGTAAATATTGACATTCCAATGTGACCGTGGACCAACAGGTGGTTATAATAGGCCGATTTAATATAATTAAACTTACAAACTTTACCGTAAATTATTACAGTTTTACATAATAATATGCATGAATTGTCAGAGGCACGCGTGCGCATTCCATAGACAGACGGTCATGATTTGTTTATACTGTACCATAAACAAAACGGTTCATTTAGAACAAGATTATGACGGCAGTCTTACAACGTAATATTGCTCTAATTGTTTCTGATCTATGTCTGATTAGTTTTATGTAATCGGATCCATCATAGATTAGGAAAATAAATCCTCTACTGCCTAGCATATTTCTGATTTTGACCAGAGTATGATTCGGAATATAATAGATATTACTCATTTTGACACTGTATTAACAAAGATTCTATAGTATTACATATTGGTGAATGCAATCGGGGTCGATAGCTTTACTTATTTACTTACTATCCTGTGTTTGTGTTTTTGGAGCTAAAACCCATTACCATGCTCCAATGCAGATTTGTAGTTGCACATATCCCAAGAGTTGTCGATAAATATGGATATTTGCTCACAATGTTTTCTTTCATCGAAAAGCGTGTGATAAATTGCAAATGTCACTAAAACACATAAGTCTTAACAGAAAAAGTAAATGGTGACTGCCCGGCGTTTACCCTGTCCGACTCCGAAAGAGTAGTGCGGTCTCACTGATGGGCTATCACTGCTTTGTTGCTGGGGAAAAGTTAATTAAAAATCACTTGGGTCATATTTGGCTCATTTTTCTTTGTTAAGTACGACATTTCACTAGAGCTGCATCCAATGAATTGCAATTTAAAAAATCACAGTCTAATTTCAATCATAACATTTTAGACTGTGGCCTAGATTACAGAGTACGAATCTAGATTCATGTCAATTAAGATAGACAGAACTCTTGATAGGAATAATAATCACTATGAGATTTTGCACCCCCCACATGATTGACATTCAATTAATCATGCAAAGTGATTCGCTTCACTTCTAATGCATACAATTAATTTAATATCATTCTGGCGTTAGGATCATTATTTATTTAGGGAAGTATTCAAAAGCTGCTTGACCCTATATATTCTTTTTTTTATTACCTACTCAACGTACAAATGTCAACGTACAAATTGTAGGACACAGGTATGGTTAAAATGACATACGGAAAAAGGCTTCTTGAATCAAGTAACTCCCTTCTTGGAGTCCGTCAGTTTTTCACACCTTGTGCCATGCTCTTCACCACTTCAGTGAGCCCTATTTTTTCTTTTATTTATCAATCTACAAATGTCCACTTAGTTCTAGTCTAAGCAAACAATGGCCGCTTGAATACAGTGACCTTTGCGTCCTTTTTGTGGTCACACAACCCCATTTGCTTCATAATTTTTTAGTCCACTCCAGCCAAGTTTAGTTTCAAACTAGTTCAGTCAATTTTGTGAAAATCAAAAAGAAAAATAATATAGAATATAGGCTTCTTATTAATAATAATTTTGAATTTGAGTTAGGGCAAAATATATAAAAATATTTTTGTGTTTCCTCTTACTATTATTATTTTATAGTAAATTTAAAATTTATACTTAATCTGTATATTCCTAATGTTTTATTTTAAAAGCGCTCTGTTTTGGATGTTGATTATTTACCATACCCACTAGCATTAAAACATGTTGGTTGTATGAAAATTCAAAATTCGAAAAATAAAAATTGTGATAAGTGGAGTCTGGTTCAAGACCACGTATACACTGAGTCAAAAGATCCTACACAAAACTATATAAACAGATAAATGATGCATTTAAAACGTTCGCATAGATCAACGATGATCCCATACATCGGCGCCGAACGCCAAGTGTTAACGCATTGACCGAACCATTTGAATCATGCGAACATGCGGCGTTACTTAACATTCCTATCCGATTCACATAATTACTGAAATAAATCATGTGATGTGCGCGCTATTATTAAATATTCTCTAGGATTAAACGGTGCATGCGCGTCGATGCTATAAATAGATTTATAATAACTACATAGAATTAGTCGTGTTCTACTGGAATCTCTAACGTGTTGAAGAGTTTAATATATCGTTATACAAGGTATGAATGATCTTGAATGGTATCTTGAATATAAAGAACTAAACTGGATCTATATTCTCTTTATTAGAATTCATTTTGAGTTGTTCTTCTTATTCAACATATGGACCTGCCCCTTAAACTTACGGGAAAAATTTACGAAACGGTCATAAGACCTGTCGTAATGTATAGATCACAAATGTTGGGCAATGAAAAAGACGGATGAAAGAAGAGTGCATGCAAATGAGATGAGAATGCTAAGATGGATGTGTGGTGTGACAAGATTGGATAAAATAAGAAATGAGTATATTAGGGGAAGCCTGAAAGTTGCCCCCATTATAGAAAAGACGAGAGGTACAAGATTGGGATAGTATGGACATGTAATGAGGGGTAAAATAATCTTTATTCAAATAAGTTTTTTTAAGCACTTTCGAATCGTTAAGCATCAATATTGATTAATGAAGCTACAACTGGTTCGGAATGTTGCTATTACCGAGAAGAAACAGAAAAAACTCGGCGGTCAATCTTTTTAAACATTTTCAATTTTACATTATAAAACCGCTGTCTTGTATGAAGCTGAAAGGATTTTCAAATCCAGGCATTATTATCATACAAATAATCTTCAATTTTGTTGTGTTTAGAAATTAAATGTTTCTTATTTCACAGTTTGTTTAAGAAATAGGTTGTTCATATATGTATATTTTGTAGTAAGCAATACAAGCACGAAACACAAAGCATGCAAAAGTGGTTGAAACAGCTTTTTTAAAAAACAATGTTCAAAAACGCACATTGTCTTCTTCATTGCAATAAATCATTTTTAAAAGCTAACTATGTTAGATTTAAATATTAACTTAACATAGAACTCATTAATAATAGCAAATACCTAATTATGTCAATAATCATTTCATTGCAACAATCATGATAAATCAAAATAATCATTCAAACTGTATTTTAATTAATATTAAAAATCAAAATTGAAATTAACGTCTGCCAGCTAATGTGTAATGTAATCATAAAACATAATTTTTTTTTTAAATATGAGTATTTATTGACCATACAGATTGCTATATGATCCCATTAATATAAAAATATTTTAAAGCGCGCATTAAAATGGTCCAATAGAACTGCTCTGCTAATAAATTTAACATTATTAACTAATAAAATTTATATAAAGCGTCCTCGAACGTATTAACGTCTACGAAATTCGCTGATAAATATATCCGTCTAGCAAACAGATCGTTAAACGCATTTGGGAGGCGACCTCTGTAAAGAAAAATGCGACGTACGGACCGTGAATCGAGATAAGCTCTAAACAAATTTGTTAGGCGCCAGTAAATTCGGTAAATTCGTTAACTATTCACAACCAAGGTCGCGAGTTCAACGCGCTGAATAGGATATGCTCCTAAATGAAGAGATCTCGTACGGAGGTCGCGTAGTAACAACTTATGACGAGCAAATAACAATGTGAAATCGTTTAGCGAAGTAGTTAGATGAATGAATGAATTATACTTTACAAGCAATATAACAGAACTAACTACTTTGCTATAATCCGCACGGGTTAAGTGAATGCATGCAAAGCCAATGTGTATGAAGCAGGCAAAATCTACGCACCTTATACATGCAGGACCAGCCACCACATGCACCCCAAGACGCAATTCACCAGCAACAACGAACACAAAAGCAGCACACACACCCACCACCACAATCTCGACGATCGTTTCGCCCCGAAACCGAAGCATCATCAGGAGGATAGGCTTCACGACAAAAATCGTACTTTTGTCGTGAAGCCTATCCTCCTTATATTGCTTGTAATATGGAATTCCGCAAAGTAACGCCTGCTTCTATAAATCAATTATACTTTAATTGTACACAACAACTGTACATTGTAAAAAATATACACATTGAGCATAACACACATTAAAAAACACGTACAACCTGGCCGTTAGGTCCAAGTGAAAAACACTTTCGAAATTTCATGCTAGATTCGTGACGTTGAAGAGTTAGATTTTATATAATTTTTTTGTTACACGAAATATTTGTAAATAATTAAATAAATACAACAGAAGAGATTGATATTTGATATATATTAATAAGTGCTGATGTTACGTTTATAAACTGATGTAACATATAATAAATACCATTTAACAAAGGAAGGAAAATTTGAAGTGATTTCGTTACTGGAAAATAAGCTATTTTTTATGCACGAATCACTAGTATATCAAAGTCTATTAATGTTATTTCTCGTTGTTATTTTGGCGATATTTTTATTATTGTTTCGCACTATTTTTCTAAAAGAATATCTAAAATAATAATAATGGCATCTTACAAAAAAATTAACCTCAAATGACACTAAACAGTTTTTACATGGAATAACTCGCGTCTGATTCTTATGAAACTTGATAAGGTCCGAGATGAACCGACACAAAGATAAGAATAATGATTGGAAATATGATAGATAATCGGAAAGGTGTATAGGATATTATCCGATGCTAATTTATGATCGGAACCGACAGTTTAACTTGATCTTCAAGTATAGACAGAATTTTTGTGTAACTTCATCATATTTTTTTTTCGTCATATTCGTCATATTCGTCATATATTCGTCATATTTTCTGTTCAAATACTTATCTCAACTAGACTGCCTTTAATTTACTTTTAAAGGTAAGTCGACCAGCCATGTGGTATCCGGCTGAGTAGAATAGACCCCCCTCATTTCTTATCGAGGTATCGTAAAATGCTACTAAGGTAAGTTGACCCACCGTGTAGCATCCAGTTGAGTAGAATAGACCACCCTCTTTCTTACCGAGGGGCCGCAAAATGCGAATATGGTAAGTTGACGTCATGCAGGCGGCCGGTCGTAAAGTACGTAGTCAAATCATGTGACAACATGTTTGAACATGTTGTTCCGACCCCACTTAGAATGGGATAAGCGTAGGAGGATGATGATGATGACTTTTAATAATATTTGAACCTCTGTGAATGTTTCAATAAATTTCATTGAATACATTGCAATGAAGCAAAAATATAGAAGCCAAGCAAACATGGATACATTTGCAAGTATAGAACGTTATTTAAAGTCGGCTTTAATAAATTATAAAGTGTCACTTCCAGTAATAACGTATTGTTGGTAACTGCCGTGAAAATGGACGAATTACGTTACCTACGTGACATGATTTATGATGCGGCCAACTGTCATTTTGTTGATCTTTTTATGGTAAATCTTTACTTTGTGATACCGCGACAATGACTTTACGCAACGCACTTTGACTTCAATAAACATTGATGAAACATGTACACTGTTACCCAGTTTGGGCCTCAGTATCATTTATTTTCATGTCAAACGAAATTTTTTAGTGATCCGCGCCAAAATTAGTAACATAGTATACACGCCTTGACGACAGAACAGTGAGAGTTCTGACACTTATAAGGATGTCGGCAGTTGTACGACGGGCAAAGCCTTGTAACTTTCATATAAAAGTTATGAGCTTAATTGTATAATAGTAATGTGTTTAATCGGACCAGAGCTTACCCAGTATCTAAGCTATCAATAGCTCAAAAAGGCCACGTCACCGATAAGCTTTGAAGAGGCTTTTTTATTTTATATTCGAATTCGAAATATTCTTTGTTCAAGTAAACTTGTAAACAAGTGTTTTTGAATCGTCAATTCTAATACTGGTTCGGAAAGCTACCGAGAAGAGCCAGCATGAAACTCACCGGTCGTTCTTTTCAAAATAATTCTTATAACTAGTTACAATAAAACATAACTACAGTCTTGTACATAATAGCTGTGATAGCCCAGTGGTGAGACCGTATGACTCTCTATACACTATTAGTGACTGCCCGGGTATGAACCCGGGCACTAATGAGTTTTTCTATTAAAACTTATGTGTCTAATTGATATTTTTGTTTTATCACACGCTTTTCGGTGAAGGAAAATGCTTGAGGAAACCTGAATATCTCTAGAGAGTTCTAGGGATATGTGTAACCTACCAATCCGCATTTGAGCAGCGTGGTAAGTCTTAGCTCCAATCTTTCTCTCCAAAAAAAACGGACAGAGAAGTCAAATCAAATCAAATCAAATCAAAATAATCTTTATTCAAATAAACCATTTCAGGCACTTTTGAATCGTCAAGCATCAATACGATTAATGAAGCTACAACTGGTTCGGAATGTTGCTCTTACCGAGAAGAACCAGCAAGAAACTCGGCGGTCAATCTTTTAAATATTTTCAATTATACATTATTAAACCGCTGTCTTGTATGAAGCTGAAAGGATTTTCAAATCCAGGCTTTCTTATCATCCAAATAATCAATAAAGTAATATGCTTTACGTATAAGCATATTTTTTACACTTGATTGAAATCTTTCTGTACACTGGTCTAGAATGGATTGAGGAATTTTATGAAGGCCCAGGCCATTCCCAGCAATGGGATATTAACGGGCCGTTACTTTATTTTTTTACAGTCTTGTATGGTGTTGAATAGTAGCTATAAGCACGCATTCTTATCACCTAAGTAATCCTCTGCAGTATAGTAGGCTTTCTGTACCATGCCTCCCTTTTTTTAAACTGCTGTTATGGCATAGGTATTGTGGAATTTTAATATAGAATCTTATAACCAAACGACTTATTTACTTTTGCAAGGAGCAAAGCAGGAGCCGCAAGCTTATGTCGGTTCCTAATTTGTCTTTTATATACATCACCTATTATATTTAGTCTTTATTTGTAAAAAATGAAAATTGGAATTTAGTTCTTTTTCATATTAAAATAAACACCGGTGCACCAATAACTCACATTTGCGTAAATATTTTTTTGAAAAACTGCGAATACAGTACACAATTCATGAACTACCGACGTAATTTACCGTAGCTCGGAATGCAGCGTGTAAACAATTTTATCAGCTTACACGAATTGCATAATGTGCGTGAAATATTCGCAAATTTAAACACTCCATACACCTATCTAATTATTATGTAAACACTACGGATCTTAAACGATAAGTCGCATTGTTTTACGCGTTCAAAAATGTATTCTGCATGAAATTCTGGTTTTATTTAAATACGCGAACATTTCTGAAATCTTCAATACATTTTATAAGTATTACTTAAAATACCCATAAATACGCACGAGTACCTACAAACTGTATATTTTTTTCTGATTCCCGAAAGAAAAATTTCATGTTTTAATACTTTATGTTAGCCTGGTCATCATAATCTTCATCATGCTCCTGCTCTTATCTCACTCCAAGTGGGGTCGGCACAACATGTTATAATCATGTTAACTTACCTTACACGCCTTTTACAAAACCTCGGTAAGAAATGAGGGTGTCTATTCTACTCAGCCTGCTACCACGCGGCGGGTCGACTTACCTTAGTCGCCTTTTACGAGACCTTAGAAAATTAAACGAAATAATCTATCATCTTACACCTATCATAATTATCTATCACAATTAATGCCTATTACATAGGAGCCTCGTACCAACCTATTCACCGCGGTTAGTACTGCGAGGCGTATGGTAAAATGTATGTACATCTTAAAAGGTTAAAAATATACTCTTGCGAAAGAATATATTTTTGAAATATACTTTTTCAATAACAGGATGAAATTAGTTTTCAATGACGCTCTAAGTGTACAATTTACACCCACAATACATTTGCGGTTCATGATGTATCATCCTGACTAATGCGCAGCTGTAGACATTCAAAAAGTTTGGCTATGCGATAATATAAAACAAATTAAATAATTTATAGAATTAGGAGTTACTTTGCGGAGATCCATAATACAAAAGTAAGAATAAAATTATTTTGCTATGATCCGCCATACAGTAAATAGAAAATATATATAGTGCTAAATATATAGAAGACTATCCGTTTTCTCATACTCGATACATGCAGGTATCGTAAAAACACATGGACAAATCTCCACCACTCCGAGGATGGAAAAAGGTTTAGGTTCAGCTTTTTCGTCATAAATATAAAATAACTATTAAAAGAAAGCTTATACAGTAGAAAATCAATTATAAATACTTAAATAACAAAAATCATTCATTTAATTATATTCCTAATTCGATTATAATATAAAAAAGAAATCAATAACGTTAGAAAGTTATCTTGTTACAGAAACATATTTAAAAAGTGAAAAATCTCAATAATTGCAATGGCAATCAAAAAGTGCAATTTTTTTAATCAGCAGTAGGGTCTACGATTCAATATTTTAAAATTTGAAAAAATTATATTTAAATTTGATATTTTATTACAAAATTAGGATTATTAATGTCATACTTTTATAAATAAATTTAATTCTTGGTTGTTGGTTGATGCCGGTTTTTAAAGAAATTGTTTCTTCAAAAAATTGCGGTAAATTCTTACAGAAATCTATGACTAAGCGGCATATAAACATATTCGTTATTAAAGAAAAAAACTCTCAATTGAAAGCATATTATTTGTAACACAAAGATTTCGTATAAATTCGTTTTTGCTTAGGCACTCAATTTTTCGTTTGCACTCACAAATCACAATACATTTGCGATACAGGATGATAAATTCGTCGATTATCGTCTATACTAATGCACAGCTGGACAGTATTCCGCAATCCAACATAAGCATTAACATATCACTGGTAATCTCGAAGGGCATCGTTGTTTACCTTTGCCGTCAACATCGTCTACCCTTTACCGTCTTATTCTCTACCTATTCGTAATATTGTAACAGACTGTTTCTGACTAAAATGCAATAAGAAAAATATATTTATGCAATTTAATTTTAATATTTTACTACGATTGACTAAGATGGTATAATATACTATAAGTACAATATAATAGTATAATATTCAAGACTATAAATATAATATTTTGATATTATTTAATATAATATTTAGGCGCTCAATCTTCTAAGCATGCAAGAGGGGTCTACCTCTCTACCTAAAAAAGAGTCAAATGCAATTAATCAAGTGCATTGAACTCTTCTTTTTTTAATATAAATTTGTTTCTTACTTTTGCTTGATTATAAATGCTAAATAATTTCTGCCGAGGACCTCCTTTTAAGAAATGGATATCACTTGTGCTAGGGATCCCCGCTTTTCCACATACAAGACAAGAAGTTCTATGATAACTAATTGTATAAAGTTACTCAAATGAGCAATAATTTAATATTAATTTGTAAATAATATTTTATGCTGGATATTTTACTACAATAGACTACAGAATGGGACATTGTGTGATAAGGTTTTATTTGTGTTTTATTTTGTTAAAGAAGAAATATAGTTTGAATTCCTGCAGAATTCGCGTTTTATAATATTCTAACAGTTATTGGTAGACTAGAAAGTCGGTATATACATTTATTTGCTGTTATATAAGAGATGATCACCTTGGATTTGACCTGCTTGAATAATTCATTATTCATTTATTATTTATTTATATATTTATATATTTCACGAGTTAATGGGAACATAAAAGTTTTATCAAATTGAAATAATTCTAATACTTTTCTTCATTGTCTTCACATATCACGTTACGACTTGGGTTTATTATTTAACGAATTGCTTACCAGTAAATTTATATTTCGTATAAATAATATAGAAAGTACATTGGTTACGCATCACGGTGTTTTCTATTTACATTTATGGTAAATTTTTAATTGACGTTATTTTCATTGATCATCGATTTTTATGTTATATACATTTACATAAGTAAGCGCATGCAAGCACGGAGTGTAATCAAAAGGGCACACATATATAATTTGTCTAAAGTCACCATTCAGTATTGAAAAATTTGGTCCTAGAATTTGGTTCCACTTGTCAAACGGTTATGAAGTCATTATACAGAACCCCTCGTTAAAATACTTTTGACACGGCATAAATAAGCAAATAATGAAATAAAAACAGTAATCATGATCTAAATGTTTATTTGTGTCAGCACTTATTAAACCCGACATTCATTCCGAAAAAAAAAACTTTTATATCGATTACATTTGAAATTGGTTTTACATTTATTCATCACTTACCATTAGGCGAGATCATGGTCAAATGTAAATCTGTCATCGATAAAAAATTCCAAACATGCAATTATCAAACAACTTTCAAAGTTTTGCCGGACGTATTCAAGCATTTTCTTACTTTGTTTTATTTATACGAATCAATTACAGAATAGCCCACATTATCATCGACCATCCATTTGCCGGTAGTGGAGTGGCTAACTACACCTGTCTGTCAAATTGCAGTTATCTTTGAGGCTTTATCGTGCATTAACCTACTGTGTTAAGGCTAGCCTCCGTCTACAAAGATACTTTTAAGATGATCGATTTAGTAATATCACGTATAATTACTATATTTATTATTTTAACTATATTTTGTTTTAAATCAAGCACAAGGAAACTTTTTAATTTTTCTGGCCTTTATTCTTTATATATATGTATTATTCAAAGTCTTTTGACGTTGGAATAATTGGTCCAAACAACATCCGATTTACATACAGATCGATGACCTGCGTATAGATTTTCTATACTATCATGAACTGATAACTTGCGTCTAATATTTAAAATTCCGCCGTATGCCATCGGGCTAAGTAGAATAGACCAATCTTATTTCTTACCGAGGTGTCGTAAAAGATGACTTAGGTAAGTTGACCTGACGTGTGTATCCGGGTGAGTAGAATAGACAAACCTTGTTTCTTAACGAGGTGCCGTAAAAGGCGACAAAAGTAAGGAGACGACTGGCAGACGGCCGTTCGTAAAATACCTATCCAGCTCATATCACAACATGTTTAACCCATGTTACAAACATGTTGTCACATGATTTGGCTAAGTATTTTACGACCGGCCGCCTTCCTGAAGTCAAATAACCTTTTTTATTTTATTGTATTTTTATTGTATTTTACGACCCCTCGGTAAGAAAGAGGGTGGTCTATCCTACTCAACCGGATACCAAACGGTGGGTCAACTTACCTTAGTCGCCTTTTACGACACCTCGGTAAGAAATGAGGGTGGTCAATTCTACACAGCCGGATACAACACGGCAATGAAATCGAAATAGTGATACTGTATTTTAACTGCTCAGTACCAAACTGCAATGATAAATATGTAAAAAAACAAGTAAAGTAACGGCCTGTTACTATTCCACTGCTGGGTATAGGCCTCCTCTCTCCATTTTTGGAGAGAAGGATTGGAGCAAAGACCTACCACGCTGCTCCAATGCAGATTGGTAGGTTACACATATCTCTATAATTCTCTAAGTAATGCATGTTTCCTCACGATGTTTTCCTTCACCGAAAAACGTGCGATAAATTGCAATTATCAATTAGACACCTAAGATTTTTTTAATAGAAAGACTCATTGGTGCCTGCCCGAGGTTTGAACCCGTGACTGTTTTGAAAGAGTCGCACGGTATCACCGCTGGGCTATCACAGCATATATAAATAAATATGTAATCGTATCAAATTTTATCATTCTTTTTTCGTCGAGTTTTTTTCTGGTTCTTTTCGGTAGAAGCATACTTCTGAACCATGGTTAGCCTAATTAATACCATTTGACAATTCAAAAGTACTTGAATAGAAAATATTTTTGAATTTTGAATTTGTAAACTGTATCGAAACTCAAGGCTGTGTTTTTCTTTTGACCGCTGATATTTAAGCGACTTACTCTTCCTGCATAGTTTAACTTCGACGTTCATTCTATTTAAAAATACGTCATATAAATGCCTCGCCTTAAGGGGAAAGTCTTGAATGTAATTATGTAAGAGAAAATCGTTAATGTAGGATATTGCCGCCACCTAGAAAGAGATTTCTATTTCTAAATTATACTACAGATTATTTGTCCTTCATTATCTCTTTAAGGCACACATATCGTATTATAAATTGCAGAATTTAGTGAGTTAAAAAGCAAAGCTGTGATAGTCCAGCGGTAAGACCGTGCAACTCTTTCGTGGGGATCATGAGTTCAAACCCGGGATGATAACAATGAGTTCTAATAAAACGTGTGTGTCAAATTGTTAATTATAATTAATAACACGCTTTTCGTTGAAGGAAAACATCGTGAGGAAAACTGCATATATCTAGAGAATTCTGAGGATATGTGTAATCTACCAACCCGCATTGGAGCAGCGTGGTACATCTTAGTTCCAACCTTTCTTTCCGGAAACGTAGAGAGGAGGCTTATGCCCATCAGTGGAATAGTAACAGGCCTTTACTACTACTACTAAAAAGCAAATAGCACATATCTGTCTCTTTTATTTATGTGTGATTAGACAAAGACAAGTATAAAGTTTCATATTCCCTCTCTTATTATTTGTGGCCACACTCTCACTCACATGCCTGCGTAGGACTCCCTTACTCTATGTATAATAACTCTATCGTTACGTATTTGTTAATATACAAAAAGAACTCAATTTAATTATGTACTTTTCATTTTAATATCATCTGGCTCTAAAAATTTAATAGGTATTACAAACCTTAATTATACAATTTATATAGGAATTAATAATAAAGAAATTTCAACTTCATTGAATTGTAAATAATTAAAAAGCACAATAGGTGCTTGTATTTCCCGTCTACAGCCGTAATAAGTCAATTGACCTATATTTTGCACAACCGAAGTATGAAATGAATTTTCATTAAAAATGTATGCGGTAATAAAATTTCTTTTTGTTACAGTTGATTTGGTTTATAACGTTCAAATAATGTATGGGAATTTGTGAAAATTCATTCGAAACCTCTTTTTATTTACAATTTTTTAAAAGCACTCTATAAATTTTACTGATTAAATTTATAGCGTTCTTCTTTCTCCTACCCTTATCCCACTCTAAGTGGGGTCGGTACAACATGTTTTTCTCTTCCATTCTCTTCTATCATTCGTCAACTCTGGCGCTACTCCTTTTATATGCATGTCATACTTCTCACAGTCCAACCATCTCTTTTTAGGCCTTCCTCTAGTCACATATCCATCCACATTCATACTCAACACTCGTTTGATCACATGATCTTGATCCCTCCTCATTACATGTCCATACCATCCCAATCTTGCACCTCTCATCTTTTCTATAATGGGCGCAACTTTCAGACTTCCCCTTATACACTCATTTCTTATTTTATCAAGTCTTGTCACACCACACATCCACCTTAACATCCTCATCTCATTTGCATGTACTCTTCTTTCATCCATCTTTTTCATTGCCCAACATTCCGATCCATACATTACGACAGGTCTTATGACCGATGTGTAAATTTTTCCCTTTAGTTAAGTTTAGTTTATTATTAGATTAAATTTATAGCGTTATCTTATAAAATTATTTTAATTAAAAGACCCGAATAACTATGATGTGAAATATGGATGTTTTTTTTAAACATAGTGTCTGGGTGGAATGTATACCATGTGACCTATCCTGAGCCACGCTTTAATATTCATTTTTGCGTCACGCTCGTAAATTGTAAGGTAGTAAGATGGCACGGCGCGCCCGGCGCAGTTCACACTGAGAGCGCGCGTCTCGCACACCGTGTGTCCACGACCGTACGCGGCGGGAAATTGGCGCGAAAATGCGGAACTGTCACTCTCGATTGACAGTTTAATTTCTTTTTCGTGCACTGTTCGAACTTAAGCAGGCAACGAACGTGAAGTGATTATAATTTGCATGAGAATCATCTGTGGAAAAAAAAAGTAATTTTACCGACTAATACATTATTTATTATAGTTTATATAAAATATTTACAGATTAGTCAGTTTTCATTTCACTTTTATTAAATGAAATATAACTTTGGTGATAAGTATTTTAAACGAGACAAAAATGTATACGAGCCAAATGAAACATAAACATTTTCGGATACATAATATGATATCACTTTAAAATAAATTTAACTTATTTTGTTGTTTATAGATATAGAGGGCCAAATAATTAAATTTAGTGATATGTACAACGGAAAAAGGCATTGAAATATTATATTGTTCGTTTGTAGCTTGTTTGCGATAAAAATTACGCCGTTTCAGCAAAATAAAAGCGAAGGCGAATAAAGTTAGCCAATTAGCGTTCTGTCAAACACTCGCTCTGAAGAAATATGTCTTAAGGCATGCTTCATGTGTTAAATATTTGTGTTTTGACACTAGTGAGACATTGGCTTAGTATATTATTTTTTTCTGTCAACAGTTCGTGATATATTATCTGCTGTTAAATAAAACCGCGTGAGTTCTAAATATTAGAATAAAAGTGTCGTGTAGACCTAATTTCACCTTTCTCATATATTACGAAAAAACAAGAGTAATACTACAATGTTTGAAATATTAATGTCGCATGAAAATACTATTTATTTTCTTCTATAAATCTTATGTCGTTTAGTTCTTACAATTATTTATTTTTCAACGCAGTATTATTTTATTGTTTTGAAAATATGTCAAATAAAAATTAATGTGCATTTAAGTAGGTGATGTTATTTTGTTTTCTAACCAAAAAAGTTTTAATATAAATGGAATTTAATATTTATTTTATATTCACGTGGTTTTTTTTCTCAACAGTTTCATAATTAGAAACTATTTAAAAAAGTATAAGCGCGTTATTTACGCCATAATAAAATCCAGATATGTGAATAATTAAATTTATTTAGTATTATTATTTTTAAACGATAATAAATAGAATAATATGTAATATTGTTGCTTAGCTTGACTTTTTATGTAAAATTTTGTGATTAATGCGCACTTACGTTAAATTTTCAATTTTTAAACTTTATGTTTAAATGTTTAGTCATTTTTAATAATAGTGGTCTGTTAATGCTGGTTAAAGGCACCGAATTGAAGATTAGAACTACCACGTTTCTCTTAAACGGATTACAAATTTCTTTTCGATATTTTCCTTCACCATGCGCGGAATGAATTTAATAAAAAATCAAATTTAGGATGAAGGTTTCATGTGATGGCTTCCTTATATTTTGACCATTCGGAAGTGCTTCTAAAAGTATATTTGATTAAGGACAATTTTGTTATGTTTGGTTGACGTAATTTATTACCTTATACTTTTATCATCCGCAAGTGCTTCTTAAAGTCAGTGATTAAAAATAATTCTGATAATTTTAATTGTCATAATTTTCAAATTTTTAATTCATACATGGACAGAAGACCTCAGGAGGTCGTAAATATCCATTGGATCCAAGCTGCATGATCATTTGACTATATTTTTTATTTGCGATATGTCTCTTTTAGGGATAGTTTAGTATTAAAGTGAATTAATTTAAAAAACTTGTTTTGTGCGTAGCGCCCACAAAACTCGTGAGTTTTAAAGAGACTCATAACTTCGAAGAGAAAGAAAGCACTAGTTTTTATAATTAATATAATTTTATAATAGTTCGTAGTTTGATGACATAGATGGCATTGAAGTAATAATTACAATGTATCTGACTTAACTCAGCATAATTTTGAATTAGGACACTTTAATACTAATCGTGCATATGCACATAATACAATTTACCTTTCACTTGTTTTGTGTAAAAGAAATATCTTGGTAAAATTATTATTTAAATTCGCCACTAAAACTACGAAAGCAAAAACCAACGGACCTATTTCCATTGCCATTAGTAACTCTGTAGGTACAGACGATAAGCCATAACTATACCGATATAAAAAAATGGTTTTTCAGTCCCTTAAACCCTCATAACAAAGCCCATTACGTTTTTCATTAACAAAGGCAGTCGCACGACGCAATTTCCGCAGTCGGCTTCTTAAATCTTCACTTCCATTGTTGATTATTAATCATTTGCACTGGTTATTAAATAACAAGTTGTTCCATTTATGAAATTGGTTCTCTATTTTTCTTAAACCTAACTCCTTACATTTGTAACTTTTTTAATCCAAATTATTAAAAGAAATAATTAAAAAGCATTTAAAAATATAAAAAATTGTTGTCCGCCGGAAGCGGGGAAATATCTCGAGCTACCAATGGTTACGGCTCCAGAGTGAGGAATTTCGTCACAATACGTGCCGTTTCAAGCAATACTGCTTTCTGCATCCGACTATATATCCAACTATTAAGGGAAATCCTCTGAAGATGTTGGTCCAGGCTCTTCGCAACTAAAAATAGTTATATTATTAACCGCTTATTGAAACGTGTAAAACCAAAAAGCTATTGGTTTGAATTTCGCCCAAAGCTATTAAAAACAGTTATTTCAGCTTAGTACGAGATAATGAAATGTGATTTTTGCGCGAAACTATTAAAAACAGTTATTTCAGCTCAATAAGAGCTAATTAAATACGAAATGACTCTAATTATTTGTAATTTAGAAATGTTTGTTATACTTATCAGCCATAGTAATCGTAGCTATTATTATAAATGAGAAAATCGCTAAATATAATCTTTATTATTATAACACAAAGTCCCCAAAAGCTGTTTGTCTGTATGTAATCGATTTTGTCAAAATCTACTGAACGGATTCTTGTACGGTTTTTACTAAAATGTAGTGCAATTCTTCCAGAAGGAAGAAAGATCTTTTCAGTTGATAGTATGTTAGAGTTTTATGTAATGTAAATTGTGTCAAAAAGGTTGCGCAGTTGTAAAAAAAAACGCACCAATACTGGGAGTTTTAGTCAACAAAATTCAATAGAGATATACAAAAAAATGTACTAGAGAATTGTAGATCTACAAAAATACTACGAAAAAGTCTGCGACAGCATCTCTTTTTCTCGTGGTTAACTCACAATGACTACTTTTATGTTTAAAATTTCAATTAAACACAAATTCCCACGCGGGCGAAGCCGCAGTTATAGCTAGTAATAAATATAATACTTTATTTTATAATATAAATATTCCTATAATAATATTATAAAGGCATAGATTAACTTGAACAATTTTTATAAAGTTTAGATCCCATTAATATAATATATAAAATAAATTAAACAATGATTAAACATTCCTCAAAAGTTAAGTCAATCGTACGTAGTCGTAAAATTAAGTATATATTTGATAATTGTGTTAAGGGGCATAAAAACAATGACTGATTTCATTTTATGATTGTATGGATGTATTGTTTTATTCATCAATATATAAAAAAGAACTAGTTATATAAAAATTTGCATTAAGATAATAGTGGTCATAAATACATACATCCTCCTGCCCTTATCCCACTCTATGTGGGGTCGGCACAACATGTTATAAACATGTTGTCCCATGATTTCGCTACGTATTTTACGACCGGCCGCCTGCCTGACGTCAACTTACCTTAGTTGCCATTTACGACACCTCGGTAAGTAATGAGGGTGGTCTATTCTATGTAGCCGGGTACCACACGGCACTTACCTTAGTCGCCTCTTACGACACCTCGGTAAGAATGGAGGGTGGTCTATTCTATTTTGCTGGATACCACACGCCGTAATAGTGGTCATAAATAAAAATATTATAATATTGCAATAAACATTTCACAAAAAAGTTTTAAATCAAAGTCATTGTTGTTTTTACGTACCTACATTATGATCAATAGATTATTGAAAAATAGGATTATTGACAAAATTTCCTCAATCTTGTAGTGGCTAGAGTACCATTTACTCTAGCCTAACTTCGCTTGGGAATGGTATTCAAAACACCATATCAAATAAAATTGAAGCCTGTATTTGTTCTCGTACCTCCATTAATAAGCTCACATAATACCTGCCCTTATTGCCCCATATAGTGGGGTCGGCACAAGATGTTTTTCGCTTCCATTCTCTCCTATTATATGTCAACTATCAAATTATTTCGACCTCCCTCTAGTGACATATCCATCCACATTCATATTTAACAATTCTTTGGTAACATAATTTTCATCCATCCCAATAATCATCGTCATCCTCCTGCCCTTATCCCATTCTTAGTGGGGTCGGCACAACATGTTGTCACATGATTCACCTACGTATTTTACGACCGGCCGCCTGCCTGACGTCAACTTACCTTAGTCGTATTTTACGACCCCTCGGTAAGAAAGAAGATGATCTATTCTACTCATCTGAATACAACACGGTGGGTCAACTTCCCTTAGTCGCCTTTTGCAACCTGCTCATCATAATCTTCATCATCCTCCTACCCTTATCCCACTCTAAGTGGGTAGGCACAACTTGTTATAAACATGTTGTAACATGATTCGGCTACGTATTTGACGACCACCTGCCTGACGTCAACTTACCTTAGTCGTATTTTACGACACCTCGGTAAGAAAGAGGGTGGTCTATTCTACTCTACTGGATACCACACGGTGTGTCAACTTACCTTAGTCTCTCTTATGAGACCTAGGTAAGGAATTAGAGTGGTCTATTCTGCTCAGCTGGATACCACGCGACAGGTCAACTTACGTTAGACGCCTTTTACGACAATTCGCTAAGAAGTGAGAGTGGTCTATTCTACGGGCTGGATACCACACGGCATATCCATCCCATTAATGTAGTTGTGATGTTTAAGATTTTATCTAACGGGCCCTTTTCGAAGCAAAATAATTTCCTGCCTCGTGTAACCTAGTTACGCCGTGATAAGAGAAATTAGGTAGATAAACTGATAACAGTTTTAACTACGATGACATTGGTCCGGTCGACCTTGGTGTTGTTTTATTGTTATGTAATAATCTAATGGAATGGCTATCACGTTTGAGGATTGTGCACTTGAAGGTTTTTACCCAAGACTTGGCCCACGTTTGGTGTTTGCAATAATGGCCCTATCACCCTATTAAGGAGGCTGAGCTTTATCTAAATATAAAATTGATTGATTGATTGAGTATTATTGAGTATTATATATGAGAAGTTGTAATTGCTTTTACAACGATTTGCTATTCGTGTTCGCAAAATCATCCCAGAGTTCGAAATGCACAGATAAAGTGCAGAAACTCTGTTCACTTCGAAAAAAGTGACTAATAGAGGTATACCTGTATTAGTTGATTGCCTGGCAATAAAAATGTGTCCGATTAACCCCAGAAGACTTCCAAAGATTGAGTTAAATGTTTATGCAATATTTAAGATTACATTTTTAATCAAAAATTTGCTTATCAAAAGTAAATTCCCGATTAACCGAAGTGAATTCTTCAGATTCAGGAGAATTACTATTTGGTTAAAATAGGCATATGTCGTAGGAATCAATGTGAGTTTGTAGTTAGTAACCACAAATTAACCTTAATTCCTACTATGGAAAACCCCCTAAAATAAAGATATTAATAAAAGCCGAAGCGAATCAAGACGAATCCTTAGGGAAGGTGCTAAAGCTATTTCTAGTTGCATTATAAATTGAAAACATCAAATGTTTTTTAGCGAAGCATGCAATTCGAATGAAAAAACAATGAATTTTTAATAGTCAATCCCTTTAATTTAATAGCCATATCGAAGTAAGATTTTAAGGAAGTAGGTGATACGCCATTTTATAGCGGGTGCCATTTTAGATTTACAATAATATTGAATATATTCTATTGTTACAAGATCTTAAGGTGTTTACTAAGATTTATAGCGATTTTTTACTTTAGATTTAAAACGAAATATACAAAAGTATCCGATAAAAATAAATGCCAAACCTTAAATCTTTTCACTTTAGTGTGATACATTCCAATAAAAGAATTTTATGTTTCATTAAAACAATATTCGTAGGTACGGAACATTGATTGAACGCTGTCATTTCGGTTTCTATAAACCGTACTGACAGACCACTATTTACCAGCTGCCGATAAGATCTACCAGTCGAGATTTATGTGAGCAAAATCATTGATTATTAATGATAGGGTTGATATTTCAAACCAAGAAGGTACTATAAAATCAACTATAATTGGCCTATGTTGCGCAAAACTTTTCTAACATTTTCATGTCATATCCTGCTATAAACAAAGTTTCATAGTTTTTTATAATGAAAGGATCCTTTGGTAAATAAAAATCAAAATTGAAGCCAAAAAATTGATTGATTTTTTAAAATAGTTTATGCTTTGTCACGCGTGTCAAATGTATAATGATAAGGAAACCTTTATTAGAACTTTGAGCTAGCAGTAAAGGGAAAAATAAATACCTAACAATGAACTCAAAATCTTGATAATATAGCCCACATCAAAATACTCATATTTGTCCGCCGCCTAATAACGTATACCGGTCCATAGTATTTTTACCTTTTATTTAAATAAAAAGTTATTTCAATCAACATTAGATAACTTTAAGGAATATAAAAATACCTCCCTCTGTATTTTAAGATTTACACCAAACACCAACTGATAATAGATAGTAGTGCCATATCTCCAAATCAAAATTACAACATAAAAAAAGATAGCGCGATAATATAGGGCAATTACAAAATATAATAAATATTGCGAACGTGGCTGTGTGCGTACCCGTACCCTAGCAAAACAGTTTGCTTGCCCTGAATTTGTGAAAAGGGACCGAATTTTATCTCTTTATGTCAATTTTGCGGCTACTGCGTTCAGCATAATGAATGGTGTAAATCCCCGTTTATTTTAAGCCGGGGACCGGTTTGCGGGAATGTCAGAACTATAAATCTTATTGACTAATGTTTATAAATGTTTTTTCCGTAAATCAACAGTTGAAAATATTAATTTTTCACTTTCATATTTATTCACAGTTTTTCTTGATATTTTTTCGTATATAAAATATTGACACCGGCTGTACTCATGTATATTTTATCGGGTTAGCCCGACAAGTTTCGAGCCCACCGGGGCAATTATTTAGGAACACTTTACAAGACGTTATTGCGGCGGGAACTGCGTGCAGCAGCTCGCTGGGCGCGACTCTTGACGGTTGCGGTGGTGATCGCGTGTCTTCTGTAGTTTAACGAGTCTTCTAACTAGTCAGGCTAACCCGATAAAATAAGACGTGAGTATAGCCTGTGTCTATATATTAAATATGTATACTATTCACGATAGTTTGAATTTAACAATATTTTTTCTTGTTGTAATCGGCCTCTTCAAGGAATGTCAAATACGATGTCTTCCGCTTGATTTCAGAAGCTTTCTGCGTACTTTGTGTAGATATTTGTCCACAAAGTCAAAAATAGGTCATCATTACGGTACGATGTACGGAATCGACTTCATCTTACCTTCATATCCTTTCAAGCCCAATAGAGCTTTTTAATCCATTACTCTGCATTATTATTCTCAAAATAATACCAACATTTGATAATCATCCTTAACCTAAGCTAAAATATATAAAATTCCGTGCCACTGTTTTAAACTTACGATTTACGGATGTCAGATAGCAGCGGGATCGTAAGCTATAAAAATTGGCTCTACGTCCATCGTCTATCATCCGTACTATCATACGGATTAATATAATAAATATTAACTGTTTAAATATATTATTATGTCGGGTATACACCCGTGCGGATTATAGCAAAGTAGTTTTGTTATAGTGTCTGTAATATTGAATTCCGTAAATTAACGCTTGCTTCTATAAATCATATTAATATGTGCTCGATAAATTATTTTATAGAAAACTTAGGGAGACCTTTCTGTATTGATTATAAGTTGACTGTCAATTGAAGTGTATTCCAATAAATAAATGACGAATACAACAGTATCAAGTATACGCTTCGTTCCCCGCGATGCTTTGATGCTTTTCGCCTCAAATACTCAATATCTCCGCACGCTAATATCTCGCAGGCGAAGTCTGAGTTAAACGGTAAGCCTGTAGTTGCTGTTTTTGTGCCAAACTACGTTACGCTACGTTACTAGAACTTATACATGTATCTAATTAAAGTACATAGTAACTTTTAAGCGGTACTAGAGGTGTTAATTTACAACTGAATCTTAACATAATATTTACTTTAATAGAGCTCACTTCAGACAGAGGTTCAGTGAACTTTCCATTTTTCGTACAATAAACACACCTGTAGTGAACTTCGGAAAATTTTTGCTCGCGCGCAGACAAACAAGATACAAATTCCACGCGAAATGTTAACTCATTAATAAAGAATCCGTAAAATTTTCTTATCTCAATGAAAACAACGTACGAGTATTTTTTTTTTCCGTATCGCTTGTTTGGTCTGCTATAGTCATACTACGTATAAGAACTGTTTTTTTTTATATTTCACTATAACAACTATAAATCCATTGAGTAGACCGCCTTCATTTCTTACCGAGGTGTCGTAAAATACGACTAAGGTAACTTGACGTCAGGGAGGCAGCCGGTCGTAAAATACGCAGCCAAATCATGTGACAACATGTGTATAACATGTTGTGCTGACCCTGCTTAGAGTGGGATAAGGGCAAGGGGATGATGGTGATTATTATGGATAATATCAATATTGATATGATCAATCAATATGATCAATATTTAATCAATATTGTATTAGCCGTGAAAGTATAGTAGTACAGACTGACGCATTTCTAACATCTGTATGGAAAAATATAAATAATTCGAGCTTCAATACAAATTAGAACAATCAAAATATGCAAAATCGGAGCCTCAGTGAGTTTTTAATTTAAAGCTATTCTGACCACTTCGTTCACACTCAAAAATTATTCTATCATCATTATAATTTAACAAAATTAATGGTTCCGACATATACCGGTTCAATGCACTTAAAATAACCATAAAATTAAGCTATTACATATATTACGAGCGATTACACATTGTCATTTCAACACCAGCAAATCATAAATCTTCCGGCAAATTGGTTATTGACAGGTAAAGTTTTCGGAGCGCGATCGTTCATTTTATTTTCGTATAAATCCAAGCGTAATTGGTCGAAAACAACACCTGTTAAAATCTAGTGGGATTAATGCCATCAAACACCCAGTTTGTTTATGAGAACCGTAATTAAGGAGTCCAAACTGGTTTTGCAGTGCTCAATAACTTAGTTTGTATAATAAAATTATACCAATGATAGATGGTGGCTTCACCCACGTGAATGTTAGTGTAACATAGATTTAAATCTCGAACCCGCATTTTTTTTTCATTATTGTGAAGAACAACCAAAAGAAAGTATAGTACCCGGCAATAAATAATGCGCATCGAGACTTAAAAAGAGGAAATCGGCTAGATTCTGCTTCATAGAGCATTGTGTCTGTCGCACAGACTGACGAACCCGTGTGAAACGTCACATACTAACTGAGTGACAGAGACAGCGCTCTACGAAACCGAACTGACCGGCTGTTTCGTTCTAAACATCGATGTGCATTATTTAATGCCGGGTACTATACTTTATTGTTATTGCGATCTAGCCAAAAGGCTAATAAGCAACTTAAATATAATTTATCACAGTATAGTATACACATATATCTTGTCAGTAAAGAATAACATCGTGAGAATACCTGCATATCTCAAGAGAATTCTGGGAATATGTGTAAATGTGGCCTACCAGTCCGCAATGGAGCAGCTTAGTAGGTCTTGGCTCCAACCCTTCTGTCCAAAAACTAAGATAGGAGGCCTATCCCCAGTAGGCCTTACTTTTTTGATGTAAAAAGCATTAAACGTATGTAAACAATACAATAATGTGCTTATCTCAATAGCGACAATGTTTGCAAGTGATAAAAATAGAAAAATAAAACTATAAACGACACAAAATCACATTGAAAGACCTACATTCGTTTTAACATAAAACAACATATAAAAGGGTGTTAAAATAGCTTCTTTATTTAAGTGGGACGTAAAATGGAACCACAAAAATGATTTCATAATAATTTTATAGCCGGCAAAGATGTTAAGATGTTTCAGTTAAAAAACCACAACGTTAATTCTTACACATTAACTAGCTTACGATTTGCTGATTTACTAATGTTCTAAAGAGAACTTATTTATTGCTCATTTCTATGTCGCTACCATTTCCATAGTCTCCACAATTTCACATACTCTGCCTATTTCCCGTCACAGTATAGTCACACTCAAATGACCAGCCCTAGACTACCCTTAGTGGTTGTCTTGCCTTAAAGGGGAGACTAAGGCCGAACTTTGCCAACGCTTCTAATATTTTATTAATAAAAAAAAGTAATAGTAAAGTAACGGCCTGTTACTATGCCCACTGTTGGGCTAAGGTCTCCTCTGTCCATTTTTGGAGAGAAGGATTGGAGCTAAGACCTAGCACGCTGCTCCAATGTGGATTGGTAGGTTACACATATCCCTAGAATGCTCTAGAGATATGCAGGTTCCCTCACGATGTTTTCCTTCACCGAAAAGCGTGTGATAAATTGCAATTATCAACTAGACTCTGGTATATCTATGATACACATCTAATTTTGTTTGATACATATGAATATTTTTTCATACGAAAATAATATTACTATTTGTATATTGTGACGCTACTTACTGTAAGTATGCCTATTTCCTTGAACTTTTCGCGAAGAGACTCATATTATAGATAGCACGTATGGCTCTCTTTTGGGCAACAAAAATCTTTCTAATATCTGCCTTTCGTCGTTCTAATGTATGGTTTTCAATTAGTGTTCCTCTTTTCTACGTAAGAGACCTGCATGTCTCATGAAAAAACCCGTAATAAAGCATGGTCTATGAAAAATCCGTAACCTTTTCTTTAATGAGCATTTGCCTAACAATACGTCAATAACAAGTTATTATTTGCTCCCACATAGTCAAAACATACTTAAAATTTCGGTATGGTAATGTGTTAATGTCTGTTACAAACGAGGATATATTATTATATTGCCATTACATTTCCCAGATTATTACGTTTCCATCTAACACTACAGTCTTACTTAAGAATTAGTTAATGCTACGGCTCAGTCATAGTTTGACGCATGTATTATTATTATGACACGCATTATTGCCTGCCTTTACTTATAGTTTAGCTAGAAAAATCTAAGCTTGAAAAAAAATATTATTGAATTCACCAATTCAGTTAGGCAACAGTTACGATAATTTAATGCACTACAAACCTCCACCCTATCGATATCACAAACTCCATAATCGTTTCGCTCCGCAACCGAAGCATCATCCACGCCACGACAAAATTGCAAAGCGACGCATCACTCACGCAATCATAGTTATTGGTTCAACCCCCATCATTTGTTTTGCCCCGAACCCGTGTAACAAGCTTGAACTACAAACATGTACCTGCTCGTAACTAAGGGTGTTATTAATATATATATTTATTTTTAGTTTTTCTAAAATGTTTTAGAGCAACTAAAGCTATAAACAAGAGCTAACATTTTACGAATCCTGCATGTTTCTATTATATATACTTTCTATTTACTTCATCGCAGATTATAGAAAAATAATTTGATTATTATTTTTGTTAAAAAAATTTTAGACTAACCTTATTTCTTACCGAGGTGTCGTAAGAGGCGACAAAGGTAAGTTGACGTCAGGCTGGCGGCCGGTCGTAAAATAAGCAGCCAAATCATGTGACAACATGTTTCTAACATGTTGTGCCCATCCCACTTAGAGTGGGACAAGGGCAGGAGGAATTTTAATTTAATTTAATTATTATTTTTGTATAAAAATAAAAAGACAACAATAGTTTTACAAATTGTTTAAAACGTCAACATTTAAAAATTGTCTAACATTAGGAATCTACATTACATTCTAATGAAAACCCACATTGGATTTTCGCCAGAAATGTCAGAAGCGTCCATTCAACCTCGTCATTCATACGATGTAATGATAGCATTCTTACGAAAAAAAACATTCATGCATCCATTGATCTTTTACTACTGCACAACCTGTTTTAGTACCATTAAAAAGTTTAAACACTATTAACGTTCATGTTTTTAATATGAGAAACGAGCTTAAGAGAATCGCTATAACAATCTAAATAACGTCTATAATAAATTAAAGTACATTAAAAAAACTAAAGAATACCAACTCATATTTAATGTTAAAAGAATGGGTTGAAAGCATATTATTAACATTGAATAATTTTGTACTTTTATAACATTGAATAATTTATTTTTACATTTTACATTTTACATTTTTACATTTTACTTTTTCATTTTTACTTTTTACAGTTTTACAGTTAGTACATTTTTGAATACAGTATCACTTGCATTTTGTAAATAAATATGTCTTAAATTGAATATATCATTTAACGTTTAAATAAAGGATCACAGAAATAAAGAGAATTCTTATCTGTAAAAATGATCTCGCCTTCCTCCTGAGAAAATAGATTTGTTTTAAGCCTTTTTAAGAAATATTTTTTATGCTGTAGTTTTGATATTTGGTAGATCTAATCTATTACGTTTTATCAAGTTATGTTTTATGTAGATATTAAAGTTTCTTAAATTTATTAAAGTTTCTTCTACAATAACGGTGACTACAATTACAGTAAATTCTCTTATGTAATATATGCCTTTGCGATTTTGTCGTGGAGTCTATCTCCTGATGATGCTTCGGTTGTGGGGCGAAACGATTGTTGAATTTGTGATTCGAGTAGTGAATGTATGTAGTGCCTGTAAATTGTGGTAATAAATAAATAATAAATATATGGGACACTTACACACACGGTCGTCCGTCCTCAAAGTAAGTAACTTAATACTTGTGTTATGGGTGACGGACAACTGGCAGTTATACTACATATATAATTTTAAATACATACCTAAATACGAATATACACCCAGGCTCGAAGGACCAACAATTTTTTTATAAAAAATTAATCCTATCAAAATAGTAAAACTCTACATGTGTTCGATATAAATAGGTTGTAAACAAAAAAGTAAGACAAAACATATTTTATGTGTCGGAAGTTTATAAAACGGTAATGATACTATTTCACCTAAAACCAATGACGCAAACGACGCCTCCATAGTATCTGAGTCAATTCAGCTCGATGTATTTGCAGTACAAGAAGCCATTTAATACATAAATGTAGAGATGTTTACTTTACACGCGACCTTGCTAAGGTTTTTCTGGTTCGTCTGACACAGACTTTTTATGCTGTAAATTATATTTATGGGCTTAAAAATAACTACAAAAATACTCGAGATGATTGCTAGCAATACGCATGTTCGGTTGATCTTTGGAATATATTCTGAGTCATATATTCTATTTGAGGACTTGTTACGGCAGTTTATTAAAAAACTTTTTGGTCAATTGAAACTCTTTACTCAGATTATTTTATTTGGGTACGTAGTTGTCTTATCACAATATTTACAGTTTGTCATACACTTTACAGCGAAGGAAATCATTGTGGAACCTCGGAAATAAAAAAAGGAAAGTAAAGCGATCCACTATTACCCAACTGTTAATAAAGACCTTTCTTTGAGGAAATTTGATCTTAGATCTAACGACAAAAGGACAGGTTATACATATCTCATGAATTCTTGAAAACTATGCACAATGCATTGTAGATAATTACACGCATATGTGTATTCTGCAAAACCACCTTAACGTATAAGGTACATAAATAATGCACATCGAAAACTTAGAACGAAACAGCCGGCCGATTCGGTTTCGTAGAGCGCTGTCACTGTCACACACGGTTCAGTCTGTGCGATAGAGACAATGCTCTATGAAGCAGAATCTAGCCTATTTCTCTCTCTGAGCCTCGATGTGCATTATTTATTGCCACGTACTATAAAAAATTAAGTAACGGCCCGTAACTATCCCCACTACTGTGGGGATCCACGCCCCAATCCGGGTTGGTGGTTTGAGATAAACCCAGAATTCTTTAAAGATTCAGTTTTCCTCATGATGTTTTCCTTCGCCAAAAAGCGTGTGATAAATATCAAATATCAATTAGGCACATAAGTTTTATTAGAAATATTTATTGGTGCCTGCCTGGGGTTTAAGAGGCACACAGTTTCACCCTTTCACCCACCGTTCGGATATCACATCTTCATATCACATTAGTGCATAGTACGTATTAACTCCCGTATCCCCTCGTAAATTCAAACTAACTAAGCTCTGGGGCCCGACGTCTACTATCATATATTTCTATTACCTGTTATAATGCCGTCCAGTTTTATAAAAAACAAACCTGCCTACCTCCTAACAAAACCGTCGTTAATATCATACTATCGTATTCGACATTTCTCTTTAAATTAAAATATTTTATTCATATTTCAACTGAAGTATTATACGAGGCCATTAACAGCTTGCAATAGCACACGGGGATATATGTTATTTTTAATTAACTAAAATATAGGTCGCTCCTTTCTTTCATGTCTCGTCAATAGAGATGCGACTTTTTACGAGTTGTTATTCAGCTTGTTTCATATTTTCATTTTGACGCAGTTCTTGAAAATTTTTTTCATATCCTCCAATGTTCGCGTTCTTAATTAGAGCGCCCTGTATGATAGCTTCAATACATTGCAAAAAAATAACTCTCAAGTTTATTCAATGCTTTTCAGTGAGCAAATCAATGAAATGCTTTAAAATGATATATGGTAAGTTAATAATATAAGGGATAAATTGACCTTTGGAGATTATTTTAATAATAATGTTTTTCTTATCTTAGTTTTTCGTGAAACATAAATAAAATGTGGCGAAATATTAAACAGATACTGTAACTAGAGGTTGATTTTTTTTTCGAACTGACTGTATGCTGTCAGCCCTAACGGCTTTTACAGCGTCACCGGGCGGGACGGGCGAGCGCAGAAGCATTGTCGAGGTTGCGAAATGCAGAGTGTAGAGCGCAGAAGCTCTACAAAAGTCGGGGTAATCTAGAGGTTGATGTCATATGCTGATTTGTATGCGTGTGTGGCTTTGACCGATGGACGTTGAATTATTATAATATTGGAATGTTTTCTTTCATTATTATTAACGAAGGATGAGTGAGCGCAGAAGTATCGTCGAGAATACAAAAAGTGGAAAGTAGAGCGCAGATGCGCTGCTTACGTCACGATAAGTTGTCTTAAGTCTTGTATTGCAGACCAGGCCTGATCGAATGAAGACTGGCGGTATGACTGAGACTCTCGAATGCTCTATAGAACATGCTACATTAGGTATAGTACCCGGCATTAAATAATGCACATCGATGTTTAGAACTAAACAGCCGGCTAGTTCGGTTTCGTAGAGCGCTGTCACTGTCATACACGGGTTCGTCAGTCTGTGCGACAGAGACAATGCTCTATGAAGCAGAATCTAGCCGATTTCTCCCTCTAAGCCTTATTTATTGCCGGGTACCATACATCCTGTATTAGTCTGGCATATAACGTCAAATAACTCACAACACAAACTTCCTGGAACATTATTCTAATCTTATGTTATAGTTTCAGAATACTACATTCAGATTTTGATGAGTTGTTTATAACACCTTAAAAAATCAAACCATAAAATCGTTTATTCTCTAAGACCAAAAAAATATTTTTTTCTCCTTTAACACTCTGAATACATGGGCATGGCGTACATAAATATACTTATATGTAGAGTCTCAGTGTCCATATCTCAATTACTCGTAAGTACTATCTCACTACATGTTTGCTCTACCTTGATGTTTTATTAACGCTGCTTATCTGTATAAAAGATCACAGAACATAGGAAATTATGGAAGGATGTCATTCGAATTTACAAAGTAAAATTAAAGAAAAATTCATAATACTATTTTGCGTGGTAATATTTATATTTGTACTTCATTGAATTTGGGTATATAATTTAACAAAATTAGCTAAGGTACGCGGCAATAAATAATTCACATCGTAGCTTAGAGAGAGAAAATAGGCTAGTTCTGCTTCATGCTCTATGAACTTACCTTAGTCGCCTTTTACGACACCTCGGTAAGAAATGAGGGTCTATTCTACTCTGCCGGATACCACATGGCGGAGTATACACATGTTTTATTATATAAATTTAAATTAAACACTTATAGACATATGTTCGAAATATAGAAAATTTGTGTTGGCAGCTGTCTTAGTCATACGGCGTGGACTGAAAAACAGCTTCTTAGCTGAGTCTATGACCTTTTCCTCAACATGCGTTTATATTATTTATAAAGTGTTAAAATAATCTTTGTTGTTTTCTAGAAATGTATGTTGCCGAATAAAGTTCTTTATATTTTATTTATTTATTTATCTATGACATCTCGCTACGAACTATTATTATAAAAGCTAATGTTTAGTCGCCCTTCCAAGTTATATTTATTGCAAATTACCATATTTTATTAATTTACTTTAATACTAAGCGTGCTATATAGGGTTTAGTACCCGGCAATAAATAATGCACATCGAGTCTCAGAGAGAGAAATCGGCTAGATTCTGCTTCATAGAGCATTGTCTCTGTCGCACAGACTGACGAACCCGTGTGAAACGTCACATACTGACTGAGTGACAGTGAAAGCGCTCTACGAAACCGAACTGGCCGGCTGATTCGTTCTAAACATCGATGTGCATTATTTAATGCCGTTCATTATAATATAATTTCCTTATATTTATAAGTTTTTTAGAGCCTTAAGGTTTAGCCTCAATGAACACGTGGTCCTTGCCAAGCAGAGTATTCTATAAAAAAACACTTGTGCTAAATTGATTTCACATTGATTCACGCCTTATTAGGCATTTTAAATATTCATATAATTTTAACAAATCGAATCAAGATTTCATACGCTAATAAAATATTCGGTATATGTCTTAGCTTCGTGGGAGTTGTAAAGTCTATCTCCAAAGAGCACGCTTATTATTAAAGTGACCTAATTCAAAATTACACTCAATTGAGTTAGATACATTGTAATCCTTATTTCAATGTCATCTATGAAACCATGCTACGAACTATTGAAAAAGCGACTTCTTTCTTGTTGTTCCAAGTTATAAGTCTCTTACAAGTTTTGTAGGCGCTACGCTACATTGTTTTTTGCAAAGTTTTTTGAGTTAGGTCACTTTAATATTCAGCGTTCGATATATCCATAGTAATCGGATGCCTTTGCCTAGATAGAAAATCTGTTTTATTTTTAACTAAATAAAAATATGAAGAAATACGTTAATAGGTTTATAATCAACAATCTCGGCGAATGCTGCCACCGACGATCGCAGTGCACCGACCTTCTTATCGCAGATGTCGATGTACCACAGGTACATTAGTAGATTTTGCGATATCTCACGGTCATTTCGTTAATACCCAAGGAAGGAGAGATAATAAGGCTTCCCAGAATTTCAATTCTTAGTATTTATCAATTCTGATATGAAAAACTTTATACAGCTATCAGCAGCAAAAATAAATATTTATTCCTATTGGTCACCGTGACTTCATTTTTAATGTCTTCAGTGTATAATTCATTTAAATACTTGAACTGCATATTGTAGGTCCTCCCAAAATTTTCACGAATGCGAGAGTGAGTTGGTTGGACACGTAAGACTTCGATTGCTACATAAAATATTGAAGTTACTTATAAGTAACAAGAGCGCGGTTCAACTTGAATCAGCGCCATCTATCGTCAACTTATTCACCATTATTAATGAATTGTTTTGGATTTTAAATCTGTTCCGGAAGAAAAATGCAAAGGTTTCCTATACGTCAGGCCGTTATATAATGTACCGAATTTCATCTAATTCAAATTCAAAATATTACTTATAAACAAACTTATAACCAAGTGTTTTTGAATATCGTTAACTCTACTGCTGTTCCTACAGGGAAGAGCCAGCAAGAAACTCAGCGGTTGCTCTTTTCAAAGTATATTTTTATTACTAGTTACATTTAGTCATTACTGTCATATCGTCTAAGTAATCCTCAATAGTATAGTAGGCTTTCTGTATTAGCTTTTTTTATAGTGTTTTTAAAATGTAATGACAAAGCTAAACCAACATCCATTAACATTGCACCAGTGGTTTCTCACGAAAGCGTAACAGACAGATAGACTTTCATATTTATAATGTTAGTATGGATAAGGGTATTTAGTTAACGAATACCCTAATATTTATATAATCACGATGCGTTGGGACGTCGCAATATCAAAAATCAGAAGATCAGAATACGGTAGATAGATAGCTTAAAAAAAACACAGACCGCTGCTGGTGTTTACAAAGTAGTACAAGAAAGTATGGCGTACCTATTCTTTCAACTATGTGCCTTTTTTAGCGAAAAGAAGAAATAGAAAAGAAGTAGTATTGTTACCGTTAAAAAACGTTTTCTGAAGACATATATTTTCATACTGAATATTCATAAAACTGATTACGATTGATCACACCTATATGATTTTTTATGATTTTATCGTTAACTGAGACGTTCTAATTTGCGTATTACTAAAAACAATCTGTACTGAATATCGTAAAACCGTAGTATTAATGTTTTAAACCTTTCAAGTTATTAAATTTGAATAAAAAATATAGTAAATCTTGGCGATACCGGAAAAAGATATTGTTTTTATAACGGTAAAATTACTAATTTCGCAGATGATTAAAGTAATTTGCATACATTAAATAGATAAGCATAGTGTTCACACATTCAAACAACTCTTTACCGAGAAATAAGAGTTTGTCCAGTGAAAGAAGTGAATAATATTCTGAAGTGAGGACTCATCTAAACATGGCCAATATCCCAGTGATATTTGTCATCGTTATATTAACGGTAAGTGATTTTAATTTTTTTTTCTACTCATATCTATACAATTAATAAAACTCTCAAAAGAATTATAACCGAAATTGAACAAAAATTCAATCTAAAGTATAACCCATTTTCGCGAAAGAGGTTAATTGGTGAATTTTACTCGACTGAATATTTTAGGTGAGATCTTTTTAACCAGAACATCGCTCACCAAATGTCAATATAGTGAGTATTGGCAGTGTTAAAGACCGTATCAAGTAAAAATGCTTAAATGCTATAGGCATTGTCGATAAAAAGGTTAAACGTCTTTAATATCCAAATTTGCAGCTTTAATAAATGTATGCACAGTAAGCACACAAAGCTTATTGTATTATTGAAATAAGCTTTGCTTTTTAAATTTTGTATAGCTGTGATAGCCCAGCGTTGAGACCGTGTGACTCTTTTAAGGGAGCCACGAGTTCAATTCTCGGGTACCATTGAGTTCTTCTGTTAAGACTTGTGTCTAATTGATAAGTGCGCGGTGAGGGAATACATCATGAGACAACCTGCATATCTCTAGAGAATTCTGGGTATAAGTGTAAACGATGAGTCCGCATTGGAGCAACGTGGTAGGTCTCACTTACAATTATATACGTTACTTACTTATAATTATATACGTCTTCTCGCCAAAAAAAAGAAAGCAGGCCTATGCCTAGCAGTGAGATAGTAAAAAGACGTTACTTATTACGGCCGAGATAATAGACGTTGTTCAGTGTTGCTTATTGTTTTGGATTCCAAATTAATTCACTAGAATCAGACTATCGGTCCGCTCAGACAAGTATCTGATTGATCTTTGAAAACCTTTAATATTATTAAAAACATCAAAACTTCAATAGTTTATTCATATGTGTATAACCTCGGCTATCAACCTTGATTTGAACTCTTTTTCTTTAGCGATTTGTATTATTATCTTTTATATTTGTTTAAAAACGGTACGTACAAGTGTTGATTAGAGCGAAATGAACAATATCCGGTTCTTATAAAAGATAGATAACACATGGCTAGTATCATCTAATCAATGAGTGTATTTATTTACAAAAGTAGGTAATATTAGGGAATACAATTTATATATCTTATCTGGTTTATATTATTTTACATAGATTGAAACCGGATTATACATAAACGTCGATCTCTTCAGTTTAGATGTAAAACAGGATGACCTCTATATGATTTAACTTTAGGGCATCGTTGTTGATACTCGATTCGCAAAGAACATGTTTTTGAATTTTCTGGTCGGCCTATTTAACAAATGTTTTAATTTAACTTTAAACTCCAATATAAAATTTACGATGCGATATGTGCAGAAAAAGGCAGATATAGAACATTAGTTTTAAACAAGTATTTTTATAATCTATATCTATATAAAAAATACGTATATTGTTTTAAATATTTTTAATCAATTTAAAAATTAGTAGCAGAGTTGATACTGAGTTGTGCATCTATTTTTATTTGGAATTTCGCAATGCTATGCCTGCTTATTTCTTGTTCTCCTTGTTACTCAATCAATCCATTGTTAGACATTGATCTACACAACGGATATCTATGATCTTACACCGCGTCCTATACTGCACCAGGAAATTTAGTTCGTGTATAGGTACGGTTCACCCTTGCCACCTTGGGATCCCAACGTTTAGACTTTTTCAAATTTATGAATCATGATGAGTTAACGTAATTTTATTTCTATTACCAATATTTTCACTTTAGTTTACTTTCTGACCACTATACTTATTGAATGTCACACTGCTTTCTATAACGTAAAAATTATAAGTGTTCAACATGAAGTAATATAACGTTGCTTAGTATCTTTAAAACTAAGAGCATATAACATATGGGTCAGGAGAAAAATCAGGCCTTTTTCATATATGAATAGAATGCTATGCATGTCTTAGCACACAAAATTAAATAAACATGAACTCAGAATATAAAACTTGGTTTATTGTTGTGAATGTTTTCTCCCCAAGTCCGTGACATAGTGCTAATGTATTTAGCATGCGAGATTTATTTGCGATATTTGTAGCTGGTACCCTTGTATTGAATTTAATCTGGATTGCAATTAACCCGGTGTTCTATTTAGTTCAAATGCAATTCAAGGCGACTATCTTGTTTGTCTATCTTGTCTAGTGAAATCCGGTTAAGTCCCATTTAACCTTGTCCCATTTCTCATTGATCTTGAATCAACTTTGAACGTATAACAATCATTGGTTACGTGTAAATCAGTGCAAATTACAATCATGTCTAGACGGTCAATTTTATATCATTGTGGTCACCTAGTGTTGATTAGGAAATTTGTGAACGACATGACGTTTGTGTGATTCGTCAATTTGGGTCAATCGTTTCGTTGTATTGAACATTTGAGGCCTTCTTTTACATTAAGTATGATTAAAATAAACTACCCTTTATGTATTTTTTATTGCATAGTTATTCGTACCTTCTACCGCACTACAAATATAATATTATTGATATTTAATATACGCCATTTCTCAACCACATTACGGTGTTCTGTAGTGATGGATTGGAGCTATACATTAATTTTTTTACTATCTTCAGTATATTACATATATATGAAACATATCGTTGACATGTCAACGACAAGTCAGGTCTGTCTCAATTCATGAATTATACTCAATCTTTTTTTTTCCTCTCTTTCGTGGTTACTTCACCGTGATTCACAATTTATCCAGCACTTTTTAAAATATAAATATGTTTTCTTTTGTTTTTACTTTATACCCCAAACCAGCTGCATCTGAGACTTTGTCTGCGTCAGCTTAAACTCCTAAAATTGCCTGTGATAAATTATGCGTTTTTTTTTAAATAATTATTATTATGTTCAAGCTGATTCTGCCGTTATTAATTAATTTAAGTCAAGTTATCTGGAGACCACTGAAACACAGCAGTGAAGCATAGGCTTTCAGTCTGAGTGGCCGTCCATTTCGTCCTTTCACACAGCTGTACATGGTGTTTTTCATTTTAACTATTTTGTTTTATAGTATAAAATATTTTAAGTATACTTAATATTTTTTTGTATTGTGAAAGGGGAATAAAGATCTTCTTCTTCATCTTCTTCTTCTTCTTCTAATAGGCTAGAGCTTTCAAGCTCGGACAGGTAATGCATTATGTAGAATATAACTTTTGTATCTAGCCAGCCAGTTCGGTTTCGTAGAGCGCTGTCACTGTCACTCAGTTAGTATGTACGTTTCACACGGGTTCGTCAGTCTGTGCGACAGAGACAATGCTCTATGAAGCAGAATCTAGTCGATTTCTCTCTCTAAGCCTCGATGTGCATTATTTATTGCCGGGTACTAAACGCTTAGTATTAAAGTAAATTAATAAAATTATTGTGGTAATTTGCAATAAATATAACTTGGAAGGGCAACTAAACATTAGCTTTTATAATAGTTCGTAGCGAGATGTCATAGATAAATAAATAAATAAAATAAAAAGAACTTTATTCGGCAACATACGTTTCTAGAAAACAACAAAGATTATTTTAACACTTTATAAATAATATAAACGCATGTTGAGGAAAAGGTCATAGACTCAGCTAAGAAGCTGTTTTTCAGTCCACGCCGTATGACTAAGACAGCTGCCAACACAAATTTTCTATATTTCGAACATATGTCTATAAGTGTTTAATTTAAATTTATAGAATAAAACATGTGTATACTCCGCCATGTGGTATCCGGCAGAGTAGAATAGACCACCCTCATTTCTTACCGAGGTGTCGTAAAAGGCGACTAAGGTAAGCTGACCCATCGTGTGGTATCCGGTTGAGTAGAATAGACCACCCTCTTTCTTACCGAGGGGTCGGAAAATATGACTAAGGTAAGTTGACATCAGGCAGGCGGCCGGTCGTAAAATACGTAGCCAAATCATGTGACAACATGTTTTTAACATGTTGTGCCGACCTTACTTAGAGTGGGATAAGGGCAGGAGGATGATGATGAAAACATGTATATACTGCGTCACATGAGCTACATCCGATAATCCGTTTAAACTATTTATATTAGATGACATTGATTACAATGTGTCTAAATCCTAATCCAAAATCTAAATCCTAATAGTCTAAAGCCTAATCTTGAATTCCGACACTTTAATACTAAGCGTGCGATATATCCCTCACCCCTATATATCCTTACATATCCCTTGTCAATCGAAAGAGGTACATATATGTTATAGCTTATCAACAAAAACGATGCTCTCAGATCAGAAAAAATCTTTGAATTCTTGTGTCGGCATCAAAAACACATTTACGTATGTTGCCTCATTTGTCGGTCGTAAAGTTTGGCATTGAAATTGTTGGCTCATTTTTAGTACCAGGAAATCAACATTATCGTCAAATGCCGTTGTGGTTATAAAGCATTTACCAGTATCGTCACACAAGGCATGTGCTTTTTGTTTCAAGTACATGACTGTATACCCATTTCTTCTTTTGTGTAATTTTTCAGCTCTCATAAAAGAGGTCAAATGTTATTCCTTTCGCAATAAATATACGTAACTGGTATACTTCTCTGGCTAAATCTGTCAGGTTCTATTAATAATTCTTCTTACGGGGTATTTTCCGCACTTAGTTGCAGTTCTATCTACTGTTCTCGTGTACGCACAGTACAGGATGGTGTTCTAGACTATTCCACCCATTTCCCCATGTTGGGACATGGGTTTCATAGCTTCAATTTAGTTTTGTAGCTTCAATTTAATTTTAATTTGACGTTTCAAAAGTGCTTGTAATAGGCCAATTTGAATAAAGACTTTGAATTTGAATGTTGTTCCCCGTTAGTATCATTTGCTTTTACCTACCAGTAGCTTTAACAAACCTGACAATATCCCTGAAGAGAATATTTACGAGGTCAACTTAAATATCTCCCAACTTACCAGCAACTATATTAGGCACTGAGCCATAAGGTGAAGACTCATTTCTTCCTTTTCACACTCTGGAGATACTGAATCTTCTTTTATTCTCATTACTGACAGGTGTCTGTCTAACAGGCAATGTTACAGTAAGGCAACTATTGCCCCTGAAGTGTTGTTATTGCAGCCAGCCAAGCTCCTTAAAGCCATTACTAGATTTTCAAGGCTTCTTGTAACGTCCTAGACTTCCTAGGTGAGCAAAGAATATTTGCTCGATGTTCCTTCAACTTAGTGAAACGCAATATGACGTGAAATGGCGTTTCTGCTTACCTCGTGCACATTGTGTTTATTGAACAGGCAATGTCCGGTAATTATATTTATCATTCTTTGCAAGATGAGACTGTTTAGTACAGATGTATTTTATCGTTGTTCCGCAGAGTTTGAGTACGAGTATGCTAGTACAATATTGTTAGCCACGTTACACTTCGCTTGATAACGGAGACGCAGAAGCTGTCTCGTACCATTTGGAATTATTAAGTTTTCAATATAAAGGCAATATTTGGATTAGTCGATTTTACTCTCATTTGGCCGATATATGCTCTATAGAAATCTTGACCTACCTAGCAGGGCCGTCATCTATATTCCATTTGTAATATTCAACCACTGCACTATTTTGAGAAAATTTAATCAACCTAAACAGCTAAATGCAGGATTCGTAAAAACACATGCACAAACCTCCACCACTGCCACCACAATACACAAGCACTAGATAGATATATAGACAAGATATAGATATAGACTTTGCGATTTTGTCGAAATCGATCGAAATTGTCGAAATTTTTACGAATCCTGCATGTATCGGGTATGAAAAAACGGATAGTCCACGATACATTTAGCATTATATATATTTTCTATTTACTGTATCGCGGATTATAGCAAAATAATTATAATATTACTTTTGTATTATGGATCTCCGAAAAGTAACGCCTAATTCTATAAATTATTTACTTTTTTTACTTTTACTTTTTGACATTATCGGACACAGTTTTATATACGACATGATTAAAATCAGTTTGACCATGCACTTATTACATAATAATTATTTGCATTGTAATACTTTACATATTTACTCGGTACCAATGAGTAATATCGTGCACAACAAATATAATGTGACCCAGTTGCCCGCACTACAGACGGCTGTTTACATAGGCTTTGTAGTCTTTTATACTTTTGTCTTATATTCTGATTGTTCTTAATTTTAAAATCCTACTTATTTGATTTGATTAACCAGTTCCACTGATCGTAATGCGTCTACAAATATCATACATTTTTGTCGTAAGTAATTATACAACAGGAGCTGTAACAGAACTACTATGCTATAATCCGCGATTAAAATTAAGAGAATGCATGTAATGCTGTGACTTGTCCTGCATGTGTAAGGTATGTGAATTTTGCCTGCTTAATTAATAATCGATAAAGCCCTTTGGAACGTTAGATAACATAATCATTTCATAGGAACCCCCGCACTGAAATTTTGAGACTAAATGAATTTTTTACAGTTTTACAGTTTGAAACTGTAATTTTTTAGATCAAATTCTTTTACATCTTTTCCAAAATGTAATTTTTTAGACCAAATTGTTTTACATTCTTTTCAGTAAAGATTCTTATGTATAATTAATTACATAATTTAAGGAAACCATGACCATTACACGCAAGCACCGTGAATTGAAAATCAAACAGAACGTTTGTAGACGTTGTATCTTATATTTTTTGAGAAACGTCCACATGCGGAAACAGCTTATAATAATAATTTCAAATATTATAATATTTGAAATTATTATTATAAGCTGTTTCCGCGATTTTGTGCGTGCCATCGTGAAAGTTATACCCTCAGTCTGGTACTATGAGTTACTACTATAAGCGAAGTGGGAATTTTTGTATCATATATGTTTACTCGCTTCATTTCTCTCAAATTTTATAAATATTATTGCAGTGGATCAGCTATGAAAGTGCAATAGACATTCATAATTTCACATTTATAATAGAAGTATGGATTTTAAAATTTTTGAATTTAAACTATCGTGAGTGGTATTAATTATTAATGTTGAGAGACCGGCTATACTCACGTCTTATTTTATCGGATGAGCCCGATTAGTTTCCCGTTCCCGCCGCGATAACGCCGCGTAAAGAGGTCATAAATAACAGCTCCGTATGGGCTTGAAACTAGTCGGGCTCATCCGATAAAATAAGACCTGAGTATAGCCGGTTTCTAAAAATTAAAAAAATATATTTTTTATTTATTTTTATTATTTTGAATCCGTGTGGTACCGCCATGTGGTATCCGGCTGAGTAGAATAGACCAATCATTTCTTACCGAGGTAAAAGGCGTACAAGTCGTAAAAGGCGACTAAGGTAAGTTGACGTCAGGCAGGCGGCCGGTCGTAAAATACGTAGCCAAATCATTTGACAACATGTTTGTAACGTGTTGTGCCGACCCCGCTAAGAGTAGGATAAGGGCAGGAGGATGATGAGGATGATTTGGTATGTCACTGAAATGGGCCTCACAAGATACGTCAGAGTCCCCATGGAGCAAGCTATGCTCGGAATATCTTTACGTGATCAAATCAGAAATGAGGAGATCCGTAGACGAACCAAAGTCGCCGATATACTCGTTCACAGCGTGTTGCAAAGCTGAAATGGCGTTGGGCGGGACACAGTGCGGACAGCCGATGGGCGTTGGGGTTTTTGGAAAACGCAGTGTTGGTAGACCCCCTACAAGATGGAGTGACGACCACAAAAAGGTCGCGGGGAGTCATTGGATTCAAGTGGCACAAGATAGTGTGTTGTGGAGATCCCTTGAAGAGACATGTCCAGCAGTGGACGTCCATATGTTGGCAAAGAATAAGAAGAGAAATGAAATTTAGATGTCTATTCGCAGCCTTAAACAAATTAATCACCATGAAGGTAAATCTATTAATCTGTCAGGCGTGAAGTATACCAGAAATGTCCTGTGTAATTAGTAAGATATTAACCGACCAAGAGCTGTGATAGCCTAGCGGTGAGACCGTGCGACTCTTTCGAGGGGAACACGAGTTTAAACCCGGGCATGCACCGATGAGTTTTTCTGTTAACACTCATGTGTCTAATTGATAATTGCAATTAATCACACGCTTCTTGGTGAAGGAAAACATCGTGACGAAACCTGCATATCACTAGAAGATTCTAGGAATATGTGTAACCTACCAATCCTTATTGGAGCAGCGTGGTAGGTCTTAGCTCCAACCCTTCTCTCCAGAAACGAAGAGAGGAGTTCTATTCCCAGCAGTGGGATTGTAACAGGCCGCTACTTTACTAACCGACCAAGCCCGTCAATTTTGTCACATATCTTTGACTTTACATGTTAGTAGCATTATCCAGGATCTGCCTCTTATTATAATTTGAATTCTACAGCCTCAATACCTATAAACCAATTGCTACGTAAGCAATGCACTAGTAAGGATTTAACTACTAATTTTATGTACGACACGTTTGAACTTGATCGCTATCTGATTTCACGGTGAGTGATGATGTAATCTATACTTATTATAAAACAAAGCCCCCAAAAGCTATCTATCTTTATATGATCGATTTTCTCAAAATCTTTTGAGCTGGTTTTCGTACGGTTTGTCCTAAAAGATAATGCAATTCATGAGAAAAGTTTATATAATTTTGATGGGTCTTTTAATGGACTATAGAGGAGATATAAACTTCATGGCACACTGATTTCCACGTGGGCGAAGCCGTGGGCACAGCTTGTCTAGAATAATTTAGAACTATGCCTTTTTAAATATATTTTCTTTCGGATTTGGAGCGCGTAAAGAATTGTAAAAGGAGACTTTCTTATAAAAAGCTTATTTTATGAAAACTCCATCGTTTGTAACACTACGAACGACTACGATGACGTACGTCGTGACTACTACGATGACGATAAAGTACGTCGCAATAGTTGTTTGATTTTTAGGTTTTGGTTAGCTTTTGGGTGGGTACTTTATTTTATAGTATGTTTAGATATAGTAGATGAACGGTAGCGAAATGACATGTTAATGGAAGCAAACGAAACCAGTCGCGTTTCTTTTCAATGAGTAAATGAACATAAACCTAAAATTAAAAAAACAAGAAATGTTATTCTACTTAAAAGCGATAAAGATTTTTTACAATATTAACCAAAACTGAAAAACTCTTTTGCCGTAACGATTTGTGTGTCTTGATAAAATATAACACTTTAGATTTCACCACAAATTATCATATACTTGTGATAGTAGAGTAGGAAAGATTGTGTAAAATGTGCCCTATAGAGAAATAAAGAGAAAGCAAATGAGACTGTATCCATCTTTCTTTTTTATATGAGATTAGACAAAGATATACGAGGATAAAGGTATACGAGGTTCTCTTCCCTTTTAATATTTATTGTGACACTCTCACTTAATCAAACAGGTATGCCTATGTATGTTATGATTTTGAAACAGCCACCGCCGTTTCTTGCTGGTTCTTCTCGGCAGGAACGGCTTTCTGGGCCAGCAATAATTCAAAAACACTTGTTCACTAGTTTACTTGAATAAAGAATATGTTGAATTTGAATATAGCTCCCCAACTCTGGTAGATAATTCTATGCAAATTATACGGTACTAAAATTATTTTTTATTTACCTGTCAATTTTTTTATGAATCTGAACGTGTGTACAAGAAAGTACGAAACACACCTTTTTTCTGCCTGTGTTATTCTTTAACAATTGATTAGTTACCAGAAGGCTGGAACGGTTTGAGTTTCGAGGCTTGAGTGAATAATATATTGTTTTATCTGATGTAACCTTTTTGGCAGTATTCCCAACTTCATCAACCCTGTCTCAGGTACTGGTGCCTATTTAATGTAGCTTTGCATGAAATGCATACCGGGTCTTGCTGAAGAGTTCGACGTGTGGATGAATATTTTAAGCCTCACGTCGTCGCTGAAATCAGAGTGCGGAATTACGTCCGAGCCGAGGGAGTCAACGAAGCTAATAAATTTATAATTCAAACGGGGCAAACCTCATCGTGTATGATAATGGAAAGTCAACGACTGGTCTAGTTACACTAATAATTGAAACCACGCCGTATTTATATTAGCGACTCCATTGTTTTAACTATATGCTTATTCGCCTAGAGATTTTACAAAGGTTTCATTTCATACAACCTTGAAGTGCTGCAGCACTTATTGCAGCATATTAATTAACATGAAATGGTTTATTATTTTTTGATGTGAAAAGTTATTTAGCGGGGTAGTGTACTTTTATTGATGGGTAAAAAATGAGAAACTCGCGTCAGGACACGTAGCATAATAAAAAATTCTAAGACGGAGGAAGTGTAGTAGGAAAATTATTCCCCTCTCATACCGCGTGACGAAAATGATACTGTAAGTAATGTAATGTAAAGTAATGTAATGTAATGTCATATATGATAATGTAAGGCGGCGCGGGGCGCGTACGCGATTTACTATTATAATATTATTGCAGTTTTTCTGAGAGGTAAACTTTTTAATGCAAAATAATTGTAATAGTTCTGAAGTGTTTAATTTTTAATGGTATTTAAATCGGCATTCTTGTGAACGGTAGCCATTTTGCGACATAAATGATTTTGATGATAACAAAATTACTTTTATACATATAATTAAAGCAAATCGTGCAAAATTATTCTCTAATCATTCCAAAATTAAAAAAATGCACAACGTTAATATTCGAGTTTTCACTTTTGCCGGAATTCTTGGAGTGCAACCCGTTAATTTTTTTTAAACTTTATTTACCTGTGTTTGGGTTGACATTGATACTTTTCATGCGGCTATTTTTGTTTTGGCCTTTAAAACCTTAACTGTGCATGCATTAAATTGCATACCCTAAATGTTTCGGCCTTGCCCATGCTCGGCTGTTCCATAAACGACAAACAATTGAAAGTAATAAAGTCACGTACGTAAGAACATCTGTAATAAAGTCAGCTGATTCCGGACAAAAAAACGAAATTTGCTAAAGTTTTACGCTTAAACGGAGAATGATGATTCAACGCGCACAAAAGAGTTGTTAAATAAATTTTGGTGACACATGCAGATTACCAAATTATTTTTTGTTCATTTTATTATAAACTACAGACCCGCCCCAACATTGCACGGTTAGTAGAGCATAGAATGCGTTGACTAAGACACGCCTTTTGAATTTATTTTTGCACGCGTAATTTTTTTTTAATTGTGATGGAAAGAGCTATGCTTGGAGTATCTCTATGCGATCAAATCAGGAATCGGATATCCGTTAAAGAAACAAAGTTACTACTTATATAGCTCATCGTGTCGCGAATCAGAATTGGCAATGGGCGGGGTACGTAGTACGTAGAATCGATAGTTGAGATACTAAGATGTTGGAATGGCGATCTCGCACTGGGAGATACAGCGTCAGGCTCCCGTCCGAGGTTGATCTAAGCGGGACAATATTTTACTCTTAAAGAGATCTAAGTCCTGCAATGGACGTTGCAATGAACAATAAGTTTGTATCTTTCGATACCTCCTGACATAATAATTTAAGTTATATGATATAAAAGATTTCCATGTACACACAGACAATAGAAGCGGTGAGAGACTTTGCTTTAAAATATATTGCGATGCTGTAACATAGCACGTCTACGTTTGATTAAGCCTTGATGGCTAACCATTTAAGTAGAACTTTTTTTTTTAATATTTATCAGATGTGCATGATTTAACATAACTTCTCGAATATTCACTCTAATCCAACAAACTTACTGCAGCTTCGGCATATTATGAACTCATGAAAATCTTTAATGATTTCATGACTGTTTATATTTTATAAAATTGTGCTTTTGATGTTTAAAAATTTTCTTAGTGCGTAGATTAAAATTATTAAAACTAATATTTTTAAGCCATTTTAATAGGGGTCATGTTTTAAAATGTTTTGTGCATCTTTGATGTATTATGTTTAAAAAAAACATCGTAAAAATAACTAGAGCTGTTGTGCAAAATTTTAACGCGACTATTAATATTAGTATGAATTTGGCCATAAAAAAGATGTTATATATTTATTAAATAACTCGCTTATAACCGCTATTTCTTCATCTAGTAGTTACAATAGTAGTAGTAAAGTAGTCCGTGTTCCCATGTCCTTTCATTATATTCCACAATTTTTTCAAATCATATCAAAGCAATATTAGGCAACATATAATAAGTACCCTCAAAAATTAACAACAAATATATTTCTGCGCTTTTCAGTATTTTTTTTTTTACTGGTACGAGTAGGAACAATTACTTCCGACTTCTCAAATGTAGACTCTTATAATTTGTTTTAAGTAATGTTTGGGGTTTGAACCCTTAACCCCATGGAGAGCATATGTATGTTCTCACCGTTCGGCTATTAAAGCTAATTAAATATCTTTGGATACAGTAATGGGTGGGTTTTTACGAAGGCGTAATGTCGGGCGTCACATAGTCGTAAATGCTTTTATTTCATTAAGAACTTGTTTTCAAAACAGCTAATAGTGACCTTCCTGGAGTAATATATTGATATTAATCTTAACTGTCAAATGTTCTTCGTTATAAAATACGAGATAGTAACTCTTTAGTACCTCAAGAAGTTAAATATTTTCCGTTAGGCGTTGGTTGTTATTGCGGTTATATTTTAAATGGCAAATATATGCATTGATGGGTATATGATGCATAATTGATTGCTTAGTTTTAAATTGGATTGTAGAGAATCGAAAGATACACAAATTATAATTAATCAATATACAGAGTCCGTGATAAACTTAAAAAATACTTGACATATTTTCATGTGGTTTTGGTTTCACTGATAAATAAACACTATAGATATTATAATATATGACTTAACCTGGCAGAGTTAAGGTGAAACCTCTCATCATCATCATTCTCCTGCCCATATCCCACTCTAAGTGGGGTCGGTACAACATGTTTTAAAAATGTCACATGATTTGGCTAGGTATTTTACGACCAACCGCCTGCCTGACGTCAACTTACCTCCGTCGTCTTTTACGATACCTCAGTAAGAAATGAGGGTGGTCTATTCTACTCAACCGGTTACCACACGGCGGTCGACTTACCTTAGTCACCTTTTACGACACCTCGGTAAGAAACGAGGATGGTCTATTCTACTTAGCCGGATACCATACGGCATGATAGTGGAGCCTCTAAGGCGGTCTAATTTCATGTATTCATCTATACATATTATAAAACAAAGTCCCCAAAGTTATCTGTCCGTATATGATCTATTTTCTCAATATCTACGGAACGGATTTTTTATAGTTTTAATTAAAAGCTAGTGTAATTTGAAGAAGGCTTAGATTATTATTAAATTACATTAGAATTTCCGCGTGGCCGGAAGTACGCGGGAAAAACACTGATTTCCACATGTGCATAGCTAGTTCTATACTATATACTTCTTCCTCCTTCATATGGATGGTTCAAAATAGTCTATCAATTATATCAGTATAATTGAGAAATTTGTTCCCACATCCATACACTGCTGTGAAATAAAACAATAATAAGATTTTTTTAGGCATTCGTCGTGTGGTATACGGCTGAGTAGAATAGACCACCCTCATTTCTTACTGAGGTACGTAAAAGACGATAACTTGACGTCAGGTAGGCTGCCGGTCGTAAAATAACTAGCCAAATCATGTGACAAAATGTTAAAACATGTTGTGCTGACCCCACTCTAGTGGGATAAGGGCAGGAGAATGATGATGATGAAGATTTTTTAATTATTGGCCAACAATGCACCGCTTCTATATATAGAATGTATAAATCATTAGGTGGAGATACGGTAAAAGATGCACTTGCTATATGCAGAGCAATACTAAATGATGATTGTGCGCAGCAATCACGAGATTTGAGAATAAAGTCATCGCCCACAATATAGTAATAAATATATAATAAAAATATTAGTATAATACAAAAATAAGAATAAAATTATTTTGCTATAATCCGCGATAAAGTGAATTAAAAATACGTATTGTAACGCTAAATGTAAAGTACAATATCCTTTTTCATACCTTATACATACAGGATTCCTAAAACAGACGCACTACAAACCTCCACCACCTCCACCCCAATACACAAGCACTACACACATTCATTATCACAAACTTAACGTTTCGCCCCGCAAAGCGATTTTGTCGTGGAGTCTATTTCGTGGCTTGTACTTTATCGCGGATTAAAGCGAAATAATTTTATTATTACTTTTTTATACCGCATTATTACTTTTGTATACCGCAAAGTAACGCCTAATTCTGTAAATTATTTTACTATAAATAGGGAAAAATAATTTTTAAACTTATATTTAAAAGTCGATCGCGCATAAATAATAGAAATTAATGTCAAACTTATCAGCATTAGGTTTGCCAACCCAGATCCAACTTGTTTTGAACAAGGAAAAAAAATATTAGAAGATTATGTAAATTCAACATTACTATAGTTCAAATTCCTATGCTAAAACATTTTTTTATTGTTAATATTTATAGATTTATATTTAAAATTATAATATCATAATTTAATGGGTACCCATATTCACTTATTTATTGTTAATTAATTTAAGAACTTGCTTACTTAACTTTGAAGTCTTTGTGTTCAGCAATAACTTTATTTTTTCTATAATATTAAGAATTATTGAACTCACAGCCAAAAATACCAAAGAGAGCATTGAAAAGATCGTCTGAGCTACCGCTACTTTTAGATTATATTTTCACTGATGATGGACTTCACTATTCATCATCCTGTCTTTATCCCACTCTTAACGAGGTCGTACAAGGATGTTGTCAAATGATTTGGCTACGTATCTTGCGATCCGCCGTCTGCCTGACGTCAACTTACCTTAGTCGCCTTTTAAAACACCTCGGTAAGAAATGAGGGTGGTCTATTCTACTCAGCCGGCTACCACACGGCGGAAAATTACTTCACTATTGTAAACAAAAAAGAGTGCCAACAATTTTCTATACTGTTTAAATAAAGGAGTTTTGTAATGTAATATTACTCTACAAAATCTCGTAGACCCAGCACTTAAGCTAAATCTCCCCTCATTTTTTAATCACACGCTACCAGGCTGCTAACAAAGTGACTGTACTTCACTACCTCTTAAAAAACCAACGGTTTAGTAATGAAATGAATGTAATTTCGGTTAACGATCATTGTCCTGTGTTAGTTATAATGAAAATGCTCTTCCAGGAAGTATGAAGCTCCAAATAGACAAAAAATATTTAATAACCCTTCCGAACTCGGAACTTCGAACCTACCCAATTACCGACTTAAAAATGTGGTCATCTGATATTAACTGCCGCAATTAGGCAGCACAATCATAAATACAGATCAGTACTAAATATGTTTCGCAACGCTTTTTATACGGCTCGTTATGATTATAAGATCATGTTTAGTGAAAGACAAACTTTATAAAGAGCAGCGTCGGTCAATACAAAATTTAAGGGCGTTATCTTGTATTAGGGACTCATAAAACTGACATTATTATCAACTAATGTTCTACACGCATTAGTGTCATATCGAATGTTACGTAATGATGTAAGCGTCGCCATATGCATCTTGGTATTGACTTATGTTTTTTAAGTATTTAGTCACACGCTTTTAAAATATGTAGGTTTATTTTATGTATGAAAATGAATATTTGTCTGTATGTTCCTTTTAGACTGAAACGGCCGATTTTAATGAAACAGTCTTTAGAATGTCCCAGATGTTCCTGTAAAGCGCTCGGAGTATTTTTTAAAAACGTCAATAAATACTGACAGTAACGTAGATTTTAAAAGATCAATATTTGTTTTTTTAATTCGTTTACATAAAAGCTTCTTTCTTGGAGTATTTCTAAACCTTTTTTATTGACGTCAATATCTAAACGTATTATAAAACAAAAACACAAACTGTATATGATCGATTTTCTCAAAATCTACTGAGCAGATTTTTGTACGGTTTTTACTGTATAACAGTAAAAATTTTCAGGAAGACTTTAGACTCAGGTTTATAGTAAATTACAGTTTTATTTTAATTGAGATATGAGAAACCTTGTGACACACTGATTTCTACATGATTCCGACATAACTAGTAGAACTAAAACTGAAGTGCTAGAAGAACCTTTGTCTTAATGATCACTTATGTCTTTTTACTAAATCAATCTTCTTTTTTCCGCGGGGTATTCATGTACTTAATGGCATTCTGGCGACAATTGTACGTGCGACAAAGGCTGATTACTCCAACCATCCAAATTCCTTCCAGAACTGTTTCTGACGCCTACGCGGATTTCTCAAGGCTTCTTGTTACGTCAAGGATGTTCGCGCGAAGTTCTGCGATAACACAGAAGTATAATAGAATTATTTTGCTATAATCCGCGTTTGTTAAGAATGTAAAATAAAAAACGGCCTAGAGGCTTTTCTCTTGATGATGGTTCGGTTTCGGGGCGAAAAGATCGTAGAGATTGTGGTGGTTGTTGTGTGTATTGCTAATGAACATTGTTGCTAGTGGTTGCTTTTTGGGATACGTGTGGTGACTTGCATGTGTAAGGTATGTGAATGTTACCAATCATACACTTAGCATTACATACATTCCCTTAACAAGCGCGGATTATAACAAAAGCATTCTATTATAGCTTCTGGACTATGGACTTCCGCAAAGTAACGCCTACTTCTATAAATCGTCCTGCTATAAATCAATCTTGTTCTACCTATATTCCTGTTACCAATCTCATGTTGGGTGTTCACACAATACTCTAACTTACATCCATACTACCTTCTTATAAACACACCAAATTACTTGTAATTAGTAAAAAGTAAAGTAGCGACCTGTTACAATCCCACAGCTGGGAATAGGCCTCCTCTCTCCGTTTCTGGAGAGAAGGTTTGGAGCTAAGACCTACCACGCTGCTCCAATGCGGATTGGTAGGTTACACATATCTCCAGAATTCTCTAGAGATATGCAGGTTTCCTCACGATGTTTTCCTTCACCGAAAAGCGTGTGATAAATTACAATTACCAATTAGACACATAAGTTTTAATAGAAAAACTCAGTGGTGCCTATCCGGGTATGAACTCGTGTTCCCCTCGAAAGAGTCGCACGGTCTCACCGCTGGGCTATCATAGCTTAGTCACCGTAATTACAGTATCACAGTAATTAGTACTTGGTCATCAATTCAGAACCCCATGTCCAGTCAGAATACAAAAGCTATTGAAAGATAATTTCATTCCCGTTTATCGATTGTGATTTATCGTTTATCGTTGGTTTTATATAACCAACGTATAGTTATCTCATTCCGCCGTGTGGTATCCGGCTGAGTAGCATTGACCGCCCTCATTTTTTACCGAGGTGTCGTAAAAGGCGACTAAGGTAGGTTGATCCACCGTGTGGTATCCGGTTGAGTAGATTAGTCCACCCTCTTTCTTACCGAGGGGTCATTAAATACGACTAAGTTGACGTCAGGCAGGTGGTCAATCATAAAATACGCAGCCAAATCGTGTGACAACATATTTGTAACATGTTGTGCCGACCCCACTTAAAGTGGGATTATGGGCAGGAAGACGATGATGATGTGTAGTTATCTTATTCTAAGAATGTCTTGCTTTCTATTAAACGATCCAGAGTTTGAATTGCAACTACATCCATGTTCTAATTATTTTCTAAATTGATTCGATTAACGTTACATCTCAGCGTTTTATCGATATTAGCAATTTGCTTTATCAGAGTAACTGAGTTCATACAAATATATATTTCCGTAGAAAACGTTCCGTTTTCTCTACTATAAAATACTAGTGGTACACACGCGACTTCGTGTCGATTTTAGGATAAATTTCCTTATGTACGAAAAAACAAGAACTAGTTTATGCCTTCAGGATCAGACTTCAGTATATAGACTTCAATTGTATCAAATTTCATAAATATTGCTCCCGTGAATGAGTCGTGAAAGCATAACCGACATATAGAAAGACAGACAGACAGACAGACAGACAGACTTTCGCATTTGTGATATTAGTACGAATAGTTGCACTTTATATTCGCCTGGTGTATGCTTAATTCCACAGAATCTCTTTCTTCTAAACTACGCGTCGGATTTGTATACAATTTTAAGATATAATATCAAGATTTCATCTGAGTTCTCAAAGACATTTGTATTTAGGAATTGGTGAATTGAACGTGTTGTAATTGAATTAAAAAAGTTTTCTAAACCCTTTCAAAGTACTAAAACGAAATTTTAGATATAATATCGTGGACTTTTGTCTTGCACAAACTCATAGTATGACATTTACATGTTTTATCTCATACGTCATCCATACTAATATTATTAATGCAAAAGTCTCTCTGTCCGTGCATTTAAGGTACATGGTGTAGCTATAACTACCGTAGACGGGTATAATTCGACGAACTGATGGATGTTGGGATTCCAAGATTTATAAATCATATCATTCACATCGATGTGACAGTGTTGGCTTCGACTCCCAGGGAAATCTCACAACCTCAAAAAAGTTAAGTTCAAAACGTTTCAGGTTCACAAACAACTTATGATGGCTGCTGAAAATCAGCGCTGAGACAATCGCCTTAGCTTAAAGCTGAGCAGTTATCCATTTATACTACACTATAATAATGGCATCAACATTTGTATTTTAGTTCGTACGTGTTCGTATTCTTTTGTTTTTTTTTTATTTACATATAAGTGTAATACTTTTTTATTTTATTTATATATTCCTTGTTTGTTGATAGTGTATATTGTAATAAAGTTTTTTATCTTTCTTTCTTCTTTCTTTAAAAAGGGTCATAAGACTATCTGCTCTGAAAATCTATTGAATAGTCCTACGTTCAGTGAACGATAACCATCGCTTGGAAAAAAGGAAAGATAGGAAGCTCTTGTTTATTGAGTTGACTAATTTGTCAAGGTTTTTTTGTATACTTTTATTTAACACCACTTTAAGGCATTAAAAAAAATACGCAGCCATTTCTATCAGACAACCAGATTGACGCGACGACGGAAGTTAATACGGTTTTAAATAATTTATAGAGTTAGGCGTTACTTTGCGGAGATCCATAATACAAAAGTAATTATAAAATTATTTTGCTATAATCCGCTATACAGTAAATAGAAAATATATATAGTGTTAAAATATATAATCGCAAAGCTTTGCGATTTTGTCGTGGAGCCTATCTCCTGATGATGCTTCGGTTGCGGGGCGAAACGATTGTTGAGTTTGCGATAGTGAACGTGTGTAGTGCTTGTGTATTGTGGTGGAAGTAGTGGAGGTTTGTGCATGTGTTTTTACGAATCCTGCATGTAAAGGGTATGAAAAAAACGGATAGTCCACTATACCTTTAGCACTATATATATTTTGTATTTACTGTGTAGCGGATTATAGCAAAATAATTTTATTATTACTTTTGTAATACGGTTTTAACTAACGATTTAACTGTAATATTATAGTTCTGTATGTTATAATAAGTAAGCATCTGTCCAGGATAAAATATAATTATCTGAATTACTCTGACGTTTCCGCATATTGCTTTAGATTCACGATTTTATAATTCTAATATACCCTTTGTACTTCGATAGGCGGATCGAACATTCTTAGCATCATTATTCTAAATTACAGAGGGCTTAGGAATAGTCTTGAGGTATGGTTCAAATTGTAGATATTATCCTACGCCTGTCTATGTTATGTTTAAATCGACGCATGAATATGAAATATTTAGTCGACGATGTCCAAAAGTTACTTAAAATTTAAAGCTTTGCAATTATAAAAAGGAGAGAAATAATGACGAAGAGAAGAAAGGAAAGTTCCTAAATTAAATTCCTCACTTCTATATATCGAAAAGATGATTCCATCTTGATTTTCAAGTATCACCAAAACGTATTAAACAGATATTATGCAAAAACTTTAGTGAGTTATTAAAATAGACGGAAAAAATTGATGATAGAGTATATAATAAATATTGTGAGAAAATTGTCATCAAAAAAGAAAAGAAAACGCGAAATCATTTTAGTTATGTGGTCTCTCCACTTTAAGCATAAAGTAAACAAATTTACTATTTGGAAGGACAATTAAAAGTTAGATAGAACCGCAAAATAAACATATTAAAGCCAAAACGGTGTGTAATATGAAATGATACAAAATAAAGCTATTTCCTATATGAAAATCTCTTGGCAATCAAAAAACTCAAAAATCAGAGGCAAAAAAACATACAATGATTGCACCGATAAAATAACTCGTCTATGCCCGTGTTATTTACGAAGACGTATCACGTAAGAAATATACTTGAAGCATACCAGTTATTTACGTATAAAATCCTACAATTATGCCGGGCCCTCCACGGCGTAATATGCCGACGTGTTAATCCCTACCCTGCCAGCATACACATAGATCATCCGATTCGAATGACCGTAAATAATTTAATGTTGTGTAAAATAAAGACTGCTCTATTTTGAATTTCTCTTTGAGTACTAAGACTAATGTTTTAATACCGAGGCGAATGCTGCAGTGTTTGTTAGTAACTCGATTGTAAAATTAAATTGCAAATAACCTACTCTGAGGTCTTCACTATCACCCTAAGCTACTAACAATAGCTTCTTTTAAAAGTAGAGTTTAACAATGTTCCTTTATATAACTTTTAAATATCGTATTATTATTGTTTATCCTTTTTTATTTGTAAAGGTAATTTAGGTGTATCGTAACGACATTCCCACGCCTGTGAGAATCCATAAGCGTTTTTAAATTTTTAGGAATATAAAGGAAGTCAACTGTTTTAAATTTAGAATTAAATATGTATTAGGACTATTGCAGTGACTACAATTTATCTATTAAGTCGAATAAACAACACATGTCTCTTTCGAATTAGAGCCATGGCAAGTAATATATGCGAACAATGAATGAGTCTATTTTAAATTCAATCATAATAACCAGTACGTGGAAAATTATATAAAATTATACAGTATATTTTAAACAATGTAATTTTTTTACATAAAAATATATAGAATAATAAAACGATAGGTGTTGTTTGCCGTGTGTTATCCGGCTGAGTAGAATAGACCACCCTCATTTCTTACTGAGGTGTCGTAAGAGGCGCCTAAGGTAAGTCGACCCACCGTGTAGTATCCGGTTGAGTAGAATAGACCACCCTCATTTCTTACCGAGGTGTCGTAAAAGGCGACTAAGGTGAGTTGACCCACCGTGTGGTATCCGGTTGAGTAGAATAGACCACCCTCTTTCTTACCGAGGGGTCGTAAAATACGACTAAGGTAAATTAACGTCAGGCAGGCGGCCGGTCGTAAAATACATAGCCTGTTTTATAACATGTTGTGCCGACCCCACTTAGAGTGGGATAAGGGCAGGAGGATGTATGTATGTATGTTAAGCGATAGGTAATGTATATAATGGACAAAGTAGGAATCGACATAAGCTTGCCACTTCTGCTTTGCGCCTAGCAAAAGTACGTAAATCGTTTGTGGGTCTGGGTATAAGATTCTATAATAAAATTTCGAAATCAATTTTGGCCATGCCATTACAGCAGTTTAAAAACACTGTTAAAAAGAGGCTGATACAGAAAGCCTACTATACTGTTGAAGATTACTTAGATGATAAGGATGTGTGGATATAGGTGTTTTTTTATCCTGTACAAGACAAATAATAAATAAATGTAACTAGTTTTAAGATTTATATTTTAAAAAGAGCAACCGCCGAGTTTCTTGCTGGTTCTTCTCAGTAGGAACAGCTTTCCGAACCAGCAGTAAAGTTGACGATTCAAAAGCGCTTGTTTACAAGTTTACTTAAATAAAGAATATTTTTCATTTGAATTTGAATATAGTGGTATGTACTACAAAAGGGTAGAAAATTAATATTGCATCGATTAAGCGACATACATGTTATGTCGCCAAAGCTGTTTTTTATTATTCACCTGAAATATGTTATCCTTTAACTTGCCACTATGCTGTCGTCAGATTTTTTATGTAACAAACATACTCTGAGTTTGTTTCGAAGTTTTCAAAGAAGTTAGAAGTTGCGTGGAAACGTTCCAAACATATGACATATTGTGAAATACACTTATGTGGGATTTTAATATATATGTGAAAGAAATTTTGCACAGTTAAACTATCGCGTGGAAATCAATGTATTTAATTGAAATTTTGAACATAAAAGTAGGTATTGTGAGCTAACTAATAGAGACATGCTGTCCCAGACTTTTTTGGTAAATTTAATATTCTCTAGTTCATTACTTTAGTGAATCTCTGTTAGTTTACGTGGAACACGTGATTAAATCTCCCAGCAGGCGCGTTTTTTTACAGCAGCGCGACCTTTTCAACACAATTTACGTACAACCGTAATTAACTATCAATCTAAAGCTTTCGGAAGAATTGCACTACCATTTAGTAAAAACCGTACCAAAATCCGTTCAGTAGATTTTAAGAAAATCGATCACAAACATAGATAACTTTGGGAACTTGGTTTTATAATATATATAGATGAAAACGTGAAATTAGAGCGCCTTAGAGGTTTCACTAACTATCCTTAACTCTGCTTTTAGGGGATTTGTTTTATAATAATTATAAATGTTAAATAAATAATAAATAAATGTTAAAGCATATTTATAAAAGTATTTTTTTGTTCCAGATTGTGGGCCGTGAAGATGTGCTAGCATCTACGGCCACACGGGAAGTGCATTGCGGGCGGCGGCTAGTCTCTGGACTCTTCTCACGTCCCCGTCTGCCGCTTGGCTATTCGTACGTAACGACCGTCCCGCGCGGCGCCTGCAGACTGAACGTCTCCGAAATCGTATCCAGCGAAAATTATATCGGTAACAATTAATTAATTTTTAATGTATGTTTATTGTAGATAATACCATAGAGTTATTACTAAACATAGAATAGGGCAGCCGTAGGCAGGTCTGTGAGTGCCAGTGTCAACAAATAAAAACACAGGGACGAATTATACCCTATAATATATTTATCTATATCTTTGTCTAATCACATTTATGTAGTGAAATTTACATGGCGCGGTTTTTAGAATACCTTAAAAATCTTTATTTGTTTCTTTATAGAGAAGGAAAATTATATATGTGTGTAAAGAATATAAATAACGTAATGAGAAAAAAATAAAAATAAAATAAGTTAAAAGCTAGAGGGCATGTATTCCACTATATTAGCTCTCTCTTTTCTCGATGGACAAATTTAATATTCTATATTTTTTTTGCCCTACTCTAGGTAGAGCAGCCTTAATATAATAACGCTATGAATATATCTGGACGAGGCTAACTGACCCGACAGACGTCCTGTCTTAACTATTTGAACGAGAATTTTTTCCTAAATTTTCTAATGTTCCTCTAAACTTACAAAATTTACTCTTTAATAAGAATTTTCTTATGAAAAATTCCAAAAAAAACTGGACAAAGCTACCAGCCTAAAATTCAATTTGGGGTAATGGAATTTTCCAGAACCTTATTATCACTCTGATATTAATTTTAATAAATTGGATACTTATTGAAAGCTTTTACAATATAAATAATCATAATGTTTTTCAAACGTTGTAGTGATGATAATTTAAGTACATGACAGCAAAAGTGTAAATGGTATAAGCAATGTAACAATGGTAAAGTTCATGATATTGTTGTTTATTAAAGAAGACAATATTCCCCCATTATGTTACTTGTTGGATATTTTATCTACCTTATTATTAGCTGCAGAGTGTAAAAATAAACAACAACGCTTTGAAGCGTGTAAAAGTGTAGCCAATGAACATGCTAACATTAATTAGACATGGTTACAATACTGACATGGTTGAATACTCTACCCGTGCTGTCTTACGTAATAACGTAATCTTCAAATACGAAGATTACTTTTTTGAAAATATTTTATTATTGATGATTTCATACCTTCTTATTTATTTTTATACAAAATTTCGTTTATAAAAGTAAAAGCAATGTAACGGCCTGTTACAATCCCACTGCTGGAAATAGGCCTCCTCTATCCGTTTCTGGAGAGAAGGGTTGGAGCTAAGACCTACCACGCTGCTCCAATGCGGATTGGTATGTTACACATATCTCCAGAATTCTCTAGAGATATTCAGGTTTCCTCACGATGTTTTCCTTCGCCGAAAAGCGTGTGATAAATTGCAATTATCAATTAGACACATGAGTTTTAATAGAAAAACTCATTGGTGTCTGCCCGGGTTTGAACTCGTGTTCCCCTCGTAAGAGTCGCACGGTCTCACCGCTGGTCTATCATAGCTTATTTTTTTCATTTATACTTTAAATAAATTGAAAATAGGTAACGGACACTATGACCAGAGTGAGGGTGAAAAAATGAATGAACTTTATAAGTATAACTTGCTTATAAAGGGAGTAGAGCAAGAGTTTATGAATGATTGAAGAGAATCATTATTGTCCTGCCCTTATCTTTTGGCTAGTTATTTTACGACCGCCTTTTACGACACCTGAGTAAGGAATGAGGGTGGTCTATTCCACTCAGTCAAATACCGCACGGCGGTTCAACTTACCTTAGTCCCCTTTTATAACACCTCGGTAAGAAATGGGGGTGGTCTATTCTACTTAGCCGGATACCGCACGGCAGTTCAACTTACCTTAGTTGCCTTTTACGATACCTCGGTGAGAAAAGAGGGTGACCTATTCTACTCGGCGGGAATGATAGAAGAAAATGAATGATAATAACATATTATGTCGAACTAACTTAGAATATGATAAGAGCAGAATGATAATAAGATAACATAATGGCCCTAGATAATATAATGTGACTGGCCCGTTGGCGCAGTGGGTGGTGACCCTGTCTTCAGCTCCGCGGGTCGTGGGTTCGATTCCCGCCGAGGGCCAACATTTTCTTTAATACGATTTGTTGGTTCTTCGAGCCTGGGTATGTATTTAATTTTTTTAAACTTATATATATAGTATGTCTACCAGTTGTCCGTCACTCATAACACAAGTATTAAGTTACTTACTTTGGGGACGGGCGACCGCGTTTGTAAGTGTCCCATATATTTATTTATTATTTCTTATAATATTAGACTCAGAGCTCCTAGAATTGTAATGGAAACGTTTGAATATTTTTTCTGCCTACAGAACCAATTAATTTCCTTAGCTCAAAACAACGGCATTGTACCGACAGGTTTGATTTATCTAAGGCAATATCTGAATTATCTTATCAATCATCTAAGGTTTAAAAGGTTTGCTTGTAACTCACGCTTTGTTAGCAAACATAAGACCTTTAGCTTTATTATCCTTTCTCAATAACGATTATATCTAATATTTATCATACTACCATGTATGTGTCTAAATGACGCAAATATATTTTCGCGTAATAAATATCTTATTTCTAGATATACCGAATTTGCAATTGATATGTTTTATTTATTTATTTATTTATTTATTTATTTATTTAGTTATTTATTTATTTATTTATTCCGTTGTCCAACAGCATTACATAATAAATCATACAACAAATATATATAGTTTTAATTATGTAGTACTAATTATAGGAGAATACATCATTCTTTGTTACTTTGTAACATTTATTATTGTTATTGTTTTAGTCTAAATTAGCTTTAATAACAGAAAACAACCGTTTATGATCAATCGTCTTAAGATGATAGATTTTTGGATGAAGAAGATTTACTTCCCCTGTTAAACTATCATATATACGAAAAATATTTCATCGACTCGATATTCGAAAAAGACATATCTAATATATAAATTCCAATACAACTTCATTTTTTTATAAGTATGTCTTACTGACCAGCACTTTGAAACATAGTTAAATAACTGATTTGTTATATTGTACTAATTAAAATGGCCAAATAGGTCATAACAAGATGCGAATGGCGCAAATCGTTACAATATAGGTCAATATTAAAGAAATAATTTCATATATCGAAGAAGGCTTGATTGAACTCGGTCAAAAGAGTTCAATTGTAGATATACTTAGTAGTCAATTAGTAATGAACAGATGTTGTCTCCAAGGCTGTTCAATAAAGCTTTTGGACACAACCAGTCAATAGTTATCAATTCCAATGGTTATTAATATTTCATTGAAATGATTTGTTTTCGACAGTGAACTGTATAATTGCTACTTCAATATAACGAAGGGCGCTTGATAACAAATGTTTCTTACGAGGTCCTATGTTTAAGGATCAAGATACATAACAATTACTACAAATGAAATAGCACAAATCTTTGGACTACTACATTTCCATTAAACAATAATAAACCTTAATTGACCTGATATAGCTTTGGTAGATCGGTGAGCGCGTCGAGCAATTATTATTGATGTCAATCTGTTACATGACGATAATCTCATAAAAGCTGAAAAGGAAAAATTAACTAAATATTTGGATTTAGCTCATGAGGTTACCGCCATATGGAATATTGATTCAACAATAATTGTTCCGATTGTTGTATCGTTCAACGGTCTACTAGCGAAGAGCCTCAACCAACATCTCAAGAGACTCTCAGTTGTTGAATTAAGGTAAGGATTCAGAAGGCAGTATTACGTGAGACAGCACGTATTGTGAGGAGCTTCTTCACTCTATTTTCCAAACCACCGGAAGCTTGGTTCCTTTCTCTACTCTCTGTGGACAGTGATATATTTTTTAAATGTTTATTTCTGTTTATTTTAGAAAATATTAAAAAATGTAATACAATTTGTAAATAAATAAATGAGTGATGAAATAGTTTACAAATAGTAGGCCATTAGAGATTTGATAAAGAGATGAAGAGCACGTTAGTGCAAAGATCGATGTCGAATCGATTAACAGAAATTGCATGCGCACATTTATGGCGCATCTCTTCAATAGAGGCGCCTACGCTGCAAATTGTGAGATAAATGGAGATAGCCGCCGTTACAATTGGCGGTTAATTATTTGCATGACGCACTGCAATGCCTCTGAATAGCAATTTCCTGATTGTTTCGTTAATAGTACGATTAATGTAGATTACTTGTATAATTTCGGAGCAAAGTGTATGTTGCTGTGTTATTTGGTATTTAAATTAATGATTAATGTACATTTTTAGCGATACAATATTTGAATTATTATTTAATATCACCGTTAATATGAGGATATAATATAAAATAATAAAAATTTTGGAAGCGGCATATTTTCTATAACTTTCAATGCTAAAATTACAAATTATTCCCTATATTTTAAAATTGTTTTAGCACTGAGAGTATCCAATGGATCATACATTGTAAACGGCGAGTTCGCTGTGAGCGCTCCGGGCACTTATGAGGCGGCTGGCGCACGATTTATATACTCCCGATCTGCCAGCCTCGACAATATATTTGCGATGGGCCCCATACAACATCCTATCGATATCATGGTAATTATTCAATTGTAACTATGGGAATGTTTTCAAATTTTCCATTTTATCTTAATATTTATCTTCCCTAGGTACTATATACACAACCAAGTCCAAATATAAAATATGAGTATCTCACCGATAATTCGCCAGACGATACCAGTAACGATATTCCGACTGCGAGCAGCATTCCTACTCATCATCAAGCACAGAGACATCATCGGCATCACAACGCTGAGTCTCACACTAGAGCCTTGGATAAAAATGGTCCTTCCTTAGCAAGCCAGACAGATTCAAACTCAGTTGAAAATCACTATCAAATAGACAGTAACGTGATTGGAGACAGGAAGTTTATGTGGAAAATATTGTCGTACACACAATGTTCAAGAACTTGTGGCGGCGGGCTTCAGATTGGTAAATTTAAATGCGTTGAAGTGGATGATAAAGAGGATCGTGAAATTTCTCCTGCTCATTGTACTGGGTCACCACCTTCTTCTCGACGTAGACGATGCAGTGTAGCGCCGTGTCCTCCGCGATGGAGAGCAGCTGCTTGGGGGCCTTGTCCTGTTTGTGGTCCCGCCCATCGAACTCGAATAGTGGGATGCGTACAAGATCATGCTAGAGGAATTACAAAGGTAATATTTAAACTTGAGTGGACTTATTTCCATGAATAAAGTTCCGTGACCTATTCCTTTATAAATTTGTTTTCTCGATTGTAGATAAGTGATCAGAAGTGCCCACTACCTATGCCACAAAATAAAGAAATATGTGATGTCCCCAACTGCGATGGAACACCGATAACAGAAAACGTACCACGACTTGATTCAAGACGACAAATACGACCAAATGATCACGTCGATACATTCCGCGAGGGACCTCTATTGTCGCTTGCTTCCAACGTGTCTGATAACGAAATTAACACTTTGCAAGAGGCCAAATTTAGCTTTACTGCAGCTGGAGGGTGGCTTTATACGGACTGGTCTCAGGTATTTATTGTCTTCTAGCATTCAAATGCATCTTATTGTTATAATTGTTAAGTAACAGTCTGTTACTATCGCACTGACAAAGGACTCCTCTCTCACTGTCCTCTCTTAGGGTTACAGCCTAAAGTCACTTCTTGCTTCAAAGCAGATTAATACTCATACCCGAAGGAAACCCCGCATATTTTTTAAGAAATATGCAGGTTTCCTCATAATATTTTCATTCACGCGTGTTTCAATTAATATAATACAACAAATATTATGATCACTATGAATTAAATTTACAAATGTCATAAAAATTGTCCTTCATATTATAATAGTTCTTTATCAGATTAATGGTTTAATATAAGTCTGATTTGTTCTATCTCTTGTTCTAATATCGCATAAGAATCTCTCTTGTTAAAAGGCACGGCAATGACGATCTAATGTTGTTCTTAAATATATAATTCTCTTAACATTTTCAGTGTGTAGGTTGGTGTGTTAGTGGAGGAATTCAATCTCGTGGTGTGCGCTGTGCAGACCCAAATGGATGTGAAGCGCATCGAGCGCCGCATGCTTCACAAACGTGTTCTCTAAGGAAACAGTGTGATGCCCAGTGGTTCACTGGTACGTTTTAAATTGTAATCTACAAGTTTTAGCGACCTGTCTTAATATTAAAATCCCCTAATTGTATATTATTAATACCTGACTTTAATATTAAAATCCCCTAATTGTATACTGTGTGTTTTTTTTAATTCTCGAAGGAAAAATAGGATTACATGTATATAATAAGTTAGCCTGGTTTATGAGCTTCAATTATACCAAGTTTTACAATTATTGCGTAGGACGTAGATTGAGTGTTATTCAATTTTTTTCAAATTGTACATAAAGCTAAAGAAAAGTTCGTAAGTAACAACCTTAGTATAGATAAAATGAAGTCGTAAGGAATTTTAATAGCTAACCTCATTACGGGACTTCAGGAATGCGCAGGGAAGAAAACATGGAATAAATTAGGATTTAATATTCAGAATTGGAGATACACAAAATATGCCCTATCCGAAGTAATCTTGCGAAATAGTGATATTTGCCTAATACAACTGTAAGATTAATCGATTCTAGTTCAAAACCTACTTCATTTTCAATGTACATTTACATGTGTAATATAATATGTACTTTATGTACATTTAATTGTAATTAATCATAAATAACTAAGTTTGATGAGATCTACACACAACAGGGTAATTTAATATAACTTTTGTAACAGTTTCAAAATATTAAAGATGTGCGGAAACATATATTAGGTATAATGGATCAAATTAAATAAATAAAATAAAAAGTATATTAGGTATGATGGAGTATTTAGAATAAGAATAAGAATATGAATATCTTAATTTATATAATTGCACTACTTTTCTACTACGCACTTATACAACAAAACAGAAAGTTTAAAATTTAAACGCTATAAATTGGTTATGAATTATAGCGAGTGTAAAAATATTCTTCCATTAATGTATAGTTTTGCCTTCGGAGGTTCTTATCCGACTGTTTTATTCAGGTGAGTGGTCTCCATGTACAACATCATGTGGTGGACGTCAGATAAGAGGAGTTATTTGTATTGGAGGTAATGGCCGGAGATTAAGGGACGCTTCATGTAGAGCTGCAAAACCTGAATCTGAGAGACCTTGCGGTGGAGCTTGCGCTCCTTCTTGGTACCTGAGCGATTGGGGAGAGGTGAGTGTTTTTATACAACGAAAATAATAAACATTTGGTTTAAAATTTTAAATTATTATAGACAGACAGTGGGTAGTGCCCCTGCCATCAGCTCCGCGGGTCGCGAGTTCGATCCCGCCGAGGACCGATATTTTCTATTATCAATTTGTTGGTTGGTTGTCAAGCCTGGTTGTATATTTGTATTTAAGTATATATTTAAAATTATATATGTAGTATATTTGACCATAACACAAATATTAAGTTACTTTGGGGACGGATGACCATGTGTGTAAGTGTCCCATATATTTATTTATTTATATCTGCATTTTCTTATATTATAATGAAAAAGTAACCGCCAAATTTCTTGCTGACTTATCTCGGTTGAGACAATTCTGTATGCAGTGCAGTTGACGATTCAAACAGACAGCTTAGAAGTTTACAAAAAAAAAGTTTAATTTCCAGAAAAAAAATATATTCAATACTTTAATCTTTGGATTTATTTAATGTTTTATGTTTCAGTAAATACATAAAATTTACATTTAGTATTCAGTGCACTGGTTTAAACCGCAGGCAGGCACCAATTAGTTCTCTGATAAGACTTATGTCTCTAATTGATAGTTGTAATTTATCACACGCTTTTCATTGCATATCACTTAAAGAATTATGAATATCAATCCGCAGTGGAGAAAATCTATACTCTACTCTCTCCAATACTCCTAAATATACCATGCGAAAACCAGCATATACCTGGAGAATTCCTAGGATATGTGTAATGTGCCAATTCGCTTTCATTGTAGTTAAACTCCGACTCTATCCGAAAAGGAAAGAGGAAAATGACCAGCTGTTGGGTGTTAACAGGCCGTTGCTTTGCTTTACTATTATTCAGTGCACCGGCCCCTGTGAAGCTGGGATTCAAACTAGAACGGTTTGGTGCGCACGCGGTGGTCCAGAGGGTGCTGGTGGGGCTGCAAGAGATACGGACTGTGCAGGACTGCGACCACCCGCGAGGAGATCGTGCGTGCCTCCGCGGTGCACCACGAGGCCTGTGGTCAAACCTGCTATTATTAACGCCCTGCCCACAGGTAAAAATGATATACTCATATATGTAGGTACATTAACTGACTGACTCGTTCGAGCTGCTGGTTGCAGTAATCCTGTTTCCGGTTCCGCGGTTCGTGGGTTCGATCATTTTTTATTTTTTTTATTTTTTATTATCAAAGGATAGCGACTGGCTACTATCTCACCTGATGGAAAGTGTAGGAAGCGAGGTAGTCTAAAGTGGATATCGCTTGCCACTATAGTGTCTATTCATCTTCTTTGAATTTTATCAAATCGTAGTATTTTTAGTATGTGTATTAATGTATTTATTTAAAATTATTTAAGTACTATATTTACCAGCTCTCTGTCATCCAAAACACAATTATTGGATTATTTTGGGCACGGACCGTGTGCGTAATTGTCCCATATATTTATTATTATTGTTTATTATACAGAGACATGATTAATATATCATGTTAAAAAAATTCTTATAATTTGTTTCATTTTGTCATTGCTAACTTGTACAAAGTCGAAGAATAGTTATAACTAATATAGAGGAGCCAGTGACATCGCTAATTAAGTTGAATACATTAGAAATTTCCGTCTATTTTCGTATAAAATGTTAACATTTTTATCATTCTCCTGCCCTTATCCCACTCTAAGTGGGGTCGGCACAACATGTTACAAACATGTTGTCACATGATTTGGCTACGTATTTTACGACCGGCCGCCTGCCTGACGTCAACTTACCTTAATCGCCTTTTACGACACCTCGGTAAGAAATGAAATGGTCTATTCTATGCAGCCGGATACCACACGGCACTTTCCTTAGTCGCCTCTCACGACACCTCGGTAAAAAGGAGGGTGGTCTATTCTGCCGGATACCACACGGCTAAAAAAATTAATAACATTTTTAGAAATAATTAATTAATATATAATTTACAGATCCGCAACAGCGAGTTACGAGACACCAAAGTCACACACAGAACGTTAAGGAGCGTTCTTATAGCAACAATGGTAAGTCATATTATATATTTTACCAACTTAAAACGGAGATGCATAATACAAAAGTGATAATAAAATTATTTTGCTATTTTTAATTTAATTTTATCGCATTATAACAAAAAAAAATTACTTTTGTACAAAGAAATTGATTGAGCAAAAATATTTAACTGTTAAGTCTTTAATTAAAATATAAATCTGGCTATAATCTACCTATAAACTATATCTAGCTATAAACTATTATATTCTTGTTGGTTTTATTATATTCACAAAATTAATCCAAAAGTAAAGTAGCGAATCCGAAATCATAGTTAGTTCAAGAACTATAGAAATTACTCTCCTGCAAATTACGGTTTTTCAAACTTCTTGTTTTTAATGTTTATTAATGTAATGTAGATTTAATCTTACCTTAACGATCTATATAAATACAATACTATCAATATTTTTTAATTTAAACCATCGTGAGTAATATTCATAGTTGATGTATAGAAACCGGTTTTACTCACGTTTTATTATATCGAGTGAGCCATAGTAGTTTCGAGCCTATGTGGAGCCCTTATTCATAAACTTTAAGAGTTTATGAAAAAATTATCGTTACATGAACTGTTTCATCACTTTTCTAGTTCACGCTCACCAGCGCTCATCTGATAAAATAAGACCTGAGTATAGCCGATTTATATACATTAACTACTATAATAATGTCTTTTTTTAATCCTTAATTACATTTGTAACAATAAATTTCAATTTCATTTGTAGTAGTAGTAAGTAAAGTAGTGGCCTGTTACAATCCCACTGCTGGGAATAGGCCTCTTTCTTCTTCCCCTTCCTCCGTTTCTGGAGAGAAGGGTTAGGGCTAAGACCTACCACAATGCGGATTGGTAGGTTACACATATCTCCAGAATACTCTAGAGATATGCAGGTTTCCTCACGATGTTTTCCTTCACCGAAAAGCGTGTGATAAATTGCAATTATCAATTAGACACATGAGTTTTAATAGAAAAACTTATTGATGCCCAGGTTTGAGCTAGTGTTTCTCTCTAAAGAGTCGCACGTTCACCGCTGGGCTATCACAGCTCAAATTTTTTTCATCATTTGTGTTCTCATTAATTAATCATCATTCTCCTGCCCTTATCCCACTCTAAGACACAACGTATTGCAAACATGCTGTCATATGCTTTGGCTACGTATTTTACGACCGGCCGCCTGCCTGACGTCAACTTACCTTAATCGCCTTTTACGACACCTCGGTAAGAAATGAGGGTGGTCTATTCTATGCAGCCGGATGCTCACGGCGTGTGTTCTCATTAATTAATATGCAATGTTTTCTTGGCTGCAAAACTGCCTCTCATATTTGTCTTTTATCGATTATAAAATAAATGGATTACATCAGTGATGCAGAAAAACTCATATGATACGTAAAATTTCATCATCATATCTGTTTTATGTTACACTTCAGCTGAATTGTGTAAATACATAAAAATAGTTTTGCAATCTCTTGATAAGATAAATCTTATTATGATACATCTTGTTTAGAGTTTTTAGGTTAACTTTTTTACCAATGGTTTAACATTTTTGTGTTGATGCCGTGTGGTATCCAGCTGAGTAGAATAGACCACTCTCTTTTCTTACCAAAGTGTCGTAAAAGGCGACTAAGGTAAGTTGACCAACCGTGTGGTATCCGGTTGAGTAGAATAGACCACCCTCTTTCTTACCGAGGGGTCGTTAAATACGACTAAGGTAAGTTTACATCTGGCAGATGGCTGGTCGTAAAATACGTAGCCAATTTGTGACAACGTGTTTGTAACATGTTTAGCCGACCCCACTTAGCGTGGGATAATGGCAGGACGATCATTAACCTTTTGTATTGAAGAATAAGTAATTAATCTTAACTTAAAGGGATTATTTCGACTATCTTATATAAACATTTTTAGCGATATATTTCTGACAAAATAATATCGATAGAAGAGAAGAAATATTTTTTTAGTTGCATAGCTCGGCTTGTTTGTAAATGTGCCGATTTTGCGTCTTTTATTGTTAATAGAAGGGCCAAGGGTTAAGGCTCGAGCAAAATACCTTCTTAGTAACAGCTGTACCTACGATAAAGTAGATGTGATATTAAACATTCAAAGTGCATGGTTAAATCGATTAGTAAGTTCAACCACGTTATATAGGCATGATATAACACTTTTAAAACTTTTATTAACTAGATTAATTGACTAGATTAAATATTAATAATTGACTATTAATAAATGACTAGATTAATAATAAATGACTTGAAAATTAATAATTGACTAGATTAAAATTAAAAATTAATTAAAGTCCAAAGTAATATTTTAAATACAAAATATTACAATAAATTTTTGTCAAAATAAAATAATATGAAATAAAATTAAAATAAATTAAATAAAAAAAATCAAATGTATTTTTTAATTTATTTTAGAGATTTAAAATTATTATTATATTTAACTTTATATTTTATTACTTTTTATTTTTCCGTTCAATAATCTTAACAAATCTCACTTTAATTTATTTAGGTTTCTGTAGTCTCATAAATTCATTAATTAATGAACAATATATCTTTATTTTTTATTACGCCGTATTGTATCCGGCAGAATAGAATAGACCACACTCCTTTCTTACCGAGGTGTCGTAAGAGGCGACTAAGGTAAGTTAACTTCAGGCAGGCGGCCGGTCGTAAAATACTTAGCCAAATCATGTGACAACATGTTTGTAACATGTTGTGCCGACCCCACTTAGAATGGTATAAGGGCAGGAGAATGATGATATATTTATTTTTTATTCATAGGTGCATGTGTGGACAAGTTAAGCAACTGCGCTCTGGCTGTTCAGGCGCGTCTATGTCACTACCACTATTATGGTGACAACTGTTGCCACTCTTGCCACGGACGATAAACTCCAATCTAGACGGTAAGACTTAGATCTAAGACTAAATACTAAGAAAAGTTTGCTCAGTTCTATTTTTTTCATGAACTAATCTCAACTTTTTTATATTGGTGGGAAATACAGTCTGCCACGTAATTACTCTGTACTCTGTACTCCCATAGCCGCATAAAGCTCAGTGTCACTCAGCGGATGGTGGAACTAGTTATTCTCGAAGATTTTCCTTACAGCTTATTACAGACTCTTTGAAACAGCTGACATGACATTTTTTTTTAATTATATGTCCGTAATACATGTCCCCGGTCGCTGACTATGGGCCTCATAAGAAGGCTCAGAGTCGCTCAGCGGGCGATGGAGCGAGCTTTGCTCTGAGTATCTCTACGTGATCAAAACAAAAATAGGAGATCCGTAGGAGAATCCAAGTAACCGACATAGCTGATCGTGTTGAGAAGCTGAAGTGGTTATGGGCGGGGCTCGTAGTACGTAGAACCGATCGACGTTGAGGTCCTAAGGTTGTGGAATGGCGACCTCGTACCAGAACCAGCGACGTAGACCCCTTACGAGGTGGACTGATGACCTCAAAAAAGTTATAGGGAGCTAGATCCAAGCGGCACAAGATCGTCTGGATTAACATCACAATCCACTTCAAGGTGTCTCTATTACAATGTTTGTTTATAATAAGAATGTAAAGTAGTAAGTAAAGTAGCGGCCTGTTACAATCCCACTGCTTGGAATAAGCCTCCTCTCTCCGTTTCTGGAGAGAAGGGTTGGAGCTAAGACCTACCACGCTGCTCCAATGCGGTTTGGTAGGTAACACATACCTCCAAAATTCTTTAGAGATATGCAGGTTTCCTCACGATGTTTTCCTTCACCGAAAAGCGTGTAATAAATTGCAATTATCAATTAGGCACATGACTTTGAGTAGAAAATCTCATTGGTGCCTGTCCGGGTTTGAACTCTTGTTCCCCTCGAAAGAGTCGCACGGTCTCACCGCTGGGCTATCACAGCTTTACTACTTTGATATGCATGACCTGATGATAATGCCAGATATGGCTCCAGACGAGGGAACTCCTCAGCGGTTTCCAATAGGGACATGAAATATTGTTAAAATCTTTTTTAAATTAACTTTTTGTAAATTGAAATTAGTAATTAATTATGTGTCTAAGACTAATTATTATTATTATTTTTAACTTATAAATAAGGGACCTTAATACTAAGAGTACATGTCAGTCCTATAGTAGTACCCTTTTACTTAAGTCTAATCAATTTTTATATTTCTTAAAATCTAATATATTTACATTTTAAACTTGGGATCAGCTAAAATGCTATTATTAACAAAGCCAATATCCATTTTATTTACATTAATCTTATTATACATTTCTATCCTCATCTGACCATTTTGAACACATTCCATTAAGAAATATTGGATATCTTCACATACTCCATGCGATAAACAGTTGAGTGAATCAACTTATTTCATAAGATATCCAAATTTGCTTAATGGAATATGTCCAGATCCTAATCTAAAAGCCGTCACTAGATAAGCACGGGACATTTGTGTTGTCACAAACCAAGGTTTACTGTAACCTTAACTGTAACCTGTAGCCTTGTATGTCTTGGATACTTTTGTACCACATTCCTTTATTTAAAGAACTGAAATTATTTTCCCAAAGTTTAAAAATTTTATGTTTAAATTTTGGCAATATGTCGAAAAAGGTAGGTAATTAAAAGTTAACACTTTCACCCTTTTTTTTGCAGGTACCATTAGAAGAATCTGAAGAAGTTGACTCATAGTATTGTGATACAAATGGACACATAATATATGCACGTCTTATTAATAGTCATTTAATATTATTATACAAAAGATTAATAGTTTAGAATTTATTTGCACTACTTGCGCTGTAGAAAAATAGAACTTAAAATTATACTAAAAATACTTTTTCGCTAAACATCAACGTTTTATAGTTCAAATTCATTATTGAAGTTGTCCAATAATGTGGTTCATTTGTATTTCTTTAAGCTAGGAATAGTTTTGTGATCTCCAATTTATAGTTTCTGAGTTATATAATGTGATATATTTGCTTTTCGTTTCTTTTCAGTTTGACAGTATTTAGTTAAAGTAATAATGATTCAAAACTGGACGCACGAAAGGCGAATATTAGATATGGAATTTAGATTTTTTTCTTAAAAACACCTTATTTAATCTTATATAAACGCACATTTTTCAATCTCTGCACAATGAAATTAAATAGCTTGCCTATTGAATTATCACCAAATTACAAGCGATAATTTAACATTAGAGATTCATAAAAAATTTGTAATATAAGTTAGTTAACCATTGAAACTTTTCTGTAGAATTAGTCATTACTAGTAGGCTATGCGTTTTGATTAGGGTTTTATAGTATTCCTTAATAATTTGAGGGTATCAAAGAACAGTGCTGTACTTGGCGTTGATAAGTTGACAAATTGACGAACAATTAGTTTTAATGATTAGTATTTATACGTCTAAATATTAAAATATCATCGCGCTGGTGTAATAGGTAAACACAACATTACTTAATTTCTCTTGAACTTGGGTTTTCCTTGCGCTCTAGGAATCTATGAGATTAATAAATTAATGTTCAAAGAAGACATTTCCCTAGAAGAATAATTATACAAAAAATCCGGTTCTTAGAAGCCGTTTGTCACGTTGACAATTTCCGTCAGTTCCCGATGCGAAAATAGTAAAAAAGAGTGAATAATTTGTGAACCTAATGTATATTTATAATACCAAGTTTAAAAGTACATTCTACTCGCGTTTTTTAATAACATATAGTTTTTGTAACTTTGCAATAAGTGTCTTAAATTTTTAAAATTAAACTCGTACGTAACCTTTTTAGGCGTCGTTTTCGTTCGACATCAAGTAGCATTGCTATAACTATCTATATGCTAACTTATTACATGACTTATTACTACTTCATTCCCCGTTCTAGATCTTCCTCCGCACGCTTGCATCCCGCAAGCGAGGACTGAGTTAAGCGGTTAACCTATAGATATATCTTCAAACCTGTGATGCAATTTCATAAAAAAAAGAAAATATTGAAATAATATTTACCCTAAATCTTACATGTTTGCTTTCCAACTTATTCACGCCATGTACAGAATATCTATTTGTAACTTTAAGAAACAATGACATTGTGTTCATTATTTATTGATTCTGATTGTGTAAACAAAGAATTTGTCCTTTAGAGCAGCGCCACGTTACTAGATAGACGATAAATCAAAGAGTGACATTGAATTCCTAATTAAATACCGAATAAGTAGCATTTCAATCACGGAATGTGTTCGCTCATTTAATTACCCGTGTGATTCGAATTTTTATTTATGATTTAAGTAGGTAGCTCTATCCGCGGCATCGCCTGCGTGGAAATCGAAGTGTCACGAATATCCATTTCAGTCAACTTACATAAACCGTATTTTACATAAACCACCCTCCTTTCTTACCGAGGTGTCGCAAAAGGTGACTAAGGTATGTGCCGTGTGGTATTCGGCTGCATAGAATAGACCACCCTTCATTTCTTACCGAGATGTCGTAAAAGGCGACTAAGGTAAGTTGACGTCAGACAGGCGGCCGGTCATAAAATAAGAAGCCAAATCATGTGACAACATGTTTATAACATGGTGTGCCGGCCCCATAACTAAGAGTGGGATAAAGGCAGGAGTATGATGATGAGCATAAAAATCGTTATTGTGAGTTAACCATAAGAGATAGTGACATATTGTCCCGGACTTTTTTGTAGTATTTTTGTAGATCCACTTTTCTTTAGTACCTTACTTAAGGGTAGCTCTGTTGATTTACTCGCGCTCGTGACTAAAATTCCCAGCAGATGAGTTTTTGTACAACTGCGCGATCTTCTAAACACAATTTACATAATACCCTAATGCACTATTCAAGCCTTCCAGAAGAATTTCACTACTTACCTTTTGTAGAAACCGTACAAAAATTCGTTCAGTACATTTGACGAAAATTACATACAGACAGACAGCTTTCGGGACTTTGTTTTTTTTATAAGTAGATATAGATGCAACACCAAAAAAATATTATTAATGTATCACTATCTGAACTCGATTGCTCCTGCTTTTTCCAACTACAAAATTCTCTTTTACCCAAGAATACAGATTCCCTTCGTCGTCTCTAATTCCAATAATCCCTTTTTTTCACGGTATCGTACATTGTTTTTTTTTTAATTATTGTTATTATATTTAAAACTCACGTCAATAACTTCTTCTTTTCATTTCAAACCTTACACAATGCTAAGCGTGTCTTGAATCATTTAGCGTATAGTTTATTCATTGTAATTTACCACTCCCAATACGGATCTCCTTAAGAAATGTTTAATACCAATTTTTCATGCAAGACGCTGTCATAGTGTTGGAGAAGTTTGAATATTCAGAGCACATATTTCATCTCGGGATTTTCCAAAAAATATGCTCTACATATCCTAAAGCGTTATTTGGAAAGGAGGTCGAATTCCGACATGAAACTTGAAATGAAGCCGCTGTCTTTTTTAAGGCCCTATACTTCTTATTAGCCAAACTGAGATAAGAAAATATTTGTACTTATTTGTATACACGGGTAAAAGATATTTCCTTTATGCTTGCCAATATTCTTGATTAAATGGATAAAACAGAACCTAAAAAATGGTTAATAATACTACAATATCCTAATTATATCTATATTCACAGTTTATGAGCTACCCCATGTTACATTTCGCAATCAAGTGTGATATCGCATAAAAACTCAGCTATTTCAGTGTCGAAGAGAAAAAGTTTTTAAACAAAACTTTCCGAAATTCTTGCTTAACGCATAATTCTAAAACAAATAGATACACAAAATCAAATGCAGTCCCCCTTTTTTAAACCTACTACTACCTATTCCACTACCATTATACCACCGGATACCACACGGTGGATCGACTTACCTTAGTCACCTTTTACGACACTTCGGTAAGAAATGAGGGTGGTCTATTTTATTCAGCCGGATACCACAAAGCGGGTCGACATACCTAAGCCGCCTTTTGCGACACCTCGGTAAGAAATGAGGGTGGTCTATTCTACTCAGCCGGATACCACACGGCGGGTCGACTTACCTAAGCCGCCTTTTGCAACACCTCGGTAAGAAATGAGGGTGGTCTATTCTACTCAACCCGATACTACACGGCATTACAGAGAGGTATTAGAGAGTAACTTAATAAAACTTAGACCTTTTTTTCTTTTAGGCCTTTATTTAGATTTAAAGGATATTTCTATGTGCATAAATCAACAGATTATTAATAAATCGTAAAATTCAGTAAAGTGGCTGCCTCCTAAAAGTCGAATTCAATGTAAATATTTTACTTTAATATGTATAGCGCATTTATTTACCGGCTGTAAGTATTTATGTATTAGGTAACAAGTACAATAATTTATACCGTGTCTACCATCACAATTATGTTAAAATTGGTTTTTACTAATGTAACATCAAATACTGTTTCTACTAATAAAGCGTGTAACAACGTTCAAAAAATAATAAGCTTTAAACACCAAAACTGATGTTTTTTTTCTTTGACCTGTGAATTCATATATTTCATAATTATCGCTGAATACAAAAGCTCATAGTAGCATTGTTATATACCGTTTTCAAAAAATATACTTAAACATCACTACAGTGTGATAAAACTGCCCTTCGTACATTATAAATTCATCTATAGTTGGTTCGTTTTTGTATTTTTCTTTGTGTAATAGAAATATTTTTCTTCTTCTTCAAAAAACGATGCTTTTCTACTAGAGCTTTTGCGCTCTATTCTTCGCTTATACACCGGCGATGTTCTTGTGCTCGCACATCACGCCCACTAAAAGCTGTTGGGGCTAACAGCATATAGGAAGTTAAACTCAAATTCAAATTCAAAATTATCTTTATTCAAGTAAACTTTTGAACAAGTGCTTTTGAATCGTCAACTCTACTGCCGGTTCGGAAAGCTGTTCCGAGAAGAACCAGCAAGAATCTCGGTGGTTGCTCTTTTTAAAATAAATATTATAACTATTATAAGTTATATTTAGTCATAAAAATGTATTCATCAACAAAAATTATGCCTAATGTTGTGCTTGAATATATCCATCGGTTGTGGATAGGCAATATAGATACTTATGAACAATGAAGTGAAATATGAACAACGAAATAAAATTTAAGTAGTGTTGAACTATATAAAATTATAAGACAAGAAATAAAAAAAGTCATTTTTTCCACACATTTTATTTATCTATTTACATCAGTACAAAATATTTTCATTCCTATAACATTTTATCAAGCATTACGTATTGGCTTATAAAATTACACAAAATATAATTTAAATATCACACCGCAATATTATATCCATTATTCTTAGTAATGTGTAAAGATGTATAAATATGCTTATAAGGTATGCTATATGCATTAATACTTACTCGTATCGAGTCGGACGTTTATAACATCGATAGTAATTGCTAATTAGTGAATCGATGATCGGTATCGCAAAAGTAAACAATATTCAACGATTTAAGGTATTTTGCATGAGTCACAACAATTTTGTATATAATATTTGTAATGGCAAAGTCTTGCTTGAACAGCAAGAACGCAGTTCTGCAGTCTATCTTCACAGACTGTAAAAAAATAAATATATGATTACAAAATGTAATGCCCGATTAATTTATTTACTCTTGTATTGATTAGTACTATGGAAATAAGTCAATCTCAGTGAGAAATGTGTTTTTTTTATGTGGCTCCATATGATTAATCACAAACGAGGGATCCCCTCGTTTCTGGTTTGTTGAAAATTGAACGTCTATTGGTTGAAGAATACAAGACAAAAAATAACGGATTGTTTAGCTATTATCCGCGATTACAGAAAATGTATGTACTAATTAATAGACTAAGAGTAGCATACTATCCATTTTCATACTTTACGCATGCAGGATTCGTAAAATACTTGCACTACAAACCAACACTACACTACACTTGCACTACCACATTTTTAACAATCGTTTCGCCCCTTAAACGAAGTATAATCTGGAGATAAACTCCACGATGAAATCGAAATAAATAAACTCTCACTCACTCGAGTACGAAACCTCACCATTCCTTATCTCACTCTAAGTGGGGTAAGCACAACATATTTTAAACATATTTTTACATGTTTTGGCTAGGTATTTTACAAATGGCCGCCTACCTGACGTCAATTTACCTTAGTCGCCTTTTGCGACACCTCGGTAAGAAATGAGATGGTCTATTCTACTCAGCCGGTTATCACAACTACCTATATTTAACATCAATCTATTTAAAGCAACTAAAGAATTACCTTTCTTATCAGCAAATGAAGTAATGCTTCTCTGTGAAGCTATTTCAGTAACAGCCTTTTGAGACTCTGGAAATAAAAATATATTATATTCATTTATGTAAGTACGTTTTGATAAATGTTATGCTTCTTAAACCTTCTTCCATTTATTTTACAACGCACGTAGAGATCTTTCATTCTAAAGTGCACGCCCCTCCAATGTCTTTACTCATACACAAAAAACTTATGTACAGACGAAATACACGCAAACTTGTTATTCTAATTGGTTACTCAGTTGCCGGACAGACACGAAAGTAGGAGCGCGCATCGATTATTGCCAAAAGTATAGTTAGCATTTCATAAAAAAAGAGGATATATATTTTTTATTTTTTATTGTAAATAATAATTAGATAAATATTTTTTCTTTAATAGAAAAATATGGAGAATTTTATAAAACTATGTGGCGAAAAAAACGGGCAAAACTTAACATCTATCATTATTTCATCATTAAAGTCATTGCTTTAATTAAGGGACGAATTGACATGATTGATAGAAATATTTGGGAAAATGCGTGTCGAAATGTGAATGATATTGATCTCAATATCATTCACATTTCGAATGTATGAAAAATTTTGAATTTATAATTAATATTGAATCTGTAAGCTGTGATAGCCCAGCGGTGAGACCGTGCGGCTCTCTAGAGACGATCATGGATTCAAACCCCGAGCAGGCACCAATGAGTTTTTCTATTAAAACTTATGTGTCTAATTCATAATTTATCACACGCTTTTCGGTGGAAGAAAAAATCGTGAGGAACCCTCTCTTCTTTGAATGTCTAGAGTTTCTTGAGAATTCGGGGGTATATGCATAACCTACCAATCCGCATCGGAGCAGCTTGGTATGCCTTAGCTCCAACCCTTCTCTCCTAAAACGAAGAGAGGAGGCCTATGCCCAGCAGTGGGATAGTAACAGGCTGTTACGTGCACGGTAAGCGTACGTAAAAGTATCGATCCAACCCTTATACTCCTCAATATCCTATACCAGCCAACCATCTTCTTGTGCCATAGCTTATCAAAATGGCCATAATCTTCAGCGATGAAGAAGTCGACAAATGACAAAGTCTATCTTATGGAATACTGGTAGTTCATTCGCGTCGACTTTAGCGTTAAAGTACCTTATTTTTACCATATTGCTTTTTTGCTTTTCCCTAAAAAAACTGCATTGTTTTAACCAGGGTAATATCGACCATACAACTACAATTAATTTTAATATTTGGTAACTACACTACTCAGCACCCTATATAAAAAAATCAGTTAATTCAATCAATCAATCAATGATCGATGTACACGATCTTGACATAAATATGGTAATTGTAAATACGGTACAACTAACAAAACTATTTTACAATGATTTTGTTTCCTCCTGATTTTTTTATTACCGCGCCGTGCCAGGTTAATCAACCATTACAAACGAAGCCAGATCTAAATTAAATTATATATATTTTCGTCAAAAATACACTTTTTTATAAGGATATTTAAGAATATTGACTTATCTCATACTTTTAAGTTATCAGTGGATTCATTTAATATCGTATCGTCAGTACGATATATCCCGATATATAAATTACAATCGTATCAAATTTGATCTCTATTACTCAACAATAATACAGACAACTAGACAGACATTCGCATTAATAATGTTAATATGGATAACAAACAAGCAAAACGTAAGGGAAATGTTAAGAACAAGTACAACACTCGAACTTCAAGCAGCGTGACATGTATACGGTGCGTGTAGACCGTTGTACACTTGACCTCACAAACGCAGTAGTTTTAAGGGTTTAAATACGTCTGCGTTATTCTGTTATTTTATTTACGTTAATTTACGAGAAAATAATTATGTATTTCACTGTTTTATAGAATAATTTATAGAATTAGGCGTTTCTTTGCCGAGGTCCACAATACAAAAATAATAATAAAATTATGTTGGTATAATCCGCGATAAAGTAAATAGAAAATGTATGTAATGCTAAACCTAGAATGGACTATACGTTTTCAAACCGTAAACATGCAGGATTCGTAAAAACACATGCACAAACCTCTACCTTCACATAAATACATCGCAAGTTGAATAAAATTATGAATAGCGAAAGCTTAACATTTAAAAATGTGTATATTTTGTATAGAAATACTAGGTTTTGCCCGCGGCTTCGCCCGCTTGGAGTTTGATCTGCCACATTGTTTCGTTGCAGAGCATTTAAGGTTTATTTTTTTTACTTTATATTAAAAAATATACCATATTTATTTAGTTACTCCTACATCCATAATTTCAGATGTCTAACTTAAAAACAAAAGAATTCCATACAATTTCGCGCCCCGCGAGATTAAGGCACTCTATGGCGCTCCATTTAAGTCAATCATATCGTGATAACTTTTAAACTATTCGGCCAAATTACTTAACGTCAAAGACAAACTTTATGAACATAAAATACTGAAAGTGACAAATGTCTTGATTTTTATAAAAGTATCATAAATATGCTATAATATGCATTATAAAATAGTATCTAATTTAATTATCTTTATGATTCACAATTTTGGTCATAGTGGCTTCGACATAAAAGGTAGTCGCGGATATGCTGTCGCGGATCTTTATTTAGAACTTTTTAAGACAAACAATACTACGAAACATCATCTTTGTGTAACTCCAATGGTTTAGGCAGCGTACGACAAGATAGCTCTCAGAGGCCAGATTATTCCGACTTTATCGTTATATTACATAAAATCATTACACATTGTAGCCTATATGTTATTCCGATGCCTAACCTATATAACTGCAAAGTTTATCCAAATCTGTCCAATAGTTTTTTCGTGAAAAAGTAACAAACATCCATCCATACTCACAAACTTTCGCATTTATAATATTAGTAGCAGGGAAGTAGGATGACTTATGCTTATAATTTATCGTTAAACAGAAAAATGCGAATAATATTATTTTCTAGTCATACCGATAGCTAGCTCTGGTGGTAATGTAGCCACTGCAGGATTACTATTGCATTTAGGTTCACAAGGACGATGTGCGTGGGGTCGAGGTGAAGGGCATTCAAAGTCGCTGGCTGGAACGTTGTCGCCGCGCGCGCATACTACTGTCCGCCTCTGAACTCCAACCCCGATGGTACAATTTCCTACACACTGCAATAAATGTTAACAGTAAATTTTCCTTACAGCTTATTACAGACTCTTTGAAACTCGTCACTTTTTTTAATTATATGTCTGTCACCCCTAGTTCGCACGGACGTAAAAATTACGTCGCGTTAAAATTCCACAATAGGCGTTATAAGAAGTTTCGTATGGTAAATTCAGCTTAACACCCTCGCCCTAACGACTAAAATGGAACACTGCACGATAAAAATACGACGCGATATAAATACGCTGTCGTGTGAACAGATACCTGGATACCTATTTGTTTCAATTATGCGTAATTTTTACGCGCGATAAAATTCATCCCGTGCGTACGAGGGGTAATACACGGTTCTGGTCGCCGACTATGGGTCTCATGAGAAGGCTCAGAGTCGCTCAGCGGGCGATGGAGCGGGCTATGCTCGGAGTATCTTTTCATGACCAAAACAGAAATGAAGACATTCGTAGAAGAACCAGAGCCACCGATATAGCTCGGCGTGTCTCGAAGCTGAAATGGCGTTAGGGCATTAGGTCAATGAACAAAGGATATTTAGACTTATGGTCAAATTTAAATGAAGTATGCAAAATGATTAAATTATTTTTAGATACAGACACAGACACTTCATGTCATTCAAAGAAAATTTTATTACTTTTCAGAACGTAAAGTCACTTTGTGTATTAAGTTCAGTTTATTACAGTAATAATAATTAGACAAATAAGCAAATAGACTCAATATGAATGGATCCCTTCTAGAAAAATTACCTCTCCCCATTCACTAGAATACCAAATTGGAGGACATTCCCCGCCGCAGTTTCTCTCATGTTCAGGCTTAACATCTTTGCAAGCGGAGTCCCGTAGATGTCTTCCACTACCGCCGATACATAGAACGCCTCTAACTTGTTTACCTCCACAAGGAGATGAACAAGACGACCATTCACCTAAAACACATTAAAAATATAGTACCCGGCAACAAATAATGCACATCGACCCTTAGAGAGAGAAAATCGGATAGACTCTGCTTCATAGAGCATTGTTTATGTCGCAAAGACTACCGATACACGTCGCCCTAAGCCGTGGTCCGGCCTCACAGGAGGCACCCTTAGGACGACGTTCCCCGACTTAAGTAGAGCTTCTGCGCTCTACTCCCTGCATTTCGCAACCTCGGCGATGCTTCTGCGCTCGCCCGTCCCGCCCGGTGACGCTGTAAAAGCCATTAGGGCTAACAGCATACAGTCAGTTCGAAAAAAAAAAAAAAAAGACTACCGAACCCGTGTGAAATGTGACACACTAACTAAGTGACAGTGACAACGCTCTACGAAACCGAACTGGCCGGCTGTTTAGTTCTAAACATCGATGTCATTATTTAATGGGTACTATGCGTGGTTTTTAAGAATTATCTCAAATATATAATAAATAATTAGTAATTATTTACTTAGTCCTATATAAACAGGTGTCAAGCTCTGATTGAAACTATAATTATATTTTTTAATGTTCGTTATATCTTGAAAATTTCGTTTGTTATAAATTGAAATTAAAAAATGGAATAACTGAAAACTCGTTATTCGTTGGAAAGAGGACACTTGGAGAGTCTATAAAACATCAATATGAACAAAGATTTCTCATATCCTATGCAAGGAAGCGGGAATATAATCAGCACTATGGCAGACAGTTTCTGAATTAAATTGACAAAACAATAGTGTACGAAGGTTCTTATTGCATATCTGATATTAATTAATAAATATATAGAATTTAATAATTAAATCAAATCAAAGTGAAACAATAGCTTTATCTAACTGCAAGTAGCGCAATCTGTAATTTACTTGATTACTATTGCAATTAATTTTTTATAGGGGTGCCTCGGTCGGTCGTGGCTTCTCGCCACCCTTCAATCAATGACTAATCAAAGTCATACCATCAGCCCTCCACTACGCGTCGCCCTAAGCCGTGGTTCGGCCTCACAAGAGGCACACTTAGTTCCCTAACTTTAGTAGAGCTTCTGCGCTCTACTATCTGCATTTCGCAACCTCGACGATGCTTCTGCGCTCGCCTGTCCCGCCCGGTGATGCTGTAAAAGCCTTTAGGGCTAACAGCATACAACCATTCCGAAAAAAAGGTGCCTGTTTTCTGATGTCGATCGTTAGTGGCTTCACACTATTCTTCCGACGGCGTAGTGACTAAATATAGTCATACCATCAGTCCTACACTACACTTCGTTCGAAGCCGTGATCTGTCATCACTAGCGGCGTCCTTAGAACGGTTTAACCCAAGGCTAGTCGAGCTTCTTTGCTCTATTTCTATTTTCCACGTTACGCATCGTCCGAGCAGCTTCTTCACTAGCTCGGTGGTTACTATAAAAGACACTAAGACTAATAGCATACATTTAGCTCGATTTTTTTTTTAATAATTGGTGCTTATTTGTTTAGTATTACCAGTGAACCATTGTCCATTATGTGGGTCGCATGCTATCCTAGGTGTGCATGATCGAGATGAATCCGGCGAATTGGGGGAACAACCAGAAGGATCAGCACACCGAACAGCTCTTGTTTGCAGACCTTCACCTACACACCACCCTACACACTGTAAATGTCAATACTAGTATTATAAATGTCATATAGTACGAATCATGGATCGAGCTATGCTCGGAGTATCTCTACGTGATTAAAATAGAAATGAGAAGATCCTTAGAAGAACAAAAGTCACCGACATAGCTCAGCGTCTCGCGAAGCTGAATTGGCGATGGGCGGGGCACTTAGTGCGGAGAACCGATGAGCATTGCGGTCTTAAGGTATTGGAATAGCAACCTGGCATTCCCTCCCTGACCCTCTCTCTGTCGGACATGCTTTCACGGAATATCCACTGGACCGATATTGATAAAATTTATCACAGTGAAAGGGTATACACTTGAGTAACACATACGAATAAATAAAAATTGCATAAACAAGCAATTTTTGCTTGTTCCCGAAAGCAAACCCAATTTATTATTCATAGTTCATTATTGAGGGTACTTAAACACTTAAGCTAGCTGCAATTAAGTACTACCAGTATTTAATAAATAGCAAGATTGTAAACACTAATAGGTTTTAGATATGTTTCACTTACATAAATCAATAAGTACTATAAATTAGAATTCACTGATAAATATTAATAAGTAAAAAACATTTGTATGATACCTCAGACCAGTCTGTATGAAGCCATCCACCTACTCCAGTGCTGAAACTATATTCAGGTCCAAGCTCAGTGTCTGTTGAATTTACAGCTATAGTATAAACTGGGCCATCCCTAAACGTATCTGTCTGAACCCTTGCTTTGCTTCTTTCAATTTGTCTTATTCCAGGACTTAAAACACAATCTGGTATATTACAAGGTTCTTTTGTAGGAGGTTTTGGTGCTGGGCATTTCTGGTCACTGATCTACAAATGACAATTGAGTAACTAATTATTTATGTTCTTTGTAATTAATAAGTAATTTAGTTACTAATTTTTTTTTTTTTAATGAATGACTGTATAGCTTATGCTTGGGTTATAGTTACCTGAAACAGACGTAAATAAAGAATATTCAAAAGACAAAGTCTTAAAAATGAACTACTAATAAAAAATGAAATAACAAAAACATAATAGACATAACACGGAATCGTAACTAGTGATAAGAATTATTGTTGGAAAAGAGCAACCGCCGAGTTTCTTGCTGGTTCTTCTCGGTAGGAACAGCTTTCCGAACCAGCAGTAGATGTTGACGATTCAAAAGCACTTGCATACAAGTTTACTTGGATAAAGAATATTTTGAATTTGAATTTGAATTTAAAATAAAATAGCAGTAAATCAAAGCATTACTGATTTCGGTGCAATATAATTATGTGCCAAAAAGCGTAGCAGAAGGTTTTTTGTGTTATCAAAATCATACGTTAAGTAAGGTAGTTCAAACTCGTCTATCTCTTGAACTCGTAAAATATATATCGCAGTAGAAAAATTTGCTAAGAGCCTATAAATATAGCTTTTAAATATTTGATCACTCCCGTCACATATTGGACCTGAATACATTAAATTACATATAATTTCATACTTAATATTAATTATTAACTAAATATTTAAAATTTGAGATCGTCCTTTTTTCAAACGGTGGATAAAATAAAGATTTGCATTCTTACATTCTTTTTCATACCTTCGTAATACCTCTAGAATGATCTTGAACGCAACCAACAATACGAGTTCTTGTAGCTGGGCCACATTTCGGGCAAGGAGACCAGGCAGCGGCTCGCCACCGTGGCGCACAAGGGACTTGACTGCATCGACGTCTTTTACCTGGTGGTGGCGAGCCCGAACAATGTACTGCTGATACTTCACGATCTTCTATTAAACTTGCTTCAACACATCTATATTTACCTACCTAAAAGTAACATTATAATAATCAATGATTATTATCATTAATTATGTTGATGACAGTAAATACTTGTATCATCATTTTCCTTCCCTTATTTCGTATCATATTTCCTACCACTCTAAGTGATGTCGACAGAATCATCCTCCATTCATCTTCCATCCTATTCTATCATTCTTAAACTTTCTTTATTAAAAAATATCGTACCAACCTTAGGCACACAGACCCCATTACTCGTATGATAGATAATTATAATAAAATTTACTGGACATCTGACATTGACATATTTTCGGATTCCTTTACCACTTTAAAAAAAAATATTTGCTGACTTAATTTAATTTAATTATTCGTAAAATTTAATCTAAATTATTTGGAATTATATAACTATTTTCGACATTATACATTACACATTATTTTTATTTCTTGTCATGTAATAGATATAATATAAAATTGTAATTTGGGTTTATTTAATTGTATATTTTGGTTATTTTAAGGAATATTATACAATCTAGACTGTAAATATTTTGATACTGTAATGATAAATTAGATCGCTTAAAATATTTATAATGACAAATATTGAATGTTGTACATGCCTTTAAGTGACGTGTTCACCCAGAACAAAAATTTATACACTAAATATGTAATTATTAATTGTAACTGTGTTCATGTCTTTGGTGTGTCTTATATAAATAAATAAATAAATAAATAAACTTGGGTGTTACGTATGGCCTTTTGTATGCATATCATTATTCACACAATCCATCCGTCTTTTTTTTCGGTCTCCCTTTATCATGTCCCATTGTCATGTATAGAGTAACTTAATTTTAATGTTATGCTGTTTTTTCTCAAATATTAAATCGAGCATATCGAAATCGCTTAGGACTAAGACTGGTATGAAGTATTACTTACTTGAATACCTCCACCACAACTTCTAGAGCACTGAGTATACGATAATATCTTCCATATAAATTTCCTTCCTCCTACAACATTGTCTTCAAAACTATTTTCTCTTGACGATTCTTTAATCAACCCAGCTGAGTCTGGATGTTTTGAAATAGTTCTTGAATAGGTATCAAAACCATGATGACGTCTATTATGTTTAGGAGACAGTGTAGATTCTGGTAAGTTAGATTTAGTAATTGACTCCACGTCTGCCTCACCTGGCAGTGATTCAGTAAAGTATTCGTATTTTATATTTGGACTTGGCTGTGTGTATAAAACCTACAAGTAATGATTGTTGTTTTGTTAAACATCGTACGCAAACATGCTCATACTGTGCTATGGATGATAAAAATTTGGGTATTTATTATTGCGTATTAACGCCACCAGCTACAGATTACTTAGATACTATACTTATATTTACCAAATTCAAACTATTTGATTCAATATAGTGCGTGATGATATACGGAGAGCATTTCGTATCCGAGTACATTCTTTACCTAATAAATAAGATTTTTTTGGTATTTATTGATCGATTATTCAGATTTTTAGACCACAATGAAAACGAATTGCTCCTTGAAATAGTATATTTTTATGATATAATTTAGATTTAATACTTACATACGAAGCTGATAGCTCTTCGATGAGATCCTGCAACTCTTTCGTGGAGGTCACGAGTTGAAACCCGGGCAAACACCACTGAGTTTTTCTCTTAAATTTATGTGTTCAATTGATATCAGCAATTTATCGCACAATTTTCGGTGAAGGAAAACGTCGTAAGGAAACCTGAATATCTCTAGAGAAGTTCTGGGCATATGTGTAATCTACTAATCCACATTGTAGCAGCGTGGTAGGTCTTAGCTCCCACCTTTCTCTCCTAAAACGGAGTAAGGAGGCCTTTGCCCAGCAGTGGGATAGTAACAGGCCTTTTTTTATTACCTATATGGTATAAAATCTGAAGCTGCGGTGAGGTCGATACATGATCAATACGTAAGTGCTGCGGTGGCATTAATACCTGTATTGAAGTTAGTAGTAATATTCAATCTTTTACCATAATGTCTATAGAATTATGTGTCGGGCCCATTGCGAAAACTGAATCCAGACCAACATTTCTCGTATATATAAACCTTGCTCCAGCAGCTTCATAGACACCTGGAGTGCTAACGGCAAAGTCTCCATTCATTATGTACGACCCATTCGATATTTTCAATGCTAAAAAAACAATTGTGTTCTTACAAATCAAACAAGTAAAGGCATTTATATTAATTACGTTACTTTATTACTAGACTAGCTGACCCGGCGATGTTCGTACCGCTTAATAGTCGATTCTTTAGAATAAAAATTAATACTTATTCTGCTATTCGGAACACTATCAACTAGTCTAATAAAAAAAGAAAAAGAAAGTTAATAAATCAACAATGATATAACGTAAAACAATAAAACAAATGAAACAACAATAAAAAACATATTTTAAAAATATAATATTGACGACAAAAACACGCACACGGTGTATACCCATACACTCGCATGCACCCATTCCAAAAACTCACACGCACACACACTTTCACATACACACCCAAATACACAACAATAAGTATAGATAGTAATAGTAGTAGTAATAAAAAAGTAAGCTTATAATTATTATTGTTATAGAAGAGCGAGATTCTTCTGAAACTGGCATTGTCATGGTTAAAAGAAAGTTTGACAAACCCTGTATTTAATTTAAGCATGAAAAGAAATAAAAGTTATTTATTATTTATTTATTTTATTTATTATAAAACACTTGAATTTTATTTTTATAGTCACTAACAAAATCACAATGAAAATTACAATTTCAGATTTAATTTTTATACGATACTAACTACACTCAATTATCTTGCCTTACCGGAACCCCTCCACTAACACAAACTTTATATTATGATATAGTTTAATATCGACGTCAAATATTATAACGAATCTTTTGCATATAGAAAAGTGTTGTTTCTAGACCTTTTCAGGCAACTTTTAAAAATTTTCTGTCCTTAAGAACCATCCTCGTACTTCAAGGAATATTATTAAAAAAAATAATAAGCAAAATCGATTCAGCTGCTCTCGAGAATTGCGCTTAGCAACACATTCAGAAATATTTCTATACTATAGATTATTTTGTTTTTAACATTATAAATGAAAAAGTGGTTTGACTATTGTTGAAAGAGTGGATTACTTTTTATTTTGCCAATGATATTCACGCAGACGAAGTCACACATCGGAAGCTAGTAAAGTCATAACATAAGAGAATATTTTTTATCAAATAAAAACTTTAAAATTTAAGTCAAATCTAGAAACTAAAGATGTGGGAACTTTATAACATAAAAGAAGTATAGAAGTAATATACTAATCTTTATAGGAATTACTTGAAGTACTCTTCAAATCAAAGTAAACTCAATTTAGGGTGCATAATAGTATTTCTATCAAAAATCCATTACGAACATAAAATCCGAACGTCCAACATTATTTAACAACAGGTCGCAACATTCATAGGTTGTTAGCATTCCTTGAGTTTACATGGTTAAGAATTATTACACCGTGTACCGACCGGTATCTTATACTTGACCCTAACCTTTAGCCCTTGTACAAACAGTTGAGTCGATAAGTCTAAACGAATATCCAATCCAAATTTTAGTTATAGAATGGGTTAGTATTATACTGTTACTATTTGACCCAGCAAACGTTCTATTGCCATATAAATTACTTCTATGGTACTAATTTCATTATTGTAAATAATTTCTAATGAACATAATAAAAAAATAAATCGTCCAAAGAATAAAAATTCTCAAGAGTATGAAAAATAATATTATATACAAGATTGAGTAATGAATTTAGGGTTATATGATTCGATATGAAATAGAAATAGAATCGTCATCCTCCTGCCCTTATCCCACTCTAAGTGGGGTCGGCACAACATGTTGCATGTTGTCACATGATTTGGCTATAACGACCAGCCGCCTGCTTGACGTCAACTTACGACCCCTCGGTAAGAAAGAGGGTGGTCTATTCTACTCAACCGGATACCACACGGTGGGTCAACTTACCTTGTTGCCTTTTACGACACCTTGGTAAGTAATGAGGTTGGTCTATTCTACTCAGCCGGATACCACACAGCGGGTCGGCTTACCTTAGTCGCCTCTTAAGACACCTCGGTAAGAAATGAGGGTGGTCTATTCTACTCTGCCGGATACCACACGGCATGAAATAGAAATAGAATAGCTTATTTATTTCTAGGAATTTCATATATTACTCTTTTGATTCAGAAATTATTAAACTACAAAAAAGTACGGATAAATCAAAAATCGCACTAAACGAATATTTATTAGTTAAGTTACTTTAAAAAATATTATTACACGCGTCCATCTTCAAAGTAAGTAGGTAACTTAATTCTCATAAGCAACAGACAATCGGTATATATATATAAATATAATTTTAAAAACTTAGATCTCGAATCGAAGAAGCAAAAAATTGTTTTTAGAAAATGTCGGGAATCGAACCCGCGACTTCCGGAGTTGAAGGTATTGTCACTGCTATCCAGTCAACTATGGATTAGTATATACAAAGTAGGCTTAGATAGTTTATTAACCTTTGCTATATAGAATTTATCAGTACATTGATCAAACATGCAAACGGGCCTTATTAAAGGAATCTATACAAAAGTCCAAATCCTGAATTGTAGTTTGAAAGCTAATTGATTTCAAATAATACGGAATTGAATGCAAGGTTATATATCTATTGATAATCGTACAAAACAACGTGGGCGTCACCATTGTTGCATTTACGAATGATTTATGGGCGATCTGATGGGCAATGCTGATTGATAAGTGACTAACCTAACGTTTGCGGCCCATTTGCAGTCATCAAAGGAACATTGACTGTGAACAAATGGGTGTCTAACGCAAATATGAACTATGTCATGAAACACTCATTCTTCTTAATGATATTGTGAACAGTTACATTGAACATTTTCCGAGATGATTTCCATGAAGGTTTGAATGGCCCGTTAGCGCGGGTGGCAGTGACCCTGCCTTCAGCTTCATGGTTTCGAGTACGATTTTTTATTTATTCAACTAACTGTAAATCGTCAAATCTTTTTAAAGAAGCTACCATAAGTCTTGAAGTTTGGTCCTGCCGAAGAAAAACCAGCAAGAACCTCGGAAGATAATGTTTTCAAAAAAATTATACAATTTACAAAAGTAATAATAAAATTATTTTGCTATAATCCGCGATACAGTAAATAGAAAATATATATAGTGTTAAATGTGTAGTGGACTATCCGTATTTTCATACCCGATACGTGCAGGATTCGTAAAGACACATGCACAAACCTCCACCACTTCCACCACAATACACAAGCACTACACACGTTCACTATCACAAACTCAACAATCGTTTCGCCCCGCAACCGAAGCATCATCAGGAGAAATACTGTATCGCGGATTATAGCAAAATAATTTTATTATTACTTTTGTATTATGGATCTCGGCAAAGTAACGCCTAATTCTATAAATTATTATACAATTTGATTAATTGATTACATGTTCATCATTGCAACCTCGATTCCTGCTGAGGGCCAATATTTAAAAAAAAATGCTGTTTCTGGACTCTGGGTATGTATTTAGTTACCAGTTGTCTATCACACATAACACGAGTATTAAGTCACTTATTTTGGGGATGGACACCGTGTGTAATTTATCCCACATATTTATTTATTTTGAATATTTATTTTAATATTTTATATTTTTTATCACTTTTATATGCGCAGTGATCATATCTAGCTAAACATATTATTAATACTCTCTTATGTGAACTTACGTGTATACCGTATTCATCATTTTTTTTTTGCCAAAGCAGCTTGTAATGAAGGAAAATTCATATATATTTAATGCAATAAATAGACACCTAGGTCATCTTATATATTTGTTACTTCTTTCTTTTTATAATACACAGAGAAGATAGAACGATAAATTTAGACCACTCAAAGCAATGTAAAAAAATCTAAACTAGCCTTTCGGCCACGTGTTAATGTAGCCCAGTAGGTTTTTCAATTGCTCTCAAAACAGAACTTAACAGTTAAAAAAAGTGTTCCAATCATCACCAAACATATCATTCGTCATTTTAAAGATTGTCTGAAAATTTCATTAAAATCGGTCCAGACTTTTCGGAGTCTATAAAGGACAGACAGACATTCATTTTTATGTATTAAGATATACTATTTTCGTGTTTATTGCCTTTTTAAATCAATAAAATTTACAATGAATCGTAAAGCATATTGGGTTGCAGTCGAACAGGTGAATAATTATAACACAGCTATCCGAAACACGATTTCTTTTGCTTTACCAATGACGTATTATATGGTTTGAGGTTATTACATTTTATTATGTTTTGTACGATACAAAGCCGAACACGATGAATGAGGAAAAAAGGAAAAACAAGAGGTTTGATACAAACTGACGGATTGCTTATAAAATATACAGGTACCGCGAACTATAGCGGGTATTTTTTCGATGCAGCGCTATCTGGTTTGATTCGTGGTACTATCGCGTTATCCACATATAAAAACTTACCGATATAATTATCGCTAGATACGATTTCCGACACATTGAGACGGCAAGCTCCTTTAGGCACTGTCGTAACGTACGAATAGCCGAGAGGCAATCTCGGTCGTGCAAACAACCCGGAGACTAGACGTCTACCACATCGCACGTCAGTGTCACGACCCCCTGCGACTGCCAGTACAGCATCACGACCCACCACCTAAAGAAATATCAATAATATAACCTACAATAAAAATTGTAAAAGATTATCCGCAGAGTTTCTTGCTGGTTCTTCTCAGTAGGAGCAAACTTCCGAATCAGTGGTAGCCTCTTTTAAAACATTTGACGATCTAAAAGTAAATATTCATTTGAATAAAGAATATTAAATTGAATTTTGAATTTGAGTTTGAATAAGTTTTAGCCTGTGTTTCTTTTTATGAAACGCCTTTTTTGAAAGCTCATTTAATTTGAATGTTTACAAAATTCTGTGAAAGAAGTGAGGACATAAAAACTGAATTTTTATTATTCAAAGGAAGAGCAAATATGATGGACTTTAATCCACACAAAATTATATTAAATACTTCCAAACCAATAAAAAAAGCCGGATCAGTTTAAGATGTATGTCTACTACGGTGAAGAGAGCAAAGTATCTGAATAATGAAATGATGTTTAGCAGAATTCATATGACAGCATTATATAAATTCTATATCACGACATTGTCTAACCAAATCTCGTTTTCAGTACCCAATGTGAGTTTTTATCTAATAATCAATTTTGTTTTTTAAAACGTTGCATATGCCTGGCTTTATATATACTTGACGATATGTTTAACTGGAAGAAATCCCTTTCAGGAATTCTTCCGCCTTTCTATATGTGCTATTTCTTGTCTTTCTATTTGCTAACAATATTTATGTACAAAAAATAAATAAATGCCTCTAAATGCAAACGTTCTCTAAAAAATTAAATTAAATTCAAAATATTCTTTATTCAAGTAAACTTGTAAACAAGTGCTTTTGAATCGTCAACTTTACTGCTGGTCCGGAAAGCTGTTCCTACCGAGAAGAACCAGCAAGAAACTCGACGGTTGTTCTTTTTAAAATATAAATCTTAAAACTATAAACTATAAATCTTAAATCTATAAATCTTAAAGTTATTTTTAGTTATTACTGTCTCATACAGGGCAGAAGCGCAGCTATATCCACATACCCTTATCATCTAAGTAATCTTCAACAGGCTTTCTGTATCAGCCTCTTTTTAAAGAAGACATATCTTTTTTATTTCGAATAGATTTTTTTGCCATTTGTCTCGGAATTGTTGTTCTATCTGGTCTGGTTGCTTACTTTTTTACATATTACTGTTTACATTATATTATTACGAGCTATAAAAAAAGTTACGCATGTTTAAAAAAGTCAGACGTTCCTAGCCGTAATTTTGAACAGGGAACTTTTTTAGCCATCACGGCTTTCCATGTAAGACAAAGTAGGACATTAGGCCATAATACCAAAGTTAATTGATTCTCTTGCATTACAGATATAAATAGAAATTAATATGTATTTATTATATCGATATCATAATTTGTAAAAAAACTTTAAAAACTGATGTGTACATGTTTTGTACCTCTACGTGTGATAGATCTCTTACAAATAATTTATAAAAATAGGCTCTTTTTTGTTGAATTCCATAGTACAAAAGTAATGATAGAATTATTTTGATTATAATCCGCGTTTGTACAAACGCGAAATATAGCAAGATAATTCTATCAGGACTTTTTAATCTCTTATAATTTTATTGTTCACATACGTTTTACTTTTGCCGCTTCCAACATATTAGTTGTTTTTAAATTTCAAAGCATTAAATGGCAGGGGAAAGTTTACATTTTCTTATAGTTGTATTTAATCCGTGATACGAATTCCGGCAAAATCAATAATGTCAATTTCTAAAGTAAATCTTAGTTTTATTGCGGCCAATTTATACTTATTTATACATTGTGCCAACTACCAACGATGACACATCCCGCTTTAATATAATTGTTTTTCTCTTAAATAAGGTTCACGAGTTGTTGTTAAAGAATTTGTATGTTACAAGGAGGTAAAGTATTATTATTATTATTATGTGTTGTGTGTGTAGGTATTAGTAAAAATAAAACAGTCGTGTCACCAACTCGGTTGTTTGGTGCGCACAGGTCGCACATTAAGTCGTATGTCGCTTCGCCGACTAACGTAATCACAGTGGATACCAAATGATCATCAATCTGGTTAAGTTCGATAAATTATTCCACTCGTCTAATGTACGCCGACCACTTTTTACTCGTTAGATCAAAACACTCAATTTTTCCTATAGGCATTCTGAATAACACGCGGTACTAATTATTGACTTTAAACAACACCTAGATTTTACTCTTCGCCAGTTAAATATTGTAATATTAAATGCCTAATATGTGGCGACAATTAAACAACCGTCGGTGACACAACTATTTTATTTTTACTAATACCTACATACACAACACTATGAATCTTAATTGGCTTTACAGTTCAAATACTAACCGAACATTTCAATTGTCAATATCGAGTCGTGGTATTTATAATAATATTATTCCCGTTAATCGTGGAGCGTGAACATCGGGCGACATCCAGTCGCCGCTGACAGACGACAAGACAGGGCAATTATAGTAATGGTTGTACATTGTTCAACGGGATATGTCATCTCTGGTTGTACAAACACGTTACAACAGATTCGACTGATTGTGTCGCTGAAACATTATTCAGTAAACACCGTGGTTTTGTTTTCCTTATTCTAACAAGATGTTGATTTTGAAACTCATATGAAAAATGTAAGACAATAATTTCTTCTCCTTTAGCTTTATTGTTTAAAAAATCTTTGAATACCTAAAGAATGGAAAAAATCATTAATTACTCCGATTTTCAAGAGCGGAGATAAAAGTGACATTAAAAATTATCGTAGTATATCCAAGCTGTCGGTTATTCCTAAACTTTTTGAAAAAATAGTTTATGATACATTGCTCCCCTTATTAAAACCGTTACTTATTCCTAATCAACATGGATTTGTTAAGAAACGTTCCACCGAGTCTAATCTTAATGAATTTTTAGATATTGTTCTTAGGGGTATGGATGTAGGCAATCAGGTTGATGTTATATATACAGATTATTCGAAAGCATTTGATAAAATTTGTCATAAAATCCTATTGCAAAAATTAGAATATACAGGTATACATGGTGATTTACTTAGATGACTTTCATCGTATCTTCGTGAAAGATCTCAGGCTGTAGCGGTCAAAGGGTTTACATCAAGTTTTGTTCCCATTACCTCTGGCGTCTCACAGGGCTCTCATCTCGGACCTTTGCTTTTTAATATTTTTATCAACGATGTTATTAACTGCTTCAAAACTTCACATGTCTTACTATATGCAGATGACACAAAGGTTGTTAAAATTATAAAAAACGACCAAGATTGTCTTGATTTACAGAAAGATCTAACTCACTTAGAGCATTATTGCTTATCCAATAGTCTAAAACTTAATGTTGATAAATGCTGTGCAATAACTTTTTCCAGGAAAAAGAAACTAAAAATTTTCAATTAATCTTTATTCAATAAAAATCTTAAGCGGGTAACAGAAGTTAAAGATGTTGGTGTCTTGCTAGATTCTCAACTTCTTTTTGATAGGCACATAGAAAGTAAAATAAATAAATCACTTCAAATGCTAGGCTTCATTTTTAGACAAGGGGAAAACTTTAAAACTATTGAGACGTTTGTTATTTTATATAATGCCTATGTTAGATCTTATCTGGAGTATGCTTCAACAGTCTGAAATCCTCAGTATAAAAGTATATTGAAGCAATAGAAAGAATACAAATTAAGTTCATTAAAAGGTTATGCTTTAAATTTAAGAAATGCCCTAATTTCCTATCACTTGAGAAACGTAGGGAACATAGAGATCAGGCTTTTCTATATAAAATTATTAATGGTTTAATTGACTCCTCATTTGTTCTCGTTTAAATTCTCGTATGCATTTAACGTTTTCAACTCCTCTCTGTAAAACTAAATATGGTAAAAACTGTTTTATTACTAGATCATGTATTATGTATAATAGAAAATATAACAATATTAACTGTTTTGGTAACGGGTTTAACAAATATTTTTCTCTGGTTAAGAAACTGCCTGACGTCAACTTACCTTAGTCGCCTTTTACGACACCTCGGTAAGCAATGAGGGTGTTCCATTCTATGCAGCCAGATACCACACGGCACATACCTTAGTCGCCTCTTACGACACTTCGGTAAGAAAGGAGGGTGGTCTATTCTATTCTGCCGGATACCACACGGTGTTTGACATCGAAGTTTGGTTTTCGCCATAAATATCGAACGGTTGGTAATAAAGTCACCTAAAACTACAAAGTCGATTTGTTTCAAATTGAAATACCAAGTATCTTAGCGCCTACAAAATTCTGGAATGTTAAGGAGACCCATAACTTGGAAGAGCAAGAAAATACTCGTTTTTTAATAGTTCGTAGTGTGGTGTCATAGATAGCATTGAAATAAGGATTAGTTAATAAAGATACCGGCTATACTCACGTCTAATTTTATCGGATTAGCCCGACTAGTTTCGAAGCCGAGCTCGAGTTCGAGCCGGTATCTTTATTAACTATGAATATTCACGATAGTTTAAATTTAGAAATAAGGATTGCTAGGTTTGCAAGTCAATTAAGCCTAATTTAAAATCAAGTCACTTTTATGCGATATATAATATCCGATATAAATCATCTAGGTAACATAATAAGTAACAGACAGGACTAGTGTAGTTCGGCAATGTAATACAATGCCGATTTGCTACGCCATAAACATTACACAAGCTGTGATAGCCCAGCGGTGAGACCGTGCGACTCTTACAAGGGGAACACGAGTTTAAACCTGGGCAGAGATCAATGAGTTTTTCTATTAAAATTCATGTGTCTAATTGATAATTGCAATTAATCACACGCTTTTCGGTGAAGGAAAACATCGTGAGGAAACCTGCATATCTCTTAATAATTGTGGAGATATGTGTAACCTATAAATCCGCGTTTGCAGAGTTATGCAGTTTTCTTACAAATTTTTTTTAGTTCAAAGAAATCGTATGATGCATTTTAAATATGAAAATATAATATCAATAGATATATAGATATGTAAAGGATTACATCGAAAATATCTGATTCATAATGGACGTTATCAAATAAGGCTGTTGTTGGTTTGGCCTTATCAGGTTTTGCTAATGAATCTATATTGTCTACTTATATGGCAAAGGCAATATGTCTTAAGTATTTATGGATTCTATTTCTAAGTTTAAACAGTCGAAGTCAATTTAACGAGCTATGATTATTTTTTTACTACTTTTTTAAATTCATTTTATTCGTATATCTTTCGTAAATGTTGAAAAATATTTTGAATTCCACGGCGCAGTTGTTTGATTATCTAATAAGGGTTTAATTTCAGTGACTGCAAATATTAGTTTTTAGATATTGATCTACATTCAGACTGAGTTCGGCTGTGAATGACTATAGTACAGAAAATTGTACCCCGAGGCGATATAAGATCCAACTGAGTAACCGTGTTAAAACGGAGTGATTTAGTTGTGATAGCCTAGCGGTGAGACCGTGCGACTTTTTCGAGGTGCTCACAAGTTCAAAACCCGGGCAGGAACCAATGAGTTTTGCTGTTAAAACCTATGTATCTAGTGGATAATTGCAATGTATTACGCGCTTTTCGGTCAAGGAAAACATGGTTAGGTAACCTACATACCTGTGTAGTCAATGCTGGGGATACGGATAACCTACCAACCGCATTTGAGCAACGTGGTGGGTCCTAGCTCTAACCCTTCTCTCTTAAAATGTGAAGGTGTAGGCCTGTACTTAGCAGTGGGATAGTAACAGACTGTTACTTTAGAAACGTAGACAGATGTCTTAGAAGTCAATATATTGAAGTCACAGGTAATTTTATTCCTTAGACCTAAACTGTATATTTATATTGTTTAAGATTTAAGTATATCAGTTTAATCATTTAATTGATTAAAGACTTAGATTAGAGCATTAATAGCATAATCATTATTTATATAGGTTTATAGGTTCAATTTCGGATGCAAATGATCCACTTAAACATAATTTATGGTAAAGGCGGCGCCAAATTTCTATTGGCATATCCAATGATTTTTAAAATACCACAAATTTATGCGTAAGAATTTTATGATGCTGGATGACTTCATTATATCACTTTGTAAGATTGAAATCATGTAATTTGCATATTACTATTTATGATTATGTATATACTACCTTATGCGTCTGTGTGTGTCATGGTGTGGTAGCATTCATAAATTGAAAATTTTCTTAATTATTTCGCCTTGATTAAAACAACGTTCTAAACAAGACTTATTTGCACGAGGAAAATTCTAAGGATATGGGTATACTTATTATAATCATTATAGCTCCCATGACCCGAAAGATATGAGGGAAGGGAAGAAAGATTATTTAAAAAACCGTGTGAGAAATATCAACGAGTAACGTTATCTTCAAACATAAGTGTATCAGGTTAACATATATATGCAAGGACTAATAAGCATTATCAAAATACAGTTGTAAGGACAACCACTCAGTTGCCCCTTAAAAATAAATTACCAAAGATGCAAAATGAATGGATATAAATGTGTGAATGACGTCACGTTTTCAACAACACACAGTGTACCAGGAAAACATATACATTAAAGAGGTAAGTATATGATAGATACGCCAAATGCATACAAAATACGCCCAAACAAACAAGTTGGTTCGCAAGCTACTCGGTGTGAGTTGCTTGCATTCATTCTGAAGTCGTGTCCGTTCCGTACAACCCTAAAATCAATACTATCCGTCCGAAATTCAAAACAACCGATACCAAGGTATCATGAACGAACAGTAGTTATAATAATATATCCGTCTGTGTGCGTGTAACATAATCACGAGCATTACAACACACGCAAAGTTAACTTCAACCCCTTTATAATAACTAAGACTTCGGCTACAGTAGGCAGCGATTTATGATGCGTCTAGAAATGGAAACGAAACCAGAATAATACGTCAACGATAAAAGTGAAAAACCGGCGACAAAGTTGTCTATATTTGACACATGCTTTAGAAGACTTAAATAACTTCTTAATAAATATGTATAACGTAAGGCCATACATATTGATTTTTCATTTTATTATTTACAAGCTGTGCCAGAGGCTTCGCCCGCGTGGAAATCAGCGTGTCACAATTTTTTTGTAGAATTCAAATTTAAACATATAAGTAGTTATTGTGAGTTCACCATAAGAGATAGAGACATACTATCACGGACTTTTTTTTAGTATATATTTTTTTTGCTCCCAGCAAGCAAGTTTTTTAACAACTGCGCGATCTCTTAAACACAATTTACATAATACCGATATGTATGTACTATTTACTTAAACCATTCGGAAGCATTGCATATCTTTTGGTGGAAACCGTACAAAGAGATCCATTCAATAGATTTTGAGAAAATCGATTACATACAGACAGACAGCTTTGGGACTTTGTTTTATAATAAGTATAGATGTAACGTTCAGTCTTCTTTTTCAACCGATGGACGTCCACTGCTGGACATAGGTTTCTTTTTACTCCACAATCTTGTGCCGCTTGGACCCAGTGGCTCCCTGGCTGAGCTTTTTGGAGTCGTCTGTTCATGTCGTAGGGGATCGGTGGAGACAGTGTAAACATATACCCTAAAAATCAGTATTTTTACTGATGCACGGCTTTTCTGTAACCGCGGTAATGCGTAATATGCCCGCCTCCTTAAAACGAAGCTGTTCGTCCAAAATTCAAAACAACCGGTACTAGGACATCATAACTTATCAGAAGCTGTAGAAATGATATCTCTGATTATAGCTAATATTTTTTTATCCACACAATATTGTAAGTGAACCGTGTGTAAAGAGCAAGTATAGAGTTAAATAAAGTAAACAAATCGAAATTGATAACAATTCTGTCAGTCCGTCAAAACTACAAAAAAAAATGCAAATCAATATTAATTCTATTCAAGCTAACCAAGACTAAGCCTATTGACATTATTTTTAAATGATTTATAGAAGCAGGCGTTATTTTGCGGAATTCCATATTACAAGTAATATAACAGAACTAACTACTTTGCTATAATCCGCACGGGTTAAGTGAATGCATGCAAAGCCAATGTGTATGAAGCAGGCAAAATCCACGCACCTTACACATGCAGGACCAGTCACCACATGCACCCCAAGGCGCAATTCACCAGCAACAACGCACACAAAAGCAGCACACACACCCACCACCACAATCTCAACACATTATTTTTGAGATATTTTTAACTTAAGTTTCGAAACATGCACTTTCGGCCAGAGAGTAATGTTTGCAACAATAATTATAATGACGTTATTTATAATAATATGAATCTATAAAAATAGTTAATAATCATAAAAATCTTAAATATAATAATCTATATTTAAGATTTTTATCAATTAAAATGTATGTCATTATTTATTATTAATATTTATAATTGATGTGATGATAATATTATTTTTCAATATAAAATAAAACATTGCTAAAACGAGGAATTTCTGTTATTTTTATTTTATTTTATTTAATACATGTACAATAAAACTTACGAACAAAGAAGAATGGACATAAAATGAAATCAAGGGGTATGTAAACAAAATTGTGTTTAAAAATTACAGGTAGCAACAGTAGCGAAAAAATCAGATTTCGAAAATATTATATTTGGTTATTTTTATTTTTTAATGTAAAGATATTATTAATTAAAATAAAGATTTAATTTAATTTGATTCCTGGGTTAAATCCACTAAGTTATCTTATAAATGTAAATCAAACGCATAAAATCATAAATAGCGTATTACTCAAATTTTTATTAGACAATTTTATTGTATTTCTAATATTTTTTTTATGACACGGCTCTCATCACAAGTATGCTAGGTCCAAAAAAAATGGTTTTAGACATTTTTAATGTACTTGCAATTTTAATTCAATAGTTACAAATAAAATTGTATTTTTAATTGTGTGTATTAAAAAAATTGGTAAAATTTTTTAGACAAGTTGGGTGTAGAGATATGAATGAGGAAGCCACGTTTTAGTCAAAACATAGCCTACCAGACCATCACATTTTTAGAAGAGATATTAAGGAGGTCTGCATAGAGTATTCTGTAGGTAAGGCAAAGGTGAAAAATTCCTAAAGTACTCTGTAAAATCAATACCACCACCCGAAATTAAAAGAAATCTACTTCAGGAAATCATAAATAAACAAGGGTATTACGAAGGTTGATAATAGATTGAAATATTGAATGCTTAGTAGTTTAAATGGATTTCAAAAAATTTCACAACTAAGCGATTATTCTTAAAAAGTCATATCAAAGCAATTAATTATCAGATAGAAATTAGAAATTTGTACCAGAAATTAAATTTCACAATGAAAAGCGTAACAAGATAATTTATAGAATTAGACGTTACTTTGCAGAGATTCATAATATAAAAGTAATAATAAAATTATTTTGCTATAATCGGCGATAAAGCGAATAGGAAATATGTATAATGCTAAATGTAGAGTGGACTACCCGTTTTTTCATATCCGATACATGCATCATTCGTAAAAACACATGCACAAACCTCTACCACCGCCACCACAATACAAAGATATCTTTTACAACAAAATATGTTAACTAGTAAAAAGTATTTATTTATTTATTTATTTATTTATTTATTTATTTATTTATTATAGAATTACCAACAGGTTACATCGATTAGGATGTAGACCCACTTAAAGGTAATCACACCTTGCGCTGTGGTTGGGTCTATAACCTTTACATAGCATATATAAAGTTAAATTTAATTTAATTACAAAACACAAAACATACACACACGCACACACACACATAAATGAGTAAATGTGTGCGTGTGTGTGGAAAGAATAGTTATATAAGTTAGAGATAAAAAAAGAAAGTTAAGAGCTAGAGGGCATGTATTCCAGAATGGGCCCCTTGTGTCTGTTCAAAATATCTGGCAAAGTAATGGCGCTTTAGTTTCGATTTTAGTTCATAAAGTGTGTCTCCAAATATGTCAAGATTGACCACCTTACTAAGCTCATTGAATGACGATATCATTCAAGTATAACAAATCTATCCATGAACACATGAAGAACACACATTCAAAATGATTTTTTTTGGCTGGTAAAATGAAAATAACCAACCCTGTTACGCAACTCACCTCCAATTCAAAACATGAGGTACCAGGCGATCATGAATATGAAAGAATTCATGAAAGCTTTTTCCCACCCCACGATTCACCTCCCACCCCTACTGCGCGCTGAAACGAGCGCCGGTAGAAGTCTCCCTACCAGACCTGCCTCCATCATAAAAGCCACGCCCACTGTATTTGCCATTTTATTTTGTTCGACAACTCTTTCCCTACTTACCTTAACAACCACGGGGTCGATTACCTTTGGAGTCAAATTAAAATATCCGCACATTGATTTAAGTTTAGTGAAAGGTTTTAATCGATTTTTTTCTATATCCCCTAGCTCTAGCTTATATTCCCTGCTAAATGATAGAAAAATTCCAATCAAATGGTCCATACGCTTGTGCCGTATTATAAAAAGGTTGCTACATGTTTTTATTTGATTGAATCGTATATGCGAGGAATTATCTTGGATTATTAAAATTTTCTTACAACGGACATTAAAAAATAGACCACAGAGAAATTTTTTCTTTTTTATTTTTAAAAATTGCGTTCTTTCTGAGAGAAATTCACCACTGGTAGCTTCATTAAATCTAATTGATTCATGACGGTTCTAATATGCTTCCAAAAGGTTATTTGAATACAGAATATTGATTTGATTTGTAAGTTTACTTTAACTTTAGTACATACCAAATATGTTACATAAGCTTTCAGGTCCCTTAAGTTAAATTCTGCGATCCCTATAAAATAAATACAGCGGACCTCTAGTAGACAATTATCCATCGGTCGAGACCAAATCGAAAAAAGGAACTCTATTTCAATAGCAAATAATGAATTTATAGTAGTTTATGATACTGTTGCATAATAAGGGTTCTTATAACACGAGTGTGGTTTAAAAAAACGAGCCGCAGGCGAGATTTTTTATAGTGTCACACGAGTGTTATAAGACCAAGTTATGTACAGTATCATACACTACTTTATCTACTCTCATACTATAATACGTAAAACGTACGTTTCCATTCCGTGAACTCGTGGTAATATTTAATATAGTTGCTCCTAGATTTCGTCGGCAACAGGTTCACGATCATGTTTAACGCAGCTTTCAGAATATCTGGTGGTATACAATTACCACTATCCCCGCTCTCAGACATGTTTTTACACAAAAACTTATTTTTTTACAAACAAAACTAAACTTCGTTTAAATATTGAATAGATTTTTTAAATGTCATATATTGGCGCCAAGGCGCAAACATCGATTGCGCATGCGTGTTGCGTCGCCGCGGACCTATTCATTGAAACCTTTTTTTTAAGGTAGAAGTTCAACTTCCTTGGTCCGGCTGGAAATTGTATAGGTGTATTGATATGATTAAAAAGTTACATTATGATGCAGGTGTCCATACAAGACCTATATCGTAATGAAACTTTTTAATTTTTTATTTTTGTTCTGTACGTAATGTTTGTCATAAGAATTATGTTTTCAGTTTTATAATCTTTGTATTATAGTATCAAAATAGATAAAAATAATTTCACACGTAGCTTAAAGCTTGGCGCTTATTACGATATTCTATTAAAAGAAGCAAATTTCAATTAAAACCGCCTTATTTATATGGACGCGTCCTGTCATCAAATCATTCGGCTTTTGGCTTTTTCACAAACCAAATTAAGATTAAATTATCATAAAAATTACAGTCTTGACAGTAATATTAATTAGTAAATAGTTAATATTATATGGACAGATAAATCAAATGTAGTAGTAAATGAAAACGTCTACTTATATATAATTAATTAGGCTTAAGTGTGAAACGAATGACCTGTCGGTAAGTGTTTGGGTCGACGGGCGTTTATAATGAATATATCTTTTACATAATTTGTACGCGGATGGATAAGAGAGATATTTTGCAGTGCAATTTAGTTGATATGTACTTACATGTTAGTCGTAATGGTGTAACGGTGAGGCCGTCTTGAAGGCCTCGAGGTTCAAGCCCGGGCAAGCTTGAACCTTATTTAATTAATTAGTAATCACAACCACGTTTTAACTTATGTGCTTAATTAATAATCACAATGCATCGCGCGCTTTAATGTGATGAAAAACATTGTGATATAACCTACACATGCGTGGCGAATTTCGGTACCGTGTGTTACTGTACTAATTGAACAAAAATGAATTAACAATACCAATTTTTTTTTATCCTGTATTTAAATGTATTACCAGATTAGTAGATTCTTATAATTGGTAAGTCTCTAATAAATTCTTAATTCAGCACATCCAGGTTTTTAAACGAAAAGTTATCACGTTTTTCCTGTCGCGTTAAATCCTTGTTTTATAATCCATAGCTTTACCATTTTTTTAATAATCTTTGTTGAATAAAATTATAAACCAACCAAACAACCAACCAGTTTAAGATTCCCTTCAACATCAAAACATGCAGTATCAGAAACACTGAGGATTTAATGAAAGCCTTTCTATCCTACACCACTCACACCGCCGTTTAGTTGCGCATTTAAATGTGTGCATGATTTTTTGCTCAGTCTGTAGGCAGCTGTCTGCACTGACATGTGACTTAACAAATGCGTTCCTTGATAAGAAAATTATATCTGCTTAAAAGGAACAAAATTATTAAAAGCTATATTAATATTTTAATAAATTTGATTCTTAAGATATGTCCTGAGAAAAATATTATACATAGGCATAAGAAGACACAAATAACATAATATAATAATCTATAATATATAAATGATTTATAGAAGCAGGCGTTACTTTGCGGAATTCCATATTACAAGCAATATAACAGAACTAACTACTTCGCTATAATCCGCACGGGTTAAGTGAATGCATGCAAAGCCAATGTGTATGAAGCAGGCAAAATCTACGCACCTTATACATGCAGGACCAGCCACCACATGCCCCCCAAGGCGCAATTCACCAGCAACAACGCACACAAAAGCAGCACACACACCCACCACCACAATCTCGACGATCGTTTCGCCCCGAAACCGAAGCATCATCAGGAGGATAGGCTCCACGACAAAAATCGTACTGTACTGTACTGTACTGTACTGTACTGCACTGTATCGTACTGTACTGCAGAACGATTTTTGTCGTGGAGCCTATCCTCCTGATGATGCTTCGGTTTCGGGGCGAAACGATCGTCGAGATTGTGGTGGTGGGTGTGTGTGCTGCTTTTGTGTGCGTTGTTGCTGGTGAATTGCGCCTTGGGGTGCATGTGGTGGCTGGTCCTGCATGTATAAGGTGCGTAGATTTTGCCTGCTTCATACACATTGGCTTTGCATGCATTCACTTAACCCGTGCGGATTATAGCAAAGTAGTTAGTTCTGTTATATTGCTTGATCTATAATATATAATTGACCGTGGATTGTACGCGCGTAAATTCGACAGTCTTTACTCTTAAAGTTTCCAATTTTGATACATACTTGTATATCAAATTTACAAAGTATTTATGTCAGGTTTCAATTAAAAATTTATGTGTGTCATTTATCTTAAATACTTTTATCTTTTTACCATCGTTTACCATCTGTGCCACTAATGAAAATAATTAAATTAATCAAATCGATCATAGAATCTATGTCTTGATTAGATATGACATTTTAATGCATTACAATTTGCACTGTATGATCGTATATTATATATCCTATATTTCACTATACTAAAAATGCATGGAATTTATGATTCCTGTTTAGTAAACACAATGTGTTAAATATTATATGGAAATAACGTTCCTTTTGAAAGTCCGTTAATTCAATTAATAGATAATGTAGTGTTAATTGGATTAATGCGGTCTTATTAAGAATTCTTTAGTCTCTAGTTCAACCCGCCATTTTATGTTATTTTTATGACCTCGTTGACGTCACTAGTAGCATAAACTTCCAAGGAAGCAATAAAATATTATCAGTCTTACTTCAATTTTTAGTTTTATATTTACATAAAGTAATTCACAGATTAAATATTGGTTCAGTATCATGAGATAATTAACTTCCTAATATATAAAATATTTAATAATATAAAAGTTTTTTCGTACCATAATTTCTTCTCTTCTTCTCTCTAATAAGAATATACAATATTTGTAAGAGAGGGCGGGAGTTGCAAGCAAAGCGATACTTCTTTACGATACAATTTATACTATAGTTGGACTTAGATCAGTGTTGTTGGCATTTTCAAATATTTTTTTTGCTAATATGCTAAAACTGCAATAGCCTAATTAAATTTGGAATAAAATATGTTCTATCAAACGAAATTCAATGAATAGAAGGATATGCGTACAAATTACTTTTAAATGTTGACTAAATACGAATATGCTAGTAATATTATGTCTAGCTCATAGAGTTATTTATTGTACATGAGAAGAGAGCCATAGGTCGGCCTGTAAGTGAGAGTATTTCACCAAATAATTAATTTAATAATTATTATTTTTTGTAGCCTAGTTAATAACTAGTCTAGGGTGTGGTGTCTTCGATATTATTACAGATCGAAGTACCATCGTACGTGTATTTGATTGCTTATATTAATGAGTTAGGCATCTAATACGATCTTTTAACTATAGAAATGTTTGCTGTGCATGCTGATATTGCTATGCTATGCTGATATGATATGCTTATGCAAAAGTAATGATAAAAATATTTTGTTACAATCCGCGAAAAAGTAAATAAGTAATATATATAATGCTAAACGTAAAATCGCTTCGCTTTGCGATTTTGTCGTTGAGTCTATCTCATGATGATGCTTCGGTTGCGGGACGAAACGCCTGTTGAGTTTGTGATAGTGAACGTGTGTAGTGCCTGTGTATTGTGGTGGTGGTTGTATGGTGTATTTTTACAAATCCTGTATGTATAGGGAACGAGAATAGTCCTCTCTACATTTATATATATTTCCTATTTACTTTATCGCAGATTATACCACAATAGTCTTATGATTACTTTTGTATTATGAATTTCCGCAAAGTAACGCCTAATTCTATAAATTAGATAATCTTTTAAGTTATATCAAAAAAATCTACAATTGTAGGTTATGTAAATGATTAAACTACATAATTACTTCGAACTTCTTAAAGACTATTGAAGAAACATTCCGAACCAGTGGTAGTTTTGTTCAATCTAATTGCCCCTTCACGGTTCAATAGTGTCTCCAAAAGTTTACTGGCACAAAATCTTTATTTATGGAAGCTTTTGATTTGTTTTCATTCTACTTCTGATGTAAGAAATGACCATAGAACGCGTTGTGTGTGTAGGGTTTAGATATATAACAAAAAAAAATTTATAAATACTTACGATGATCAGGAAAATGATGACTAGTCCAGGTGGATGCGACATCTTCCCTTATTTTCGTATTAAACCACGAAGGTAATTTATAACAGATTAAGAACACATTTCCTGTTCTTGAACCTATCGGTAGATTATTATAATTTTATGTTTATTCATTATTCCTCTTTCGAACAATATTATATACTAAAATGCAACTTTTTATCACAGTTTCCAGAATTTTATATGATATAATTACAAGCAATACAACAGAACTAACTACTTTGCTATAATCCGCACGGGTTAAGTGAATGCATGCAAAGCCAATGTGTATGAAGCAGGCAAAATCTACGCACCTTATACATGCAGGACCAGCCACCACATGCACCCCAAGGCGCAATTCACCAGCAACAACGCACACAAAAGCAGCACACACACCCACCACCACAATCTCGACGATCGTTTCGCCCCGAAACCGAAGCATCATCAGGAGGATAGGCTCCACGACAAAAATCGTACTGTACTGTACTGTACTGTACTGCACTGTATCGTACTGTAATGCTTCGGTTTCGGGGCGAAACGATCGTCGAGATTGTGGTGGTGGGTGTGTGTGCTGCTTTTGTGTGCGTTGTTGCTGGTGAATTGCGCCTTGGGGTGCATGTGGTGGCTGGTCCTGCATGTATAAGGTGCGTAGATTTTGCCTGCTTCATACACATTGGCTTTGCATGCATTCACTTAACCCGTGTGGATTATAGCAAAGTAGTTAGTTCTGTTGTATTGCTTGTAATATGGAGTTCCGCAAAGTAACGCCTGCTTCTGTAAATCATTTATGATATAATTATTAAACAATTTATTCATTTTATTAGTATTGGAATATAATTAAAATCATAATAATTAATATTTATGTCTTTATGATGTTAATCTTATTTATAGCTGCTTTAATTTCTATTTATTCTTTATTTTTTTTACGATTTACAAGTTTGGAATATTTAATCTTTATTTTTATATTTTATTATTTTTTGAATATTATATTTTGTATATTATATTATTTTTTATGATAACTGATATAAATCTTAGTGAAACTGACTATTGGTGATAAACGTAGTTAAAAAACCGATAAATTTAGGGTTAACCAATAAGCCAAATATCAGTAGTAGAAGTTCGATTGCCGAACAAATTATGTATGTAAATATGATTTTTCGCTGTAAGTGAATGTACAAATTCTGAGAAAATAAATTCTTTAATTAAGGTACCGAAATGTATGTTTTAAATATTATTGAAACGTATACGTAACAAAACAGTTGTTATGTATATCATATATGTTAATAAATTTTTATGGTACTAATAATGTAGTAAGAATATTATTTTTATAAGAATAATATTTTTATAGTACTAATAAAGTAGTAGGAATAATATTATGGTTTATTTTAACCATTCATATAATATTATGATCTAATTATTAAAAAATAACTTTTAAAAAGTTGCTTAAAGCAACTAAATCACTCGATCGCGTGGTTATTTATACATCTGTTAAACTCCGTGTGCCATTTACTAAGACCCTAACTCGTAGCAAAACACTTTATTGTGAATAGTGATTCATAATTGCTACCGAGTACAAATATCAGCTTTGATCTTTGAATCGAAGCCAGTACCTAAATCCCATTGATATCTTTATACTAGACTCTTAGAGGCAATCACATTTAACGTTTCGCATGGTTCGCATTCGCCATGGATTATAACATTAGCATTAATTTGTCATATTTCAATCTCTTTGATATCCACACGGTATGCAATTACGCGTATTTTAAGATTATACTAAGCATCTTATTTGCGATCAGGTATTTAAACGTCTTGTACCGGGTTTATGCAAATTATTTTGTATCTATTCGATAATCTTGGGATGTATTTTTACTAAACGCCAGATGCTAACTTCAAAGAAACGCTACAAATGCTTTTACCGCCTTTGCACCTTCTACAATCTATTAACTTAAAAAATATAACTATCGCGGATAATGCTAAGCATTATTATTTCAGGCTACCTAGATTATTGTATGGTCGTAAAATTCTATAAGCAGCTGTATAATAAATTATATTAAATATTTGAAGGTCTCAAAGCAAAAAACAGGTATTTTCTTTGTTAATTATATGATTCTACCATAACTATAAAAGTCTACATGCACTCACGCAATAAAATTTATAATATTTATTTTCTTTGCAAAATTCTGAAATACCTGTTTCCGAACACGCATCAAAGGGAATCAATCGATGCTATTTATGATTGTATTGGATGATAATGCGGACGATCGTGTGTAAACATTAGCACAATGATCATGCCGACTATAGACGATCACACGATCATTATATTCAAATTCAAAATCAAAATACTCTTTATTCAAGTGGACTGTTTTCAATTGTCAAATGTTTTTAAAGAAGCTACCACTGATTTGCTCCAACCGAGAAGAACCAGCGAGAAATTTGGCGGATAATCTATCTTTTCAAAAATTTTTTTTCAATTTTAAAGCTGGTCAGATCAGATAGTGAGTGGTTTAAAATAGTGTCTTCTTCAATCGCACTCTTTAAATGTTCATATACGTATAGTGGCCAGCATTAAATAATGCACATCGATATTTAGAACGAAACAGCAGGCCAATTCGGTTTCGTAGAGCGCTGTCACTGTCACTCAGTATGTGACGTTTCACACGGGTTCGTCAGTTTGTGCGACAGAGACAAAGCTATATGTAGAGATTCTAGATAATTTTCTCTCTCTAAACATCGATGTGCATTATTTAATGATGGGTACTATACAGGAGTGCTACTATACTATCACTAATGCTGCATGTTCCGTTTACATTTTTATAAACATGCCCTTCTTACTTGTCACAGTATGTATGTATTTACTCTGGTGTAAGCCCAGATCTTGTACTGAATACCGAAGCATATTGTAAATGCTCAAAGTCTGCAAACCGTTGATGGCGACGAGCCAAAAGCCGTTCGACGAATTCATTGATTCTGGTGTATTGTAATCGAAATCCTAAATGTACCAACACATTGAGATGTGTGGAACTGTTATAGCAATTTATATAACATTTGAAGAACATATCTTATTTCAGCGTAAACACGTCAGAATTTATATAATATCTCACATATCATATTCAAAAAAGTTAAGGAAGGAATTTTCCCGGTAATAGGATAATACCCGAACGCTATTTTGCTATGCTTTTTAATAGATAAAAAAAGAGGACTTTTTAAAATTTAAGTCACAAAGAAATCTGGTTGTGACAAATTACATGTGTTCCCATAGGCCATATTAGGCTATATTAAACCGTCATGTAATCCCCGTCATTGCAGACGCGGTCTTATATATCATCCTTAAGGCTGCCCAATTGTTAAAGATAATTCAAAAATAATACCAAATGAAATGAAATACGAACACAATAGTGATGTTAATATTATTAAGAGTTATTATTTTTTCTGGAGATTTGTCATGTGAGAGCATAATCTTCTTAATATTTATTAACTTAATATCATGTGGAAAGCATTTAATGTCAAAGAAACAAAAGCTATCGTCAAAGAATTGATTAACTGTCATATTCTTGTGACGTTTGAGATATCGCCTATTTTTTGACAGCTGCATTTTATAAGTAAAGAGTTGAAATTGATTGGGATTAAATGACTTTTATATTGAGTGCTACAGCTATTGTTTCAACATTACTTTTTGTTTTAGAAACCTCAATTTTACCCAGAGATAAGTAAAGTTTGTTGTGCAATTAGTACAGCTATAGAAAATACTGCCAATTTATCGTTATTCTGGTTATAATCTCCGCTTTGAAATTACCTACGCTTAGAGAATTACTTTACGCAGTCTATACAAGAATACAATTGGATAACTTGCCATTTAATTATAAAGTACCTGTGCCCTCAGCTTAGTCCACGTTGAAATCAGTGTGTCACAAAGTTTTTCCTATTTACTATATAAATTCATATAAAACCGTAATGTACTATTAAGGTAAACCGTCCTCAAGAATTGCACTGTTTTAATAAAAAGCGTACAAAAATCCGTTCTGTAGATTTTGAGAAAATCGATCACATACAGCTTTTGATGACTTCGTTTTATAATATGTATAGATAGTAATGTTACTAATATTTCTGCAGCTATCAATCAGACGTATAGCAGTTTCTTTTCAGTAGGTGACAGACCTTCGGACGGATTATCTAATCTATCAGTTAAAACAATCAATTAAATATCAAGACAAAACTCGATATCTGATCTATAATCACTTTAGATTAATAACTATTAGAATTGATGATAAATAGATGGCACTAAACTAACCTTTCATACATAACCTTGTGTCTATCATAAGCTTTTTATGGATATTTAAATTAAACTATATCATCAATAAGCTTTAGTACTAATTATTAACTGTCAATTCTTTTATCCTAATTGCGATAGCATATCTTAATTGGCATTTGAAAAAACCGATTTGCATCAGAGGATAAATAAAAATTTTATAAATGTAAGTTGTGAATGATAACAAAATTAAGTTCCTTAAAAATGAAACGTCTGAAGGAAAAAAATATCGTGAGAAATGAACTTAATACCAAATAAACATACATCTATCAAGTTGTAAATTCCAAACAATTGTATACTATAAAGAATGGTCGGTCAAATGCAAACGCTACACAATGTATTTGATAAAAATTACATCCGTCGTGATGTAACGAGATGTCCGAATAACAAATAACTACGTCACGATAAGCTTAAATTGATAGACCCCATAGTGTCTAACGACGGACAAAATTTCGTACACGCTTTTAATTGTTATATTGTGTACAACAAAGACCAATTTACTATGCATCTTTTTAAAACAAAATTTACCTTGAAATTGGACATAAAATATGTATATTTTTCATATTACTGAATTCTCTTCTATGTTACAAAACACAGACATATAAAATTAAACGGCAGAAATAGGGGTTATGGGTCTCTTAAACTATTAGTCAATCTGTAAAATTATCGAAGAGATGACTATACTTGCGCCATAGATACTAATGCGTTCCAGCAAAGCGTAGCGATCTGAAAAGCCGCGAGAAACGATACCTTTTTTATGGCTATATTAATAAACGATCAGCAATATTAAATGTCTAAACTCACAATAACCCTTTTAGGAATTTAAATTTCATACTACCATATTAATCTAAGCTCAAATCTTGATATTTCTAGCAAATAACTTTAACAATACTAAAATTTCTGATTGTAATAACAATTAGACAATTTTTCTAGACCGATTACAATGATATCTGATTAGAGGGAGGCCTAAACAGATGATTGGATTGTGTACAGTATGACATACATATAAAAGGACTACTCCTTTACACCAAAGTTGATGAATGATAGGAGTGGATGGAAGCGAAAGACATGTTGTGTCAATGCCAGGATAATGATGATATAGGATATAACAAAGCTAAGAGTTATATTAATTTGTTATGAGTTGTAATGAGTTATATAAAATTATTAATTTGATAAAATTTATAAGTCCGCCTTGTGCTATATGGTTGAGTAGAATAGACCTACCTCATTTATTACCATAGTATCGTAAAAGGCGACTAAGATAAGTTGACCCGCAGTTTGGTATAAGGGTGAGTAGAATAGACCACATTCATTTCTTACCGAGGTATCGAAAAGGCGACTAAGGTAAGTTGACGTAAGGCAGGCGGCCGGTCGTAAAATACCTAGTGAAATCATGTAACATGCTTTAAACATGTTGTACCGACCACACTTAGAGTGGGATAAGGGCAAAAGAATGATGATAAACCTTATAAGTACTGTAATAGCATCAGTATTTAATAACGAGTACACCTTAAGATTATCTGTATATTGTGCCGTATAGCCAACTTTATCTACTTCTAAGTTAATAAGCAAAAGCACCGTTAGTCGATGGAAATTATGTTGCAAACCAGTACCTATTCACTTTATCGATAAATTACAGCAGTAATTTTAATGACAGGAACTAGGGAAATTGTACGGTTTATATAGAAAAAATTATGATCTTATAAAGCTTATCTGTTTATTTGACAATAATTTCATTAAAGAGCATGTTATTAGAATTACCATGTAAAAGGTCTATTACGTTGAATAAAATGTGGTAGAAGATCGGGGCGCAATAAAACTCTTTCGTTTTGGAACCAAAGCTGTGTTACTCAGTAGAGAGACAGTGCGATTCTTTCGAGGGAATCACGAGTTCAAACCCGGACAATGAGTTGTTCTGCTAAAAAACTTATATGTCTAATTGATAGTTGCAATTTATAACACGCTTTTCGGTGCACGAGAACATCGTGAAGAAACCTGCATATCTCTAGAGAATTCTGAATATTTGGAACCTACCCGCATTGGAACAGCGTGGTGGGCTTAAGCTCCAACAATAAAACGGTGAGAGGCCTATTCCCAGTAGCAGTGGGATAGTAACAGGCTACTACGTTACCAAATTAGAGGAAGTTGCTGGTCAAGTTGCAGGTTTCCTCACGATTTTTACCTTCACCGAAAAGCGTATGATAAATTGCAATTTATAATACTAAAGTTTTAACAGAAAAACTCGTTTGCGTCTGTCCGGGATTTGAACTCATGACCCTCTCGAGGGAGTCGCGCTACCTCACAGCTGAGCTATCAAATTCAAATTCAAATTCAAAGTAAACTTTGAAAGTTATTGTAAATTTGAAAGTTATTATTGTAAGGAAAGTTATTCAAGTAATCTTGTAAACAAGTAAAGACTACCGAGAAGAGTCAGCAAGAAACTCGGTGGTTGTACTTTTCAAATAAAATTCTTATAACTAGTTACATTTGGTTATTACTATCTTGTATAGGGGAGAGGAGTAGCTATATCTATATAATCCTCAATAGTATAATAGGCTCTTTGTATCAGCCTCCCATTAACAGCCTCGCTTTTAAACTGTTGTAGAGGCAAAGATGAAATCAATTGCGGAATTTTATTATAGAACCTTATACCCAAACCCACAAATGACTTATTTACTTTTGCAAGGCGTAAAGCAGGAACCGCAAGCTTATGTCGTTCCTATTTTGTCTATGATATACATCGCCAATCGTCTATCTGCTTTTCTTACAGAACATTAATTATTTGAATCGTATATTTTCTGAAACGTGAACGCATAATGTATATTTTTGGCGGTGACCCGTAAAGCTAACACCAACTTTTATGATATAGTTAATAGCGGCTAACGCGTGACGAATGCTAGTTAAAACTTTTGCCATAGTCATTTGCGGCACGAGACTGCGTAGATTTTTTGACGAGACTCTATTAACGCGGCTATAAAAATACTGCAAGTAGTAATCAACAAATTGGGGTTATAACAAGGTTGATTAGTAATAGGTACTTGGTTTACAGGGCTTTGTGTCCGATTATTGAAAATAAAGGAAATAAGGATTAGAGTTCATCATCATTTTTTCTATTCTGCTCCAGCATAACCTGTTATACTCTTCCATTCTCTCCTATCATTAGTCAACTCTGACGCTACTCCGTTTATAGGTATGTCGTCAATCACGCAATCCAACCTCTTTCTTGACCTTTTGGCATATCTATCCACATTCATATTTAACACTTCCCTTCACATGATTTTCATTATATCTTAAGCTGACATGCATTTTTTTTTATTTAATTAATATTTGATATTTGATGCATGTAACGATATCTTATTAATCTTGGTTATAAATTCTTATATTATTTATACGCATCCTTGTTACTATTCAATACAAAATATTGCCGTCATAAATAATTTTAAAGTAACTTTCTCCTACTTATAGAGAAAATCGCACTATCGGAATACCCTGGTCATCATCATGTACATATAAAATCATAAATCCTTTTAGCGTGTGCGTTTTATACATTTTTTCAATTATACCGATTCTATAATAGCTTTCTACTGTCTTACGTGATTTGCGTGAAACTTTAACTTTGCTTAATTTCAATAGTATAATATTTTTGAATTTAAACTATCGTGAGGTATTCATTATTAATGTTGAGAGACCGGCTATACTCACGTCTTATTTTATCGGATGAGCCTGACTATTTTCAAGCCCATACGGGGCTCTTATTCATGAGATCGACTATCGGGGTGGGAACTGAATAAGAGCCCCGTATGGGCTTGAAACTAGTCGGGCTCATCCGACAAAATAAGACGTGAGTATAGTCGGTCGCTTAACATTAATAATATAATATTGTTAAATTTTAGAGTAGTTACCAACGCAGTTACCAAATTAGGTTAATGACCTATTTAATCATCAAATATAAAAAAAAATTCATACACAATGTAAAGAAGTTTTTGCAAAATATAACTCATATAAATAATTATGAATGCATTTAATTTTGTAGCTCAACATTGGCCTGTGATTGATTTATATGATTTAATTTTCCCCTTTTTCATTTTCTGTTCTTGATACTAACTATACTTTGACAACTCTAATAATCGGTAATTGACAATAAATTTCACTAAAAACAGATTTATAGTTATTATGTTTTATATAATTTTTAAAGATATATTTGTCGTTTGAGGTCTTACTAAAATAATTAAATAAAAAGTGTTAATTTTTTTATTATCTTTTTTAATGCAATATGTTACTGTTATTTATTCGCAACCCTAACTGGCAACATTGTTAATTGGATTGGATTCATACAGATGTCTTTATTATCAGTGTTGTCATTAGTCATAGTTGTTTGTTTGTTCAAAAAAGTTCGAATAACATCAAAATGGGCTCTTTTGAAAGGAAAGAAAATAAAACAATAGGGAAGCGAAGAAATTAAATATTTTTGGAAAAAGAGAGTTGAGTGGATGGAGCCCAAAAGAAGCATCTAGTTCCGACAGAATTAAAATAAGAAGAAGAAGTAAAAAATAATACTGAAATCAAATGGAAATACATCCAAGAATAGAAAGTTTCAATTTCTTATAGGGTTCGAATGCTAGAGTTTTTGAAAGTTGCTTATTCGTTTTTATTAATTATATGAATTTTCATATAATTTCATAGGGACTCTAATGTGTATTCGATATTTAATGTAATTCATTGGAAAAGTATTTTATATACGAAATGAGTTTATTAGGATGTCAGAAAGTTGCGCCAATTATAGATAGGACGAGAAGTGCCAGAATAAGATGGTATGGATCATGAGGGGGGATGAAAATCATGTGACCAAAGGGGTATTAAATATGAACAGAGATAGATATGTAACTAGATAGAGGCCAAAAAAGAGATGGTTGGATTGTGTAAAGTATGAAATACATATAATTTTTGTACATAAAAATATAAAGAATTATAAAACGATAGGTGATGTATATAATAGACAAAGTAGGAACCGACATAAGCTTGCGACTCCTGCTTTGAGCCTAGCAAAAGTACGTAAATCGTATGTGGGTTTGGGTATAAGATTCTATAATAAAATTCCTAAATCAATTTTGGCGATGCGATTACAGCAGTTTAAAAACACTGTTAAAAATAGGCTGATACAGAAAGCCTACTACACTGTTGATGATTGCTTAGATGATAAGGATGGGTGGATATAGGTGCACTTCTACCCTGTACAAGACAATAATAACTAAATGTAACTAGTTTAAGATTGATATTTTAAAAAGAGCAACCGCCGAGTTTCTTGCTGGTTTTTCTCGGTAGGAAAAACTTTCCGAACCAGCAGTAAAGTTGACGATTTAAAAGCACTTGTTTACAAGTTTACTTGAATAAAGAATATTTTGAATTTGAATTTGAAAATTTGAATATAAAAAGAGCATTTGCGCTTATGTTGACAAATGATAGGACAGAATGGAAGCGAAAAGCATGTTGTGACGACCCCAGTTAAAATGATTAGCTACTGTAATGTTAGTTATTTAACGATGTGTACGAGTATATGTTTGCAAATATTTTTATAAGCACGCATAATATTGAATACCAATATGTAACAATTAAATATCTGGTACCCTGACTGTCAACATTTAATTGGATTTATGAGGACATCTTCGTTTCTACGTACTGCCCGTTTGTCATCATTGTCTATTCTCTGAAATTGGTATCGGTGTCAGCAGGACACGGTCTATAATTTAATGTTATACTTAACAAAGCTTTTCAGTATCCTTTATAAAGCTATATTTTTTCTATAAGAATATCTGATTCTATAAAATTAATTGCGAATTTTATGATTATTTTATCTATTTTTTATAGCAGCAAAATGCTAACTTTAATATTCTAACAATTATAATTCTAAACCCAATTGAACATTCTATGTCATAGTTAATGTTAATGTATAGAACTCATGAATAAGGACCCAAGATGGGCTTGAAACTAGTCGGGTTCACTCGATAGAATAAGAGGCATACCTGGTTTCCTGACATTAACGACGATTATCTCTCACGATAGTTTAAATTCAAAAATTCGATAATCAATTATTAATTTTTAAAACAAATTCTATTATCAATATTAATTGGACTTAAATGTGATTTAATCATGTATAATTGAAACAACAGTGACTTTATTATGGAAAAACAAAGGGTTTCTTTTTTATTATTTCTCTGACAATGGTTAAATCTTTAAACAGTCGCTGCAATCTACTTTAACAAAAATATTCATCGTGCACAGTTGAGTGATATTTTACGCGAAATAAGTGTCCTTTTAAAAATAGTACGTAATCTGATATAAAATAAATATAGTAATTCGATAACTGAGGCAAAAAGGCGCAAACGCAAACTAAATGTGAAGACGTCTCGTTAAAACGGTATCATATTACCGTACGGAGCTACGAAACTTGACTTGCACTGATAAAGGAGTTGGCAAACCTATTAAAGATTGGTACAAAATACCTGCTTTGCATACTAGCTCACGATTTCATGTCATAATTGTTCAAGTCTACTGCGTTGTAAGGGTCAATAATCTATCTCAGTAACGCACAATGTTGCTCACTATATGACATTTGTTTAAAAGAACTTTGTTTTTTTAAAAGCTTTTATTCAACTTGCAACGTATCCATGGAAGTCCCATAAACCTGTCTGTCGTATGTAATCGATTTTCTCAAAAGCTACTGAACGGATTTTTGTACGGTTTTCACCAAAAGATAGTGCAATACTTCCGGTAATGGTTCCGGTAAATAACATATATCGGTATTATGTAAATTATTTAGCTGTTATCGCGCAGTTGTTAACAAACTTGCTTGCAGGTTGCGCTGCGTAAACCAGCAGAGATACGCTAAAGTAATATACTAGAGAATTGTACATGTATAAAATATTACAAAAAAAGTCCGCGATAGCATGTTTCTATCTCTTATAGATAACTCACAATAACCAATTTAATATTTAACATTTGAATTCTAGAAAAAAATTGTGACACGTTGATTTCCACGCGGGCGAAGCCGCTGGCACGTCTAGTTGTAAAATAAAACAAAGTCCCTAAAGCTGTCTGCCTGTACGCGATTGATTTTCTCTAAATGTACTGAGCGGATTTTTGTAGTTTTTACTAAAAGGTAGTGCAATTTCCCCGAAAGGTTAAGGTAAATAGTAAATTACAGTTTTATGTAAATTGAGTTGAAAAGATGTCTTTTACAACAATTTTTGAGGGGGTAGTACAAATCGGTGTCGACTGTGTTTTAGAGGGGGGAATAGGTATAAATAACAGTGTAGGGTGTCAGACTATTACATACTAAACACTGATTTCAATGCGAGCGAAGCTGCATGTAAAACTAGTATAGAATAAAAAAAACGTTTTTATGTCGAGAACAGGAAATGCACCAAATAAACAAAGTACTTAAATACAAATGACTTAAAACAGAAAAATATTTGACGGTATTCCAACAATTAAGTATATTTTTCATACTTATTTAAATATACAGTGATAAGTCACCTCCATCGACTTTCTTATAAATCTACATCCCACCAACCCATGTATCTCAGTCCTAACTGACGAGGAAGCACGACCTACATAAATAGGCTCCCGCTAACACACTTATAAACAAACATACAAACTTGTAAAATGTATTAATTAAAATCTAGATAAGTAGTATAGGTTTAAATTTACAACTATTGTAGAGCCTAAGGCGTAGAAGTAAAATCTTGTCTTCCCAACTTAACTTATCTGCTCACAGAATGAAAGATTGTAAGAATTGACTGATATATAAATCAATAAATTAACGCGTCTATGCCACTGCTGGGTAAAACCTCCTTCTAAAGTAAAGGGTTTGAGCTAACCCACCGCGCTTATCAATTACGAATTTGCTACATAACCCCTAAAGCTACGCAAGTTTCCTCCACTGAAAAGCACTTATAATATAAATCAGACACATATCATTGTAAAGAAAACTCATTGTGCCCGTAAAACATCAGTGCTTTCTCGGGATTCGAACCTGTGACACTCTGGTAAAAGTCACACTATCCCACCATTCGGCTACCAAAACTTATGACATATTTAATATAACCCAAATCCGTTATGGCATCTTGTTCAATGGCAAGAAAAAATGTTAACCATTATAAGAAATTAGCATCAGACTTAAAACCAAACAGATTTAGTGATATCATTGATAAAAATCCTTTAAACAGTAGCCATACTATATAGGTCGAAGTAAATATATGGTAACAACCGCAAATCAAATCAAGAATTGGCTTGTGCCTGCAAATATCACTGCAAAGGTCGAAATATTATGATTATTATAAACGCATGTCGGATATCCTGATGAAATCACGTACATCTAATGGGAAAACGTATTTACGTAAAGGTGTATCATTAGAAATCAATTTATGTTTTATGAGCTTTATATGAGCTCCTTTACTTTAAAATATACGTGCTAACAAAACATATTTGAAATCCTAAGTTAAAAAAGCATCTCTTCTCTAAAATTTTTAGTTTATTTGAAGAAATTATGAAACGAAGTATTGTTTTCATATCAAGGTCCGAGGGGTCTTCCTAAGCTTAGTAGCCCCGGGGAACTGTTACGTGGCTTCCGATAGCTACGCCACTGGCTATCTGTACTTATTATAAAACAAAATCCCCAAAAGCTGTCTGTCTGTTTGTGATTAATTTTCTCAAAATCTACTAAACGGATTCTTGTATAGTTTTACTAAATACTGAATGCTTCCGTAAGGTTTCGGTGAATAGTATATTACGATTGTATGTAAACTGTGTTGAAGAGATCGCGCAGTTGTAAAAAAAAACGCCTCCTGGGAGCTTTAGTCGCGTGGGCCGCGTAGATCAACAGAGATACACTAAAGTAAGGTACTAGAGAATTGTAGATCTACAAAAATACTACAAAAAAGTCCGCGATAGCATGTCTCTATCTCTTATGGTTAACTCACAATAACTACTTTTATGTTCAACAGCATACAGCATACATATTCATACAGCGAGGGCGAAACGGCAAGTTACGTATAATGAGTTTATATATGAGTACTTCGACATTCAAATCGATTAAAAACCTCTACAAAATTTGAACGACACAATAACGAATGATTTATAGAAGCAGGGGTTACTTTGCGGAATTCCATATTACAAGCAATATAACAGAACTAACTACTTTGCTATAATCCGCACGGCTTAAGTGAATGCAAAGCCACAAAATCCATCCATCATTTATAGAATATAGGTGTTCCTTTTCGGAGTTTTATAATACAATAAAAGATAAAGTATTATTTAGCTATAATTGGCGATTAATTCTGCGACGCGATGTTTTTAAATAGTTTATAGATGATTTATAGAAGCAGGTGTTACTTTGCGGAATTCCATATTACAAGCAATATAACAGAACTAACTACTTTGCTATAATCCGCACGGGTTTGCATTACGATTTTTGTCGTGGAGCCTATCCTCCTGATGATGCTTCGGTTTCGGGGCGAAACGATCATCGAGATTGTGGTGGTGGGTGTGTGTGCTGCTTTTGTGTGCGTTGTTGCTGGTGAATTGCGCCTTGGGGTGCATGTGGTGGCTGGTCCTGCATGTATAAGGTGCGTAGATTTTGCCTGCTTCATACACATTGGCTTTGCATGCATTCACTTAACCCGTGCGGATTATAGCAAAGTAGTTAGTTCTGTTATATTGCTTACAATAACGAATATTAAAAAAGCGACAATGAAAAGTGTTACGTACTAATAATTTATAATGAATGAATAAAAAGACACAAAAGTTCATTTCGAGAATGCGGTGTGTCTTGTAGGAAATTGGTGTTTGACAGCCATCAAATTAACATCCGATTGTCATTGGATGTTACGTCACTTAACACGTCCCAGTAATTGCTACGATAAGAGATTCTTAACGGAAATTAAATTATTTGCTTTGGGCCGAACACCTACATACACCAAATAAGGTTTATTGACAGGAAAGCATTTTTGTTTGCGTTTTGTTTACAAAGTTTACTTTTTACTTTTTTACAAATGTAAATTTTATTTTATTTCTTCCTGAACAACATTTATAGCAGTAAGGTTTATTAACGTTGCGTTTTCCGTTTTGTGTGACTGATAATATCATCAATTTTGATAAATAAATGTTTTATTTCTTTAAATCAGTGCAGTCGTTATGTTTAGATTTGTTTATTTTGATATACGGACATATATTGATTACAATTGGTTTCTAAAAACAAATTGTTCTCCTTATGGTTGGTTATTTTATTTTGAAATAGAAATTTGTTTTCAATAGGCATTATGATGGTTTACTATTATGTATTTAAATTGATTTCATAAAATTTGAAATATCAAAAAAATCCATATATGTACTTATTAACGTATAGCTTTTTTAGGCAACGAATATATTACTATTTCTAATATATATTTAAATTATCTTTGTTTTATCTTTGATTTTTAACACCTTTCATATTCTTATAAAAATATTATGATAACATTTTTAATCATTTTATCATTTATAAATTAAATAGAAATTTGGTCCATACTTTAAAAAGAAATTGAAAAAACGATTTACGAATAAGTTGTTTAAAATATTCTATTAGATTTTTTTTATTCAAACATTATTTTTGATAATAACCGAAATAGTTAATTATATTCAATATATTTTATGCGATTTCATATTGAAATCCCCGAAAACTTTGCAATGAAATAGGGATAGTATTTTTGTTTTTTAATTCGCACTAATAACAGGCTTATAACACATTTTACCCGTATTCACTGAACACAATTTTAGATTTTTCAAAATTATATATTTCCTTTTTGAAATTTCGAACGTCGAATTTCACTTGCGTCGGTTTTTCCGATACGCGGCACCGTCGCAGCGTGGTCGTGCACTACTGGGTCGACTGCGCGCCAGCCGCTCATATGTGGAAACTCAGATCAGCCTACTTCATACCAACACTATATAGCCTATACTAATCAACTCTTAATGCATCTTTAGATTAGAGTGCGATACGATTACCGTTTAATATGATACTCTACATCTGTTCTAGAAACGAACTAATTATTAACTTGTGATCATTAGTATCGTATGACGACCGTCGTGGCCCAGTGGATAGTATCCCGCCCTTAGGTCTCAGTCTGACTTCCGTCTTGAGATACAAATTGTGGTTTCCAAATTGTAATTGTGTTAGGAGTCCGCTTCCGCATAGTTACCTACTAATTAGTTTTAATGATCCGTTACGAGAAACGTACACAATTTACGTACTACACATTTACATAGTTAAGATTTTTTTTTTAGAATTGACTGAATGTTGTTAGCCCTAACGGGTTTTACAGCATTAACTGCGCTGGACGAGTGAGCGAACAAGCATCGTCGAGGTTGCGAAATGTAGACAGTAGAGCACAGAAGCTATTCTAGCGTCGGGGAACGTCGTCCTAAGGATCCTGTGTGGCCGGACCACGGCTTAGGGCAACGCGTATTGGAGGGCTGATGATATGACTTTGATTAGTCATTACGACGTCGACGACGTACGAAGGGTGATGAGAAGTCACGACCAACCAACGTCAGAAAACTGGGACCTCGCCGGCGAAGACGCTGAATGTGTGTATTACGTGTTTCTGTGTTTGCGATCGTTATTTGATATATATATTTTCGATAGTTAGACATTACTTTGGTGTAGGTGTGTAGAATAACATCGGATCGCTACAAAAGCTCCTAAATGTAAGCCATAATTTGACAGTAATAGTATAGAATAAGTTAAGTTTTCATCTTACTATACAAGTGCTGCAAAATGGCCTCTTCTCTTCTTATGTTAGTCTAATGCTAATTGCTAGGTTAGATATATCCCAAAATATCTTCAGACATATTTAAGATTCTTGACGTCTTCTAGCACCAAATATTCTAAATAAATAATATTAACTTATTTTGTATTTGAGCAAAATAATAGATTAAATGAATGTCTCAATTAACATTCCGCAATCCATACTAGAGCAGCATACAGAAAGGTTTAAATCAAATTTAAGAGATTATGCTTATACGTAAAAAATGTTACAAAATTGAAGATTATTTGGATGACAAAAATGCCTGGATTTGAAAATCATTCCAGCTTCATACAAGACTGTGGTTTAATAATGTAACATTGAAAATGTTTAAAAGGTTAACCACCAAGTTTCTGGCTGGTTCTACTCGGTAAGATCAACATTGTGAACCAGTTGTAGCTTCATTAATCATATTGATCCTTGACGATTCAAAAGTGCTTGAAAGAGTGCTTGAATAAAGAATATTTTGATCGGATTTGATTTGAACATGAGAAATGATCAATTTCTCAGTGTCCAAAGTATTATAAATTTCATTGCTAATAATCCGTTTAAGTACTGGTTGTGATATAATTAATAGAAACGAGTTTCAAATAAATTATACTGTAATTTCCAATTATTTGTCACTAGGAATATACGGGTCTGCGATTTATTAAGCCATCCCATTTAATCCAAGGTAGGCATTTAAAATCTCTGTAAACAAGGCATTAATATCTTCTAGAAATTTATCGTTCGTCGAAGAAGTTATTTAAGATATAGGGAGTAAATATTATAAATTGTGTTTATTATTGCAGTGTAAAAATAGGTTTCTACTTAATTGCTTACTTCGCTTCAACTTAGTGCTTCCCTGTCATGAACCTAGCGCTATTTAATGACTTTCGTGTAGTCTCACCTAAGTGGCAAAACCTTATGCACTGAAATTTAAAAAAAATTCATATAAGTGGCAAAATGTATTGCCCTGAAGTAGCCACTGAATTACTTTCGTTTGGTCTCATCGAAGTGGCAACTGAATGATTTTCGTGTAGTCTCAAATAAGTGGCAAAACGTATTGTGCTGAAGTGGTGACTCTCACCGGAAGTCTATTATTTTAAAGCATTATACAAGATGGACAGATGATTAAAAAAAGACGCTGGATTCAAATGCAACAAGATTGTATGATGTGAAAATGCTATTGGTAACACCCAAGACCAGTGAAAGATCATAGTAGAAAAAGAAGAAACATTTTGTTCGTAAATATTACTCAGCTAAAATGAGGGTAGCAATTAAAACTGCACTTTTTGTCTCTTCGCGCGAATTGATAGTTGTGCATATTAGCTATGCGCGTGTATTGTGAACCACCATCGCTGACCGAACGACAGATGGGTGGTAAAAATAGCAGCCTGTTACAATCCCACTGCTGGGAATAGGCTTCCTCTCTCCGTTTCTGGAGAGAAGGGTTGGAGCTAAGACCTACCACGCTGCTCCAATGCGGATTGGTAGGTTACACATATCTCCAGAATTCTCTAGAGATATGCAGATTTCCTCACGATGTTTTCCTTCACCGAAGAGCGTGTGATAAATTGCAATTATCAATTAGACACATGAGTTTTAATAGAAAAACACATTGGTGCCTGCCCGGGTTTGAACTCGTGTTCCCCTCGTAAGAGTGGCACGGACTCACCGCTGGGGTATCACAGATTTTTATTTATTTATTTATTTATTTCATAGAACTACCAACAGACTTATACATGTAATTTAAGTAATAAGGATCTATGTTACAGCGTTGTTAGTAACATATGAGTCTAATTAGAGGCAGTCACAGATGGGTGGTACCTTAATGTTAATACTAAGGAAATATTGAATATTCGCCTAAAAATATATAGTCCGCTATTTAGATTCTGTGATAGCCCAGCGGTAAGCGTACGATTCTCTAAAGACGATTATGGTTTCAAACCAATGAGTTTTTTTATTAACACTTACATCTCAAATTGATAATTGCAATATATCACAAGCTTTTCGGTGAAGGAAAACATCGTGAGGAAACCTGCATATCGCTGGAGAATTCTGGGGATATGGGTAACCTACCAATCCGCATTGGAGCAGCGTGGTAGATCTTAGTTCTAGTCCTTTTTCCAAAAAAAAACGGAGAGAGAAGGCCTATGCCTAGTAGTAGGATAGTAACAGGCCGTTACTTTACTTTTACTTTAGATTCGCTAACAACTAAGACCCTCAGGACCAAAATTCAAACTAGGCAGGAACAATTTCAACGGTATTGTTTCCATGTGAATGGAATAAAAGCTTTCTAAATATCAATAACGTTAATGTAATGTAACTACTTCAAAGTTTTATAACGCTTATTCATGAATAAACATGAATGGTGGAAAACTAAGAAAATATAAACGGCCAAGCAATTCCATTAGTTAAATGGTTAATATCAATATGTGTTCACGTAAATTTACGATCGCCCTTGAATTACGGAATATATTACGCTTTGTATTAAAAGATTACCCTTTTGATATTTATATCTTAAAAGTTTTCACTACTAGAATATGTATGTCAATGGCTTCGTATTATATTTTATGTGCGGCTATAAATAATAAATGGGATTCTGTTTGTAACATTGCTCTGAATACTTAAATTATGGATACGTCACTGCACACGACAGTATCTGTTCATTCATATTTCTAGACCAAAAATTATTAAAGTCTAATAAGTTATATTGTTTAGTTAAGGCCTGGCGAAGACTTTCTTTATTCAGTTCCTTTTTTTCGTTTTGCAATTTAAATATATTACAAATTAAAGTTAGCAATTTAATTTCGAGCACGAGTCACTCACTATTCAGATGTTCACGAAACACTATTAAAGACGTTTATTAATTTAAATTTGTTAATTTCTTGTTTCTGTATTATGTAATATAAATATACAATTTTATATAAAGAAGATGTGACTTTATTTATTTATTCACTTTGGCAACATAAAATTTAAGCAAGAGAAGCGAAACCCTTTAAAATCTTTAAAAATAAGCTGAGATAGCCTAGCAGTGAGACCATGCGACTCTTTCAAGGGGAACCCGAGTTCGAATCCGGGCAGGTACCAATGAGTTTTTCTATTAAAACTCATGTGTCGAATCGATAATTGCAATTTATCACACGCTTTTCGGTGAAGGAAAATATCGTGAGGAAACCTGTATATCTCTAGAGTATTCAAGGGATATGTGTAACCTACCGATCCGCATTGGAGCAGCGTGGTAGGTCTTAGCTCCAATCCTTCTCTCCAAAAACGGAGAAAGGAGGCCTTAGCCCAGCAGTGGGCATAGTAACAGGCTGTTACTTTAAAAATATTGTCTTACAATGCGTGTTCAATGTTTTCTACATTTTAAAGTATTAGCAGTCTGAAAGTGCCAAATACTAGTCGTAAAGGTTACTTGGCTTTCAAAAAGGTTTATTTCTGGTTAGCTGTGCCCGCGGCAACCGTGGAAATCAGTGTCTCACACATATGTATTTCAGTCAATTGTCATAAAACCGTAATTTATTATTAACCTAGACCATCCTCAAGAACTGCTCTTATTAGATTGCATCTCTTACTAAAAACCGTACAAAAATCTATTCAGTAGATTTAAGGAGAATCGATCTCATACAAACAGACAGCTTTTGGCCACTATGTGTCATAAAGAATATTTTGTGAAAAATTAATAGTAAGAAAAGAAAAATGATTTTCAATATGCTGACTCATCTTGTTGGAACAATTTTTTGAACTAAAAGTAGAGTTATCGATTCAAAAATACTCATAAAAAGTCGCTTCTTTGAATTTTACTTCGAATTCTGTACGTAAAATAGTTGTCTATGTACAGATGAGAAGGCGGTGTGTTTTAGGAATTAGTATTCAGAGCGAAGTAATCGCAAATTCTTGCGCATACTATTTTCGCCAAATAGAGAAGGAATGCTGAATGCTTTTACACACTATCGCCTTTCGCTACTAACTTAACAATTAACGATTGTTTATATTTTTAATATGCAAATAAAATTTAAATAGTGTTCTTATATATATTATGAGAAAATTATTTAATTGTTCTTAATTTTCTTAATCCGTTTCTGAAAGTAAAATTACAGCAATAGTAAAATTGATCGTTTCTCAAAATAAAAAATAAGGCTTTTTTTAATATAAAAGTAAAGTAGCGGCCTGTTAGAATCCAACTGCTGGGAATAGGCCTCCTCTCTCCGTTTCTGGAGAGAAGGGTTGGAGCTAAAACCCACCACGCTGCTCCAATGCGGATTGGTAGGTTACACATATCTCTACAATTCTCTAAAGATATGCAGGTTTCGTCACGATGTTTTCCTTTACCGAAAAGCGTGTGATAAATAGCAATTATCAATTAGACACATGAGCTTTAATAGAAAAACTCATTATCGTCTGCCCCGGTTTGAACTCGTGTTCCCCTCGAAAGAGTCACACGGTCTCACCGCTGGGCTATCACAGCTCATTTTTAAATATAAGCATGGTAAAATTTCTTCTTATCTAATATTTTGTATGAATATTTGAGCCAGAATTTTTTCATTGAAAATGATGAGAATTTGAAGTTTGCACATTGGGCAAAAATCTCTGAAGATATGTATTTCTGCCCCTTCGACAGACATTACATGTCCATAACATCTCAATCTTGCATTTCTCGTTTTTTCTATAATGGGTGCAACTGAACCATCCTCGTTAAAAGGGAGAGAGGAGGCCTATTCCCAGCAGCAAGGTAAGACCAACTACGCATAACAATCATTCATCATTCTCCTGCCCTTATCCCACTCTAAGTGGGGTCGGCACAACATGTTACAAACATGTTGTCACTTGATTTGGCTACGTATTTTAAGACCGGCCGGCTGCCTGACGTTAACTTACCTTTGTCTCCTTTTACGACACCTCGGTAAAAAATTAGGATGGTCTATTCTATTCTGCCGGATACCACACGGCACATACCTTAGTCGCCTCTTACGACACCTCGATAAGAAAGGAAGGTGGTCTATTCTATGCAGCCGGATACCACACGGCACACGCATAACAATCATTCGTAGAACATTTGATAGTGTCTTTCAAAATAGTGTGCCGCATTCTTTCATAATGTAATAACAATTTAGTAATTTCTAATGTTATACCAGCGATATACGACGTATCGTCACTAGAAGAATACGGCTCCGGGCTGTAATCACTGATGGGCGATAGCGAAGGCGCGGCGCCGGCGTCACTGCGCAATTATAATGGATCGTCTCACCTCAATCTCTGTACCCATCATAACTTGTTTGGTAAAATCTACCTCGGAATAATCTGCCTCACTTCTAAACTATCAGCAAATGATGCAATATATCAATATTTTTATCGCTAACGGTTAAAGGGAGGCTGATATAAAAGCCTACTATACTATTGAGGATTATATAGATGGTAAAAATATGTGGATATAGCTACTACTCTACCCCATACAAGATAGTAAAATCAAATGTAACTGGTTATAAGAATTATATTTGAAAAGAGCAACAAACGAGTTTCTTCTAGGTTGGAACAGCTTTCCGAACCGGCAGTAGACTAAAATCACTTGTTTAGTTTAGTTTGTTATTACTTAAAATAATGCAGTCCACAGTCGAAAGCGCTAATCTATACTTATTATAAAACAAAGTCCCCAAAAGCTGTATGTCTGCGTGTAATCGATTTTCTCAAAATCTAGTGAACGAATTTTTCTACAGTTTTTACTAAAAGGTAGTGCAATTCTTCCGGAAGGTTTAGGTTACTAGTACATTACAGTTTTATGTAAATTATGCTGAAAAGGTCATGCGGTTAATAAAAAACTCACCTGCTAGCAGCTTTCCTCGCGTGCGCCGCGTAAACCAACAGATATACAGTAACGTAATGTACTAGAGAATTATAGATCTACAAAAAGACTATAAAAAAGTCCGCGATAGTATGTCTCTATATCTTATGGTTAACTTACAATAACTACTTTTATCTTCTAAATATCAATTCGGAACTTGTGACATGTGATAGGGATCTGGTGATATAATTTTGACTAGGCATAGTAGGGAAGAAAAGACCAAGCATCGTCAGAAAAAGTATTTTTCGGTGTAAACGCGATACAACTTCTGGTCAATATCCAAGAATAAAAACAAATTGTTCTTATGTGGTAATGAGTTAACATTGACTTAACGCAGATGCAACTGATGTCTTTTGGATTTTCAATGCTATTTATAATCACTACTAATCAAACTCTTTATTGTAAAAACGAACACTGAATAAACGTGAATTTCTGGAATATGTTATAATAAGTAATGCGCTTACTTATAAAATCCGATGTCTTAAATATACATTTCTTATTAGATTACATTTACATTTATAATTACATAATTGAATAAGTAATAGTTATCACTTACTAAATAGCTTAATGGGAAAAAAGTTTAGAATTATTAAGTTTAAAGTGGAATGAATCAACAAAAAACATAAAACTAAATATAAAAAAAGAAAGATGGAGCCCAACAATCGTATAGAGCATTTTTAATAACAAAATATTTTAATCTCATATCTTATATCGCAAAATAAGATGCTTTAACATTTAAAGTAAATCGTCTATATATACTATAACGTCATAAGATATGATAATATATAAAGAGTCATATAAAGAGTAGAAATTATATAGACTTATAGTAGATCGCGTTTAAGTACCCCGTAAGCGACCTGCAGTCCTACCATGAACTCTTATTGCGACTCAATTGAAGACGTAAACGAAATTGTTTTGCTTTTTCATACCATGATATCTTAAAGACGCACACTTTAAGTCGTTGCCGAATTAGCGTTTGTAATTCGTCCTAAGAACATGTGAGTAAAAGAGACAGACTTACCTATAGTTCATATAACGTTTTCCTTAATTTGCATATCAAAACCAATGTAAAATATGTAATTGTTATTGTATAGGTAAAAGAAAACGCAAACTATATAGTATATACCATGAACTCTACAATAAATTCAATATGAAACAAATGGCACAGAATTGTTACATTTGCGTACAAAGGTAATAAACATCAAACACCTATCTACGAAGCCCTTTAAAGTGCCGCACAATTACCATAAAAGCCATTCAGTAAACAACTTCAAATTGGCAGCCATTTGCAAATAAAAGCAATTTTGGCGCCAAATAAGGTATAGTTCATAGGTGGCGCCACCATGTTGAATTTATGAGGTGAGTCAATCATAATTATTATTCGAACGGAGTTTGTAACGTTTAGGTAATAACAGGTGTTAATAGTGCATAAAAGGCCTTCGTTGTTAGTACGTTGTTGCGTAAAGAATAACATTTTTGTTTTTATTATGCGCCCTTCAAAAAGTGTTACTTGTGGAAGTGAAAACTTCTACGTTGATTGTGCACCTAAAGAGACTAAGCCGTCACGCTCGGCTATGTAACGCTCGTTCGGGTAAAGTCGGCGTGAGTCGACTAAAGGAGCGAGAGAGATATGGTTAATGCGTCTCTGCTACGAGTATTAGATCTCTTTTGGCAACTGTTTCACGCTCGATTTTGTATTATAACGCTCGTTCGGGTAAAGTCGTGTAAAGAAAAATGTAAATGTAAATGAATATGGATCGAAAAATGTTGTCTTTCGTATTATCAAGTTATTGAAGTTATCGCTTCTGCCGTGTGGTCTTAAACACTCTCATTTTTAAATAAGTCAAATCAGTACTTGACATTTTCTTTAATAATATGTAACTTAGATACAGTAGTGATTGATGTATCTTTATACTTACTTATATTTGCTAAAGCCCGTCTGTCTGTCTGTTAATTACTCTTTCAAAGTTAGTCTGCTAGATCACCATTGATGAAATTTAGTAGAATTAAAGTTAGTTAATATTTTGATATATTTAATTATACAACGTAATTAAATATTATATATCGTAAAAAAAGCGCATATTGAACAATAAAGGATATTTTAACAGGAGTTCTTTTAATATATGCAACCCACCATCAAAACTAGGAATTTTGGTTGTTCTAACCGATCATCAAACTTTTTAACCAGGTATGTGGATCTTGCTAAGCAGGGTATTTTTATTCTTGCCTGTTGAAAATTATCATACCTTTATAATGCTGAAATATTGCTCTAATACTATTGTTCATATTAAATAAGCGCTACAAAAATCAAGCGCGAATCTCAAAGCTATAAATACTTGTGACCTAACGTCGAATACTAAATTAGCAATAAACATGAACCAAAGAAACATTATCACATAGTAACCATCAATAACCATATTTTAAATAATTTACAGTAACGACTAGTCTAACCTTGGATTTACTATGTTGCGAGGATTCAATACTTTATAGAGCAAACGATGTTTTGTCTACCTAAAACTAGGTTTAAAAGTTAACAATTATTTATACAAAGCTTAATATAGTTCTCGGCAATAAATAGTGCACATCGAGAACTTAGAACGAAACAGCCGCCCAATTCGGTTTCGTAGAGCGCTGTCACTGTCACACACGGATTCGTCAGTCTGTGCGATAGAGACAATGCTCTATGAAGCAGAATCTAGCCGATTTCTCTCTCTAAGCCTCGATGTGCATTATTTATTGCCACGTACTATACAATATTTTTGACCAAAGGACTAATGGACGTTATAATTCACTTCTTTAATAATTATGTTTATGAAATACTAAAATATTTATATTATTAGGAAAATATAACTAATATTTTCTTTAGAATTGTGTTTGTTATTTATTTTTAAGGAGGATTTTAACTATTGCAGTGTTAATAGTTCCTCCAATAAAGTCCATTTCATTTCAGATTAAGACAACGTATTTTTTTTTATAGAAGCAGACGTTACTTTTCGGATTTCTATAGTAAAAGTAATGATACTTTCTTTTTTTATATCGCTGTTTAATAAAATCTATGTTATGCTAAAAGCTATCAGTTCTCATACTTAATACATGTAATTTTAACAACCGCACCTCCAAAAAACCATCACCAAGTGGCCAATCGATTTGTGTGATGTATCTTGAGTGGTGTATCTCAAATACCCGAAATTCTTCAAAACAATCAATAACAAATTAAAATTACCTACTATAAGAACAAATAATGATAGAAAAACAATATAATTTTTTTTAAAGTCATTGGCACCGCGATTGTAGATAGTCTCTTATTTTATGGTTTATTGCATATCATGCATTACTTCATAAACCTTTGTGTTATATGGTGGACATAAATGCACACGTTTCATAGTATTTTCGGTGCATTTTTGAACCCCCAGCGAATGAAATTTGCAAATGTCACAACAACCTAATCGATATCCTGGGAAGGATTCAAAACCCTACTAAAAGGGACGATACCAATCGACTTTGTTCAACAATTAACTTACCAAGCTGATGATATTGGCAGCGAATATATGCAGCAAATATTCATAAATGTTATTCCTATTATGTATGAGAAATGTTATGTGATAGCTTTCTAAACAGAATAAAACATTTTAAGTGGCGCTTGCGCTTCGCTAATAAACATCAGTCGTTGTAAATGCTAAACAATAAGACAATACAAATTCAAGTATCATAACTGTCAAAACGGTAGTAAATAACATATTTTATTATCTCCGCTCAATAGAATATGATCAAAGCTAACGATTGATTTCGCGGTATAGGCTGACACAATGAGCCGTGTAAATTAATCGCAATTGCCTCAACACGATGTAATTCGCACGCATATATTGTGTTACTACAATATTTGCTTTGTAATTGAAATTTATTAAATGTGTATTTTTGAGTACATAAAACATAACCGCAGAATAAAAGTTATTGAATGGCTTTGAAAACTTGCCGCTCAATATGGTCCTCATAAGCACATTTCTTAAACGAATATCAGTTAATCGACGAACAAATTTAATACATACATAATACATACATGATCAATTTCCAATCAATGTTGAAGACTTGGCACATGAGATTATAGTCATAGAGTACGAAAATTTAGAACATATTTTATAGCTTGTCCATGTATGAGTTAGCGTATCGTGGATCAACGTGGATGGACTGTTTTGAAACTTTACTATCAGGCGCAGTCACTCTATAAAATGTGGTTGATGTCACAAGATATATAACAATCAGTAGCCGAAACACAAAACCCGATAATATACTCGTATCATGAAAGTCAGGCCAAATAAAAAAGGCTTACGTATTTATTTATTTTATTTGAGCATTAAATGAGTACAAAAGAAATGTTACACAAAAATTAACGCGCATGCCAACGAAGTTTCCACTAAATGAAAATGAAGGAAGAGAACACAGCAAAATAATTAAGTGTTAACAACAAAACAGTTAAAAATAACAAATAAATATGAGAGGTTGAATTAAAAGTAAAAGTTAAAATTTAAAAAATAAAACAAAATAAACTACGTTATATTATTTATTTATATATATTATATACACTAGCTTTTACCCGCGACTTCGTCCGCGTGGACCGTAGTTCGGTAATACTCAATAGCTTCTATCGGTATCTAACCTTGCAAATATCTCCATCATAAAAATCAAATCGATCCGGGGGGTTAAAAAGCAGTTCCTATGACAATTATTACGTTACTCGAATACTACTACTATCTACTACTCCATTTTAAATTTAATTTCCTTCATGCCATTACTGTTATTTAGCAAAGATATTAATTTGCACTGGAAAGATTCGATCAAAACCATAAGAAATTTGTAAAACCTCTCTTAGTGGGCAGCAGCATCTATCAGTTTATCAGCCAATGTGAGACTCCATTGGGCCTACTGATTAAATTAAAAACATGATATAAAAATTTGCACAAAAATTCTAAACATTCGTTTAATAACTTTTTAGTGTAATCTTAACTTTTTACATAAAATACTTCTCTTAAACCAACATCGATGAAATTTGGCACAATTAATGCTTATACATCAGGGTAACTTATAGGCTATATAAGTTCTACAAATCCTGTTAATTTAACAGTAATAGCATAAAATAAGGAAGCTGAGCTATTTAAATGTAAAATTGATGTAAGTTATAATTAAAAGTAAATGCGAAAATCCGCCTGTCTGTTACGTTTTCACGCCGAATCAGCTGAGCCAATAAAAATGAAATTTGGTACAATAAATGCTTATACACCGGGTAAAGCTATAGAAATCCTGTTAATGCAACAGGAATAGGATGACATTACCATTACTTTACTTTCATAAATAATACGATATGTCGTGAATCATTTTTGGAATTGCACTCCCTATGTGAGTAAAATTAAGTTACTTGAATCTTTCTACTTTTTGTCCAATCTTTAAGCTTGAATCTTGTCTTTGAAGACAGACCCTTTTAAATAAAAAAACACGTGTGCTAATTTAGTGTAAGCAAAAATTGTCTTCAAAAGCGAATGGTGAATGCGATTCGCGCTTAACTACCCCTCATTTTGCACGAACGTTTCCGAAGCCCTGCATATCGGTGTGATGATCACGGACTGCTATGAATCTTGCTTTACGCTGTTATACCGTTTTTGAAGCTTTAAACTTTCAATGACAACGGTTATATGCATTTAATTGCTCGTTATATCAAGTGAATGTCTCCGAGGTTTGCAGTTGAGTGTGTTGATCAGACTCCAAATAATGACAGCGATCTGCAATGAAACGCTATTCATATTGAGAGAATATTTTCGAAATTTGCATTTCTGTATGATACTCACAATCGACTGTAGCATTTCGGGAGGACAAAGAAATTTATCGTGTTTTCCAAAGCATAGTTTATTTATTTTAATAAATAGCACCTATTACTTACTTTTGTTATACATTGTAAGAGATAATTTAAAATTATCCTGTACACAAAAACCAAGATTTATCTTCTTCTCTTCTTGCGTCGTTTTCCTCATTGCTGAGGGTCGAGACCTTTTCCACGGATCACTTTTTCATGGATAGTTGATTTCCAGATTTTGCGATCTCTTGCGGCTTCCAAAACACAAAAACCAAGATTTATAAAAACTCTTCTTAAAATAACTCTTTCCACGTAAGCTAAACAACGTGATAAAGAACCTCCATTTAATTACAGATTTGACTCGCCTGTGTGTATCAAACACAGAGAATTAAAAAAAATTGATAGAATGATAATAGATGGCGTTTTAAATGTCATCCATGAATGAACAGGATTTCTATAGCCTATACCCCGATGTATAAGCATTAATTATGCCAAATTTTATCGATTTTGCCATTTTTATGCTTTAAACTTTGAATGACAACGATGACACACAGTTAATTACTCTTTATATTGAGTGAATATCTCCGAAGTTGGCATTTGAGTGTGTTGATCACAATCTGCTGTATTCTTCGGATGCATGCTGAGTTAAACTTTTTGAAGATCTAGACTCCAAATAATGAAAGCACATTGAAACGCTATTCATATTAAGATCATTTTTTCGAGGTTTGTATTTCTGTATGATACTCACAATCGGCTGTAACATTTCGGGATGACAGAGAGAACGTATTTTCGAAAGCATAGTTTATTTAATTTAGGAAATAGCGCGTATTACTTACATTTATTATTCTTTGTAATAGCTAAGTTAATTTTATTCAGTAAACAATAAACAATATTTTGATTTCTAAATTTTATTTTAAAAACTTTCCTACAATAACTCATTCGACGTAAGCCAAACATCATTAACCTCTGAAATACAACCTATTTTATTTTCCGATTTGACTTTGCTTTAAAGGACTCGATTCCAGGCCGTTAATATTTATAAACTTAATTAATTAAATTTAAACTTAATTTGATAAATTGTGAAAAAAAAAAACTTATTATTATATTGATGATAGATAGCGCTTTTAATGTCATCCTATTCATATTGAGTTAACACAATTTCTATAGCCTATACATATAGGGGTAACATTACCCCGGTATATAAGGAATAATTGTGGCAAATTTCATCGATATTGGTTCAGCGGATTGGCCGATTGAAAACGTAACATACAGACAGACAGACTTTCGGATATTAGTAAGGATTTATTTAATTGATACTTAAAATTCATCATGTAATTTTTCGTGAAGCAAAACATGGACAAAATGAAAAAATAAATATCTACATATCCCTAGACAATTTCTGGAATATGTCGAACCTATCAATCCGCATGGTAGATATAGGCTTCAGTCACCGTTTTATAGGAGACAGCTCTGAGGCTTTGCGCAGAATAGGAGACAGTATTAGGCCATTACTTTCCCTACAGAAATAATAACACATTTTAAAAAATCATTAAAATTTAAAGCTCCATACAAATAATCCCCTTACACTTATTTTGATTTAAGCGTCTAGTATTCCATTCTCTATTTCACCACCTTGAAGCAGAAATTGCTTAAAAAATATCTTATATTTTGTTCTTATACTATACGTTCTAATACCTATATTGTTACGTGTCATCCAGAATTTCAAGTAAATGCCTTCAAGAAATAAAAAGTTTCATACAAACATTCACCGTCCATTAACAATGATTACTAACGATGAATATAAAATGTGATATTCTTATAAAAAAAACGTCTCCAGACCGGCCTTGTTCTCATAATTCTCATAAAAAACGACGGAAAACGGAAAAAATGCAAGTACCATTATAATTGCAAACGACCTTCCAACTTAAAGTTGAATTTTTTTTAATTTGTTGACCAATGGAACTAAAAAAATGAGGCTTTCTACTACATATTAGTTTAAACAGTGTCCAAATCGTTTCAGCGGTTTCTGAGATTAGCAGAAACAAACGCACAAAGCCAAAAAAAACTAATCAAAATGTGAAATTCTTCAATAACGTCAGCTTCAGTTCGGCCTAATTGTCATAAAAAGATTTGTGCTTCTCTTGGCCATGGTAATATACGTAATCTAGCAGGTAAGATTGCTTTAGGAACAGCGAAAGACGGAAAAAATGCAAGTACCTGTATAAATAGTATAAAGTAAAATAGTAAAGTAATAGCCCATTACAATCCCACTGCTGGGCATAAGCCCTCTTCTCTCCGTTTCTGAGGAGACGTGTTAGAGCTAAGACCTACCACGCTGCTCCAATGCGGATTGGCAAGTTACACATATCCCCACAATTCTTTAGAGATATGCAGTGTTCCTCACGATGTGTTCCTTCACCGAAAAGTGTGTGATAAATCTTAATTATCAATTAGGCACTTTGAACCCGGGAACTGGCGACCACCTCGAAAGAGTCGCACGGTCTCACCGCTGGGCTATCATAGTATATCATAGCTTATGTATCATAGTATAAGATCTTTCAGCTTAAAATTGACATATCTTTTTTATTTGCTGACCGATTGAAATAAAACATACTCTATATGTAAAGTGAAACTTCCTACTATATATTAGTGAAAACCGCGTCCAAATCGTATCAGCGGTTTCTGATATAAGCGGAAACAAACGCACACAAAACCTAAAAAACTGGAATTAAAATGTAAAATTTTTCAAAAAAATCAGCTTCAGACCAGCCTAGTTTTCATAAAAAGATGTGTGATTCTTCTAGCCATGGTAACATATGAAACTCAGTAAGAAAGATTGCTCCAGGAACAGAGAAAAACGTTAAAAATGCAAGTACCTGTATTAAAGTATACGACCTTTAACCTTAAAATTGACATATCTTTTTTATTTGCTGACCGATTGGAACAAAACATACCCTATATGTTAAGTGAGACTTCCGACTATATATTAGTGAAAATCGCGTCCGAATCGGATCAGCGGTTTTTGAGATTAGCGGGAACAAACGCACAGACATACAGACAAACCGACAAACAGACAAACAGATAAACCGACAAAAATTTTAAAAACTATTGTTTCATGTTTAGGAGCGTATTTTGAGACGACTACACTATTTTTTTTCTTTTAATATTAAATGTACAGATTTGACATCTCAACGATTTTATTATATGTATTGATGATGTCTTGAATCCATTATTGAACAGGTCAAGGTGATGATATTTCCTATTATTATTGTTAGAAGCTCTAGCGATGAAGGCGTTTTTCGCATACTTAGTTTTGCAGAAAGGAACGACAAAAGTATAGTACCCGGCATTAAATAATGCACATCGATGTTTACAACGAAACAGCCGGCCAGTTCGGTTTCATAGAGCGCTGTCACTGTCACACATGGGTTCGTCAGTCTGTGCGACAGAGACGATGCTCTATGAAGCAGATTCTAGCCGATTTATCTCTCTAAACCTCGATCTGCATTATTTATTACCGGGTACTATAGTTTGAAGCGAGCGTTTATTCGGGGGCACCTGAATGATGTTTCACCGAGTAAATATGGGGAGTCAACTAAAGTTGTTTAAAATCTTATAAGAAATTTAAATAGTTAACACGTAAACTTGGTGGAATTTGTGTATTTGCATTTATATATCATATTTCTTAAGCTTATGTGTATGTCAGTCTGAAATTAATTGAGGAATTTCATGATATGATCGTATAATTAATCTATAGTCACGGTATTTTTGGTACTTCCTGCATCTCTTTATCTGATTTTCTCTGTAACTTCATGAACATGTATGCGCTTATCGAAAACCACGACAAACGAGAATGAATAGTCATATCAGTAGGAGTCACGTATAAATAATTAGATCTTTATTATCAACTTTACGATCTAGATGAATTCAGTTAACGTATTACATCTCACATTACAGTAAAGTAACCAGAAGATGCAATCAGCCGTGAGTTGACTGTTATTAACCCTCTATATTTATGACAGGTTGGATACAATTTCCGCTCAATTCTCCAAGTAATTTACAACACTATTATTTACATTTCTAAGAATAAGTTGTAGGCCATCGTGAATGGACGTAGTATTACTTTTATGATTTCAAAACGTATTTACTATACCGACTAGTATAGTAAATATGTTTTTTTTGTTATTTTGTTTTGTTGTTTTGTTTTGTTATTTTTTAATATAAATATAAAGTATATCGTCGTGTGGTATCCGGCTGCATAGAATAGACCACCCTCCTTTCTTACCGAGGTGTCGTAAGAGGCGACTAAGGTAAATGCCGTGTGGTATCCGGCTGCATAGAATAGACCATCCTTATTTCTTACCGAGGTGTTGTACAAGGCGACTAAGGTAAGTTGATGTCAGGCAGGCGGCCGGTTGTAAAATACGTAGCCAAATCATATGACAACATGTTTTTAACATGTTCTGCCGACCCCACTAAGAGTGGGATAAGGGCAGGAGAATGATGATAAATATAAAGTATAAAGAACAGTATCTTGTATGTTTTTAAAATACATAACGATTTTATTTAAACTAGTCTGAAATAGGAATATATAATAATGTAACCGAAATTAAAGTAAATATAAAGAGAAGATATAAAAGTAGCGACCTATTACTATCCCACTGCTGGGCATAGGCCTCCTCTCTCCGTTTTTTGGAGCGAAGGATTGGTGCTAAGACCTACCACGCTGCTCCAATGCGGATTGGTAGGTTACACATATCCCCAGAATTCTCTAGAGATATGCAGCTTTCCTCACGATGTTTTCCTTCATCAATAAGCATGTGATAAATCGCAATTAACAATTAGACGCATAAGTTTTAATAGAAAAATTCATTGGTGCTTGCCCAGGGTTTGAACTAGCGATCGTCTCTAGAGAGTTGCATTACATGTATTACAGCTTTTTCCCCATAGAAATGCCTCTCGTGAGATGAGACACAGACACAAATTAACGGAATTATGATAAGAAAAAAAATACTGGCCTTACAGCTCCCTTGCACGCAGATCGCGCGATATCCCGGTCTAGTGCACGGTGTCCCATCCGCCACTAACGATAGTGATGCGTAAAACTGCTGGCCAAGAGGCCTGCAGTTCAACATGCACGGTGAATTGCCTGACAAATAAACATTGAAAATGTATAAAAACCGGCTATACTCACATCTTGTTATAACGGGTGAGTCTGACTAGTTTCAAGACTATTCGGGACCCTTATTCATGAGGTTGTTTTAACAGTATTATCGCCAATGGGCTTGGAAGTAGTTCCGATAGAGTAAGTAAAATAGCCAGTTTCTATAAATTTACTATGAATACCATCACGATAGTCTAAATTAAAAAACAAATACACTATATAAATAATGTCTATTCAATAATATTTAATAAAGTTATGCTGACCTAAATACTAGTGATGAAATTACACGTTAATAAGACATGAAAATACCTACAACAATAAAAAAAAACACATTCCAATATACATCATCCAATTACAAATTCCAGCTAACCGCAATATAAAAAAGTCATACTATTCATACCGATACAAAACAATACTTAATACTCGATCTGATTTATAGAAGCAGGCGTTACTTTGCGGAATTCCATATTATATCTGTTGTATTGCTTGTAATACTCGATCTTAAAGTCTTCGTTGACTTAGGAGATAAATGAAGTTTGATTGGAAGTTTTAAATATTTTACTCACCGTCTATATAGGGAACCCAGGTATAGAACCTGCCTCGGAAAGGTCTTCGATCATATGTCGAGCACTGCTCTGCACGCATGTCCCTCTCTTCGTCGGAACAAGGCTAAACAAATATAAGGAATATAATTATTGTAGTATATACGGGCTGAGATATGTGAATCTCACTTTGTATATCTATATACAAGACACATGCGTAAAATACATATACTCACACTAATATTAATGTACATAGGAAACATTAGACTGTCTCAAAATGCCCAAAGTCAGTAACACGAGAGCCCTTGGCGGGAGTGGACGTATAGTGACATATTATATTACTTGATAGTACGTGTTTTAGCCTGCGCTATATTCATACAACATTAGTCTATATTAATATAATTGTTACAAGTGAACACATACACCACAATTATAATTCTCTTCTTGACTTTTTGTCGTTATCAACCCGTGAACTTCTACTGCTAGAGATAGTTTTCATGTATGAGTGTTCACCGGCTTAAACTTTATACATAAAGGCATCACCACACTGGACAAAGGATTGGTATATTGGGGATCACAGTGAATACAATAGAAATATCACCACTAGCCATTATTTAAATTCATTCAAAATATTGTGTCAGTCGACGAATAGTTGCATTATTCGCCAGAATTTTTCAATCAGTTTTTCAATTAATACAAAATGCCCATAATTTGAGAACTTAATTCTAAGAACAATGCGTGGTCTTTGTTAGTTGAACGCAAGTTGAATTCAATTGTTTAAAGACTCGCGTAAATTGTTTGTTCACTACACTACAATTTATAGATAAATAAACATCTAACAAAAGAGAGATATCTCCAGAAAACCGTCATTTTGCAGGAAATCTGCTGGAATTTGTGACTCTAGTAAAGCTCCTCAATAGTCACGTATTCGCATCGTGTTTCTAAGCTTCAATAATATATTTCTAAAATGAGGCATAGGACTTTATTCATAGATGGTATTAGATTTAGATTTGTTTACTAACATAAAATAATGTCTTACCGAAGTTTATAGTATTTGTTGTTCGATACTTGCGGCCTTTAGATAATAGAGTGATATTTTTACAACGATATCTATTCAAAGAAATAATAAAACATACGTACTCCGGTGTAAATGAAACGAACATACCGGTAATAAATTAAAAATCCAACATGTATTACCCGTTAGGAGTGAACAATGCCAATCACGGAAAGATTTACGAGGCATAAACTCTTGAATCATACGCGAAATTGCTTGGCTACATTGGATCACCATTATATTAAGTAGTCATAGGTTTAAACAGAGATAAACACACGGCTTGCTTTTGTGTTTGCACTCGCCACGACTACGAATTATTTTAATAAATATAATACATAGATCATATAGTTAGTTACTGAAGATCGATTTAACATACATAGTTTGAAGACTATTAGAATCTGAAGGATTTTGTACTCAGCAAATTGAATAAATGAAACATAAATATGATGTTTTAATAGCGCTGTTGAAACAGTTTAAAGCACCAATATTTCAAAACTTGGCAAATTTTATTAAAAACTTATCAGTCAGACACGAAATCCTTAAAGGTAAAGGTAGCGGTGAGTCCGTGCGACTCTTACGAGGGGAACACGAGTTCAAACCCGGGCAGGCACCAATGAGTTTTTCTATTAAAACTCATGTGTCTAATTGATAATTGCAATTTATCACACGCTTTTCGGCGAAGGAAAACATCGTGAGGAAACCTGAATATCTCTAGAGAATTCTGGAGATATGTGTAACATACCAATCCGCATTGGAGCAGCGTGGTAGGTCTTAGCTCCAAACCTTCTCTCTAGAAACGGAGAGAGGAGGCCTATTCCCAACTGTGGGATTGTAACATGCTGCTAAAGGTCTAAACAAACTTATAATTTTGACCATATTTAGACTATAGCCCGATGTGCAATTTTACTTAACATGATTAACATTTAAAACGATTAAAGGTAAGCATTCATTTATATATCAGCAACCGCAGAGAAAATATCGCAACTCATGTTTTCACTCATTACGTTTCGATTTAACAATCTTTGTGGCTAATTAGCCGGACATATAAGCTCACCAGAAATATTGTTCCGACTAATTCTTTTAAGTACTATATCCTGTACAGTGATAATACTTTATTCCTATGCCTTATAATCCTGAGGTCAATATTACAGCAATTAATTTTATAGAGGCCTTAAGGGATTTTTATAACAAACACCCATTCAATATTATATTCAAATTCAATAAATAATAATAATAAATAATAAATATATGGAACATTTACACACACGGTCGTCCGTCCCCAAAGTAAGTAACTTAATACTTGTGTTATGGGTGACGGACAACTGGTAGATATACTACATGTATAAGTTTAAATACATACTTAAATACAAATACACACCCAGGCTCGAAGAACCTACAATTTGTTTATAGAAAATGTTGGCCCTCGGCGGGAATCGAATCCGCGGCCCGCGGAGCTGCAGGCAGGGTCACTACCCACACACCCACACACCTCACACCCACAGCGCCAACGGGCCAGTCAGTCAATTCAAAATATTCTTTATTCAAGTAAACTTGTAAACAAGTGCTTGAATCGTCAACTTTACTGCTGGTTTGGAAAGCTGTTCCTACCGAGAAGAACCAGCAAGAAACTCAGCGGTTGCACTTTTTAAAATAAAAATCTTAAAACTAGTTACATTTATTTATTACTGTCTTGTACTGGGTAGAAGTGCACCTATATCCACACATCCTTATCATCCAAGTTATCTTCAACAGTATAGTAGGCTTTCTATATCAGCCTCCCTTTAACAGTGTTTTTAAACTGTTGTAATGGCATGGCCAAAATTGATTTCGGAATTTTATTATAGAATCTTATTCCCAAACCCACAAACGATTTACGTACTTTTGTTGGGCGCAAAGCAAGAGTCGCAAGCTTATGTCGGTTCCTACTCTGTCTACTATATACATCACCATATTCAAAGGCCATTCACGCTTATTTTCTTTGCTGCTATCCGCACCCTATTGTCAAATGTCCACATAATCTGAAGTTAGGAAACGTTGTGTTTTCTGGTGTGGAATCTTACTATGTAATTCGCCATAGCATAGTAAGTATCGCGTCGCTGTATGCTAAGCCAGCTATGCCATGAAAGTTGATCGCCATATCGTCAGCCAAACCCGATTAATATCTTCCGTATCGGAAAATAAAACGGTGACTTCAGCCATGATGCCATATCATGTCATAGCCATGACGTCGCCACCTACCGTTAAGAGGGGTTGGTCTAATATAAGTCATAGCAAGCCGTTAGTCATTTTCATATATGCATATTAATTTAATAAGTTATTACTCTCTTTGACGTTTATTTCATTATCGTTAAACATAGCAATATTTTTTATTATTTACAAAGTAGCAAAATGTATACGTTCTCAATAAGAACGGAGGGTGGCCTTTTATTTTCCTCCGGATACCACACGGCGTCTTCTCAATATTTATACTATGATAGTCAAATGTGACATTGCTTACTGTATTGCGCATAAGTTATTATCACAAGTCAAAACACTATGAGTCCCTGACAAAGTTTATTAGGTAAATAAATTAAGATTAGCATAAATAAGTGTACAAGTTCGTGATAATAACAACCGCAAACCGGTGCTCTAACACCTCACCTTATTAAGCAGGTACATGTTATCTTAACGTTTATGGCTAAGCTTTAGGTTATTTTGTTTGTGTCTTCGAATTACAGTTTTATTTGCATGTTGTATACGTGCATATAAACTGTGAAAGCCAAACGGTGCGACAGTGCGGCTCTTTCAAAGTTGTCACGGGTTCAAACCCCGGGCAGGTATCAATGAGTTTTTCTGGCCCGTTGGCGCATTCAGTGACAACTACACATAACTAAACTACTACTAATCTACAATATCTGTCACTTCATCTACACGTACAAAAGTTGTCACAGACCTGTCACTACCACAAATAAGCTGACCTCTATAACTGAAATAGTTATTGTCACGGTTTCGCATACAAGAGTTATTTTATTGTTCAGTACCAAGACCTCGACCTAAACGAGTCCTTTGTTGCGAATAGTTTATGACTTAATCTTAAATGCATTTGACTTAACAATCTATATGATTATAATACTGAATTAGTACATTTAAAACATTCCTTTAGTGAATAGTAATTCCGCAAGCTATAATGGACCAGACTACAGAAAGGTTTAAATTAATTGTGAGAAATATGCTTATACGTAAAGCATATTAAAAAATTATCATCCTTAACTACTCTAAGTGAGGCACATGTCTTCATCTTACATTCTCTAATATCATTTGCCAACTCTGGTATTTGCATATACTCCTGTTATATGCATATCATTGTTCGCACAATTTATCCATCTTCTTGCGGCCTCCCTCTTGTCATATCTACATCCACATTATTATTTAAAACTCTTTTGATCTCATTTTCATCCCTCCTCATTACATGACATTGTTGTTGTACTCCATGTGTTACATTATTGCATTGGCTAGCTGTTATGTTGTTCAATAAATAAATGACCATATTAACTTTTTCTTAATCTACTACCACTAGTAACGAATATCGCACGCTAAGTATAAAGTAACCTAATCAAAAAAAATTGACAAATTGCAATAAAGCGTAGAGTAGCCCTTACAGAAATGGTATAACTAAAAAATATATTTTATTGGGCAAATACTGTATTAAACAAATTTTCTGCAGAGAACTCTGAATTAAGTCTATCTAAACCTGTATCTCGGAGTCCCCGCCCTCTCCCAGATTTTACGATAAATTAGATGCAGGTGAACAGACAAATTTAGGAAAAAATAAAATAAGGAACACAAAAATAAGTAAGTCGGTGTTTGTGTGATTTGTAGTATCACATAATATTTGATAGTGTGTGAGTGAGTTTTCGTGCGTATGGTGTGAGAGCGTGTGAGTGAAGGTGCGTTTTTTCGTATGTGTATATATAACTAATGAAATAAAACAGATTGAGAAAATATATATAAAAAACATCCCACAACTATTAAAGATTTTCATTTTCATGATTGTTAAAGACACCAATAAGTGGGCAGCTTTTTTTATAGTTCGTATGTCATTGATGGCATTGGAATAAGGAATACTATGTGTCTAACTCAATTAAAGACTAATTTGAAATTGCCAGTGCGATATGTTTCGTATAGTTTATGTTATTTACATGTGGTATCCGGCAGAATAGAATAGACCACCCTCCTTCCTTACCGAGGTGTCGTGAGAGGCGACTAAGGTAAGTGCCGTATGGTATCCGGCTGCATAGAATAGACCACCCTCATTTCTTACCGGTGTCCTAAAAGGCGACTCAGGTAAGTTGACGTCAGGCAGGCGGCCGGTCGTAAAATACGTAGTGGAATCATGTGACAACATTACAAGCAATATAACAGAACTAACTACTTTGCTATAATCCGCACGGGTTAAGTGAATGCATGCAAAGCCAATGTGTATGAAGTACGATTTTTGTTGTGGAGCCTATCCTCCTGATGATGCTTCGGTTTCGGGGCGAAACGATCGTCGAGATTGTGGTGGTGGGTGTGTGTGCTGCTTTTGTGTGCGTTGTTGCTGGTGAATTGCGCCTTGGGGTGCATGTGGTGGCTGGTCCTGCATGTATAAGGTGCGTAGATTTTGCCTGCTTCATACACATTGGCTTTGCATGCATTCACTTAACCCGTGCGGATTATAGCAAAGTAGTTAGTTATGTTATATTGCTTGTAATATGGAATTCCGCAAAGTAACGCCTGCTTCTATAAATCATGTGACAACATGTTCACTCAGAACGGGATAAGGGCAGGAGGATAATAAAAAAAATAGTTTATGTTACTTACAGTTATATTGCACTCGTGATATCTTTTGGATACACCCACACAGTCTTGTGATGTCTGTCTTGCTATTCGGGAGCTCATTGTTGTTGTAGTTATAGTCGTATTTACGACTAGATTGCGCGATCTAAAATAAAGTATTACATTTCAATTTTAAATATATACTGCCAATATAGAAAAATCTGTTTTAATCCATCATTTTGACTGTCCCGTAGGCGTAGTGGGTAGTGACCCTGCCTTCAGCTCCGCGGGTCGCGGGTTCGATTCCCATCGAGGGCCAACATTTTCTATAAACAATTTGTTAGTTCTTCGAGCCTGGGTATACATTTGTATTTAAAATTATATATATTATATATTTACCAGTTGTCTGCCACCCATAACGCAAGTATTAAGTTACTTACTTTGGGGACGGAGAATCGTATGTGTGTGTCCCATATATTTATTTATTCATTTATTTTGCATAATTAAGCTACAATTTTTAATTCTGAGTCTTTTGTCTTGTTTTTGATATTCGGACGACAATTGTTTAAAAATTTGTAAAAATTGCAGGCATGATCCATCTAAGGCTATATTGGTCGCTTTCAATCAGGAACCAAAGTCATGCTGTCATGCATGTCATGCACTCTGAAGAACTAATCGATATTACAACATTGATATTCTATGATGTACTATCTATCTATATTTATTGTCTGTCTGTATGTAATCGATTTTCTCAAAATCTACTGAACGGATTTTAGTACGGTTTGTACTACAAGGTAATGCAATTCCTCAGAAAGGTTTAGGTCAATAGTACATAAAGGTTTTATGTAAATTGACAATATTTTTTACAACAATTTTTAGTGGGGGTAGTAACAAACCGGTGTCGATTGTAGTTTATAGGGGGGAATAGGTATAAAAAGCGGTGTAGGGTATCAGAAAGCCAGTTTCCTGCCGAGACTCGAGCGACTATAACATACTAAGCACTGAATTTCACGCGTGCGAAGCCGTACTTATTGCTAGTGCAAATATATATTTTATTATAACTTACGGGATCTGCGATCATAATGTCATTCTGTGCAATAATATGGAATGTATAATCTATGTTTTGTAAGGGCCAGTGTAAATCCTAAAGCAGTTTTTGTGACGTAGTTATGAAAAAACCGCAGTCTAGGTATTATGCCGAGGGGTCATTAAGTACGACTAAGGTAAGTTTACGCCAGTCAGGCGGCCGGTTGTAAAATACGTAGCCGAATCATGTGACAACATGTTTAAGATGTTGTGCCGAACCCACTTAGAATGGGATAAAGGCAGGAGAATGATGATGATCCTAATGCACTAATTTGGTATAATATCACTAGTATATCCCAGTAAATAGAGGTCTTGCCTTAGAGCTTAGAGGTCTTATCACAACCAGTAATAATTTATGTGGTCGTCCATCTCTCTCAGATCGTCGTAAAAGCTGTTAGAGCTACCAACATATTATTAATTCTTCAAGAAATTTCATCGGTTAGCCTACTATGAAGCACTGAGATTGGTTAACCAATTGATAAAATATTTTTATTCGATGCTTCTTCGTCTTGAAATATCGTTCAAAACATAAACGATCCAAAAATCGTATTGTATTGAACGATATTAGCTGTGATAGCCCAGCAGTGAGACCGTGAGACTCTTGCGAGGGGAACACGGGTTAAAACCAATGACTATTAAAACTCATGTGTCTGATTGGTAATTGCAATTTATCACACGCTTTTCAGTGAAGGAAAACGTCGTGAAGAAACCTGCATATTTCTAGAGAATCCTGGAAATATGTGTAACCTACCAATTCGCATTGGAGCAGCGTGGTAGGTCTTAGCTCCAACCCTTCTCACCAGAAACGGAGAGAGGAGGCCTATTCCCAGCAGTGGGATTCTAACAATTTACTTTTATTATTTTTTTACATAAACGATTGTGCCACCTAATTAATTTTATTTTATGCTACGTAATCACATAAATCATAATACATATTAATTACCATTTAGTTCTCAAACAGTTTGAAATATACCATTAGTGCGGTAACCTCAAAGGGTGCTGGTATTAACGACCAAGTAACAAAAAAACCTAAACCCGTTAATCTAATTTAATGATAGTGAGATATTATCGCTCTCGTATTTAAGCTCCCTAAGGGTGAAAACTGTTTAATGTTAACTCTTCATCTGTGTGTCACTCGCACACCTTTATACGTACTAGCTCCTACCTTTGACTTCATAGATAGTAGATTTGTAAAAAGTAAAGTAGTAAAGTAATGGCCTGTTACTATCCCACTGCTGGGAATAGGCCTCCTCTCTCCTTTTCTGGAGCTAAGACCCACCACACTGCTCCAATGCGGATTGGTAGGTTACACATATCCCCAGAATTTTCTAGAGATATATGCAGGTTTGCTCACGATGTTTTCCTTCATCGAAAAGTGTGTGATAAACTGCAATTATCAATTAGCGGATAAGTTTAAATGGAAAAACTCATTGGTGCCTGCCCACGGTTTGAACTCGTAACCCCCTCGAAATAGTCGCACGGTTTCACCGCTGGGCTACCACTGCTTATATTGATTGCGTAGATATATATCCTGAGATTAATAAGTCAAGTTAAAAAGCGCTTTTCATACAATTTCATGTCCCTACTACCATTGAGGAGTTACCTCGTCTGTAGCCAATCCTTGTAGTATCAGGTCATGTTTATCATAAACATGCATTGTCATCAGGACTGGACCATTACATAAAATTTCAGCTCAATCGAACACCGGGAAGTAGGTCAAATATAACTTGCAAGATTCCACTTTCAGATACATACACGGCAAGTTTTTAAAAGCTTTTAAAAATAGCTTAATGTCACATAAAATAAGCTATAAACTTTAGCTATTGCCATACTGCTAATAGTATACTTATAATATTATATGGTATAATCTAGCAAATTACTAACATGGCTATTAATGTTCTAACAATTTTTTGAACTAAAAAAAATATCAAAATTTCATGTCCCTACTGTTAAATATTAAGGAGTTCCCTCGTTTGGAGCTAATTCTGGCATTAGCATCAAGCGGTCATGCTTATTATGAAAACGCATTGTCATCGAGACTGGAGCAGTATGTAAAATTTCAGCTCAATCAGACAACGGGAAGTGGGTCAAAATTAACATGCAAGATTCCACCTTCACATACATAAACGGCAAACTATATAAAAGCTTTTAAAAATAGCCAATGTCACATAAACTTAACTAAAAACTACAGCTATCTCCATACTGCTTCTTACTGCTAATAGTATCCTTAAAATAAATAAATAATTATGAGCTGTGATAGCTTAGCGGTGAGACTGTGCGACTCTTTCGAGTGGAAGACGAGTTCAAACCCGGGCAGGCACCAATGAGTTTTAAGTAGTCTATTAAAACTCATGTGTCTAATTGGTAATTGCAATTTATCACACGCTTTTCGGTGAAGGAAAGTATCGTGAGGAAACCTGCATATCTCTAGAGAATTCTGTGTAACCTACCAATCCGCATTGGAACAGCGTGGTAGGTCTTAGCTCCAACCCTATTCCCAGTGGGATTGTAACAGGCCGCTACTTTACTTTTACTTTAAATAAATAGAAAATATATGGAACACTTACAAACACAGTCGTCCGTCCCCAAAATGATTAACTTAATACTTGTGTTATGGGTGACAGACAACTGGTAATATACTACATATTTAATTTTAAGCACATACTAAAATACAGATATACACCCAGGCTCGAAGAACCTAGAAGTTGTTTATAGAAAATGTTGACCCTCGGCGGGAATCAAACCGGACACGTGGAGCTGAAGACAGGGTCACTACCCACTGGGCCAACGGGCCAGTCAATGACATAATCTATAAGCAATATAACAGAACTAACTACTTTGCTATAATCCGCACGGGTTAAATGAATGCATGCAAAGCCAATGTGTATGAAGCAGGCAAAATCGACGCACCTTATACATGCAGGACCAGCCACCACATGCACCCCAAGGCGCAATTCACCAACAACAACGAACACAAAAGCAGCACACACAGCCACCACCACTCTCGACGATCGTTTCGCCCCGAAACCGAAGCATCATCAGGAGGATAGGCTTCACGACAAAAATCGTACTGCGCCGCGCTACCCATACAAGCAGTCTTAAATAGTTCAACTCCCACCAATACCCTCCCCTCCGAACACATGCAGCAAAACGGAATTAGATACATTTACTTGCTCGTTAATTAAGTGACTATTGTTATTTTTTATTATCTCAAGTTGCTCTAACGTATTGAGACGGAGTCCCTTATCACAAGTGTGGAGAATATGAAATGAATGGTCATTAGGCACTTTATGACCGCTTTCTAGCAAATGTTTTGCAAAATTAGAATTTTGTGGTTTATTATTCCTAAACGCAGCCATATGTTCCCGGAATCGAACCGCAAAACTTCGGCCAGTCTGACCCACATATGTACCGTTGCACTCAGGACAATCTATTTTATAAACCCCAGATTTTTAACCTTATCTAATGTATCTTTATAATGTATCTAACCCGTGCGGATTATAGTAAAGTAGTTAGTTCTGTTATATTGCTTGTAATATGGAATTCCGCAAAGTAACGCCTGCTTCTATAAATCATTTAAAAGACATAATCTATCTATTAATATGTCTATTAATGTTATAAAAAAGACACAAATTTCAAACACATCACGCGTTAACATCTAAAAGAACCATATAGCAATTGTAATTCAAATGTAAGGATGGTAATATTTCATTTCTGTTATTACTCGGCCAATGAAATGTGCCTCCTGTCGTTATAGCGGCCATGACAAATGAGGCCGAAGTTAATTTGTCAGATAACACCGGCACCCCGGCCGTATCAGCAGGATACTACTAGAATGTGCCTAATGAAGGAATTTATTCCCTGAGGTGCTCTAAATAATTTATTTCGTGTAATAGTGAATTGGAGGCAACGCCGTTTATTACTAGCACTGAAGAAAATTATTATTGACATTATTACATTTTATGATTTTACATTACAATGAGAGCTGTGATAGCCCAGCAGGGAGACCGTACGACTCTTTCGAGGGGAACACGAGTTCAAACCCGGGCAGACACCAATAAGTTTTTCTATTAAAACTCATGTGTCTAATTGATAATTGCAATTTATCACACGTTTTTCGGTGAAGGAAAACATCGTGAGGAAACCTGCATATCTCTAGAGAATTCTGGAGATATGTGTAACCTACCAATCCGCATTGGAGCAGCGTGGTAGGTATTAGCTCCAACCCTTCTCTCCAGAAACGGAGAGAAGAGGCCTATTCCCAGCAGTGGGATTGTAACAGGCCGCTACTTTACTACTTTACATTACAATGTCTTCAATAGGGACACTTTCCCAAATCATTACCGATTATTCTAAAGAAAATCATTTTTTTAACGAACGAAAAATTCATTTTCCTCCCCTTTTTGCTTTTACTTTGCTTTATTATTATTTATTAGAAATATAAAAAATATTTTTATCATCCGCGATAAAGTAAATAAAAAAAATATATAATGCTAAATGTATAGTGGAAAAATGGATAGTCCACTATACATTTAGCATTATATATATTTTTTCATTTAATTGATCGCGGATTATAGCAAAATAATCTTATTATTACTTGTCATTATGGCTCTCCGCTAAGTAACGCCTAATTCTATAAATTATTTAAATAAATATGGCATTCGTCATATAAATATTTACTTATGTTTCTGTTAATTTATTTCGCAAATAACTGTACTCTAATTTTGCCAATGACCTGCCACCTTAGTGAATAATGAAGTTTGTAATTCTCCATTTGAATCATGGTGCTCGCTACTATATTTATTATTACCCTCTATATATTTATTTTGTCTACCTGAGCATAAAAATTTGTTATGACATCATTAAACATCAATGGCATCCTCATAAATGATCAGATAAATGTTTCAAGTTCAAGTTTCTCACACGTGTTCGGAGTCAAAATAAAATAAATGGTGGGGTTGAACCGATTACTACATAACCATGCTAGTTTGGGTAATGCTTGGCTTTGCGGTTTGACGTGGAGTCTATCTCCTGATAATGCTTCGGTTGCGGGGCGAAACGATTGTTGAGTTAGTGATAGACGTGTGTAATGCTTGTGTAATGTGGTGGCGGTGGTGGAGGTTTGTGCATTGTGTTTAAGAATCCTGCACGTATCGGATATGAAAAAACGGATAGTCCACTATACATTTAGCATTAAGTATATTTTCTATTTACCTTATCGCGGATTATAGCTAAATAATTTTATTATTACTTTTGTTAATTTTCGTTAACGGCCGTGCCAGGTAAAGCCGCGACCCAAGATTCCGAAAGATAAATAAGTAAGTAACCCAAGTGTTAGTTAAAGTAACAAAGTTGAACTATACAGCAAGGAGGGTCTCGAAGATAAATATTAGGGACGCACTATTTCGGGTTAATAGGAAGAATTATCTGATGTTCTCAAGAATAATCTGATGATACATCGCAATATTTACCTTTACCGGAAAGCGCATGATGAACTGTAATTGTCAATTAAGCACGAGAGTTTTTATACAATACACATAAGTATGTGTATTGTATCCTGTGTATCCTTGACAAAGTGCTGTACACATTTAGTAATGACGACTTTGTCCAACAAGGAGAAGAATAAAGGTGTTATAGTAATTATATTATTAGAAAAGAGCAACCGCCGAGTTTCTTGCTGGCTCTTCTCGGTAGGAACAGCTTACCGTACCAGCAGTAGAGTTGACGATTCAAAAGCACTGTTTACAAGTTTACTTGAATAAAGAGCTTCTTGAATTTGAATACATTTAGTTAGAAAGTCTATATTCTCCAATCATAGTAGTTTCTAAATTATACTCTCGGCATTTCGCACCGACAACAATGAGTCTGCGTTCGCTCGTCTAACCCGACTATGAGGAAGTCGTAAGACCTAACAGTAGGTTGTCCACCAAAAAGAAATAGTAATGTAATAATTATCTTAACTTTTTAATGAGTTCTTAATAACTCGGTTAAAGACACTCATTAAATCGCAGAGTCATGCGACTAGTTATTTTTGAGATAAAATAAATTATACATTATCTCTGTCCATCCTAAGTGCAAAAACTGGTTGAGATCTACCTAAGAATCTAGTATTTAGATCTGATAAGCATAATGAAGGAGGCATCACGGCGTTTTTCATTCAACATACACATTTATTGCTGTCAAGTACGCTGGAAGTCTCAGTGAAATGCGATACCGCAGATGTAATGGACTTGCGATTATTTGTCAGACTACAGATATTAATGTGAGAGGCTTATACAAAAGTCAGTGAATCTTGAGATAAAAGCGTATTTATATTGATAAACCTTTTAATGACTTATGGTCCAATAGTTAAAACCTTATCACAGAAAAACTAAAGATAAAAATTACACGAACATCGACCTAGATATATATTCATTGATGATTAAAATAAAAATTATAATGATGCTAATTAAGTAAAAAAAACATATTTAAGATATACGATTCCATACACACACACTCCCACACTATGCGGCTATGCACTATAGCTAATAACGGCATGGCAAACAAATAAATAAATAAATATAATTCATAATTGTTACTTACACTCATACTTACTTGCAATATTATGTCATAAATAATGTACCAAATAAATTTAATCCAACTAATTTATTTTAAGTTACCGCTACTAACTCTACTAACACTAGTATAATAATCTACAATATTAAGGGAGGGCACCGGCTCTTGAAATACAGTTAAATCTAGATGTTATGTTAAACGGTTTATATAAATAAAGATTATTATTATAACTATTATTATACTCTGAGAAGTACTAGAGATAAAAATTACAGGAACGTCGACCTAGATATCTATTCATGGTGATTAAAATTAAAATATAATGATATAAGCGAAAATATTAAAAAATACTCTGATTATTTTGTCATTCTACTGCCCCTATCCCCTTCTAAGTGGGGTCGGCACAATATGTTTTTCTCTTCCATTCTCTCCTATCACTCGTCCACTCTCGCGCTACTTCTTTTATATGCATGTCATAGTTCACACAATTCAATAATCTCCCTCTTGACCTCCCTCTAGTCACATATCCAACCACATTCATATTTAACACTCGTTTGGTCACATGATTTTCATGCCCGATTATGCCAGAGGAATACAAATTAAAAAATATATATGTAACATCAAAGAAAAATATAGGTTTGAAATAGTATATAAATATTTAAGTATTATATTTGACAATTCTTTTCCAATCTTTATACATACATTAATAAGGTTATCTGGTTAAAATCATCATCCTCTTGCCCTTATACCACTCTAAGTGGGGTCGGCACATGTTACAAACATGTTGTCACATGATTTGGCTACGTATTTTACGACCGGCCGCCTGCCTGACGTCAACTTACCTTAGTCGTATTTTACGACACCTCGGTAAGAAATGAGGATGGTCTATTCTATGCAGCCGGATACCACTCGGCACATACCTTAGTCGCCTCTTACGACACCTCGGTAAGAAATGAGGGTGGTCTATTCTATTCTGCCGGATACCACATGGTGTGTTGTTGTCTGGTTAAAATCGTTGTTCAAATATAACAATTAACAACCATTGCCGTATTATACAATTTTTCTATGTGTACTTACATTTAAAAAACACGTCTATTGTATATACGTCATGTGCTTCGGTATGCGACTAAGTGTTTTTAAAGAACATAAACACATTTTGCAAATATACAAGAAATTCTTTTAACAAATTTTTTGGACTCATTACTATGTTCCTCGGGCGTAAAGCGCAAGATAAATCAAAAATATTAGTATGTATGTATGCATGTAAACATTTTATATATACGAGAGGAGAGACATATACGAGTATATGTCCTTAATATTTTGGCAAGCAAACTTTACAAAATCACCAGTTATTCAAGGATCCAAACTCAAGGTATTACGTCTTAGTAGTTACATCAAAAATATTATATTCATATTTCAATTTATATACGCGATACAAAATAAAAAAACCATTAATAGATTAACAACCTGGGTAAATTATAATATAAAATAGCACAAAGTCAGTATTAGATCATCAGATATGTAATATTAGTGTAGTATAGTGTGTCTTTAGAAAGCGCCAAAGTTTAAAAGGTCTATCGTATTAAACAATTGCCGAACATAATCGACAGTAATTGCAATCTCATTAGCTACATGAGAGTCATGCGTGTCAATCACAATCACTACAATCAGCGTTCAAACAACCTGTTACAAGGTTCACTAAGCACCTTTTAAAAAGATAAAAAAAATTATAATCGCGAAATAATTATCCTCTGCCAGTGCAAACGCAGCTTTATACTTGAATGAATAAGTTCTACAGCGAAAGCTTTAAAGTTCAACTAACGATCAAGAGTAAAAGCACACATATTTTGAACCTTATTACAAATGTCTTAAGGTTTAAAAAAAAATTATTTGAGAAGGTGTCGCGCACCGTATTTAACCTTTCAACTCGCCTAAGGCTCTATACTGAAAAACAACTTAAATTGCACCTAATAATTTCTTTATGACTCTTTTACAATAATGGCATATTAGAGGATGTTTATCATAAATAATATGACCCTAAATTACATACAGTTCAGGATAATATATTAAAATTAATTCAAAAAGAAACGACTTAAAAATAATTTAAGGCTATTACTATGATCAAAAAGGCAGAACAAAATTATATTCATCCTTTTTGTTCTGCCCCTTTAAGGTCGAATATTAAACAATTTGGCACTTCATACCAAAAAACGATTGTAATGTTTGATTTTATTTAATGATTTTGATTAAATTTAAGGATTGCATTGTATTTGACTCAATTAAGCTTAATTTTGACTTAGGACACTTTAATACTAAGCGTGCGATATATTAACGCGGTAAAGCTGAACAAAATGTGACAAAACGGAACGTAAGTTCAGAACACAACGAAATGAACGTGCTAATCAAACAATTCTAAGTTGCATGGAAAGTTTTTAATAGACTTACAAACAAAGAAAAAAAATCATAGGAGACTCATACAAACAAATAAAACTTAATTAAATTTTACACATAAAGCCAGATTGATTAAAACATTAAATAATTGACAAATAGAACTTAAAAAGTTTATCAAAACAAAATTTAAAATTACTCAACAGCTATTTAACATTTTAATTAATTACAACGTGTACGGTATTTTTATGTTAACAACTGTATGAATAGAATTTTCAATACTTTGACCATTATTTAGATGGTTATCTTTGGATTGAAGGTGTAACCTGTTAAAGAGAATTACCGTAATGGGAATGTAAATGTATGGTGCTTAGATATTTTCTTCTACCCACCATTTGCCTTGAGCGAATTAGCGCCCGCCTTCTCGTGTAACTACACAATTTTGTTATTACACACTTCCCAAATCACGTAGATAATTGAAGTTTACATAGCACTACATATCATACGGACCGAGCGGCGCATATAAGTTTTCAAATGTTTGTACGGCACTGCATTTTCTCATATAAATGAATTACGATTAATGACTTTCTACTTTTGATACAAGTGTATAAAAGAACTAACGTGGAGCGGCGCTATCACTCCAAAAATTGAATGTAATAATTAAATTTTGATATAGAATCGAATCTTTTGGTGTTTTAACACTGAGCGGCGCATATGGGTTTTCAAATGTTTGTTGTATAAATTTTTTGATTCAAAATTAATTACGATTAATGAATTTCTGCTTTTGATACAAGTGTATAAAACAACTAACGTGGAGCTGCGCTATTAATCCTAAAGTTGAACGTAATAATTAATTTTTTGATATAGAATCGGGTACCTTGTGACTTGTCCAAAGCATTTGATTATGTTCATCACAAGACTTTATTGCTAAAGCTTGGCTATTATGGTATTAAATACCAATATGGTAAAAAAATGCGCTTTGTCTCGTTGCGTCTTATTTTCATAGCCGGATTCAAAGATGCATTAATGAGGCGCAGTCATCCGTAACGGCCTTAGTTTTGGGTGTGCCTCAAGGATCAATCCTTGGTCCCTTTATGGTGCATATGAGTTTACAAATATTTGTTGTAACGCACTACATTTTGAAAGAAATAAAGAACGTCTATTTCATCCTCCCGTGATACACAGTTGTTAATTAAAGCTAACCTTAATAAATAATAGTATAGAACAATCCCTCCTCCTCCTTGAGTCGTGTGCTCACTACTGAGCATCATAATGGTCCCGATCCCTTCTGATGTAGATTAGTTGCCGCCAATTTTCCCGGTCGGCAGCGCTATGTATAGCCTCGCTCAGTCGATGTCCAGATGTTCAGACATCTGATCCGTCCATCTTTTCGGGCTCCAACCCCTGGATCTCTTCCCGTCTACCTTCCCAGTGACCATGAGAGTATAGAACAATAACGTACCAATAACATAGAACACTAACATATAAATATACTATATAGTACAACACGAAGTAATTGGCAAGCAACTCAGTACAAATTTAACTATAAAATTCTGTAGTGCTTAAAGGACTACAAGATCTATTCAGAGGAGACATCCGATTTTCCACCAAAATAGCCGTTAAGTCCTATTAGGGTTAGGGTGGTTTTCGACGAGCTCTCCGCAATCTAAGACATCCTTATGATGCGTTGCAAAGGTATCGCTGTGAAAAACTTTACATATACGGACTTAGACAGATATTAAAAAACTCTTATCATTACAAAAGTAATCTCCGCAAGGTAACGCCTAATTCTATAAATTCAAATTCAAATTCAAAATATTCTTTATTCAAGTAAACTTGTAAACAAGTGCTTTTGAATCGTCAACATCTACTGCTGGTTCGGAAAGCTGTTCCTACCGAGAAGAACCAACAAGAAACTCGGCGGTTGCTCTTTTCAAACAATAATTCTTATCACTAGTTACATATAGTTATTGTACAGGGTTGAAGAGAAGCTATATCCACGCATTCTTATCGTCTAGGTAATCTTCAATAGTATAATAGGCTTTCTGAATTAGCCTTTTTTTAATAGTATTTTTGAACTGCTGTAATGGTAAGGTTAAAGTAGATTGTGGAATTTTATTATAGAATCTTATACGAAACCCACAAACGAATTACGAACTTTTGCAAGGCGCAAAGCGGAACCGCAAGCTTATGTCGGTTCCTACTTTGTCTATTATATACATCGCCAATCCTTTTATAATTATTTATTTATATTCTTCTATAAATGACTCTTATCATTACTCCAATTCTAGCTTCACGATTAAGTATTGATAAGGCCTATATTAACTGACTACCAAATGAAGAGAATAAAATTAATAAATAACAACCAATATATTATTATCCGGCTGAGTTTCTACTAGATCGACCACCCACATTTCTTACAAAGGTGTCGTAAAATGCGAGTAAGGTAAGTCGACCCACCGTGTAGTATCTGGCTGAGTAGAATAGACCACCCTCATTTCTTACCGAGGTGTCGCAAAAGGCGACTAAGGTAAGTTGACCCGCCGTGTGGTATCCAGCTGAATAGAATAGAACACCCCCTTTCTTACCGAGGGATCGTAAAATGCGACTAAAATAAGTTGACGTCAGGCAGGCGGCCGGTCGTAAGATACGTAGCTGAATCATGTGACAACATGTTTTGCCGACCCAACTTGAGATAAGGGCAGGATTATGATGATATAATTATTTAAGAAATAAATGAATAATCGGATTGCTTGGATTGAGGATTGGTTAATTTTACTTTAACGGGAACAATAGGTTTGTATCGTAGATTAATTATTTATTAAGCATTTTTAAAGTACCAAAGCAAAAGTATCACAAAACTCGTATGTGCAATACTGCACTTTTAGAAAAACTATATTTTACTAGTTACTTTAAAGTTTTCCTCAGACTTTTTTTTATACCTGGGTAAACAATGCCTCTCTTGCACCGCCACACCACCCCCGCAAGTCCTGGAGCACGCGCTCCAACTGCCCCATGAACTCCAAGCGAATCTCTCTCCCATTTGGTTTTCAATTGCCTGAAATAAGGGATTATTTATTAACAGTAAAATTAAAATTAATCAAATAAAGGAAAAATCCTTAATTCAAGCAGAAAATCTAATATACTAGCTGTGCCAGCGGCTTTGCCCGCGTGGAAATAAGCGTGTCACAATTATTTTCTTGAATTCAAATTTTAAACATAAAAGTAGTTATTGTGATTTAACCCTAAGAGATAGAGACTGTGTATTGCAATACACTGTGATAGTGAACGTGTGTAGTGCTTGTGTATTGTGGTGGCAGTGGTGGAGGTTAGTGCATGTGTTTTTACGAATCCTGCATGTAACGGGTATGAAATAACGGATAGTCCACTATACATTTAGCACTATATATATTTTCTATTTACTGTATCGCGGATTATAGCAAAATAAAAGCCACATCATTTTTGCCGCAGTCTAAACTGCGACCTTTATTCGTTATCCACATACGGATATCCACTCAGCTCAACTGCGTTATCCACGTGCTTTATTAGTCCAAAATACGAATAACTAACTTAGAGCTTTGTTGATGTACGAATAATTTAAGGAGTTAGGCGTTGCTTTGCGGAGATCCATAATTCAAAAGTAGTAATAAAATTATTTTGTTTTAATCAGCAATAAGTTAATGGAAAATATACATAACGCTAAATGTAAAGTGGACTATCCGTTCTCATATCCGATACATGCAAGATTCGTAAAAACAACTGCACAACCCTCCACCACCGCCAACATATACAACCACTACACACGTTCGCCCCGCAACCGAAGCATCATCAGGAGATAGACTCCACGACAAAATTACGAATCGCTTTGCGATTTTGCTATGGTCCATTCTACATTTAGCATTATATATATTTTCTTTATACTTAATCGCGGATTATAGCAAAATAATTTCACACTTTTGATTTACAAATTTCCCTTTCTTCTCTTAAAGTTTCTTTCTTAATTTGTACTTTTTTCATATTTTACTACTTTAACTATCTTTTTTTAACAAATAAATTCTATTTTTTTTTCTCACCTGTGGCAAATCGGTGGTCACATTTGTAGCTGCTGCAAAAAGTGCAAGATGCATGGTAACAACCCTGTAAAGGAAAAAATAAAGATATCAAGTAAATTGAACAACTTTAAATATAATAATCGTCTAGACCAGGGGTCGTCAACCTGGGTTCTGAGTAACCCTTCAGCAGCCTGAAACGTCGACAGGGGTTCCGCAAATAATCTGAGTCAAACCGCATATACGCAAAATCATTGTATAAAAAGAACTTTCTCTTGAACAACTTCATCATTTAATAAATAATTTAAAATAATCTTTATTAAATATATTTTAAAAGTAAAAAAAATCTTACTATGTTTACTGCAATATTGAAATGTTTGTATTAGTAAAAAAGTAAAGTAGCGGCCTGTTACAATCCCACTACTGGGATTAGGCCTCCTCTCTCCTTTTCTGGAGAGAAGGGTTGGAACTTAGACCAACCACGCTGCTCCAATGCGGATTGGTAGGTTACACATATCCAGGATTCTCTAGAGATATGCAGGTTTCCTCACGTTGTTTTCCTTCACCGAAAAGCGTGTGATAAATTGCAATTATCAATTAGACACATGAGTTTTTAATAGAAAAACTCATTGGTGCCTGCCCGGATTTGAACTCGTGTTCCCCTCTAAAGAGTCGCACGGTCTCGCCGCTGGACTATCACAGCTCATGTTTGTTTAATGTTTTTAATAAAATTAAATTTATAATAATATTTGAATACAAAAAACTTTGACACACTATTTTCTTTATACTGTTTAGGAGGAGAAACATGAGGTTCCATATGCTCGAAGGGTTCCCAGAAGTAAAGGTTGATGACCTAGCCTAGATAATAAACAACAACAATAGAGAACAAAGCGATACACGATGCACTTTTTTAGTGAAAAAGTCACCTACGAGTGTAATCGGTTTGTGACGTTTGTGCTAGCTTAGTGGTCGGCAAAGTGCGGCTCCGAAGCCGCATGTGGCTCTTTGGCTCCTTAAGTGCGGCTCTGGCACAAATATCTACGGAAGGCTATATTTTCAAATAAAAAAAAACTTTTTAAGAAAAAAACTACATCTTATTTTGATAAATTGAAATTCTTCTAGAAATCGAGAACATGTATAATTTTTTGTTTAAATTAAAAGATAGATAGGTAATTAACATTTTATATTGTTCTAAAAATATATAACGAACATCGAGTTTAATTTAGTGTAAAATGTTTTATTTAGTGTACTACTTATTTAGTGTAATAACCGTTTACTAAACAAGCAAATTTGGCTCGGTTTTTTTAAATTGTTGTAATGTTCATATTTTCTCTTTGGCTCATAAGTTTGCCGACCACTGAGCTAGCTATTGAAAATTCCGAGAAAAATCACTTAGCTTTATTAGCAGTCCTGTAAGTCCACAAAATTTGCAGAAATTAAACTAAGTTGCTTGTAATTATTATATTCACGATAGTCAGGTAGGTATATTTAGAGAAATATTGTTGAGTGTAATTTAGCAGTCAATACATACATTTCTTCAGGCCTTTATTTATGTACATTAAATGACAGTGGTTATAAAACTAAAGGATCAAAGTTATCAATAAATCTCAATCACTTTGATCGTTGCATCACTAACGATAAACCAATCGTAGGGCTGCATTTCAGTTATGGAATTAATTGTATCATAGCATACAGAAGTTTTTCATTGACTAAAAACACTGATTAAACAACGTTATCCATACATATTATAAAACAAAGTCCCAAAAAGCTGTCTGTTTGTATGTAGAGATCTTTCATTCTAAAAGTGCACGCCCCTCCACCAAATTACATTATTTTAATGTGTGAGAGAAAATATTGACTGTGCTATTTTATGTGTGCGCGCAGCAATTTCAAAGTTGACTCAACTCATTCAATGACTTAAAGGTCAACTAATTGTTCGACTGGTATAAGTCCAGCATTTATATGGCGGAGAATGCACGCTTTGTATGAGACAACACGTCAAATCTGTCACGCGTTCCTATCATTTGTGCACTGGTTGACCAACCAATCCGGTTACACGGGTTACGAGTATCGTTTGCATAAAAATAAAATTAATTTCATATTTATAATCAAATTTATGTTCAAAATTCTTCAGAATAAACAGTAAGTTTTTAATGTTTTCCCTTGAGTAATAGTAAGCGCGGTGGATTATAAACGGGAAGTTCCGCATTCGAATCCTAGACAAAACATATTAGTATATTTCTAAAATTTATCCCTGGTCTTGACTAGATAGATATTTCCGACGTACCCTTCTAACAAAGACGTACCACCAAGCGGTTTAGCGTTCAGATATGATGTCGTGTAAAAACCCTGAATGGTTATCATATGGTTATCCTGAATGGTTACGTTTAATCTCCAAACCCTTTCAAGTTAGCCCACTTCCATCTTAAAATACATCGACATCCATCATGTGAATTCGCAATCAAGAGCTAGCTTGTCAACTTAATTTAATAAAGATCATATCATATATTCACTATGCAACTATTAGAATGATAAATAAAACGTAATGTACAATAGTCTGTTCATTTATTTTATAAGTAAAAAAAGAAAAAAATTAAACCGCAATAAATATTTACAATTTTAACGCTATTCACTGACGTCGCTTTCTTTAGATTCGGACTCAACATTAATTATAAATTCAAAATCCATGTCAGAATTTTTCATATATTCTATCTCAATATCATTCACATTTCGACACGTATTTTCCCACATATTTCTATCATCATCATATCATCAATCATGTCAATTCGTTCCTTAATTATAGCAATGGCTTTAATGATGAAATAATGATAGATGTTAAGTTTGGCCCTTTTTCGTGACATAGTTTTTTTTAATTCTCCATATTTTTCTATTAAAGAAAAAATATTTATCTGACTCCGGAGTTGTTTTTTTTTTGTGACATGCTGACAGTACTTTTGGCAATAATCGACGCGTACTCCTACGTTCGTGTCTGCCCGGCAACTGAATAATCAATTAGAATTACAACTTTGCGTGTATTTCGTCTGTACATAAGTTTTGTGTGTGTGAGTAAAGACATTGGAGGGGCGTGCACTTTTAGAATAATAGATCTATAATCAATTTTCTCAAAATGTAATGAACGGATTTATGTACAGTTTTCACCAAAAGCTAGAGCAATACCTCTGAATGGTTTAAGTAAATAGTACATGAATTGTTTTAAAGAGATCGAGCAGTTGTTAAAAAACTTGCTTGCTGGGAGCTTTAGTCGCGTGCGCTGCGTAGACCAGCAGAGATACGCTAAAGTAATGTACTAAAGATTTGTAGATCTCTAAAAATACTACAAAAAAGTCCGCGAGAGTATGTCTCTATTTCTTAAGGTTAACTCACAATAACTACTTTTATGATTAAAATTTGAATTATAGAAAAAATTGTGACACGCTGATTTCCACGCGGGCGTAGCTAGTTTAAAAATAAAACCAAGTTATCATTTCCAAAACCTCTGCATATTAAATCCTATGAAAATCATCGGAGATATTTCCGAAATCCAGATTATTTATACAGGTATCGACGATACGACATTAAATTAATCCATTAATTTTGTACGTAATTGATAATTTTGACATAGTTCAATCTTCTTAAATATCGTTTAAAAAAATGTATTTTCGAAGAAAATAAATATAATTTAATTTAGATCTGGCTTTGTTAATTAAGGTTGACTAACCTGGCGTGGTGATAGCCTAGCGGTGAGACCGTGGACTCTCTAGAGACGACATAGGTTCAAACCCGGGCAGGCACCAATGGGTTTTTCTATTAAAACTTATGTGTCTAATTGATAATTGCAATTTATCACACCTTTTCGGTGAAGGAAAACATCGTGAGGAAACCTGCATATCTCTAGAGAATTCTAGGGATATGTGTAACCTACCAATCCGCGTTGGAGCAGCGTGGTAGGTCTTAGCTCCAATCCTTCTCTCCAAAAACGGAGAGAGGAGGCCTTAGCCCAGCAGTGGGCATAGTAACAGGCTGTTACTTTACTTTTTTTTTTAACCTGGCGCGGCAAGCTTCTTTAGAGCCGGAGAAAAAAATAAAATTGTTGTTTTCTCTCCCTTGCACCATACTATTTAGTTTTTAGGCCAAGGCCGAAAAACGTCTCGTGTGTCGTAATAAGGTGCGGTAATTGATTTCTAAAAATCGCATTTATTTTTTAAAAAGCGTAAATTAATTCATGTGGCTAAAATACTTCGCTGAATGAACGGATTTTTTTATGTAGACCGCTGAGGTGAGTAGGTAACTAAAATTAAAATTAATGTTGTATGATTGGTACCCCCATGGTAGGTTTGTATATAACAAAAAATGCCTATTTAAAGGTATTAAATTAATAGAATTCACAATGGGCGATTCAGTATGGATATCAGACATATACTGAAATAACTTAATGACCTCCTAAAATATACCATAAGGAAAGATTCTACTAGATTTTAAATTATACTGCATTCTGTACACATAGTACGATTTTAATAATACCAAATTTGGTCTATATTTATATTCTATATTTGGCGATTAAGGCCAACCAGCTGCGATATAAAAAAAACAGCGAAGCCCACGTAAAACGTGATCCAATTTCGAATTATCTGCTTAGCGATAGAAAATGGCCACCATTTATCGTGTTCACAAACAATTTGTCAGTCTAACCATTGTACATACAATTTACGGCTCTCACGGAGAATGTAATGAGCACTGACTTACAAAAGTCTACATATCACTAGTATGTATATATTTTCAATTTATGACGGAAATGACCTAACATAAAACTTTTTTTATAAAAAGTCTGAATGTCCAAGTAAAGTTCAGTCGCAAAGCTTTGTGTTTTTATGATGTTCCTGTTAAAAGAAAAGAGGTGAAACTATTGTTGCGATTGTCTTAGTGAAGGTGTGCGATGCTAGTGAGTGAAATGGTGTGCTGGTTGTGGTTGTTTTTATTGGTACATTTGTTTTATAAAATAAATAAATAAAGTTATAAAATAATCTTTAATGTTTATAAAATAAAATAATGTATACTGAGCTACAAGTAATATAACAGAAACAACTACTTTGCTATAATCCGCACGGGTTAAGTGAATGCATGCAAAGCCAATGTGTATGAAGCAGGCAAAATCTACGCACCTTATACATGTAGGACCAGCCACCACATGCACCCCAAGGCGCAATTCACCAGCAACAACGAACACAAAAGCAGCACACACACCCACCACCACAATCTCGACGATCGTTTCGCCCCGAAACCGAAGCATCATCAGGAGGATAGGCTTCACGACAAAAATCGTTTTTTCACGATTTTTGTCGTGAAGCCTATCCTCCTGATGATGCTTCGGTTTCGGGGCGAAACGATCGTCGAGATTGTGGTGGTGGGTGTGTGTGCTGCTTTTGTGTTCGTTGTTGCTGGTGAATTGCGCCTTGGGGTGCATGTGGTGGCTGGTCCTACATGTATAAGGTGCGTAGATTTTGCCTGCTTCATACACATTGGCTTTGCATGCATTCACTTAACCCGTGCGGATTATAGCAAAGTAGTTGTTTCTGTTATATTACTTGTAATATGGAATTCCGCAAAGTAACGCCTGCTTCTATAAATCGTATACTGAGCTTTCTGACCAACGCTTATTTATTAACTAAACTTTATTCCAAACAGTCATTTAAGTGTAAATATATATCTGTACCCTTCTCTCCAGAAACGGAGAGAGGAGGCCTATTTCCATCAGTGGGATATTAACAGGCCGCTACTTTATATATCTGTAAATCAATATCTGTAAATATGAATCATACTTATTTATAAAAGTTAGTTTTTGAAGTTTGCAATAATTTCTATCGAGTAATTACGAAAAATGTCAATTTAGACATTTGGCTCTTGCTCGCTTCCTGAGGGCATTATTTTTTTTTATGATATGACTAGCTGTGCCAGCAGCTTCGCCCGCGTGCAAATCAGCGTATCGCAATATTTTACTAGAATTCAAATTTTAAACATAAAAGAAGTTATTGTGACCATAAGAGATAGAGACATGCTCTCTCAGACTTTTTTTAAGTATTTTTATAGATCTACAATTCTGTAGTACATTATTTAGCGTAACTCTGCTGGTGTACGCAGCGCACGCGACTAAAGCTCCCAGCTAGAAAGTTTTTTAACAACTGCTCGATCTCTTCAACACAATTTACATAGTACCGATATTTACTATTTACTTAAACTATCGGAGGTATTGCTCTATATTTTGATGAAAACCGTACAAAAATCCGTTCAGTAGATTTTGAGAAAATCGATTACATACAGACAGACAGCTTTTTGGGACTTTGTTTTATAATAAGTATAGATTTTGAATTTTTCTTAATGAATTTTTAACAAAATATTTGTATTTACGTACTTGTATTTTACGAATATGATTTAGAGTTACTATAGATTTCTTCTGTTCTTTTAAAAATTATTGAAAATAAATAATATTTGTTGCTCAATGACATGTCTCATGTATCACAAAAAGTGTAGTAAACTAAGGTTTGTAGTAAGATAAACATGCTCAAAAGATGAGCCCGTGGGTGCTAGACTGTGACGTTACTTTATCTTTCCAATTTACGTACTTTCTTGGTTGTCTGCTTTAATAGGGCTGTCTGCTAGCAGCTGATTAATGTCATGATACGACTGAAATATAACTTTACTACTACGATAAAGAGATCACTCGTATACGGCTTTGTACTAAAGTCACAAAATTAAGTGTTTTGAAATGTTGTTTTTCGTAATGACTATAAGGTTTCCGATTCTTTATTTCTGTTACGCACAGCACGGGAATGGTATTCTCTTCCAGCATCTATCTTTCCTTATACATATAATATTGTCACGAACATACGAAAAGAGTTCGTAATGCATATGTTATAGAATTCATATTCGACGGGGGCAGTTTACGAACATACAAAAAGAGTTCTTAAACTAATTGTCGCACGGTTTAAATTCGCTTGGCGCTAATTCTCTGGAACATTCAGGTTGTTTACGAAAGGTTGTTTACGATCTCCCCAAGGACTCGCGAACATTCGTGAACATTCTCGTCATCGGTTAGTTCGATATATGTATAAGCAGACGTATCGTTCAGTTTGTGAATAGCGATCAAGAGCGAAATACAAAGCAAAAATAAAAGTGTAATAATAGTGACCTCGGCTTTCTTATTCGACAGCGGACTGCATTTAGACTGAAAGTACTAAGTTTGTAGTGAAAAATTGAATAAAGTATTTTAAGGAGTCACCAGGTATTTTCATCCAAATCCACAAAACCCAGTATTTTTAACAATATGAGTATTTTTAAAGCAAGAGTGAATAGACATCTTATAGCCATTACTTTCCCCCTTAGACTGTATCATTGCTTACCATCAAGCATGATAACAGTCAAGCGCTCCAATAAACAATAAAACCTTAATAAAAATCGACGGCTTAACGCCTATAACAACGGCGAGAGAGATAAGCTAGTACAGGAGCATCATAAGACGTGCGAAATGCGGAAAAAAGGAAGAAGAAGTTCTACAAACGGAATGCCTTCCTTAGCATGCTTTAGAGCAATGTGTAATAGAGGTCTAGTGGTATGACTGGGACCTCTTCTTCGCCAGCGAAGACTCTATGGGTATGCCTTTTGTGTCTGTGCGTTATGTGTATTTGTGATTGCAATCGTGATCGTGATCGTCGGGATCATATTAGTAAGATGTTTTTTTGACGCCTATATTTTCAATAGACCGATCAAGGGAAAGGAATATTGGTTAAAACCAATGTCATAATAGGGTTAGGTTAGTCAAAATTTTAAAGCTCTTAGATAGATGAAATTTAGTGAAGAGTATATTTTACTATAGTTAACTAGTGATAGATCTTATTTTCATTATAAGATCGACTTATCGCTCATGGGATGCAATAGTGGCACAACTCAAAAAACACGTGTTTTGGACTCGAAATAGGTGTAAATAATAATACAAATTTTATTCAGCAGCAATACTGACAGAGCTCATAATGCAATAGTAGGCCATTCATTTAAGCAAACTAAAGCATTTTTTTGCATTTTCCTCAGCTTTGAAAATTTTAAACCCATTTATCTCTAAATATAATTTTTTGAGTTGTGCCACTATTTCAAATCATTTGTAGGCCCCACCACCAATTGTATGTAGGTCACTGCCACCTATGTCAATGGGCCAGTAAGTTAATTTATTGTATTTAACTTCTAAAAAAGTTTCATTCATTGTATTTTACTTTTTTTTTTATTGTTGCAAGTGTTACGTCCACTCAGCGTTTGCCGCTTTCCCAGGCTCCATACGACACCTGAGGTGTAGTGTTCCACGCCTGGGAAACACGCTTCGGTCAACCTCGCCTTACCCTACCTATCTTCGGTGGGATCGGACGCAATTAGTATTTAAGATTAGCATAGTACATAGTATAAGAAAAATACTCTAAATAAATAAATTTAAATGATTTATAGAAGCAGGCGTTACTTTGCGGAATTCCATATTACAGGCACTATAACAAAACTACTTCGCTATAATCCGCACGGGCTAAGCGAATGCATGCAAAGCTAATGTGTATGAAGCAGGCAAAATCTACGAACCTTAAGGTTCGTGCCTGTAAATAAATTTAATTGAACTAAATCAAAGTGAGTTTGTGTACCCAACATTCGCCATAATATAATTAATGTTTCCAAAATTTTTAAATAAATAAATATTCCGTGCCAGCCCTATATACCGAACCCACGCAGTTCAAGTCGACTTGCGCAATCTGACAACTCCATTAGGTGTTAAAGTCCTAACGATACGTTTTCGACAAGCAGAGATGCTCCCGAAGCGTGCACATTAAAACGATCCAAACGATTCTGGAGCGACTAATGAACGTCTTAAGTGCTTTATTAAGTGCCGATCGACGTTATTTTTATGGTCCATGCCCTTGGTATACATTTGTGCACATATTGGGGGTTATCTTTATTGGCTGATTAATTATTTCTCGTGTGGTTCTGTATATTATCCATCTCTCAGATGCATTTGAGTTCTCATATCTATGTACTATTTATAGGTATTCTTACATTTGCTTCACAGTATATTTTAAACAATGTAATTTTTGTACATTAAAATAAAAAGATTTATAAAACGATAGATGATGTATATAAGAAACAAAGTAGGAACCGACATAAGCTTGCGACTCCTGCTTTGCGCCTAGCAAAAGTACGCAAATCGTGTATGGGTTTGGGTAACTATAAAATTCTATAATAAAATTCCGCCATCAATTTTGGCCTTGCCATTACAGCAGTTTATAAACATTGTTATAAAGAGGCTGATACAGAAAGCCTACTCTACTGTTGAGGATTACTTAGATGAAAAGATTGTATAGATATAGTTGCACTTCTACCCTGTACAAGAAAGTAATGACTAAATGTAACTAGTTATAAGATTTATATTTTAAAAAGAGCAACCACCGAGTTTCTTGCTGGCTCTTCTTGGTAGGAACAGCCTCCTAAAACAGCAGTAGAGTTGATGATTTCAAAACAAGGTTTACAAGGTTACTTGAATAAGGAATTTTTTGAATTTTGAATTTTATATTTCAATTTTATTGCATACAAATATATAAAAGAAGAAAATTATATCAAAAGATTTATTATTTATAATAGAATCTGTAAGTCTATTAAACTGTATCGCTAAACTAGCTATCACTAACAGGTAATCCTTTTAATCAACCAAGAATTATATTGAAATACTAAAAGCAGGGTGAAACGAATATTATAACGATATTTTTAACATGATAAATATATAAAATACAAAATCTCTCTCAGACTAACAAATTACCTAAAGACGCGGTCTTTTATTTTATTATGGAGAATTTTGTTTTTTTTTCGCGAGTTATATTTCTTTTTTATCAGAAACCTCGTTAAAAACCGTCAAAAACGGATACTACACTTCATCTTTGTTTTAATCGTAAATTATAGCAAAATAATATCATCATTCCTTTTGTTTTAAGGCTCCCCGAAAAGTAAAGCCTAATTCTATAAATTATTCGCATTTATGATTAATAGTGTCGACACAATTATCATCATCATCCTCCTGCCTTTATCCCACTATAAGTGGGGTCGGCACAACATGTTACAAACATGTTGTCACTTGACTTGGCTACGTATTTTACGACCGGCTGCCTGCCTGACGTCAACTTACCTTAATCGTATTTTACGACCCTTCGGTAAGAAAGAGGGTGGTCTATTCTACTCAACCGGATACCGCACGGTGGGTCAACTTACCTTAGTAGCCTTTTACGACACCTCGGTAAGAAATGAGGGTGGTCTATTCTACTCAGCCGGATACCACACGGCGGTCGACTTACCTTAGTCACCTTTTACGACACCTCGGTAAGAAATGAGGGTGGTCTATTCTACTCAGCCGGATACCACACAGCATAGTCGACACAATTATATATATAATTGGCTGTTATTTATATTACGTATTACGTTTCATTGCAAGGGTATACTAAAGTGATCCATTTCGCGTTGTAATTATCAATTACGCTATGGGCACAGTAACATAAATCCAATTACACTAGACATGTTTAAGATTGCCGTATCTCGATTTCATACGTGAATATTATGCTAACTTCATTTCTGAACGATAGACTTTTTAGTAAAAGTTCCCCTTCCGGCCTCCGACATCATACAAATAGTTAGGAATAACAGAGCAAAAATCTATGGTTTAGCTATTTATATTCCTATAGTAAAAATCATTGTATAAAACGATATAGCTAGATATACAAAAGTAATAATAAAATTATTTTGCTATATTCCGCGATACAGTAAATAGAAAATATATATAGTGTTAAATGTATAGTGGATTATCCGTATTTTCATACCCAATACGTGCAGGATTCGTAAAAACACATGCACAAACCTCCACCACTTCCACCACAATACACAAGCACTACACACGTTCACTATCACAAACTCAACAATCGTTTCGCCCCGCAACCGAAGCGTTATCAGGAGATAGACTCCACGACAAAATCGCAAAGCGACGCGGATTATAGCAAAATAATTTTATTATTACTTTTGTGTTATGGATCTCCGCAAAGTAACGCTTAATTCTATAAATTATGATATAGCTATAGCTAAGCGATGAAACAAATGATATGATCTTTATACCACGGGCTTACGTAAATAGTAGCCACCTTTAATTTACTATTAAAACGTTTTGAATTAAGCAAAGTATACAATAAAATATCTGCTATCTACTGAAAAACATCAAGCCTAGAAATATACAATTCAGCTTGGTGTGCCTTAGCTTCAATTATTCTCTCTACGGAGAGAGGAGGCCTTGCCATATTGTCGTGGAGATCTCTTGATGATGCTTCGGTTGCGGGCGAAACGATTGTTGTTGTGGTAGTGAATGTGTGCTCGGATAGTCACTCTACTTTTAGCATTATATAGGTATTCTCTAATCACGATTTATATCAATTTTTTATTTTATTCTGGAGCCAACAAACCAACTTTTCGTTCTATATACTATTTTAAGAGTAGGTATATAAGTTAGAGTACAAGATCGGTACTCCAATTTAATGCTATATATTAGTAAAACCACCTGAACTTCTCGAAGCATAATGTTATTGTGAGGGGTTTTTTACTGATGGGCTAAATTTTTAGGTAATGTCTACCAAAATTTTAAATATGAATTTCTAATATGTTTTTTTATAAAATCATCCAACATCTCCACTTTATCAAACAAGATAACAACTAGCTGATTTGCTGTTTACTTTTAATAAATATTTTTACACGCTCAAACGGTAAACTCTTTATTCCCACTCGTAACTCCTTCGAGAGTAAAAGTAAACAGAATTAAACTTCCATTCATGAAGCACGTGCTTATTCAGGATTATAAAAATACGACCAACATACTGGCTACACTCAGCGTGTGAACAATGCTTTTTCGAATATGTTTTAGTATTTAGAAGACGCCTTACATGTTCGAATCCGCAAATACTCAGTAACGGTTAAAATCTTCGACTATTAAGGCTATTAAGACAAAAAGTATTTTAAAAACACATTAATATCTTCATCTGACCGTAAATGGACTTAGTCTGGACTTCAGAGCTGAAGACTGGCTGTCATCTGATCTTAATCCATTATGATTTATAATCTATTCTAGAGACGCCGTGTGGTATCCGGCAGAATAGAATAGACCACCCTCCTTTCTTACCGAGGTGTCGTAAGAGGCGACTAAGGTAAGTGCCGTGTGGTATCCGGCTGCATAGAATAGACCACCCTCAGTTCTTACCGAGGTGCCGTAAAAGGCGACTAAGGTACGTTGACGTCAGGCAGGTCGTAAAATACGTAGTCAAATCAAGTGACAACATGTTTGTAACATTTTGTGCCGACCCCACTTAGAGTGGGATAAGGGCAGGAGAATGATGAGTCAGTTCTAGAGAATAAGGCCATGATAATTTGGAGTCCCTAAAATAATCTATACGATTGGCAATTCTTGTCAATTCTTTGCCCATAGAAAGGGCTCCTAAAGCATGCTGCTTATCAATATAACTGCTCTCAACGTTTAAAGGAATGTATTGCAGCCAATGAAAACAACTAAACTTTATATATTTGTAATAGTTTTATATTAATCTATTAAACTAACACACTGTAACATTGATAAATTATCATTTACAATAAGAAAAATAGTTTTTTTTAAATATTTATTTTAGTACTACATAACAGTAACTAGTTTTTGCACAAAACGTTGCAGTTGAATATTGTTAACCTACTAAGAATTATAAGCATAGACAATATAAATTAACTACTATAGTAGTATCAAAGAGTCGCTGCCCGCGATGTCATAAAGCTGTATGATAGGGACAGGCGCGTGCGACTTATCGATAACTTCTTATCGATTCATAGAAGGATGAAGAATAATATGCTGGCGCGCGAAACTAGTAACTTTTTTTAATAAATGTAATGTTTTGTAAAAAATAATTAAAAAATATTATAGTCTATTAGGCTTATTTCATTATGACAAATTATATTTAAAAGGTATAAATAAACGCATGTTTTAATGTGCGTCCATAAAGTCATTTAATATTTGCATGTTACCGATTAATTATTGAACATAAGTTTCAATAGACGCATTTTTGAAATGAAATATTAAACTTGTTAGAAATAATATTCATCTAAATCTCGTATTGATATTAACAATATAGTAACATTTAAAAGAAGTTAAAAAAGATCCAGAAAACATCGACTCATTAGTGGCGCGTAACGTCACTATAGTTTGTCGCATATCTTTCAAATAACCTAGGCTATTATACATTTACGAGTATAGTCATGACCTCAAAACAATCTAAAATTATAGTACTGGTGCCCTTATGTACCAAAGTCGTAAATTTACAGTAAACCCCAAATACGTTTACTCGATGACAATATAATATTATTACTACTAAAAACACTTTCTCCCTATAAAATATGAAAAGGTAAACTTTCATTAGACAATGCACGCAAAATTGGAAACATCCATTTATATAACAAAGTAAAGAGAAATATTCACGGCTTTTAAGTACACTTATGTTTATTACAGTGTTATATCGTTAAAAATCTGTTACATAATTAAAGGGTTTTAGTTAGGTGGACCTTATTAGTTAACTCTGAAAAGGAACTAGTTAATATGGAAGAGATAGAAGAAATTGCAATTAATATATGTCCATATTTGACTAAAGTTTTAAATGCTTATGTCTTCAAATAGAGATGACACAGGTCTCACATTTCTCTTTTCAAATATCATTGGAAAGTTATATCACTAGTTATAGATGCGATCAAATTAATGATTAAATTTGAGAGAAAAAACATTTTTTTTAAATAAATAACCGCTTGAAAAAGTGTAGACAATGTAATAAATTTATAAATTTCAATACTTACCAAAGAGGTCGCTTCTCCCAAACGAATAATTTTCGCCTCTCCATGTCGCGTCAAGGATAAATTTTTAAACTGCTTAAAACTAACTTAAGTTTGTTCATTTTCTATATCTGATAGTCTTTTAACTTTAGCAAATAGGAAGTTAAGTATTTTAAACACAATAAGTCCAATCATTTTTTGTGTATTACGTCACTCCACGAATCATCATAGTCTTCAGTGGTCCTAGCGTTTCACTTCAACTAGGCATATTCGTGACCAATCTGTAACAAATAAAGGCGCTTTTATTTTATTCACTCAATATTTACAACCTTCATAGCCGAATGGGTAGGGCGCGTTATCATTACAAAGAGTTAGCAGGTTTGAGTTTAAACATATAAATATTAGGCACCTTATTGATAAATAAATAAATAAATAAATATATGGGACACTTACACACACGGTCGTCCGTCCCCAGAGTAAGTAACTTAATAATTGTGTTATGGGTGACGGACAACTGGTAGATATACTACATAAATAATTTTAAATGCATACTCAAGTACAAATATGCACCCAGGCTCGAAGAACCAAAAAATTGTTTACAGAAAATGTTGGCCCTCGGCGGGAATCGAACCCGCGACCCGTGGAGCTGAAGGCAGGGTCACTACCCACTGCGCCAACGGGCCAGTCAAAATTGATATACTTATATATATTGATATCTGTACCTTGTAGTATACAGCTTTATGGTAAGGGAAAATTTACAATCAAATCCACATACCCCTAGAGGGTTCCTATTATATATGTTACTAGCTATGGCAGCGGCTGCGCCCGTGTGTAAAACAGCGTGTCACAATTTTCTAGGATTCCAATTTTAAACATTAAAGTAGTTATAGTGAGGTAACCATAAGAGATAGAGACACGCTATCACGGACTTTTTTGTAGTATTTTTATAGATCTACTATTCTTTAGTACTTTACTTTAGCGTATCTCTGCTGATTTACGCAGCACGCGAGATTAAGGCTCACAGCAATCAAGTTTTATGACAACTGCGCGACCTCTTCGACACAATTTACATAATACCGATATGTACTATTTACCTAAACTATCCGGAAGTATTGCATTATTAAAAAAATCCGTTTAGTAGATTTTGAGAATGATCGATTAAATACAGACAGACAGCTTTTGGAACTTGGAAGGTAAAATTTTCAAGCTGCATTAATCACTCTCCGAGGAGAGAACGCCGTTGCCCAGAAGTGGTAAGATATCACTATACTCTACGTTCCTTATACTTAATTACGAACGCCCAAAAGGTTTACTGGGAGATAATGCGTTGTAATAATTAATTTCAGGTAATTAAAGTAATAACAAATTGTTCCCTTCCTATAACTGGCAGCTTAGACGCGGCTCCTATCTTTAACCTTTTTTGAAATGCTGTCACAATCAACCAAATCACATCAAGAGCTTTAAAAACTGCATACTATCAAAGCGAGTTTATTAGAAACATGTTCTATTGTCATAGTAGAAAATAGTCCAGTATTCAAAATTGTAATAAACCTGAGATGAGAGCTGAATGATCATACACATCGTGCCTACCGCATTATCTGCGAGTCAACAAACAAGGTAAATATTCTCGGAGCGTATTACCAAAGTATTACGAAACCCCTTACTGTGTCAGTGTGTTGAACTGGATAACTTATCAAAAGCATCATGATAGGTAAGAAGCGAAAGCGAGAAGCGGATTCACTATATTAAATAACAATAATTTTCGCATTTCCAAATACTTAAAGTCAATTGTAAATGATGTAAGTACTATCTCTATTTTGGCATCATATCAGTCAACATGATAAAAAAACAAGATTTTTTTTATATATAGCAAACAAATAGTAACAAATAGTTATTTTGACAATGACGTGTGGTATCTGGCTGAGTAGAATAGACCACCCTCATTTCTTATCGAACTGTCGTAAAAGGCATCTACGGTAAGTCGATCCGCCGTGTGGTGTCCGGTTGAGTAGAATAGACTACCCTCTTTCTTACCGAGGGGTCGTGAAGTACGACTAAGGTAAGTTGCAGTCAGGCAGGGGCCAGTCGTAAAATACGTAGCCAAGTCATGTTTGTAACATGTTGTGCCGACACCACTTAGAGTGGGATAAGGGCAGGAGAATGATGGGTTATTTTGACGATGCAAAGTACTTGAATAAAGCATATTTTACATTTGAATTCGTCTTAACGCTAGAAAATAGAAAGAAATAATTTGCTATGATTCGGAATGAATGTAAGAAAGTCTAAGTGATTCTGAAGTGACAGATGGATTTTTTTTTAAACCCTGTTATAAAAAATGGATTATAATAAATGTCATATCGGTGTTTATGTCTGTAATAATGTAGCATCCCAAATTTAGTTAGGAACGATAACGGATTCATCACTCTACGTATATCATTAAAAACAAAATTTTCCGCAAAATAGCACCATACTCTGCATATCAATGTGTTTGATACTTTAAACGAAGTAGTACTAAAAGGCGTGTTATTAAAATTATAATTTACGTTTAAAGGTGTAGCAAGCAATAATGTTGGATTCGGTGCTATTAGGCGAATTGAAAATTAAATAAGACAAATTTGATTGTTTATCGAATAAATTTAACGATTTAGAAAGTCAGATCGAATCTTTAAGCGGTAATGTTTTAAGCGACGAGCTAGATATTAATTTATTTATTATACGCGAAGAAATAGAGCATGACGTCGATAGTAAAATGTCTTTCGCTCAGGATAATGTTGTTGTTTGAAATCTGTTTGTTTTGATAATGCGCAAAGTGTAAATTATAAAAATCTTAGTGCGTCACAGGGTATGGGATTTAATCTACCAGTAAATCAAATGAGGCAATTTGACGGACTAACTTGATTCAATACATAATTGATTGCGTCTCAAAATCATCCGCCCGCATGGTTCTGCGTAGCCAAAGATACTATTTTTTTTTAACAAAGACCCAAATATTTTTATAAAAAATTAGCATCATTAATCTACTTATGAAATTCCTATAAATTACAGAAACACTGAATTTTTTATTATATTTATACTCATGTATAACATATGTGTATAAATATATAAGCAAAGTATTTGTTTTATAAATATTATCTCATAATTTTTTTATTGTATTTCATAAATATATTCCTAATTTTTTTGCTTATAGGCAAAAAATAATCTGTGCTTTTGGGATAAATGGGATTTCATGCCAAATAAAAATCTTTAAATAATCTCATACTTCTTCAAAATTATTGATACAGACCACCGTCATCACCACCATCACACTAATCTATCACAATGCAATAAAAATATTCACTAAGACAATCTCAACGATCGTATCACCCCGTAACCAAAAGGTCATCAGGATCATTGTGGATGATTCCACAAAAAAAAACATAATAGTGAACCTGTTTTTTTGAACACTTATTTGTACTATGGAACTTTTCAAAGTAATGCCTATTTTAATATATTATTCTTGAAAAAATTCTTCGACTACCAATAATTAATAAAAGGGATTTAGCGCATGTGTACAAAGAAATAAATGAAGTTGCTAAATAAATCACGTCCATTATCATTTACGCACTTTCTAGGAAGACGGTAAATTGATATATTATTGTAACATAAAAATATCCATAACAAATACATTAAGAGTAAAAGATACTAAGAGACTGGAGTTCTCGGGAGATTTTTATGAAGTTATGTATAAAGATTGAATTAACGTTGAAAAGGACATAAGTTATTCAAAATATTTATTTTCTCATTAAAAATGATTTCAATTTTCTTAAATTCATGTGTACTTAGTTCTTACTTTCCCTTAAAAAAATGTAGCTGTGTAAAACAGAAGCAAAAATCGTACTACAAATCTGTTTTTTTTTTACGAATAATTTAACTAAAATTTTCTGACTTACACCAACAACTCCTACTTCTTTAAACTATAATTATACCTTGGATATATTTTGCATTTAATAATGAAACTCAAGAAAGTTTATATTGCAAAAAAAAATTTCCTTACCTTAAATCACTTTCACATACAAATACGTGCAACTTTAGCGTAATGCTAATAACAGCGCATTATAACAACCCTCGTATTTTATACGATTCAAAATTCCCGCTCTTATAAAGGGCCTCGCGGTCTATGGTAAACGGCCGTATGGGAAAACTGCCTTCACACGACTGGACATCGCTCCCATGGCAAGAGGATGGATTACTCCATACAATAACACATGAATTCCAGAGGATAGCAAAACCATTGGAATTTCGTACAGATTGGACGAAATAATTCCATATTACAGTATTTGTCCGAACGTATTCCATATTATGTCTGGAAAGAATTATTGACGTATCTATTAACAAAATATATCTTTATCTCTTATAATTAATTTTTTTTTATAAAGATGCAACTTAATTTCTGTTAATAATATTTTTATTTAAACAGATTTTTTTTTAAATAACTGCTAAGTTAATGTATACAAGTAAGCGTTACTTTGCGGAGATCCACAATACAAAAGTAATAATAAAATTATTTGGCTATAATCCGCGATAAAGTAAATAGAAAATATATATAAAATGATGTAAATTTTCTATTTACACTAATCGCTTTGCAATTTTGTCGTGGAGTCTATCTCCTCATGATGCTTCGGTTGTGGGGCGAAAAGATTGTTGAGTTTGTGATAGTGAACGTGTGTAGTGTTTGTATGTTGTGTTGGCGGTGGTGGAGGTTTGTACGTGTTTTTAGAAATCCCGCATTTATTAGATATGAAAACGAATATTATGAATAATAATAATAATAATAATAATTTTATCCCTTCTGATCTGCTAAGGTATCACTAAATTGATGATTGGCTTAATTTTTTTTATTACTAGTGGTTTTCTTGACTTTGTTTGCGTATACTTAAGGGTTAAAATACACTCAATAATGTCATATATTTTTCCTTGTTCCCGAAAGAAAAACGTGATTTTTATGGGCTTGTACACAAAACTGAGGTGCGTCGTCGCATCGCGAAAACACACGAATTGATTCGCATCGCGTGCTTCTGCGATATTACGTCACACCTGTTAACCATATTATGTTTAGTTCGCTCTGAGACTGCGAAACTAATGTAAACAATTAATATTTTACTTCACCTACCGGTTAGTGAGACCAATAATTTTCAGAGGCATTAGAGGAATTCTCCCCTTCTCTAAAATTCTTCTAAAATACTCAAAAAATGTCTTTTGGTAGGTTTTCAAAGCTTTATACTTTAGATGGAAATAGTTCCCATCGGGATTCATAACAGTAATAAATGGATGAACCCAAAATCTTCTTTGTTTCTTTTTCCTGTATCTCCTAAGAAATAACAAGAGTGCACACTTCTTTTTACGATCCATGTCACGATCTAGTTTTCAATTTAGAATACGTTTAGCACGGTTGACGGTCAGTGAAGGAATGGTCACCTTGGGAGACGTCTTGTCACACGAAATCGCATCGCAGAAATTCGTGTCGCAACTTTCTGCGTTGCGAATTCGCATCGCGTCGTATCGCAGTTTTGTGTTCAAGTCCTATATCCAATGCTACCTCGATATATAAGCTTTAACTGCCAAATTTCATCGATATTGGTCCATCGGATTTGCCGTGAAATCGTAACAGACAGAATTTCATATCTATTATTAAGATCATTTAAGAATATCATTATATTTAGTAGGTAATCATATGTAGAAGGAAACGTACTACGTTTATACGACACCTTAACTAATCAAACTTCCCCTTTATCTGGACATTGATCACACATCGTCAAGCGATTAAACGATTTGAACCTACGAGTACGCCACCAATATGTTTCTATGCTCGTTGATTCTCCTTTGCTTAAAATTTACGATTATTGCGAAGTGTTTTAACTAAATAAAATTATACGATTTATTTATAGCTACAGTACTTCAAGTTAATACAAGTAAAAGCCACTTATACTTAAAGATGAAATGAAACGGGAATGTTTTCTTTAATCGTACAAGTATTATGTACAGAGAAACTAATAGCCTAGCGATGAAACCGTGCGACTCTTTCGAGGGGGTCACGAGTTCGAAACCCAGGCAGGCATCAATAAATAATAAATATAAATAAATTAATATTCATATGCAATTTATCGCATACACATAGGAAAACACCGTGAGGAGACCTACATATCTCTAGAGGTTTCTGGGGATATGTGTAACCTATCAATCCGCATTGGAGCAGCGTGGTGGATCTTAGCTCCAACCCTTCTCAGCAGTATCATATTAACAAGCCGTTACTTTACTTTTTTTACTGTACGTACCAACTGGCTAAACTCACGAAAGTAAAGTGGTAGCTTCATTAAACATATTGATCCTTGACGATTCAAATGTGCGTGAGAAATCTTTTGTAAATTGATTTGATTTATCGGGCTTACCCATCTAACAACGAATTATTACGTTTTCATAGTCATTAGCTCCTTAAAGATATTGCAGCTTGAAAAATTACGGCAACATGACAAGTTGATTGCACCATAATTTTAACAAACCATAGTTTCTTTAAGATATACCATTTCAATCTAAGATTGAGACATAGATAACAGATTAGATGATTAGATAACACTTGCAAACTTATCATATAACCATCAATCGCTTCCCTATTCTTACTTTTTTATAAGTAGACGTTAACAGACTTAGAGCTTGAAATTATATTATAAATCACACTTTATTCATCATCATTCATCATCATTCTCCTGCCCTTATCCCACTCTAAGTGGGGTCGACCTAACATGTTAGAAAAATGTTGTCTCGTGATTTGGCTACGTATTTTACGACTGGCCGCCTGCCTGACGTCAACTTACATTAGTCGCCTTTTACGACACCTCGGTAAGAAATGAGGCTGGTCTATTCTATGCAGCCGGATACCACACGGCGTATAAATCACACTTTATTCTAGTCGGAATAATGTTATAAACATAGAGTACTTCTTATTCCTGACATGCCTAAAAAAAGAGTAATAATCTCTGTTATGAACAATCCAATATTTATTATTAAATATTCCGAACATGTTTTAGAAGTTAACGCCACAATTTGAGCTGCGTTATAACGATTTACTTAATATGTAGTTTGGCGAATCACCCGACAACATGGGCGTAGAAGGAACACTGAAATCTATAACACTGGGAAACTTACAACTCGCATTATAGTGACACTTTATAAGGCTTGCATAAGAGCTAATATATTTTTATTCACAAAAATTCAATTGCTAAAAATACACTGTGAAGTATAAGAATACCTATTTCGTTAAACTGCCTGATTAAAACAATATTTAATACAAAAACTACTAAGACAATATAGTCTAGGACAGTGATTCCCAAAGTGATCTATATCGACCCCTAGGGGTCTATGACCACCTGCAAGGGGTCTACGTCAGCGAAAAAAAATTGGGGGTCCATGAAATGAAAATGGGGGTCCACGATAGTGGATCTCAACACATACACTGATAGTACCTATTTACTTACATCATACTATCTTATAATATCAAAACATATACATTATTTATAAAAGTGCCTATGAAGTAAAAAAAATATTATACATGTTTATAAAATTGTGTGAGTTGTAGGATGTTGGTATTCACTTTGTGGTCGCAATACATCTTGAACTTGTAAAAACCTGAGAGTCGCAGTCTCAGAGCTTCGCTACCTTGCACAAAATTTTATTTTCAGTAGTTTTAGTTTAAATTCAATTAATAAATGTATTGATCAACACGTGTTTTTACTTTAAGTTTTTAACACCAAACTTCACTACAGTTAGAAATTTACAGGAAATCAATATCAAGTAAGTAGGGGGTCTACCCAACACGGAAAAACATGGCAAGGGGTCTACGACACAAAAAAGTTTGGGAGACTCTGGTCTAGGTTATTCTGCACCCCCCCCCCTCCTATATAGAATTCTGGCCTATAAGCCCTCGCCCGTCAAAATTCTACTTAACCATAGAAGACTTACACACACAACCATACTTACATTCTTTAAGTCTACAAACAAATATTATTCTATATCAGCCTCTGAAACAATAAACATCTTTCTACAGAAAAATATACATAGTGTTACGATAAATCAGCGGTTAAGGCTTGATTCAATCATAATGTAATCTAGTCACATTCTCGTACTACCTGGCATTAATTTACTTGAACTTAATGCAAATTTCTTAAATAATTTAACAAATATTATTAACGATTTTTAACAATTTCTTTCATACTTTAAACATTGCAATGGTATTTTTAGTTTGTATATTTACATCATTGATACCATCCCCGAAACTTGACACTAAAAACTATTATATTTGTTTTTTTTTATATTAAAATCTATTGTTTTAAAATTTTAAAATCCTATTCGCCAAAGAGTAAATTACAGTGAAAACAATAATGCCAAATACTTATCATGTCGATAAAGAAATATCGATCTCTTTGATGAATAGATAGAATAAAAAAACCCTGCAAATCACACACGTTGTTTATTATCGGGAATGAATCATTCAGAGCCGTAAAAATCGCATTCGTCATTCAATTGGTCACCAAACGATAAATGTCTGTCGCAATCAAGTGCCATTACGGTATGAATTTCGAATTCAATTTTTTTGCTATATAATAATACCCATATACAAAAGATTACGTACAGATTTAAAAAAAAAACTATAATTTATAGACCAAAGACTATTAATAATATCATCTTCATTCTCCTGCCCTTATTCCACTCTAAATGGGGTAGGCACAACATGTATCAACATGTGTTGTTACATGATTTGGCTAGGTATTTTACGACCGGCCGCCTACCTGACGTCAACTTACCTTAGTCGCCTTTTACGATACTTCGGTAACAAATGAGGGTGGTCTATTCTACTCAGCCGGATACCACACGGCGACAAAGACTATTAATAATAATAAACTATATATAATTTAAAGACCATGCCGTGTGGTATCCGGCTAAGTATAGTAGACCACCCTCATTTCTGACCGAGGTGTCATAAAAGGCGACTAAGGTAAGTCAACTCACCGTGTGACTCCGGTTGAGTATAATAGGCCACCTACTTTTCTTACCGAAGGGTAATAAAATACGACTAAGGTAAGTTGACGTCAGGCAGGCGGCCGGTCGTAAAATACGTAGCCAAATCAATTGACAACATGTTTGTAACGTGTTGTGCTGACCCAAATTAGAGTGGGATAAGCGCAGGAGGGTGACGAAATAATTTAAAGACCATATGACCTAACGAGTGTTAAATATGGATTTGGATGGATTTGTAACTAAATCGAGATAAAAAAAAGGTTGAATTGTCTGAAATATGACTTGCATATAAAAGGAGTAGCGCCAGAGTTGACGAATAGGAGAGAATTGAAGAGAAAACATGTTGTGCCACTTATATTAGGGAAGAGAATGATGACATTATAATTTAAAAAAATATTTTTCAAATTTTAAATTCGTGAGAACTTCAGGTTTTTTATTGATCAATTCAAAATATAATTTTAGACATTTTAATTCCTTTTGTGAGCTTGTGACGTTTATTCCAATTTAAATTACGGCCTATTAAATTATGTTGTATAGTTTATTTTAATAAATTATGTAAGTTTTAATAATAAGTTATTCAAGCCTATAGTCCGTCGTACTTTTATAAGTAACCCTACTAAGTTCATCATCATACTCCTGCCCTTACCCCATTCTAAGTGTCGGGGTCGGCACAACATGTTAAACATGTTGTCACATGATTTGGCTACGCATTTTACGACCGGTTGCCTGCCTGACGTCAACTTACCTTAGTCGCCTTTTACGACACCTCGGTAAGGACTGATGGTGATGGTCTATTCTATGCAGCCGGATACCACACGGCACATACCTTAGTCGCCTCTTACGACTCCTCTTTAAGAAAGGAGGGTGGTCTATTCTATTCTGCCGGATACCACACGGCGTAAGTAACCCTTATAAGTTGTCTATACTTTAATCCAGAAGTAGACACCCGCTATTCCAAAAACCAGTACCGATAAAAAAAATGCGTCATTTTTACAATATTATAAGTCTATAGCAAATTTTCTCTGCAAGGTAAAGGGTGCCAAATTATTTATTAAGTGTATTGTCATGTACTATATATTCCAGTGTAATATAATATATATTATGCACTTCAGGTATATAAACTATCAATCATAGTTGTAGTGTCATTATAGTATGTGGACATTAAAGCAAATAAATTCTTAGTTAGCTATTTCGGAGTACAACAAATGAACAGTCGGCAAGAACAAGACAAAATCCTCGTGCCCCATTACAACGAATGCTTCCTTAAACTAGTTCACTTTAACGATTTCCTTTTAAAAACACCATTAATTTCAAATTCAATCGGGTGCACGAAATTCCCGAATCGCGTTGCCGTGCCATACTTTCACCAACACTCTAGGTGGTCTAATACGGTTTTATTACTCCGGCATAGTTGTTTGATAAAGTTTTTTATAGTTCATTGATCGTTCTATTTCACTTCCATTAGTTGTACAATAGATGTACTTTGAAAATTATTTTTCTTTCTTTCTCTAATCATAAGCTACAGTTTGAAACACAGAAATGAAATTAACATAGATTTATTATACTACAGTAGGGTAGCCAGCTTAAAATTTGCCATAAAGCGAAATGTAGAGAAAGCAAATAAATAAATATAAATATATAGGACACTTACACACACTGTCGTCCAGCCCCAAAGTAAGTAACTTAATACTTGTGTTATGGGTGACGGACAACTGGTAAATATACGACATATATATTTTTAATTACATACTTAAATACAAATATACACCCAGGCTCGTAGAACCAACAAATTGTTTATAGAAAGCGCTTCCTTCGGCGGGAATCGAACCCGCGAGCTACGGAGCTGAAGGGTCACTACCCACTGCACCAACGGGCCAGTCATCTATCAGGTAAACAAAGTAAACAAGTAATGTCAGGTAAATAAGGGTCATCTATCGGTCTCTCTTTTTTATGTGTGATTAGACAAAGATGAAGTATACGAGTTTCATTTTCCTTCTCAAAATTTATCATGTCACTATTATGTGACAACCCTACCAGTCTCTCCTACTCTAGTATTAATAACTCTAATAAAATTAGACAACGCCTAGAAAGCCGAGATCCACCAGTTCTATAATCTTTATCACATTGTACGAGTTTACCTTCCAGCAACGAATATTTGCATCATGTGTCTTACATAATCAGAGATGTCTGCTGGTATTGGAAATATGTACTAAAAGTGCACATAAGTTTTCTAAAGAAAAATCGATTGGTTCCTGCTGATAATTAAACAAAAACCCCAGATATATCTTTTTAGTAATCGTCCTAATGCAGCAGAAATAAAGAAGCTTAATAAAATGTAAAACTGTGCTGTCTGCCGTAGCTTTCTAAAAATGCTTAAACGTACTCCAGTCAAATAAATGTGAGAGAATAATTTTATTTATTAAGAAAAGTTTAGCTGTCACAACTCAAATCACGAGTGCATACTCGACTCATAATTAGGACAACAAATATGTTTGGCTTTCCTTAAGGAGGACTTTCTCTTTAATTACAAATCCATCTTCATGTACCACCTCGTTGGTTACGCTTAATTTGATCAATGGGGCAATGTGTAATTGATTAACAAGCGGTTATATATTTTACCAATTAATAAGAAGCACGAATTAATAAGAATAACGAATTTATTTTAAAAGCATACAAGAGATAATTGATTTATTTATTCGCTATCAGAGAAAATGTAATATAAAAGTGAACAGAAAAGCTATGCACTTTTTGTCGTAGGCTTAGGTCAATAGGACATTCTCTGGAACAACTTAACCAATTCTGATGGGATTTTCAATGGAAGATAGAGGAGGTTGTGGAACAACATATTGGCTACTCTATATCCTAGAATTTCTGCGGGGTTTGGGACTATGCAGAAAAACTTTATGACGTCGGCAAAGCCACGGACATAATTTGATTCAGACTACTTGGGACCATTCCACGTTGCCACGACTTGCGTACAAATTAATTGTATGATTTGCAAAAGTTGTATAATTTGAATTTTATATATTGTAAACAATTGTATTTAACATAATTATATATCACTAGAGCAACTGCAAGCTCAAAAAAGGCCCATTCGTTATGTACGTGCGAAATACTTAATACCATTTTCGCTTGTAACGCGCAGTTTCGAAAGAATTTGTTCTTTTTGAAGTTTTGAAAATTTGTTCCCTTCGTAACGATTATAAAGACAGAATCTTAACTTCTTTTAGAGGCTTATATAAAACAAAATACACACTTGCAAATGGGTTAGCGTATCGAGACCCATATGGGGTCAAAGGTAAGTGCCCTAACAGTAGTCTGCTAAACATGATAATAGGGTCTAACTCGCCCTTCCACTAATTCAGGTTGTTTGAATATACAGTTACGTGCTATCATCAATGGTATCTTGGTATTTGCAAATTAAATATTAAATTTAAAAATACAAAAGAGGCACCATTGAATTATAATTTAGAGTTACAATTTATGGAGGAAAAGTCGAGGTTTATGCCACATTTTAATATATCGCAGTCAAGAACTCAGTAAAACCACGGAACCGTTCTTTAATTAGGTAAGTAAAGAAATACAAAGAAATAAATTAGTCTCGTTCTCTCCCGTCTTTACTTCACTATTGAAGGTCGTGGTACTGGCTCGATTTTATCCTTGAGTGGGTCACTTGTTTCCACCGGTAAAATAGGGGATAAGGAGTAGAAAGTCAATAATAGGCATCCCCAACTGTCAACCTTACCTGGTCGTCATCTCCATGTTGGATACAGACGATACTCTGCGACCGACCAGTGGTAGTATCTATTCACCAAGCAAGTGGTTAGAATAGGTTTCGGTAACCTTGGGTCTAATTAACGCTAAAAGTCTGATGCAGAAGGCAACTGAAAACCACTGCACCTTTTTCCCAAGAGGGAAATTGCAGATACAAACTCGTTAGAAAAACAACAATATTACGTAACAATTAAAGTATACTCGTATAATACAACATAAAGCGTCTACCTCTTTCTAGGGTACTAACTAACTTTTTCTATTAAATACTTGTATGTGATTGATATTTGCAATTTATCACACACTTTTTGGTGAAGGAGCCTGCATATGTGTATCCTACCAATCCGCATTAGAGCAGCGCGGTAGGTCTAAGCACCATCACTTCTTTCCCGACAAGGGGAGAGCAGGATTAAGCCTAGAAGTGGGATAGCAACACGCCGTTACTTTACGTCCTGACAACCACATGACATACGCAAATATCTAATGCTAATGACGTGATCTCTATGCGGTTTAGGTGAAAACGAAACCACAAACTCCGCAAAGAAGACTGAAATAACTTCATACGGCAGTAGATTTTGATGCCTTTTACGATTAGAAAATAAGTTTTAACAGTTTCCATCATTGCTGATATGCATGTCATAACGTAAAATAGAGAAATTCAACGAATAATATTTAATTAACATTTTTATGTAGTCTGTGTATTTAAATAATTCACTAGTGCATTTTCTCTTTTAAGTATATGCTGATCGAACATAAAAACGGGCATCTCAGTTCAGTTTTTTGTAAAGAATCAATAGAATAGAATAGAAATATACTTTATTGTACAACAGATGTTTAAAATATTGTAACAAAAGAAATGTACATAACTGAGAACTACATTGGGCGGCCTTATTGCTACAATCTCTTCTAGGCAACCCTTAGGTAGAGTACATAGCATAAGAGATGGCTAAATGAAGATGTGAAGAATGATGTACTGTATTGCTATTATTACTGCGGAAAATATGTCTCATCACGGGGAAACCTAAATCCAAACCCATATTTCATGATATTTGCATCCAAAGATATCCTTACATCTTTATGAATTAACTAAGTTGAAACACGATTTTTACCTAGTTTCCTATATTAACTTTTTTTATTTACCTCAAATGTGTTAATAAAATCTACTACACATAACACGACAGAAAATCTTGGTAAAGCGTTGTCATATTTCATAAGAGTGACATTTATAATATGTCCAGACTAGCTATGCCCGCGGCTTCACCCCCCCCGGGAAATCTGTGTGTCAGTAATATGTAGGTATTTCAGTCAATTAACATAAAACCGTAATGTAATATGAACAAAAACCTTCCTCAAGAACTGCACTATCTCTTAGTGAAAACCGTATGAAAATCTGTACGGTAGATTTTGAAAAAATCGATCACATACATACAGACAGCTTTTGGCGACTTTGTTTTATAATAATTTATAGATTTGCAAACTCTTTGTGTAGGAAGATTGTTATGAAAGAGCTTAGAAACCACACGTCAAACGCAAGTGACCAAAGCGAGCGACACGTTCATACCGCGGCTTTGGTGAAATGCGACCGCAATTGTGCGTGAACCCATGTAGCAATTTTGTCATAGACGTATCGGATTCCAAAGGGCAACTTTCTAAGTTAAATTACATTGCTAATTAGATATAATTCTGAGTTATTTCAGATGCCGACCCGGCTCAATGGTTCAAACTCGAATGCTTAATCACTAAATTAAACATGTTCATTGATGGAGAACAAAACCCCTAAATATTTTCTGGAGCGTACACTAAAATGTAAAAGTGATAGTGTTTTCATTTTTTTGTTTCTGTTTGCGATATTGAAGATCGGTTAATTGGGTAAATAAATGGAAAACTAATCGAACTTGGACGTTTTAGAATTATCCTTTAGTGAAGATTGGTTAACTTGTTCAGAGCTACACTTTATAGGAACCGACATCTGCATTAATGTTGATTTTCGAGACCTCATTTAACATTAAGATAAAAATATTTGGTATATTGTTGTAATTTTTTTTTTATTGTTGTAGAATTCTGTAGAGATATGCAGGTTTCTTCACGATCTTTTCCTTCACCGAAAAGCGTGTGATTTATTGCAATTATCAATTAGGCACATGAGTTTTTTTAATTAAAAACTCATTGGCGCCTGCCTGGGTTTGAACTAGTGATCCCCTCGAAAGAATCGCACCGCTGGGCTTTCACAGCTCTTGATACTACTGAGTAATATATTTTTTTTTAATTGTGTACAATATATGTTTGGAAGTCCATGATGCGTATTCCGTGGAACCAAGCCCGGAGAACAAATGCATCAATGCTCAGTAACTTCAACTCGGCATAAGAACGAGACTCTCTACCATCTGCTTTGAACGGATTCTGAGATATTTCCGCCATATCGCTCGTAGAGATCCGTACGACCTGGAAAAAAGTGATAATCATCAGTAAGGTCAAACCCATAAGAAAATGTGGTCGACCTATTTGCTGAATAGACCAAATATAATTTCTTACCCACTTACCTTTATCCGTTGCCATTAGAACAGTTACGGATAGACCAAAGTGGCAGAATATGGTGCAAAACGTGGTGGTAACGTAATTTAGACCGTAATACCAGGCACGACCTTCATAAGTGAAAATACGACCAAGAACAAGAGAGTTGAAAAATTTAAAGTTCTAAATTAACGATACCCAAAAATATAAACCAGGTCGACATACTTTAGCAGTCTTCTTTAATAACCAATGGAATGGGAGATGTGTTTTTTATCCCTTAGTTTAAAACTTTTTGCTACAAATAACTTATGTTCACGTCTAACAATCTTAATATACTAATAAAAAATATTTGTTAAACAAACCTCCAACAAAATATGCGTACCAAAATGCGAGACGGCTATCGATCTTAATTTTTTTGTCTTGGTGTAATCGATGGAGACATTCCTGTAATATACTGTACACGTTTATCACATGACATCATATTCAAATATATCAATAATGAATATGTCCCATAAAAAACAAATGCCATAGTAACTTTTAATATACAAGAGGACAGGAGGTCAACAATGAAGCCACATACGTACTAAAAACAAGACCTGTAGGGTCGCCGCAATTACAATGTTTAATTACTAAGCCCCATAAAACATTGCTTTAGCGTCGCCTGCGATGGACTTGCGAGTTTTTTCTAAATCAACAATGTTAAATGTTAATTGCATTTCCAAAAAAATGAGCAGCTAAAGCTAATTTTAAAAGCGACACTTTAGCCTTTATCACAATTTCAATTATTTACAAATTTCATAATTACAAGACTTTAACAAAATTTCATGACTCTACTGTTAACCGTTATTAATAAATATAAATAAAATGGATCCTGAAAGCAGCATCAGGTCATGTTTATAATAAACATGCGTTGTCATTGGGACTGAACCGGTATGTGAAATTTCTACTCAATCGGACACCGGGAAATAGGTCAAATTTAACTTCCAATATTCCACCTTCATATACATACACGGCAAGTTAAATAGAAGCTTTCGAAAAGAATATAACCTCGTCAGCAGTTCGCTACATTTTCATTCTTATATAATTCAATCCTATTTCTTAATGTTATTACACCTAAGGCTTAAGCTGCATAATGAGAATGTGACCATTGATATAAGATGCTTGAATGCGTTTAATTAACATTGTACACCACCATGATAAAGTACTAAAGTCCGTCAAACATATAATCATGATTGTCCCGCCCTTATCCAACTCTAAATTGTTTTTTTTGTCAACATTTTGTTCATTGTGTTCTTGTTCAACATGTTTTCGCTTCCATTGTCTCCCGTCATTCGTCAAATCTGGCGCTACTCTTTTTACATGCCTGTCACGCTTCACACAATCAAACAATCTTTTTTCTGTCTCTTCTTCTTCTGCAGCAACTGATGGACGTCCACTGTTGGTCATAGGTGTCTTCACGGGATCTCCACACCACACGATCTTGTGTCGCCTGGATCCAGTGGCTACCCGCGATCTTTTTGAGCCTAACAGTCCAGCTTCGGTGGGGGGTCTACCAACACTGCGCTTTCCGGTGCTAGGTCGTCTTCTAGTTCCGCATTAATATTTAACATTCACTTGTTCACATGATTTTCATCCCTCCTCAAACACATTCATACCATTATATCTTGTACTTCTCGTCTTTTCAATAATGGGGATAACTTTCAAACTTCCCTTTACATACTGATTTCATATTTTATCCAGTCTTGTCAAACCACACGTCCACCTCTACATTCTGATCTCATTTCCATGCACTCTCCTTTCAACCATCTTTTTCATTCCCTAATATTCTGATCCATACAATACGACAAATCTTGCGACCGTTAAAAAAACGTATAACGCCTATAATAGTTGCCCACAGTCAAATTACTACGGTTTGATGTTATATTTTTGCATGCGTAAGTATACGAGCATTAAATATGTTTAGCATTAGGGCTGAAATATTATGAATAAAATGATCTTTATTTTATAAGCTTTTTCAAGCTATTTTTGAACCGTCAAGGATCATTACAATCATTGTCTCTATTTCCACATCTTAAGTGCGCTGATATCGAGCCGCGAAATATGGTCCCAAGTCCCGGATAAAATCCAAAAACTTACCTTAGATAAATTATCGATTTGTTAATTTCATGTTTGAAATATCTTATAACTTAATAACTATTTACTTAAGCTGCGGTAAACAAAATAAGTTAAGACGTTACGATAATTATATAAGCCTAAAGTTACTTAAGATTTCTAAACTATGCGGTTAATGTCTGAGTGTGGCTAACTAAGAAGCTATTGAAACAAAGTATTACTTCATTAAGTCTATAGGTAATGAGTTTTAGTTTGTTATATTAGGTGTTAAATAGCCAACACTCATTTCAGATAATAATTTTCAATTTTATGCCGACGGTGTGGTACGCAGGTAATACTCTTAAACAATGTCGTAAAGGACAACATAACATATCATGAGCAATTCATGTAATTTATAACATTTAGTTTTGAAACGTGGACAAAAATTAAAGACTATAGCTAGTTGGTTCAAGGACTTGAAACACGATTATTTTTTAATATCAAGAAGAACATATTCTATCTGCAAATATAGAGGATTCGTATAACTCACTTACTGAATTTTGAAAATTTAAATAATAATAATTAAATTTTAATTTCCAGATTAATTAACGTTTATTCTGTAGTCAATGTGCCAAAACAATTAATGGCAAAGTTATGAATTGCAGCGAGCCAACTTTGATTCCATTTAGTAGCAAGGAATCTGAAAAACTAAAAGAAGCAACGAAAGAATAAAACATATAGTACATAGTACATTTAGTAAGAAATTAATAAATAAAAAGTTAACAAATGTTATACAATAATTTAGTGATAATTAATTTTTTACAGTAGAGTGTAATGAAGAAGTTAATAATGAATTGTAGGTCGATGTAAATCAGAAATGACCTTAACAAAATACAGCCGGTTTCGCAGTTATACCTCAACGTTGGACAGTGAGTGGTAAATATCATTATTTACCACTCACTGTCCAACGTATACGCCAGATAGATACGTAACGCCAGATAAGTTAGAAAAACAACTACAAATTGAACTATTAAATACCGACTGAACTTAATCTTTAAACATTTTCTCAATCAAAAAATTCTTAGATAAACCAATCATCCAATCATAATCGCTATCAAGCTTGAACAAGCTATTTTAAAAGGATCGCCGTATAAAATATCAGATATAAGCAACAGCAAATGGGTGTTTCAGTAATACAACATTAATTATGGAATCTCCTTGAGGAAATTGCAAAGTACAACGCTAACGATATTGGATATGTCCGGTACGTAATAAGCGCTAAGATGCGCGGGTTCATATCTTAATATATTACAGACTTTATAGTATCATCCCTATATCTATTCAAATGTATTCGTATAAAACAGAATCAATTTTAGAATATGATACTAAGATCGCAAAATAGTTTGTAAAATAAGAGCTTCTTTATAACAAGTCACGTTAAAAAAAGCTGTTAACAAAATGTTATGTCACTACCGACTCCAGACTAGGGAACTTCACAAGGGTTAACCTTGTTAAGTTCCCTAGTCTGGAGCTAATCTTGGCAGCAGCATCAGGGCATGCTTGCCATAAACATGCTTAAATGTTAATTGCATTCCCAAAAAAAATGAGCAGCTAAAGCTAATTTTAAAATCGACACCTTAGCCTTTATCACAATTTCAATTATTTACAAATTTGATAATTACAAGACTTAACAAAATTTCATGACTCTACTGTTAATCGTTATTAATAAATATAAATAAAATGGATCCTGGAAGCAGCATCAGGTCATGTTTATGATAAACATGCGTTGCCAACGAGACTGAACCAGTATGTAAAATTTCAGCTCAATCGAACACCGGGAAGTGGGTCAAATTTAACTTCCAAGATTCAACTTTCACATTCAAATATACATTCAAGGCAATTTAAATAAAAACTATAAAAGAAGAGTCAATTTACTTAATAATAATACGCGGTAATAAGGAGTTTTTGTTATGCTTAATGCTTACAGTAAGTAGCAATTTCCGATTGCCTTTAAATAATATTATATTGTAATAAACCAATCATTCGCTGATGAATTCAATTTAGCATTTGCAATTTTTTCTACGAAGAATGGAAGAGCAAAAAATTACCCATGTAATCGTGTAGTAACAAAATATATTTACAAGAAAGTGCATACGGTTAATCTTGATACTGTAATTTATAAAAGTATAGAATATTTTGAAATTACTGCAACCGGTTCATCCGGTTTTACTGAAATGGTTTATTTAATACCATCTTAACAAAACAAAGAAGAATCTACATATTTTAGTGGCCTAAGTTAGTTTTTCCTAAAAATCACAATGTTTAGTAAGTAATGTTTAATAATACGAGTATATCTAGGCACTAGTTAGCCGCAGCGGCATTCCAAGGGCTGTAAATTTATTAAATGTCATTTCAAACTGTTGAAGAGTTGGTAAGAAATAAGTAGTATTCATTTAATTTGAAATAGTATCTCATGTGACTAAAAGAGTTAAAAATATGAATGTAGATGGATATATGACTAGAGGGAGGCCGAAAAAAAGATGGATTATGTGAAGAATGATATGCATATAAAAAGAGTAGCATCAGGGCTGACGAATGACTGAAGATATATTGTGCCAACCTCAAAGTTCGACCAGTGATATCGATTTGAATCGCACTAATATTAGTGACTTTACTCTATCAAGCGATGGCGGCAGTTTCGTTAGTAAGTCAGAAAAGTACATCCGTAGCTACGGATATAACGCGATCCCACTTATATACCTACCTACATACGGATTTTCGATTTACAAAAATAAAAATAAACAAACAACTGATTAAATACTCCTTGCTTCATATAAACGTATACAACCTGTCAATCTAGAAGTGACAATTAGTTCAATTATTATGAAAACCAGCGCGCGGATTGAAGCCATTCCAAATGGGGTAACCATATAACTTTTTAACTGCAGACATAATGTTCTAAAAAGGATAATCTTTTTGATTGAATACAAATATATAATATACATTCTATACTAAAGTGCTACATCGTGTGTACTACATCATATTGCAGATTTGATCCAAACCAAATCCCAATAAACAATGTTTAACTCTCAGATATGATAGTGTTTTCCATAACTATAAAAGAGCCATACGGACTATTTATAATATGAAGCAACGTGAGTCCCTTCGCGAAAAGTTCCAAGAAATAGGCATACTGACTGTAGCTTCACAATATATATATAGTAATATTCTATTTGTACGGAAAAATATAAGTACGTATAAAACAAAATTTGATGTATATCATAGACATACGAGAGGTCACAAACAGCTTGCGATACCTGCGTCGCGACTCAGCACAGTTAGCAACTCATTTGTTGGTCTCGCTATTCGCTTCTATAATAAAATTCCTCAATCCATTCTAGACCAGTGTACAGAAAGATTCCAATCAAGTGTAAAAAAATATGCTTATACGTAAAGCATATTACAAAATTGAAGATTATTTGGATGATAAGAAAGCCTGGATTTGAAAATCCTTTCAGCTTCATACAAGACAGCGGTTGAATAATGTATAATTGAAAATATTTAAAAGATTGACCGCCGAGTTTCTTGCTGGTTCTTCTCGGTAAGAGCAACATTCCGAACCAGTTGTAGCTTCATTAATCATATTGATGCTTGACGATTCAAAAGTGCCTGAAATGGTTTATTGAAATAAAGATTATTTGATTTGATTTGATTTGATATAAAAAATACGCAAAAAAGTATATAGTAAAATTCAGTACTGCATCATGCAGTCATAAACATATTATATATAAAGGACACTCTTAAATATTGAAGTAACTAAAGACGTCATATAAGTTAAATTATATGACGTCTATAGTTATTTTTATAGTCACAGTCGTTTGTTCTTAATTTTTAAGAATTTCATTTTAAAAGTTGCTTTTCACTTTTGTTTTACTATAAATCCTCCTCAACATAAACTCTTTTAAATTCTTTTTTTTGTAATGTGTAATGAAAAGTGTGATGATAATATAACTCGAAAATAATTTTAGGCATATAATTTTGTTTTTATGGGTATATTTAATTATATTATTAATCGCAATTCAGATGAATATTAATGTAATTTACACGATTTCTATATCGTTTACTTTATTTCATTTACACTTGCTACTTTTTTTCTTTTTCACTGTCTTGATATAATGTCCTGTATGCTTAGCTTCCTTAAACAATATCTTTCATTAGAAGTAAAACTATTTTATATTTATAACTTACTCTCGCGTATTTAATGTACAACTTTGTATGGTGCCACGAGAGTTTCATCATCCTCCTGCCCTTATCCCACTGTAAGTGGGGTCGCCACAACATGTTACAAACATGCTGTCACATGATTTGGCTACGTATTTACGACCGGCCACCTGCCTGACGTCAACTTACCTTAGCCTCGTACAACCATTAGTACGACACCTCGGTAAGAAAAAGGGTGATCTATTCTACTCAGCCGGATATTAGTGCCACGAGAGTTTGTTTTACTTTTTACTGTGAAAGGTTATCATTTGTCCATAATTTAAAAATGTTGTAATGGTAGCTCTACTTCAAGGACACAAACAGAAGAAAATAATTGAAGCGAATGTTAAATAGAAGAGGCTACTTGATAGTTGATAGGTCAAGCGTCGACGATCGACCACTATTGGACATAATGATATAACTGCGGACACCCATGTTCAGAGGGTCAATGACACCCTACACGCAAGCCAATATAAACTAGTCATAAAGCTCCACATTTAATTACATAGTTATGACAGCGGAATATCTTAAAAAGATCTGTTGATATTTAGTTTTTAGCGTACTTTTTATCTGACTGATAAAAGTAAGTAAAGTAAAGTAACGGCCTGTTACTATGCCCACTGCTGGGCTAAGGCCTCCTCTCTCCGTTTTTGGTGAGAAGGATTGGAGCTAAGACCTACCACGCTGTTCCAATGCGGATATGTAGGTTACACATATCCCTAGAATTCTCTAGAGATATGCAGTTTTCCTAACGATGTTTTCCTTCACCGAAAAGCGTGTGATAAATTGCAATTATCAATTAGACACATAAGTTTTAATAGAAAAACCCATTGGTGCCTGTCCGGGGTTTGAACCCATGTCGTCTCTAGAGAGTAGCACTGTCTCACAGCTTCTGATAAGTGACTGACTGATAAGTGATGATCAATTATAATCTTTAATTACAGAACTAAAGTGAACACATGCTATGTGTTCAAAATCCAAAAAACTCAATTGGCGCCGAAAACTACTTTAAAGACATGTAGTAGATTTTTTTCGCTTGATTATATAAGGGTCACATCACTGAAATTGCCAAAAAAACGCTTGCCGAAGTTTTTCTTTGTAACGACTTACCTACATATAAATGTACGAGGCTCTGTCGACAGACTCTCTGTTATACAATCGGAATCAAGAACAGAACATAAAAGCTAAAATATTCAAATATAGAGCGCTAAAGATCCTAAAGAATGTACTCAACAATTTTATGATTGTGACTATTAGACTTGGTGTAATTTTTAAAGTGAAGAACACGATGAAAAAATAACTAAGGACACAGTAATACTCTTTAACAAAAATCTGCGCATAAAATTGGAAAAAGGGTCAACGGCGTGAATATTTTGACAATCCCATTTCAGCCTACGATACTATTTTTCATATTATTTGGGTAATTAACATTAAGGATTACTTCAATGATTACAAAAAAGAATAAACTTAAATCCCAAGAGCTACCATTTAATTTTCTTCAAAAGCTTAGAAGTATGCTTAATAAATAATAACTTATTCTTAATTATTCATTATAATTCATCATAAAACATATCTTGGAATTTCTAGTAGACAAGTCATAGTCCACTTATGCCTCTGTTTAACAAAAAATAAGACAATCAGTTGTTACTTCACTTAATTATATGCGCATGCCACCGAATCACGCCCACCGATTAGACTAGAAAATATATATCATGATCCTTTTACGCTGGCATTAAAACGCGTCTAATGAAAAAATGAAGGTCTCAAATTAGATGACGTCATTTCCTATCGTTTACCTTTATTCTCAGAATATCTAATGGAACCATCATAAATTGTTTGGTAGTATAAATTTTAAGACGAGAAACGTATTTGTCATTTGGATAACAATGTGTTTGTAATAAGGAGTATATTTGCTTGTACTTTTTTCATTAAATGTTATTTGGTACACCCTTCCCAAATATTACGTCGATGAAATTTTGAAGGGAATACAAAAATCTTTACGTCATTTGGATCACAATGTATTTGTAATATGGAACATAATTGCTTAAACTCAATATTTTAATTGGGTATGCCCATAACGATCTTCAGAAATGTACGATCCAAAAAAATATAGTTATCGTACTTATAAGTAACTTATAGAATAGATTCCTTTTGTGGTAAGTAGTTGGCTAATTTATGGCAGGCTTTCAAACAATAATATAATGCATCCATAAATTGCTTTTAAAGGTTTTCTCACGTACTAAATAGTTCTAACGACGCATTAAATCTCATGTAAGACTCTTTAAAATTCTAGTGCAGTTGCTCGACCAGTATTTGTGCCAAATGTACGACTTGAGAGAATAAATAAATTCTACATCATAATTCACAGGATTTGTCTAGTTTTATTCAATGCTTTTATGATAAAAATATATATTTTATAAATCTTCCTTTAGTCGTTATATCTTACAAAATGAACGAAAGTGTCCCAGGCTCACATTTTGACAGACATCAATAAAGAAACGCAGATGCGATGAGAAATCAATTTCGGAAATATAAATTCCATCGCATATCGGAATTCGAGCCCGAGAACTACAGTGATAAGCTGGCACACTAACCTCTACGCCAAGGAATTCCTTAGAAAGCATTTCTGTCGGGAATTTCTGGAACATAAAGGTCTTGCCCGGCAGCCTTATAGATTTCAACATCCTTTGAAACAATCCTTTGATCTATACAAGAAAAGCCTAAAGAGGTATTTACGATACAATGAGATTTCTTTCACGATTTTTCCAAAATTTAAAACTATTTTACTATAACTTCCGTTGTTGCTATACTAATTGAGCATACGTGAAATCATTGGTGAAGTTTTCATTAAGAAGAACCGACTAAAGACTGTTTTTCTCTTTAACCTTTAGTAATAGTCATAAGTGAATGTAGTGATGATTCACTAAGTGAATGATGATTCACTAAGTGAATGCATTAACAATTATTCTCTAGGATGACAAAATTATAAAGACCCTTATCATATCACTTAAACCCCTATATGACCTTATCGATTTACATTAGTAATTCGCGACGTGGCATCTAACAGTCTCATTGAATCTTAATCGAAACGAGACTGTCCTCCATACACATACCTCGTTGTAGAGGAACTCCTCATTCACAAGCCTGATCTGCAGATTCTGAAACTTTGTGCGAGTATTACGAATTGTATTCTTTTTAAAACCATACCATCAAACAGCTATGTTACTTGTGCCGACTCCGAACTCAGGATTCTATTCAATATCCAATGAAATTGAACTTGTTTCCAATCAAAGGTGAGGTTTTTTTATGACACAAAGCAAGTTCATGTTACGCTCCATATATTTATTTTGTAATGATCCAGACCATTTAACATCTTGTTATAACAAGGAAATTACACGCTTTCACCAAAATAATGAGATGACCGTATATTTGGTTGGCAATTAATTTTAATATCCATTCCATCCGATCATAAAACTCAGCTATACGTAATATTTGGTCATCATTTTTTTATACACACAAAATTCATCTTTTGGTATCGTTTAATATATATACTTATTATAAAACAAAATCCCAAAAAGCTGTCTGTCTGTATGCAATCGATTTCCTCAAAATCTACAGAAAGGATCTTTGTACGGTTTTCACCTTAAGATTGTGCAATGCTTCTGGATGGTTTACGTAAATAGTACATATCGGTATTATGTAAATTGTGTTGAAGAGATCGGGCAGTTATTAAAAAAGTTGCTCGCTGGGAGGTTTAGTCGCGTGCGCTGCGTAAACCAGCAGAGTTGCGCTAAAGTATTGTACTAGAGAATTATTGATCTATAAAAATACAACAAAATGGTCCGGGATAGCATGTCTCTATCTCGTACGGTTAACTCACAATAACGACTTTTATGTTCGGAATTTCGAAAATACGGGAAAGTTTCGTAAATCAGTAAATTCCACAAGGGCGTAACCGTTGTTGCCACAGTTAATTTAATTTATAATTTCAAGAATTGTATCTACTGAGAGGAAAACATATTTACTGATAAATCTGCAATTTTGGTTTTTGCAAATACAAGGCACTGACAATAACTGCAAAGTCTTGAGGAATATAAGATTTAAAGTATTGCCAGTTTATTAAATACATATTTTTTATTGAAAACTCGCAGTATTCTGCCAAGGATTACAACGCTTAAACCGTGTTAAGTTTCACGCACCGAAACTGTTAGACGTCGCGGTTTATAAATTTTATTTATGAAAATATGAATAGGAACATTATTTTTTTAATCCTTGCAATATAGAAAATTCAAAGCTTAAGTAGGGTCCAAATGAAAGCGACTTTGATCGTCACTCGCTGGCGACTAGAAAATTGGCGTGTGGACGTGAACATTAACAGCGACTTAAAGATCACAACAATTGCGGCGATCCGATCGCTGCAATTCTACAGAGTTGCCGGTAACCAGCGATATCGCTGCCGTGTATGGACGTATGGACGTATATGGGCACGCCGCTACTTAATGTCAAATTTCCAAAAAAAAGGCGGACTTTGGTTAATATTCACATGACTTTGTAGTGGAATTAATCGAGTTTTACAGAAATTCATCGGCATTGTGGATAAATAAAAGCAAAGTTGCCTTTCTAAAGACATAACAAATAACGAAGCGCGCTAGAACAGGAAAATTTCATCGAAAATTCGCAGAGATCCATTCATATCTATTGTCAAATGAACAATGAACGATCGCTATAATATGGACACAAAAGCTAAAAGTTGCTGGCGACTCGACGGCGATCAAAGTCGCTGCGTGGGGAGCCACCATTACTTCAAAATATATATGTATTTCAATAAACAAAAATCGGATTCTTGTCATAATGATTACTTGGTTATATATCGAAGATAATAAAAAGCAACAAAACTTAACAGCATCAATCTGTTTAAACACCTACTGATTAGAGAAACCAATGAAAAATATTGTTCTATTTTAATTAAAGCCGCAAGAAATCCATTTCTAGACAGCTCGTTAAATGCCGGTTTTATGTTTACCTAAAATAAGAAATGACACCACAACCCACAATAGCTATTAAAAAACTCCACTGACAAATAATTCAATTAAGAAGTACAAAGACGCGCTCGCGTTAAGATGTTATCGTTGATCTTTGCCGGTGGCCAAACGCCGCTTCCCCTGTGATTTACACATCACAGGGCAACAGGTCTAAGATGATCCGGCCTCACAGGAAGCAGTTTTAGGAACATTTTTGTCAACGGTTGTAAGCTCTTCGATTTTTGAACAATCATTAATAAATCGAGCTCTATTATAGCATTATGTCTTATGGAATATTGCTGTGGGGTAAATGCGCGGATAGTGAAAAAATTTTCGTATTACAAAAAAGAGCCATACGTGGGATCTACAATATAAGTCCGCGTGATTCCCTGCGAGAGAAGTTTAAGGGAATAGGTATTTTTACATTTGCTTCACAGTATATTTTAAACAATGTAATTTTTGTACATAAAAATATGAAGAATTATAAAATGATAGGTGATGTATATAATAGACTAAGTAGAAACCGACATAAGCTTGCGATTCCTGCTTTGCGCCTAGCAAAAGTACGTAAATCGTTTGTGGGTATGAGTATAAGGTTCTATAATAAAATTCCGAAATCAATTTTGGTCATGCCATTACAGCAGTTTAAAACCGCTGCTAAAAAGAGGCTGATACAGAAAGCCTACTATACTGTTTAAGATTACTTAGATAATAAGGATGTGTGGATATAGGTGCACTTCTACCATGTACAAGACAGTAATAAATAAATGTAACTAGTTCTAAGATTTATATTTTAAAAAGAGCAACCGCCGAGTTTCTTGCTGGCTCTTCTCGGCAGGAACAGCTTTCCGAACCAGCAGTAAAGTTGACGATTCAAAAGCACTTGTTTACAAGTTAACTTGAATAAAGAATATTTTGAATTTGAATTTGAATAAAGTTAATGGCTAACAATATTTAGTAACAGCAAAAATTGTTTAACGCTTGAAAGATATGATGATGTATGAGAATGAATATAACGTTACAAAACATAATGTATTCCTGTAATTCATACCATTGAAGAGGTGATATTAAACTTAAGTTAATTTTTCGGCTCTCCTGAAATAAAATCTTTCGACTTCGGCCTTCGCGCTACAGGTTTTACTAGATTAATACTTTTCGAATAAGTTACTAGTTTATTGTTATACAGGAATCTAAAAATATTTGACGTAATTTATTGGCTATGTGATTATAAAACTAAATAAGTCAGTTATCATTTGCTAACTTTCCATAATTAACTACTTTGTTGATTGCCTGGCAACATATTACTCTGTAATATGATTAAGTAGCAATCTTCGATGTTTCAAGTCGAATTCAAATAAACAAATTTATAATGTAACAAATATGATATCAAAACTGAAAAAGGTGTTAACACATTAACTAGGGATTTAAAATAAAGATTAATTACCACTTATAGGTAATCTTAATTACTTCAACGTATAAGAGGATTTTCTATTACGATCATAAAAACTTTACGGGCAACAAATAATTATTTGGTTTAGTTTTATCTTAGAAACTGAAGGCCCTAATGTCACTAATTAGATTATCTGTTACACACGAATTGGATGTGATAAATGTACCAACTTATAGTAAATATAATTTAAATTCCTTAATTTTGATATTTGCGTACTATGTCCAACAGTGGACGTCGATCGGTTGAACAAGAAGAAGAAGGTCAAAGCTGGACTGGTGGTTAGAAATCCGGTCTCTTTATCATAGTTAACTTTTAAAAAAAATCAATTAATAAAGAAAGTAGTTTTGCTCAGTATGAATTCAATTAAATTATTTTGAAATAGGCTTTACAAATAATTATCAATGAGTTGACGAATGATAGGAGAGAATCGTAGAGAAAAACATGTTGTGGTGACACCCTTTTGACTGGGATAAGGGCAGGAGTATGATTACAATTAATTAAAAGATAAATTTATGAAGGTTTATTTTTAAGGTGTATTGTTAGAAAATAAATTATATTATCACGTGTAATTGCTTCATTATCAAAACATTTTATACTTTTTAACTTCGAAACATTTAAGATGGTTTTATATCCCAAAATCACTCAACGTTCATATCAGTATGTAAATAAATTAAATTTTACAGCGTGTCCAACATTAATCGCTTGACAGGGATAGTATAATCAAACTTATGGTATAACTAATATGGAGATGGTATAACCTTTTGGATATTCAATTTTTTGAAGAAAATTTACAGTAAGTCGTCGCATTCTAATCATAGAGTCATTATTCTTAGAGTAGGAAGCTGTAACTAAGAGTGTCAAAATAAATAAGGAGAGGGAAGGTGAAAATCGTATATTCCATATTTGTCAATCACATGTAAAAAAAAGAGATATAGATAGATCACTATTATTTACTTGCTCTTTATTGTCATATTTCTGTTTAGTCTACTATAATAACTCTATCAATTATTATATATTGTGATCTTGTCTTGGAGTCTATCTCCTGATGATGCTTCGGTTGCGGGGCGAAAAGATTGTTGAGTTTGTGATAGTGAACGCGTGTAGTGCTTGTGTATTGTGGTGGCAGTGGTGGAGGTTTTTGCATGTGTTTTTACGAAATCGTACGTGTATCGCAGAATAGAATAGACCACCCTCCTTTCTTACCGAGGTGTCGTAAGAGGCAAATAAGGTAAGGTGACGTCAGGCAGGCGGCCGGTCGTAAAATATGTAGCCAAATCATGTGGCAACATGTTTGTAACATGTTGTACCGACCCCACTTAGAGTGGGATAAGGGCAGGAGAATGATGATGATGACTTTGCATTAAAAAATGATATCCATTAATTCAAAAAATATTTTTTGTATAATAACAAAATATACGAAAGTATACATTCTTTAATATCATCTCTATACAGCTACTCGTGTCAAACCACTCAAACGATCGTAATATGAAGTGGATTGTGCTCTCAGTGAATACTCACACGATTGACCGCTTTGATTAAATGTTCCACCGAACATCAAGTGATTTCTGACGACTAACCTTTAAAAGAAAATCTGGTAGTTCGTTTTGCAGACAGCATCCGCATCAAGAATACCAAGAATTGATTATACATGCCCAATTTATAAATAGGAGGTGACAGAAATGGTTCGTGTTCTTGAAGCACTAGACAACCACATATCGGTCATGCACTACAATAGTGGCAGACTAAAAAAACACGTGTTTTGGACTAAAAATAGGTGTAAATGTAAATATACACATTTTTTTTCCGCAGCAATACCGGCACAACTCATAATTCAATATTAGGCCGTTCGTTTTAGAAAACTAAAGCAGTTTTATATACATTTACCTTAGCAGTGTAAACTTTAAACCAATTATCTCAAAATATTTTTTTTTCTGTGATATTATATATAAGCTGTGATAGATAGCTTCGACCGTGCAACTCTTTCGAGAGGGTCACGAGTTCAAATCCCGAGCAGATGAGCAATGAGTTTTTATATTAAAACTTATGTGTCTAATTGAAAATTACAATTTATCACACGCTTTTTGGTGAAGGAAAACATCATGAAGAAACCTGCATATGTCTAATAACCTCTGGGGCTATGTATAATCTACCAATCCGCATTGGGGCAGCATGGTAGGTCTTAGCTCTAACCTTTCTCCAGAAACGTGGAGGAGGCCTATGCCCAGTAGTGGAATAGTAACATGCCTTTACTTTACTTCATTAAAATTTTTTTGAGTTGTGTCACTATTGCGGCCTATGAGTGAGTTTTCTGTAAAAAAATATACGTGCTTGATATTTATAATTTATCATGTACTAACCGCCTTATGCCTAGAGTATCCCTGGGATCAGTTGAACATCCGAATCTGCATTGAAATATCATAGTGCAGTACCCAGCTCGAATTTTTCCCTCTAAAGAGAGAGCAGCTGGCTTACCGTGAACTGTTATTGCGACTCAATTGAAGACGTAAACGACGACCGCGAACCGCTTTCTTTTCGCCATGAAGTTTGAATTGCATTGGGGTCGTAATGTTTGAAAAGGATAACGTTATATGATGTATAGATAACTCAGTCTCTTTTACTCACATGTTCTTAGGATGAATTCCGAACGCTCATTCGGTAACGACTTAAAGTGTGCGTCTTTAAGACGTCATGGTATGTAAAAGCAAAACAATTTCGTTTAAGTCTTCAATTGAGTCGCAATAAGAGTTCATGGTAGGCCTGCAGGTATTTGCAAGAAGTGGGACGTGGATGTTTGGAATTCAGACCCGTGACCATCTGAAGGAATTTATTAAATCCTTACTTCCTTACTTCCTTACTAATATTATAAATGTGAAAGTCTGTCTGTCTGTCTGTCTGTCTGTGTCGTTTTCACGGCTAATCCGCTGGACAAATATCAATAAAACTTGGCACAATTGTTCCTTATACACCGGGGTAACATATAGGCTATAGAAATCCTGTTAATTCAACAGGAATAAAATGACGTTCAAAAACGCCATCTACAATAAACATAATAAGTAATTTTTATTTACAATTTGTCATAGTTACTAATATATTAACGGCCTGGAATCAAGCCCTTTAAGTCAAATCTGTAATTCAAAAGAGGCGGAAGTTTTTATAGTTATTTATTTCTGTTTACTGGATAAATGTAATGATTTATAAATTTGACAGCTATTACAACGTATAATACATATAATTAATACGCGCTATTTACTAAAATTAATAAACTATGCTTGCGAAAACATGATAAATCTCTCTGTCTTCCCGATTGTGAGTATCAAATGCAAACCCGAAAAATATTCTCTTAATACGAAAAACTTTTTCATTGCTCGCTTTCATTATTTGGAGTCTAGATTTTTCAAAAGCTCAATTCAGCATGTATCCGAAGATTACAGCAGATTGTGATCTACACACTCAAATGCGGAATCAGCAATAGATAACATAACTTAATATATTTGTTAAAATATATTACGACGTCCGTGAGTCACAAAATGGCGGCCACTGAAAATCGGTGTTTGAGTTTTCGGATCAAAGCTGAGTGGTTACCTATTTTGTGACGTCACACCACGCCTTTAAAAAAATAAATATACATATATTTTTGTATTATTTCATGTATGTGATGTGTACGTCACAAATAAAGTTTTTCTTTCTTTTTTTCTTTCTAAATTCGGAGATATTCACTCATTATAAAGAGCAATTTACTGCATATCACTGTTGTCATTCAAAGATAAAACCTTTAAAAACGTGTCAAAACATGACTCATATTAGTCCGTGATCATCTCACCGATAGGCGGGCTTCGGAAACGGCAGTTATGGGCCAATCGCATACGCCATTCGCCTTTTGCAGCCAATTTTAGCCAACGTTAAATTAGCAAACGTGTATATTTTTATCAAAAAGGGTGGGTCTACAAATACAAGATTCAAGCTTCAAAATCGTACAAAAAGTACAAAGATTCGAGTAACTTAATTTTTACTCTCTTAGGGACTGCAATCCATAAAAGGATTAACTAGATATTGTATTATTTCTGAAAGTAAAGTAATGGTAATGTCGTCATATTCCAGTTGGATTAACAGGATTTATACAGCTTTCATATTACCTCTGTGTATAAGCATTTATTGTATCAAATTTCATCGATATTGGTTCAGCTGATTTGCCGTGAAAACGTAAGACAAACTTTCGCATTTAGTTTTCGTATTACTAACTTTTGTTGTAATAGGTAAGTTGAATTTATCCAGTAAACAGAAAACAAAATATGAAAACTCCTTTAAATAACAGATTTGACTTGGCCTTAAAGGACTTGATTCCAGGCCGTCAGTAAGAAACTTTGACACATTGTGAATAAAAAAAACTTATAATGTTGATAATAGATGGCGTTTTTAAATGTCATCCTATGCCTGCCGTATAAGCATTAATTGTGCCAAATTTTTTACTCTTTCACAGGATAGCCGCTGAACCGATATCGATGAAATTTTGGAAAAATAAGTCCCTATATACCGAGGAGTCTATAGAAATCCTGTTAATTCTACAGGAATAGTATGACATTTAAAATGCCATCTATTATCAGCCTATCAAAGTTTTTTAATTCACTATGCATCAAAGTCGAGTCAAATTTGTAATTAAAAGGAGGTTCTTTATCACGTCAAAAGAGTTATTTTAAGAAGAGTTTTTATTAATTTTGGTTTTGTTTACACGATAATTTTAAATTATCTCTTACAATGTATAACAAATGTAAGTAAAACGCGCTATTTACTAAAATAAATAAACTATGCTTTAGAAAAAACGATAAATTTCTTAGTCTTTTCTGAAATGTTACAACCGATTGTGAGTATCGTACAGAAATGCAAACTTCGAAAACATTTTCTCTATATGAATAGCGATTCATTGCAGTTCGCTGTCAGTATTTGGAGTCTTGATATTCCAAAAGATCAGCCCACCCTCAGATTGTGATCAACACACTCAACTGCGAACTTCGGAGACATTCACTTAATATAAAGAGCAATCAAATGCATATCACCGTTGTCATTCAAAGATAAAAGCTTAAAAAACGATATCAAACAAGACTCACATTAGTCCGTGATCATTACACCGACATGCGGGCTTCGGAAACGTTCGCGCAAAATGAGGGGCAAAATGCAAATCGCATTCGCCATTGGCCTTTTAGGCAATTTTAGCTAACATTAAATTAGCACAGGTATATTTTTATTCAAAAGGGTCTGTCTACAAAGACAAGATTTAAGCTCAAAGTTTGGACAAAAAGTACAAAGATTCAAGTAACTTAATTGTACTCTCATAGAGAGTGCCATTCCAAAAATGATTCACGACATATCATATTATTTATGAAAGTAAAGTAATGGTAATGTCAACGTATTCCTGTTGCATTCACAGGATTTCTATCGCCTTTATGTTACCCTGATGTAAAAAAGTTGATCGTGCCGAATTTTATCGATGTTGGTTCAGCTGATTTGGCGTGAAAACGCAACAGACAGGCGGATTTTCGCATTTACTTTTTTGTATAACTTACATTAATTTTACATTTTAATAGCTCAGTTAAATTTTTCCAACTTTATTTATTTATTTATGTACCAAAATTAAAATATACAAGAAAATGCAGGTAAAAATACAAACAAGGTAATACAAAATATAATAAACCTACATAGATATAAGTTATGACAGCGAAGAAAGGTAGTGTTGCTTTAGTCTAAGTTTGAAGATGTGCAAAGAAGGAGAGTCTTTAAAGATGCTATCTGGTAAAGAGTTCCAAAGACGGGATGCAAGGACTGTAAAAGACTTAGAGAAAAACATAGTTTTATAAGAAGACACCGCCAGTGATTTAACTGCCACGCAAGAGCGTGCAGGTCTTACAAGAGGGAGAGCCATGTGAAAGCGCTCACGAAGATAAAGAGGTGAAGAACGTTTAAGAGTTTTAAAAAGCGTGTTGAGGATATGAATATTCCGGCAAAGGCGAATAGGGAGCCATCGAAATTGAGATATATGATCAAATTTGTGAAGTCCAAATATGAAACGGATGCACAAATTTTGAAGACGTTCGAGTTTGTTGAGTAGCTCCTCAGTTGCATCCAAGTAGCACACGTCAACATAATCGAGGAGAGGAGGCAAAAGGGAATGTGCTAACATGATTTTGGTTTTAAGAGGAAGGAAATTCTGCAATCGTCTCAATGAGTGAAGTGAGAAATGCATACGTCTGCTAACTTCATTAATGTGAGCTGACCAAGATAGGTTACAGTCAGATATTAGTCCAAGATTTTTCGCGTGATTCGTCAGGCATATTTGTGGACCGTTGTATTTAATCATCGGTAGATTGCTTAAGTCAACTAGACTACGCAACCTCGCACTCCCTATTATTAAGGCTTTCGATGGATTAACAATGAGACCATGAGAATTAGCCAGTTCTTTATTCGTGTTAGGTCCATGTTAATTTCATGCACTGCAGAAGCAAGGTCAGTAACAGTGGCGTGCCTATAAAGCTGCTAATCGTCTGCAAAGAGATGGTAGTGAGAAGTAATTACATTGGAGATTTCGTTTATAAAAACAGAGAATAATAGAGGAGATAATACGCCGCCTTCATGTACGCCGACACAAAGTTCAACCCACTCAGAGGAAACATCATTAGAACACACTGTTTGCCGGCTTTATAATAAATTAAAACTTTTTCTTAAATAACTCTTTCGATGCAAGTCAAACAACGTGATATATATAACCTTCTTCAAATTACAGATGTGACTATAGGTCGATAATAGATGGCGTTTCCTAATTTCGTGCTATTCCTGTTAAATTAAGGGGATTTCTAGAACCTATATAATTCATCTAGAGCCTTTAAGTTACCCTGATGACGAGTATAAGCATTAATTGTGCCAAATTTCATTGATGTTGGTTCAAGAGAAATATTTTATATAAAAGTAAAGATTATGCTAAAAAGTTATTAAACGAATGTTTAGAATTTTTGTGAAAAATTTTATATCATGTTTTTAATTTATGCAGAAGGCCCAATAGAGTCTCACATTAACAGATAAACTGAAAGATGCTGCTGCCCACTAAAGAGGTTTTACAATTTTTTATGGTTTTGTTCGAATCTGTTCCAGTGCAAATCAATATCTTTGCTAAATAATAGTAATGGCATGAAGGAAATCAAATTTAATATGGACTTTCGAGTAGCGTAATAAATGCAACAGGAACTGCTATTTAACCCACCGGATCGATCTGATTTTTGTGATGGAGATTTTTGCAGGGTAGTGATAGAAGCTACTGAGTATTACAGGACTACGGTCCACGCGGACGATTTCGCGGGTAATAGCTAGTATGTATATAGAAAGTAGATAGTAAGATAGATGAAAGAAGATAGATGAAGAAGAAGTAAGATGTAGATAGAAAGTATGTACGTTCCTTATAGACTGCAAAGCGGCTGGCCTGGTCTTAATGAAATTTTCAGACAATGTAAGTAATTTTATACTTGTGTTATGGGTGACAGACAATTGGTACATCTATACATATATAATTTTAAATAAATACTTAAATAGTTAGACTCAGACCCACGAACAGCCAACAAATTCTAAATTGATATATATACGTATATAATTATTAGTTTTTTAAACGTATATAATTATAAGATTGTCCCAGCGGATAATGCTGTAAAGTTTGGTAGCGATAGGATCATTTTTTAAACTGTCAATGACAGTTTTGTTTCGAGAGGAAATCGAAATTAGACTGAGCCACAGCAACGCCAGGCCAAACCGCTAGTATTGTTTTAAATCATAATATAATTAAATATTATTTCAACGGAGATGTACGTTTGGCAACCATATGACTAATAAAAAAGGTTCTATCAGGCTTGCTCAGTCGCTGTCGAACGACCGCCTATTAGATCGATCGATTGAACCTGATCGGTGCGGTAGCGATTTTACAGGTTATTATTAAAATAGCTGACATCATGTAATTATCGGGAACCCTTTTTATTTGAGGAGACCACCCGCTTTTCGAAAATATATATGAACATTTATCCTTAGCAAACTACATGTTTCTTTGAACCTATAAAGAATTACGATAAACTCGTAATTCTTTATAATATAATTGTTATTTTATTTAAATCTCAATTAAATATACCTTGTGATTAGTCTTATACTTTGTGTGAGAAAAATATAAAATAAACTCATTACCCCAATCCATATTAGACCTAGCTACGAAAAAGGTTTAAATTAGTCTTAAGAAATATGCCTACAAGCATATTACACAATTGCAAATTATTTGGATAATAAAATGCCTGGATTTGAAAATTCTTTCGGCTTCATACAAGACTGCAGTTTAATAAAATAAATTAAAAATGTTTAAAAGATTGACCGCCGAGTTCCTTGCTGGTTCTTCTCGACATTCTGAACCATTTGTAGCTTCATTAGACATATGATCCTTGACGATTAAAAAGTGCTTGAAACAGTTTATTTGAATAAAGATTATTTTCATTTATTTGTTATAATTAAAAATAAAAAAGTTTAGTAATTTTCATTTCATTTGATTATCAATATTAATTTATTTTTATTATTTTTTATTTATTATTAATGGAACTAAGACCTATCACGCTGCTCCAATGTGGATTGATTCAATTCAATTCAATTCAATTCAAAATATTCTTTATTCAAGTAAACTTGTAAACAAGTGCTTTTGAATCGTCAACTTTACTGCTGGTTCGGAAAGCCGTCCTACCGAGAAGAGCCAGCAAGAAACTCGGTGGAGCTCTTTTAAAAAAGAAGATTCTTAATACTAATTACATTTTGTCATAGCTATCCTGCATAAGGTCAAAGAGCAGCTATATCCACGCATTCTTATCATCAATGTAAGCCTCCACGGTATAATAGGCTTTCTGTATCAGCCTCTTTTTAACAGTATTTTTAAATTGCTGTAATGGCAAAGTTAAAATTGATAGGTTACACATATCCCTTGAATTCTCTAGAGATAAGCAGGTTTCCTGACGAAGTTTTCATTCAACGAATAGTGTGTGATAAATTGCAATTATCAATTAGACGGACAAGTTTTAAAAGAAAAACTCATTGGTGCCTGCATGGGGTTTGAACCTATGACCGTCTCTAGAGAGTCGCACTGTCTCACCACTGGCGTATTTACAGCTCATTTATTATTATAACAGTTATTTACTTATATTTAAACTATATTTTAATCCGTGAAATTTGTTCAAAGAGTTTTTGAAGTTTGTTTGTGTAATTGATGCTTTACAAGGTCATTGAACTGAAGTAAATGACAAAATAGCTACAAAACAGCCACATCAAAATACGTAGCCTGTTTTTTCTCCTTTATGTGTTAGTCTATCTAACTCATGATCATCTTAGAATTGTTTTAAAGGAAAAACAAATCAAGACGAGGTAACTAGAGCCGATGTCGCAGCGCCCGCCATTAGCTGGTGTCGGGTTCTCTTCCTGACTGTACCGCATTAGCCTGGACAGCGGCTAATGAATAAGCTCACTGTATATTTATTTACTCATTTAGCTTCCTTTTAATTTGATGATATGAAAAAAGTGTTATGGAGATATTTTAAATACACATGTATGTGGTACGCTAGTGAAACTAGCATAAGTCAAGATTAAATAATAATAATAACCGCCATGTGGCATGTTGACTCAACAATAATTGTTCCTTTTGTTGTTTCGGTTAACGGTATGATTACGAAAAGCCTTGATCAACATCTTCAGAGGCTTTCGCTTAATGGTTGGATCAAGAGTCGGATACAGAAGGCGGTATTACTCGAAACGGCAATTCTTCACACTGGAGCCCTAGCCACCGGTAGCTTGGATATTACCCCGCTTCCGGCGGTCGACGATTTTTTATATTTTAAATGTTGTTTTTAAATTATTTAGTTTTTTTTATCATTAAAAATATTTAAAAATGTAAAAAGTTAGTATTAAGAAAAATAATAATAATAACACGAATAATAACTAGAACGTAATCCAGAAATACATAACCGACAAGTACAACTTATAAGTAAACACTAATATGAAATAATATTACGTAGTATATACTCTGTAAAGTAGGTCACCAATAAAGTTTCTTTCTTTATTTCAATAACAGGGTTCTGGCCCCGCGTTGGTCTGGCTCAATCTAGTTCCGAGTTTCACTAAAAACTAAACTGTCATTAACAGTTCAAAAAATATGCTTCGATCGCCTCCAAACTTAACAAAATTATCTGCTGGGTCAATCTAAAGATTACCTGTCAATTTCAATAAAATCGATCCAGCCGTTTCGGGGTCTTTACGGAACATACATACTTTCTCTTTCATATATAAAAACAATTCGTACTTTTTGCAAAATTGCACAAAGTTTAAGAATATGCAGATGGGGTTTGTAAATAAGTTATTTTATTTGGAGGTACACGCGGGATTCGATATGGCTATTATATGCAATCTTGTCGACGTTGCGAATTACATTAATAAAGTTAATCGGTACATCTTAAGTAAATCATAAAGCTAAATAAGACTTTTCGCTTTTCAATTTTGTCGTGGAGTCTATCTCCTGATGATGCTTTGTTTGCTGGGCGAAATGAATGTTGAGTTTGTAATAGTGAACGGATGTAGTGCTTGTGTATTGTGATGGCGGTGGTGTTGACTTGTGCATGTGCTTTTTTAATCTTGAAAGTCTCGGGTATGAGAACGGATACTACATTTAGCATTATATATATTTTCTTTTTACTTTATCACGGAATATAGCAAAATAATTTTATTATTTCTCTTGTAACTGATACATTAAGAAAACAGCAACAACAGCAAAATTTTCATTTATTTTTTAATCATTTAGTACTCTAGGATATAGCTCGCTTTCTTTAGTCTTTGGACAATCACCAGACATCTCGGACTGGTTTTCAAAATCCGTTGGCTATGCAAATATCCACCGCTCGAAAGTAAACTCGTGCGCTGCGATAGAGATCTTTATTGAACTAGAGGGTCTCCTATTTCTAGTGTACCGAGTAATTTTATTTCACTACTTTCGACAAGTTTTTAACCCTATTAAGTAAATAGACAATGCTTGGATCACCGATTAAAATGCTTATTTTAGTTTTCATACCGCTTGTCCTACCTATTCCGTTTTTTTAATATTTTTAGAAAAGTTTAATAAATTAATTTTAGTATACAAAAGTAATACTAAAATTATTTTGCTATAATCCGCGATACATTAAATAGGAAATATATATAGCGTTAAATGTATAGTGGACTATCCGTATTTTCATACCCGATACGTGCAGGATTCGTAAAAACGACACGACAAATCGCAAAGCTTTGCGATTTTGTCGTGGAGTATATCTCAATTGTGGTGGCAGTGATGGAGGTTTGTGCATGTGTTTTTACGAATCCTGCACGTATCGGGTATGAAAATACGGATAGTCCACTATACATTTAACACTATATATATTTTCTATTTAATGTGTCGCGGATTATAGCAAAATAATTTTAGTATTACTTTTGTATTATGGATCTCCGCAAAGTAACGCCTAATTGTATAAATTATTTAATTTTAGTATTTTTAAAATTAAGATTTTAGTAAATTTTCTTTATTAGAAAAGCCTGTGATAAATCGCATGTCAGTTAACCACTTAAGTTCAATCATAAATACTCAGTGCTGCCTGCCCAGGGTTCGAACTCGTGTCCCTCTCAAAAGAGTCGCACAATCTCGCCGCTGGGCTGTCACAGCTTCTTCTTTTATAAGTTACTAGCTTTTAAGCGTAACTTTCTTTGCGTGGATTGCAGTCTTATTATTTGAGTAAACCATAACACATATTAATCATGGTTAAAGTAGGTTAATCTTACAAGCTAGACATATGCTGTCGCGGACTTTTATTTAGAACTTTGAGAGAGAAACAATTTTGTAATACATAATTTTTGAATAACTTTCACCGTTTACTTAAAGCACGCAAGGAAAACTTTAGATTTTGCCGTTTTCGCAATACTTTTTATCGCTGCTCCTCTCCTATTCATCTTAGCGAGATGTAATATAGTCTATAGCCTTCCTCAATAAGTGAATTATCTTACACTCAAAGAATTTTTATAATTGGTCTAGTAGTCCCTGAGATTAGCACGTTCAATCAATCAAACAAACAAACAATCAAACAAACTCCTCAGCTTTATATATCAAAGTATAGATAGATATAGATTGAAAAATCATCTGCGTTATACGGTAAAACAAATATGGCGATAAAATATACATATGTCTTGGTATTCATTGGTCAGCCACCAGCCGCCTGCCTGACGTCAACTTTCCTTAGTCGTATTTTACGACCCCTCGGTAAGAAAGAGGGTGGTCTATTCTACTCAACCGGATACCACACGGTGGGTCAACTTACCTTAGTCGCCTTTTACGACCCCTCGGTAAGAAAGAGGGTGGTCTATTCTACTCAGCCGGATACCACACAGGGGGTCGACTTACCTTAGTCGCCTTTTAGGACGCCTCGGTGCGTAAATGAGAGTGGTCTATTCTACTCAGCCAGATACCACACGGCATCCTTTAATGATATAGTTCTCGAAAGAAATCTTTTTTTATTCTTCTACGCAAAAGCTAGCCATATGTCCGTGACTTTAGGCTGAATAACCTGTTATCGTGCACGTGGCGCATAGTATAAACACAGTTGCAGCGATCTCGATGAACCGCCGGCGTGTAACCTAGAATACAATCAACCACTAAAATAGATCGAATGTGGTAAGCGTGTGATAAAATTAGCTAACATTCTTTTTCATATAAATGAATAGTACCTGGGTGAACGGGCTGTGCTCGGTATTTTTTTTAATATATAAAAAGTTGCAACTTGGTAAAAAAAAGAAAACGATAATCGGGCTTGCGGGCGAGATTCGTTCTTAAGCAATTTCACTTTGAGACCGCCCGATCCCAACTGAGCTATTATGACTTTGAAAATTATCCAGAAATGAACCTTTCTATTTCTAATAATATTGCAACAGTTTTTCAGTGCCTGAAAACAGGAATAAAATATAATAAAAATTTTCATAATGAAACCTAGCCCCGAACCTCCCGAAATTTTTTTCATGACAATTTCATGAAAATCGTTGGGGCCGTACCCGAAATTCAGTATGTATTATATACAAATATAAGCTCATATAAAGATATGGGACAATTACACACTCGGTTGTCTGTCCCTTAAGTAATTACCTTAATATACAATAAGAATATTTCGCAATTCGACTGACCGGTTGGCGCAGTTGCCAGTGAGGCAAACTTCAGTTCAGCGGGTCGCAGGGTTGATTCCCGCCAAGAGTCAATATACTTTGTAAACTAATTATTGATTCTTCGAGTCATGGTGCATTTATGTTAAAATTATTTATGTTTATATTTACCAGTTATCTGTCATCCATAACACAAGTATTATATTAAATTACTTACTTTTGTGGACGGACGACCTTGTATGTAAATGTCTCATATATAGAAAAATTAACAGTATTTACCATACTGGATTGTATGGTTATTTAGTTCATCTTGTTTCAATTTTAACCATATAATTGGCATGGACTGTACTTATTCATGCAAATCGTATGCGTACATTCGATGAACATATGTTGTCACTTTGTTCATAACACAACTGATAAGGTAACTATGTGATTGATGATATTACATATCCTTTTGAATTAACTCTATAAAAAGTTACAGCTCAATATAACAACTCACTTTAGCTACTTTCACCGATATTTATAAAGAATATAATTAAGAAAACAAGTCAAATAAAAAAGGTAAAAAATAGCTTATTTTAATTTCTTGTCCCTACTGTTAACCGTTGAGGAGTTCCCTCGTCTGGAGCCAATCCTGGCAGCAGCATCAGGTCATGCTTATCATAAACATGCATTGTCGTCGGGGTCAATATGTAAAATTTTAGCTCAATCGGGAAGTGGGTCTAATTTAACTTACAGGATTCCACCTTCACATTCACGTTGCTTTGCGGAGGTCTTTTTTTTATTGCGTAATAGGCGAGCGCTTGACTGTAATCATGCCTGATCGTAAGCAATGATACAGTCTAAGATGGAGTGCGCTTGCCTAGAAGATGCCTATTCACTCTTGGTTTGAAGATACCCATATTATATGATTCCGGGAAAAATAGATGCCGGGAGAGAATTCCATTCCCTTGCCGTGCGCAGTAAAAAAGAAGACGCATAGCGCTGCGTGCGCCTACGTGGGATGTCGATAACGAAAGGGTGGAATACTCCCGGTGCCTAGCGGTGCGTTGATAGAATGGTGATAGAGGGACAAGGTTATGGAGTACTTCAGCACACTCTCCGAAATATATCCTGTACAATACCTATAGACAGGCAACCCTGCGCCGAAGTTGAAGACTGTGCAATTTGGTATCGGTCAGGGTTTTATCAAAAATGAGCCTTCTGGCACGTCGGTCCACCGAGTCCAAAGCATCCAACTGGTATTTGGCAAAGCCGTCCCACAAATGGCAGCAGTACTCCATACACGAATGTACCTGAGTCTGGTACAATCTAAGAAGCTGTTTCGGTGTGAAGTACTGCTTGACTTTGTTGATGCCAAGTTTCTTAGCAGCCGTTTTTGAATTAATAATAGGTCATTAATATAAACGTATTGATATAATTCGCGATAAATTTTTCGCAGATTATAACAAAATAATAATATTCGTCTATGACTATACTCTAGTCATACTTCTATAAATGAAAACTAAAGGTTGAAAACTAAACTTTTTACTAAGTAGATAGTTCTCACATAATTATGCTTTAATGACTAATTCAGTGGCTTCAAAACGATAACAAAAAATAGAAATGATACAACATAAAAATATTCCGAAATAATAAATATTTTGTAACTCTTTGTAAGTGTGAAATTATTTTATCTCAAAAGGTGATAGAGCGAAGTACCAAACCATCTATTTAATGTATGAACTATTTAACAAAATGTGTATATAATAGATAATAATAAAAAAAATCCATAGCATCCAGTCGCAAAATAGACAAATCTATTTGTACATGTATGTAAAAGCAAGGTATCATCACAAAATAAATAGTATGGAGTAAACTTACCTAAAATCACTTTCTACAAAATTCGGAAATTTTCAGCTACATATCACTACTAAATTTAAAATTAAAAGTAAAAATTCTCAAACCCTTTTTAGTATGTATTTTTATAAATAAAAAAGAAAAATACCAGGGTACAGAACTGCACAGGAGTTCGAACAAAGTTACAACATTACTGTTAGCGTGAAAAAAGCGGCATTTTCTCTACGACAGACCGATATGAACTGACGGCGGTACGGCTTTCCGTTAAGGGCTTGGTACTTCCAGAACTTATAACTAATGGAAAGTAAAAATGTCAGTAAAAGTAAGACCAATTACCCGGTGAGTAAGCACCGTTGCTACCTGATTAAATATACTATAAGTGTGTGATTTCATATTATCAATATACTAGCCAGTTAATTCTAAATCTCATAACCCTGACTTTACTAAGTGTATTTAAGATTTTACAGAGGTTTTAAGGAAAATTTAATACACAGTTTGTATCTTCAATCTTCAATCAAATAGCATATAAGCACATAAAGTTATTAAGATAGAGTAGGGAAGCAAGTTTAAACTGTGCCCTATTACAAGAAATAGAAAGCAAATGAGAGTGCCTATCAGTCTTTTTTATATGTGATTAGACAAAGCTAAGTATACGAGTTTCATCTTCCCTATCATTATAAATTGTGCCGCTATCATTTACAGCCCTGCCTATGGCTCCCTCGCTCTTATATTACTGTTACGAACATGCGAAAAGAGTTCGTAATACAAATGTCACAAAGTTCAAATTGGACGCGGACAGCTTATGAACGTGTAAAAAGGGTTCGTAAACTATATGACATAGAGTTCATATTTGCTTGATGCTAATTCTCTGGAACATTCAGATTGTTTACAGAAGATTTGTTTACGATCTCCCCAAGGATTCGTGGACGTTCAGCTTTCGAATAGCGATCAAGAGCGAATAACGAAGCGAAAATAAAAGTGAAATAATAGTGACCTCGCCTTTTTTATTGGACAACGTATTGTATAGAGACTGTAAGTACTAATTTTGTAGTGAAAAGCCAAATAAAATGTTTTTAACGAGTCACCAGGTATTTTCATCCAAATCCACGAACCGCTGTAAGTAACATTACTATATTATATTTTCACAAACTGACGCCGAACTTCAATTCAAAACCGTGCCTGTTTTTTGTTTCATACTTTTATCGGTGTCGAAATAATGTTTCATAATGTTGTAACTTTGTTCGAACTCCTGTACAGTACGCCTGGTATTTTTCTTTTTTATTTATAAAAATACATACTAAAAATAAAAAGAGTTCGAGCAAAATTTTTACTTTTATATCCATCTTAAATAATATTTAGTAGTGATGTGTAGCTGAAAATATCAGAATTTTGCAGAAAGTGATTTTAGGTAAGTATATAGGTGCGTAAGCGTTGATAGGCACATTTATATTATGCATTGCGTAATTTTCTTTCTGATTAACGGGGAACCTACAAAGAAATAAATGGATTTAAGTATCGCCTTGCCGCTCATCTATGATATTGTTTAAAAGTGAATAGTCTATTACGGTAAGCACTAGCGATTTGCCCCTTCGCAGCTATGTAATAGAAAAAGGCCGTGAGTTTAATCTATACCTATTATAAAACAAATTCTCCAAAAGCTGTTTGTTTGCATGTGATAATCATAATCATCTACTTGACGGATTTTTTTACGGTTTTACAATTCCTTGCAAATGCAATTCCTCCCGAAGGTTTAGGTTTAAAGTACATAACCATTTTATGTAAATTTTATTGAAGAGGTCGCGCAGTTTTTAAAATCTCGCCTTCTGGGAGCTTTAGACGTGAGCGCCGCGTAAATCAGCAGAGATACACTAAAGGAATGTATTAAAGAATTGTAGATCTACAGAAATACTACAAAAAAGTCCGCGACAGTATATCTCGATCTCTTATGGTTAACTCACAATAATATTTTATGTCCAAAATTTCAATTCAGAAAAAGTTTATAGAATTAGGCGTTACTTAGCGGAGAAACATAATACAAAAGTAATAATAAAATTATTTTGTTATAATCCGCGATAAAGTAAATAGAAAATATGTATGATGCTAAATATAGAGTCGACTATACGTTTACATTAGCCGATACATGAAGGATTCGTAAAAACACATACACAATCCTACACCATCGCCTCCACAATACACAAGCACTACACACGTTAACTACCACAAAGTCATACATATATAATTTTAAATACATACTTAAATACACATATACACCCAGGCTCGACGAACCAACAAATTGTTCATAGTTTCTCATGCATTACTAAAAAAAACCAATAACTCGGAAATTAACCCGTATTGTAGATATAATATCGATTATATTCCCGATGATTTATTATGTCAATCTGCGAACGATGACAGATGATGCCCGTCTAGACCGTTCCCTAGGGAGCCTGCGGCATGGTTATCAATTCGACACGGACGTACTTAGATTTGCGAGTAGATAGATGTGCTTACGTATGTGTAATATCCGAGAAAGGCTTCTAGTGGTGTGGTCGTATTAGTCACAAAAAGAGCAATATTTTATTTTTATACAGAAAAAACTCCTTATAGGTAACGCCGCCCGACGGGGACAGGCGGAAGTTATGTCGGACTTGCACCTACTAAAACGACCTGTGTGCTCCACCCCGCTGCCGATAGCAAGGATAGGGTATCGTTGTGCACATTGCCCCCATCCCCGCTGACAGCTCTGATCCCAGAGAACACCTCCTCTGGGTAAGGACCCCTCGAAAGAGAAGACCCCCTCCGCTAACCGGTGCATCGGGGCACCAGTAAGCCAGGCGTCCGATAACATTCACTTCATATCCTTTAAGTAAGAATTTCCTAAAAATATTATTCTGCTATAATCCACTGGATCCAGGCAGCGCAAGATCGTATGGTGTGGCGATCCCATGAAGAGGCCTATGTCCAGCAGTGGACGTCCATCGGCTGAAGAAGAAGAAGAAGATAATCCGCTATAAAAGAAAATATATGTCAAATACAAAATATAGATTAATAAACTATAAAAAAAATTGACAATATGATTATATACATTTATATAATTTGAATTAGGCGTTACTTTTGCGGAGATCCATAATACAAAAGCAAAGCTTTGCGATTTTTTCGTGGAGTCTATCTCCTAATGATGCTTCGGTTGCGGAGCGAAACGATTGTTGAGTTTGTGATAGTGAACGTGTGTAATGCTTGTGTATTGTGGTGGCAGTGGTGGAGGTTTGTGCATGTGTTTTTACGAATCCTGCATATATCGGGTATGAAAAAACGAATAGTCCACTGTACTTTTATCACTATATATATTTTCTATTTACTGTTTACTTTTGTATATTTTATTGAATATAATTAATCGGCTCATCTGTATCTAAGACCACACAGTAAGCTATTACTACCCACGATGTACCTATAATCTTACTTATTAAGATATAAACCGCACAAATGGGATATTAATGGTAGCGGGGCATCAAGGAATGAAACAATAAAGTCGTCTATGGTTACGGTGTTTTATGTTACCTTACGCTTTATTATTGTTTATGGATCTATTAAAAGTACAGCTCTTTGCTTTGCGAAACTTGAGTTCACAGAGGCGCAAAAAAAAATTGTTCTTATTCATACTTGTATATTATAAATCCGCCGTGTGGTATCCTGCTGAGAAGAATAGACCACCCTCATTTCTCACCGAGGTGTCGTAATATGTAGCTAAATCATGAGATAACATGTTTGTAATATGTTGTACCGACCTCACCTATAGTGGGATAAGGACAGGATGAACTTGTATATTATAAATGTGAAAATCGCTGGTCTGGCTGTCACGCTTCACGGCTAATCAACTGGACGAATATTAATGAAATTTACCATAATTAAAGATTATATAACAGGGTAACATAGACTATAGAGAGTTTCTTCACAATTCAAATTCTTTAATTTTTGTGTATAAAAATATAAAGAATTATAAAACAATAGGTGATGTATATAATAGACAAAGTAGAAACCGACATAACCTTGCGTTTCCTGCTTTACGCCTTGCAAAAGTACGTAAGTCTTTTGTGGGTTTGGGTATAAGGTTCTATAATAAAATTCCGCAATAAATTTTAGCTTTCCTATTACAGCAATTTAAAAACGTTGTTAAAAAGGCTGATACATAAAGCCTACTATACTGTTACTATACTCTACTTAGATTATAAGCATGCGTGGTTACAGCTACCCTCCAACCCTGTAAAAGACAGCAATGACTAAATGTAACTAGTGATAAGAATTAGAAGTTGAAAAGAGTAACCGCCGAGTTTCTTGCTGGCTCTCCTCTGGTAGGAACAGCTTTCCGAACCAGCGGTAGATTTGATAATTAAAAAGCATTTGTTTACAAGTTTACTTAAATAAATTTATATTTTATTTCTTTTGCTGTGCAGTGACAAGTTTCTAAAATCAAATATTAATTAAAATTCGGTTATTCAGTGGTATTATTTTAATTTCCCGGAGCTTTTCTTCATTAATTATTTTTCCATCTTAAGAGTAGGCAATCATCAAAAACATACAGCCACTGAATATTTTAAAATAGCTATAAAAAAGTATGATAATAAATATAATCATGACTATACGATAGCAATCGAAGTTATCAAATTAGAACTGTCTTTGAAACTATCAAAACCATATAATCGATATATTTATCAGAAGCGAAGTCAAACAATTACTTCTGATTTACAGAACCTATTATTTATCCTCGAGTTTTTGTTTTTCTTATATAATAAAATGCGCGTGACGATGGATGCGCATACGATGCTATAAATCAGAGTCAATAATCGGCCGTAATCGATACACGATGGGGTTACCGACAAACGATTTATATATAATCATCCCGCTTCGGGAACTCTTTCAAGCTAGAGAAACAACTATATCAGCTGCTATATAGAAATAATAAATAATGTCGGTTTATTTATTTTCTTATGCACCATAAACAAAGTAAGAAAAACAATATTAATAAAAAAGTGCGCACAGGTAAAATTTGCAAAATAAATATTCCCGTCTCGCTTTCTGGAAAAGAAAAAAAATTACACCTTAAACGCGTAAGCTAGCGTGAACAACAAGGCATCCATAAATTAGTTAAAAATATCATTAACATTGACAAAAATCTATGACACACTATATAAGGGATAATTGTCTGTGATCTACCTGACCTCTAGTTATCAGTGTTATGTTGACAAATGTTCACGCCTCGGTAATGGCCGTAGGTAAGAATTAATTAGACCCCTTATTAATTTGGAAACTGACCGCCACGCCTGGTCGGCGCTTTTTATGTCGTATCTTAACTTTTTTGTAATAATAGTATACTGCGTTTAAATGTATTAGATTTATTATTTCAAATACCGATCTAATGGATGATCAAGATTTTTAATTATTGTCGATATCTTTTGAAGAAAAGATTTATCAATCTATAAATATTATTATAAAACAAAGTCCCAAAAAGCTGTCTGTTTGTATGTAATAGATTTTCTGGAAATCTACTGAACGGATTTTCACCAAAAACTAGTGCAATACTTCCGGATGGTTTAGGTAAATAGTACATATCGGTATTATGTAAATTGTATAGAAGACGACTTAGGTGGCCTGGGCCAACCGGACAAACATATATCAGGCCCACAGGCCTGCGAGGAGCAGCCCGGGCAAAGAGGTTCGCCTCGAGGCCCGTACCCCGGTACCTTCACAGGGTACCGAGAAGACCCGGATTGATTGTGTAGAAGACATCGAGCAGTTGTTAAAGAACTTGCTTGCTGGCAGCTTTAGTCGCGTGCGCTGCCTAAACCAGCAGAGATACGCTAAAGTAATGTACTAGAGAATTGTAGATCTACAAAATACTAATAAAAAAGTCCGTGATAGCATGTTTCTATCTCATACGGTTGACTCACAATAACTACTTTTAAGTTTAAAATTACAATTTGGAATTTTTTTGTGACAACTGATTTCGACGCGGGCGAAGCCGCTGACACACCTAGTATATTAATATTTGACATTCAAAGTAGTAATGCAGTAAAGAAGACAAAGAAAGGGTTACAATCTCAGAATTTTATTTTTCTAGATTAGGCTGGCTGGAATTTTAACTACAATTTCCGTTTAGCGACTTTGCGTGATTTATAATGTCGAAATAAGAACTAAGAAAGTAAAGTAGTTGAGATTACGCCATTACAATATTTAAATGCTACAATTCGCGAAATTTACTGTTATAAATTTCATATCAGTTAAACATTTATGGTTACTTGCCTTTTTGTTGATTTTGTACATTTCTTCACGAAGTTTAACTTTTAGCGACATCTAGTGTGGAGTAGCATAATTTGTTAAATTAATATGCCAAACTTAAATTGTTGATAAAAGATTTTAATATCATATTTAATCTTTGAGGCTTAAAAAAACGCTGTGAACAGAAGTTTTAATAAAGCTTCTTTTAAGGCACGAAAATAAGCTTTAGTTTAAATTGAAGTCAAGATTTTTCTTAATAGACAAAAAATATTTTAAGATTTAGAACGGAAATAGATAAAATAATTCTGTTTGGAGGAATTCAAATTCACTGAAAACGTTTTTTATAGTATGTTTGTAATTCTCAATTACAACTGAAATTTCTGAATTAGCCAATTTTATTAATTTCTTGATAATGACTTCCACATTTTTGTATCTTAACCCAATAGTTATGTTCACTATAATCTACCTCATCTTAAATTATCACAGAATTACGCAAGATTGTAATCTCAAAGTTGTCAAACCCGTGACGATAGCCGAACCAAAAAATGAATTCTCTCTTGTTATCGACACATTTTAACAGATATACTATCTTACGAGATTCCTATTACGTTTTAGTATGTAGTTTGATAGGTCTCAGACACCTAGTGCGAAAGGAATTATAGTATTCTATAGAATACTAAATTGGGTTTGAGTTTTTGGTGGTGGCACAAAAATGGATAAGCCCAGCGGAAGTAGACACTCCATTGAAAAGGTGGAAATGTTCGAAGTTCGCGAACATGTTCCTTACCAAGCTGAGGTAACAAGAGCACCCGCTGCATATGATGAAGAAAGTAACGACGCGTATAGCTCCTCCTGGAGTTCCGCTTGGGCTGCCATCTGCCAATTGATTAACTTACTCCATCACATGCAAATTGCAATCGTAGTGTTTTGTTTGTGGCACTTTGCACTCACATCCCAGCCAAATGGAGCAATCACTAATTTGCAACTTCACATTGTTTTCGCGGGAACTGGCGTATGTATTCAATTAACGTTATTAACTTAACGCAAGCTAAAATATAAGTTGTGATTATAATGTAATAGCCTGCGCTGAGTCCTTGCCACTTTTTCGAGGGGACATGAGCTCAAACCACGGGATGGCACCAATAAGTTTTTCTATTAAAACTCATATGCCTAATTGATAGTAGCAATTTATCACACGCTTTTCGGTGAAGGAACACATCGTGAGGAAACCTGCATATCTCCAGAGAATTCTAGGGGAGATGTCTAACCTACCAAACCGCATTGGAGCATCATGATAGGTCTTACCTCCAACCCTTTTCTCTAGAAATCGAGAGAGGAGACCTATACCCAGCTGTGGGATAGTAAAAAACCTTTATTTTACTTTACTTTAAGCTAAAATTTTCGACTTTTATTGCCTCTGTAAAGTTACTATTAGAATAAGATTTGCGTTTAATTTTAAAGTTCGTTTTATTTAAAAAACATTTGTTATATTTCAGTATCAACTATTTCTAGTAGAATCTATAATGACTTTACACAGACATAACTCTTGGTCCTTTCAACTAAGCAAGGATAGTAAGAGGATCATACACGGATGCCTCCAACTTATTGGCTCTATGTTCGTCCTCGCTGGAACATTCCTTGCTTTAGCTGAAGTTAATATGCAGATCAATACAGCCCATGGAATTTGCGGTAAGACAATATTATTCTTATCAAAGCAATTGCTAAAGGCGACCGTGGGATATCGTGAGTGACAAGATAAATTTAGTATCAAAATTATTGAGTGCTCCACTTCTACCTAGAGATAAACATTTTTTATTCCAAGAATTCTTATACTTAACCTTATATTTCAATTATTACTCATGTCAGAACAGTTATAACAAGTCAACTTAAAAAGCTTTGGACGAAATTTCATTTCCCTACTGTGAAGCGTTAGGAAGTTCCCTTGTCTGGAGCCAATTCTGACTGCAACATCAGCAGACCTATCATGAAACTATTATTGCGACTCAATTGAAGTCGTAAATGAAATTGTTTTGCTTTTTCACACCATGACGTCTTAAAGACGCACACTTTAAGTCGTTGCCGAATGAGCGTTCGGAATTCGTCCTAAGAATATGTGAGTAAAAGAGACAGAGTTATCTATAGTTCATATAACGTTATCCTTTTCAAACATTACGACCCCGCTGCAATTCACACTTCATGGTACGAAAAGAAAGCGGTTCGCGGTCGTCTTTTACGTCTTCAATTGAGTCGCAATAAGAGTTCATGGTAGGCCTGCTGGTCATACTTAGGACTGGACAACTGGACCAGTATGTAAAACTACAACTCAATCGGACACCGGGAAGTGGGTCAAATTCTACCTTAACATACATACACGCCAGGTTATAAAAGCTTTTGAAAATTGAAAAGTATAGTCTGTGTAAGTATATCGTTGTGCATTATTTAATGCCGGTTACTATATGTGGAATTTACTATCGACCAACAAAAGGAAGAACGCTACTTATTAGAAGTCGTTGTGTTATTACACAGTAAATTGGGTGAATTATGGCGTAAAAGGGTAATTAACATGTGAAAAAAAACGTAAAGATCCTAGTGTATATATTGTCCTTTCAGAATGTAATGTTACATATGCATTTGTAGCTATAAATCGTTAAGTAGGTACTCCTAATTAAGCGAATTAGATGCAAATGACTTAAAGCTTGGAACAAGCATTTTGTGTGTGAGAGTATCATTGAATATTGAAAACCAGTAAAAAAAATCTGTAAACAGCAATTGTGAGCTTCTTTATGAAACCAAGTCTACAGCGCATCTCTCTGTATGTGACAAACTTAAGAAACCGCTGAACAGATTGTCATGTAGTCACTCATAGATAGAGTGATTTATGTTCTGTATAATCTGTTATGTATGGTGGTTAAAATAAGACTATAATTTTAAAATAGCCAAATTGCGTGGTAGTTTTCTTCGAAATTACGTAATCACTTTAAGATTTAAAAAAAATGTGATATTCTCTCTCTTAAATTGTATTTTTCAGTCTACTAAAGTCCCCAATGGCATATATAGTTGTTAGAAGCTATGTTATATATTATGATACCCATTCTGGCATCTAAACAAACGGTACAACGCTGTAATTAGAAAAATTTAGACGGATGAACTATAAAACCCTATCAAAATTAATAATCAAATCAAATCAAATCAAATCAAAATAATCTTTATTCAAATAAACCATTTCAGGCAGTTTTGAATCGTCAAGCATCAATATGATTAATGAAGCTACAACTGGTTCGGAATGTCGCTCTTACCGAGAAGAACCAGCAAGAAACTCGGCGGTCAATCTTTTAAATATTTTCAATTATACATTATTAAACCGCTGTCTTGTATGAAGCTGAAAGGATTTTCAAATCCAGGCTTTCTTATCAACTAAATATTCTTCAATTTTGTAATATGCTTTACGTATAAGCATATTTTTTACACTTGATTGGAATCTTTCTGTACACTGGTCTACAATGGATTGAGGAAATTTATTATAGATGCGAATAGCGAGACCAGCAAATGAGTTGCTAACTCTGCTGAGTCGCGACGCAGGTATCGCAAGCTGTTTGTGACCTTTCGTATTTCTATGATATACATCAAATAAGCATGTCATGCTTAACTTGGACTAAGAACGCGGGTCTCGTTAAGACAATATATTTGTAGCGAACATAGAGTTAACATACTTAGATTAGGGTGACAAAATAAATAATGGGATGGAAGATGACACACGTATACTTCATCTTTGTCTAATCACACATAAAAAAAAGAGACAGATAGATCACCCTCATTTGATTTCTCTTTATTGTAGTATGTCAAATTTTTAGCTAGCTTCTCTACTCTGGGTATAATAACTATGATGGCGATATGCTTAAGTGTAACTTACAATAGCATTTTTTTTCAGGTGTGATCGCATTAACTTTTACCCTCATAAGTTTCGTGTCGGGCATCGTAGCATTGTTTTCTTCAAAGGTCCGTTTACTAGTCAAAAGCGGACCGGTAAAAATTTTACACATAGCCGTCGGTATGTTTGCAGTCTCTATGGGCCTTATATCAATGATCATTGGGTTCAATATGGATTACTACAGCGCTACGCAAGGAGGGTTATCAACTGCACTAATGGCTTTTAGTGTAATAATTCTTATTTACATTCTCATTCAGCCTATCGTTGATTTAATATCAACCACTCGGAATACACTGTGACTAGTTGATATAGCAGGTTCCACTGATGGAGACAGTAATGCCTAATCTAAATCACTTTTTGTTTTTATGAAACCAATTTAGAGAAAATTAACTAAGATATATATTTCAGGCGCTTTACAGAAGCATAATTAACTCTTCATAAAATACTTTTCGTTCGTGAATACGAAGTAAGGCGTCTCATAAATTTTCTTTTTGACAAATTTAAAAAGTAATTCCTTCTTTCAATTTTACTGGTTAACCACAAATCTTTATATTTATTCTTCCATTCCGTTCATGAATTATACTATCAATTTGGCAACCAGTGAAAAAGTGTTTCCGGGAACCTTATTTAAGTTTTAATTTAGTTTAATTTATTCAAGTATACTAATTTTTTTATGGTTAAGAATTTTGCATAAAAAACCGTGGAATAAAATGTGTTTAAAATTTTTTATGCGTAATATTTTTACGCATAATTAAGTTTCAGATTCTGTTTGGATGTATTTAGGTAACCTATCATTTTATGTATTTTTACAAATTAATTTATTACAAACTTCCTCAGGAAAGCAAAACACATGCAACATTTGTTACAGCTTGTTTTTAATGTTTAAGACCTTTAAAATAGATGCTTATAGTTAATTTATTGTTAAATAAGTGAGAGTGTTTTTTGTATATAAAAAGGTCAATAAGTACTTGTATTGTTATAGTAGAGTAATGATATTAAGTAGAATAGCTATAGGTAACCTAATACGTGTACGATTGGTTTAAATAAAAAAGTATTGAACTATAAATTGGTAATTATTACAAAAAAAAACCCCTTTGCTTGCATAAATCCTACAAGTAGGAAATAAGTAACAAATATTTGATTCTTATTTTCGTATTTAAGCAATGGATATCCAATACTAGACAAAGGTCTCTGTAAGAACTTAGTTTTCTATCCTATACCCCAATTGTCACTGCAGTAATTTGTTAAATGAAATATAATGAACGACTTATATTGAACTTTAAAAATATAGAACCCAATTACATTATGGGTAATGTGGTTGCGTATCGTACGCAAAAAAAATCATCACTTTCATAAATTTTGTCATAACCATAATGATTAACATAATATCATGATATGAATGAATAACATAACATAATGTTAACTATTAAGGTTCGATCTTGATCACTTGTTTTAATAAAATAACAAAACTTCAAAGATTTTGAATGAAAGCGTAAAGCAAAAACTCCAATGTCATTTCGCCTATATTTCAATGCGATATTATCTGTGGTCTGTCATTCTGTCATTTTATCATTCCGGCGAAGCACTTTTACAATTCTAAATAAAATTTGTATATCTATTGAAGTGAATTCGATTATACTTTTGAAATATATCAAAAATGGTAAGTATGGCTTGACGATACAATTTTTATTACTACAATTTAATAAGTACCACTTATACGAGCTCAACAACTTCTTGCTTGGTCATTCAAAAATATACCAAACATTTGATTTTCACAGGCTCGGCGTTATGATACAAGAACAACTATCTTTTCACCAGAAGGTACTTATATTATTTTTTATTTAATTTATCCGAAAGGCTACTTATAAATTTCTTCAAACATATTTTATTCATATGCAATTCAAAGTGTCAAACATTATATAAAAATATGAAATCAAAATACACAGAGGGGACAAATACATAATTTTTTTCACATGGTAGTCATAAAACACTTATGGTGGGGCTCTGATTATTATTAAATAGATCACTTTAATTTTTATCACCTATGCAGATCTTAAATCCTGTTGTTTAAGTTGTGGAATCATTTCATACATAGAATTGTGCTTTGACATTCTAAATTTAAACTCTATCTTATAGGAAGACTCTATCAAGTTGAATATGCTATGGAAGCTATAAGTCATGCTGGTACATCACTTGGAATTCTGGCCACTGATGGTATCTTGCTGGCAGCAGAACGAAGAAATACTAACAAGTTGCTTGATGAAGTGTTCTTCTCTGAAAAAATATACAAGTTAAATGATGATATGGTGTGCTCTGTAGCTGGTATTACATCTGATGCTAATGTGTTGACTAATGAGTTACGACTGATTGCCCAAAGATATTTACTGCAGTATGGAGAGTCAATACCTTGTGAACAGCTAGTGTCTTGGCTTTGTGATGTAAAACAAGCATATACACAGTATGGAGGTAAATGTTTGGTAATTTATGAGTTTAATATAATGACACCACTAGCACATTCTTTTAATTTTTACCATTTCCATGAAATAGGGTCCTAATAAAATTATCTATTTAAACTAGAAAATAAAAAAACCTAAAAAGTAATCAACAGTTTGGTTTTTTTCTTTATAATTTCCCAATAATTTTATAAATTAAAAGGAACAGTTCCTTTTAATTAATAAAATTATTGTGTTTTCTATTATTATGTTATAATTATGTTAATTTGATGATATTCTAGGCACCCTACCTTCTCTTTTGTTAAATGCAATAACAAGTTTTTTCAAATTATGTAAAATTTATAGATAGATTACAAAATTCTTTGATACTTACTATAATTTTTAGGTAAGAGGCCATTTGGTGTATCCATTCTTTATATGGGTTGGGACAAGCATTATGGTTACCAATTATACCAGTCTGATCCTAGTGGCAACTATGGTGGTTGGAAGGCTACATGCATAGGAAACAACAGTGCTGTAAGTTGTTCAGACTTTAATTTACTATAGTAATATTCATTGCCAGTACACAAAGATATATGTATTAGGTCCTTACATACGAAATTGGTGTTTTCTATGGGAGGAACATAAAGTCGTTTTTTTTTATAATGAAATATATTTAATCAATCAAAGTATGTACCATTGCTATGTATGCACTTTTGCCATCTCATAGGTAGTTCATTGATCCCCTTACTAAAAAAACCATTCGGGCGGGAATCAATAAAATCTTTGAAGGCGGTTTGGACTGCCCCATCGGAGTTGAATTTTTTTCCTTGCAAGTAGTTATCCAAATTGCGAAAAAAATGGTAATCTGTTGGAGCAAGGTCCGGAGAGTACGGTGGATGTCTAAGACATTCTAATTGAAGCTCTTATGATTTGGTAGCCGTCTGTTGTGCAGTGTGTGGTCTAGCGTTGTCCTGAAGCAGCAGTGGCCTAGAGCGATTGACCAGCCTCGGTTGTTTAGCAGCTAGCTTTTCCATCATGGTTTGCAGTTGCTGACAATAGATATCTGCCGTAATCGTCTGGCCAGATTTGAGAAAGCTGTAGTGAACGACAACGGCACTAGTCCACCAAACACTTACAAGCAACTTTTTTTTAGTCAATTTTCGCTTAGGGCAGGATTTGGCTGGTTCGCCAGGGTTCAGCCATTGCGATGAGCGCTTCCGATTATCGTAGAGGATCCACTTTTCATCACAGGTAATGATTCGATTTAAAATTCCTTCATTATTGTGCCGGCTGAGTAACGTAACGCAGCAGTCGACGCGCGTTTGTCGGTTTGCTTCACTCAATTCATGAGGTACCCACCTTTCAAGCTTTTTCACCTTCCCAATTTGCTTCAAGTGGATTAGAATAGTTTTATCACTAACACCGGAGCCTGCAGCTAACTCGGACGTGGTTTGCGATGGATCCGCTTCCACAATAGCTTTCAATTCTTCATTATCAACTTTGGTCTCCGGCCGTCCACGAGGCTCGTTCTGCAGGTCGTAATTTCCAGAACGAAAACGTTGGAACCAAAAACGCACTGTGTTTTCTTTTGCGACACCGTCACCATACACATCATTAATCCTTCGAGCCGTTTCTGCAGCACTGGTGCCACGGTGGAACTCATACTCGTAAATAACGCGATATTTCATGTTTTCCATTTTGTAAACAGAGTGACACAAAGAAAAAAACAAAAGAAGAAAAAACAAATGAATTAGGGGGTTTGAAACACAGAGTATGAGTAAATAGCTGTATGAATTTGAATTTGGAATTCCTAACCATAAAGGTAATATTTGAGATCAAAGTAGCCAGTACGACAAAACGCCAATTTCATATGTAAGGACCTAATATTAAGCAGAGCATCCTATAATACTATGAGCGACTATAAGGAAATTTTTGTTTTAGCGACAATAAAAGTGTCCAATACATAAGTTATATATTAAAAACATTGTTTTCACATTTCAGGCTGCAGTATCAAGTCTGAAACAAGAATACAAGGAAAATGAAACAACATTGGCTGAAGCTCAAGCATTGGCTATCAAAGTTCTCAGCAAAACTCTAGATATGACCAAGCTTACCCCTGAAAAAGGTTAAAATTAGCCATTATGATAAAAAAATATTAACCGTAAATTAAAGCAACTGCCATCCCTTTTATAAGTAAAGTCATATTCATTTCATCATCATATATAATGTATCATATAGCCATTTTCCATTGCCAAAAAAATCAGTGTATCATGTGACCTTATCACATCATCTTTTTCTAATCTTCAATTGATCAATACTCCTTTCCTAGTATAATGAATAGTAGCATAAACTCTTACGGATTTACAATATATTAAATTTTTTGTTTTACATTGCAGTGGAAATGGCCACACTCACACGTAAAGACAATAAGACTATTATCAGAGTGCTTACAAGTGGTGAGGTAGAAAAATTGATTGCAAACTTCGAAAAAAGTGAAGCTGAAGCAGAGGCTGCCAAGAAACAGATGCCTAAATCATAAGTTTTTTATTTTGGATTTAAGGTTTTATTAATTGCACATTAAATATTTTACAGTATGCATTGTTTTATTTATGGTATCTTTAGAACTATCTTTTAAGCTGTTGCAGAAGTCTGCCGGTTCATTACAATTTTTTTCATGTAGAATTCTAAGTTTATACGTGAATGTGGGATATTATGATCGCTAGTGATAATGACACAATAAAATATGAGCGGGAAGATGTAACTCGTTGTCTAATCACACATAAACCAGAGATAGATTACCATCATTTGCTTTCTCTTTATTTCTTTTAATGTAATATGGCACATTTTAGGCTGGCTTCCCATCTGTAATTATAATAGTATTTAATTACAAAGAATTATAATAGTAGTAGTAGTAGTAAGGGAGCGAGCCTAAAATTTTTGCATCGACAATAAAGAGAAAGCAAATAAGACTTATTATCTGTTTCTCTCTTTTATGTCTTATTAGACAAAGATAAGATAAGTACATGGGATTCATCTCTCATTTAGAGTTGAGTAGCTCGCAAGCTAAAGACAAGAAAGATATATATCTCTCCAGAAGATATAATCACTCTCTAGCTCGCATGTGTTTCAATTATATCTCTATATCTTTAATCTTAAGAGTCAATTTTCGTAAAGAGTTACGGCTCGTTCGGAGTTAGAGTGAAAGAGATGAGCTTATATAGCAATTTACATGTCAAAGAGAGATACGAATAACTCTATTGCATGTTTGTATTAAAAATATAAACTACGGATTTTCGGAACGACAACACGCGCCGGCGTTCAGCTTTTTTGTGCTTTATGTCAAAGACATAAAATGCTTAATTGGATGCAAATGTACCAAAAAAGAAAATAACTATTTCGCGAACGATTATTTATTTACATTCCATTCTTAGTGGGAAGAAGTCATCCTTACCTGTACATATCAGAAAAGTGTAAATAATAGTGTACATAATAAATAGAAAAAAATAAAAAATAAAGAAAATATGTAGCATAATTTATATAATAAATAAAAAAGTACAATACCGCCTTACTGAGTTCTAAGTCCGGGCTAAAAGAGCCGAAGATATATCGGATATATTTTTAGTCTTAGTTGCTTTATACTCTCAAGCCGTACTGAGCTAAAAGAGTTAAATATAAAAGAGTGATATATATCCCAAGAGCGAAAAGATATATATCACTCTTTTCTTGTCAGGGATACATTTCGCCCATGTCTACTCTCATTATTTATTGTGACAACTCTTACAGGCTTGCCTATGACCCCTCCCCCCACTCTATAGTTCTGGCCATAGACCAGTTCTAGCACACGTTATAAGAATACATGGTATTACGCATCTGTAAAAACTACTGACAATCTATGCTACTGACGTAGCTATTGACTGTGAGTAATGTCACCATAGACTACAAAGTAGAATGTCACTTCAAATTTGTTTTTTAAAATTAAATCTGTCAAAATTTTCGAATTTGTTTTCACTTTTCAGTGTATGTCACTGTTTTCTACGCTTTATTAAGTTTTTTTTAAGAGATTAGAGACATGGCCGTTCATCAAGCAAGATTAAGTAAAGTAACTGTTCCAAATAAAAGCAGACAAGAAATTAATATACGTCAACTGCTAAACAAATGTGAATTAATAGCTAAACAAGAATCAATAGATGCAAACTCTAGGTTCAAACAATATGTGGAAACAATTCATATTCTGATAGCCGAACTTAAAAAGATGCCTGAGTAAGTACATTTATTAATGTGCAAATAATGAACCGTTTAGAATACCATGTACATAAGTTTTATCTTCAATGTTACAGTAAGCCAGCGAAAGATGTATTAGCTGAGTATACTAAGAGAGCGGCTTTTTTGAAGGGGTTGATTCAGACAGCCACTCTTAACAGCCCTATGGAAAAGGTATCAAAATTCTTGAAACCTCATAAATGAAATGATCCATACCATATTGTAAATAATATCTAACTCAAAAAATACAATACGAAATTTTCGAAAAAACACACAAAGACAATATTAAATAAATTTATGTCCAAATTCCCTATCTGACTTAATTGATAATAACCATTAACTCAGAGTCAAAACTGTAAACTGATAAACAAAGAACTAGCTTGATAAACTGTTCCTTAAATTAGTGATAACTTTAATGGTACATTCAATAAAAATATTTGAATGACATGATTTAGGTATTATTTTTTTTGTTTTTTAATATGTAATTGTAATAACATCTAGTGTAATAATATAATATTACTTAAATAATTTTATATTTTTTCTAATATCCTGTTGGAGGAAATCAAGAAAATTTTATAACTTTTTTGGTATTGTTAGACTAATCTCATAAAGATAAATCTATACCTGCTATTTAAAATTCATTGCCTAAAAAGTGACCTAAGCCAAAAACATACTTAATTGCGCTAGATACATTGTAATCCTTATTTCAATGCCATTTATAATATTATAGTACAAACTATTAAAAAAAGCTGGTGTTTTCTTGCTCTTCCAAGTTATGGGTCTCCTTAAGACTTACAAGTTTTGAAGGTGCTACACGCTACTTAATTGCGATTTGTCACAAACAACTTTTGAATTAGGTCATTTTAATACTAAGACTATGATATGTTTTGCCATATTTATGAAATTTTCCTCAATTAAAGATTATACAGTGGAGTAACCAATTGGATATGAACAATATATATTTCTAAGGTGAATGATAAAAAAAATGTAGTGCATTGTGGAGAGTATTCAAATGATTAAGTTTGCGCAAATAAGATTATAGGCATCACTATTCATATATAAACATACAGTTTACTTTAATTTTTATGAATGTTGGTAACAATTAATATTTCAGTTAGAAGCAGTCCAACAGTTGTCTCATGGTGCTGCTACTGTTTTTGCTGATGGTTCAGCTTTAGAGATACATCAAAAAACAGTTGCAAAGTATGGAGTGGAGTTGCGGTCCGAGTTATTCGGCTTAGGTGAGATTCCTGAATTGTATTCAGTTATCAATTGTCTTATGTTGCAGGTAAAAATGGCCTGTTACTATCCCACTGCTGTGCATAGGCATCCTCTCTTTTATTGGAGAGGAGGGTTGTAGCTAAGACCTAACACACTGCTATAAATATTGAACACTTTGTATTAAAGTAAGCAAACTTGTAGAATCTCCTCTCATGAGGGTTAAAAAGACCCATAACTTGAAAGAGCAAAAAAATACTAGCTTTTTTGAATAGTTAGTAGCGTGATGTTATAAATGAGATTTGAAATTGAATTGATGGCAGAGACTGGCCCATTGGTGCAGTTCACAGTGGCTTTGCCTTCAGCTTCACAGGTCGCTGGTTCGACTCCCATAGAGGACTAACTTTTTCTATAAACAATGCCTGGGTGTAAATTTGTATTTAGAATTATATGTATACATATAATATTTATCAGTTGCATGTCACCCATAACACCAAGTATTAAGTTACTTATTTTGGGGACGGACAACCAATGCATGGTTGTCCCGTAAATGTCCCATATAAAAAAGGAAATAAGGATTACAATGTATCTGAGTCAATTGAGCCTAAATTTAAACTTGATCAGTTAAATACACTAAGCTTGCGATATATAGGATTTAATTTAAACATCAATTTAATTTATGTGTTCTTATGTAATCCTTGAGGATTACACACTTGAGTGTTCTACACTACTTGCGCCACCCCAGTGCATCGCAGACACTCTAATTGCGGATTATCGAAAAAAAATACAATGATTATTTTGTATTTCGTGAAACCACGTGACCCTAGTAATAGCCAAGTGTGTCCCACCACCGGGTCACGCCGTCTCGTGGAATAGTTGTGCGTGACCCACCAATGGTTCACGCCACCACATTGAAGCATATTGTGTGACCCATCGGTGAGTCACGCCGGGGTGTTATTGTAGTAGTAGCTGTCTGCTACTTTTATTCCTAACAAGTGTCTTAAAAGCTTCTATTCAATTTGCAATTTATATATGTGAAGGTGGAATCTTGCAAGTTAAATTTGATCGACTTCCCGGTGTCTGATTGAACGCATGTTTATGAGAAGCATGACCTTATGCTGCTGCTAGGGTTGGCTCAAGACGAGGGAACTGCTCAACGGTTAACAGTAGGGACATGAAATTTTATTAAAAGCTTTTTTACTTGTAATTTTAGATGATAGAGATGACACACTCAGACAACGTAATATAATTAAGGCAGCTAATTTTACTAGCACCAGCAGTAGCCAGGAGGATATTGATTCCCTACTCAAATACCACCAGAATATGCAGGAGAAAGTTGCAGAGAACATGGTTATGATGACCAAGAACTTGAAAGAACAGTCACAGATTGCAAGCACTATTATAAAGGGTGATACAGAGGTAATACTATAAGAATATAGAATTAGGCATAAGCTTTCTTTATCCATAATACAAAATCCTATCTATATATATAATCCTACTAATAATAATATTATTACTACTATTACTAGTATTATTAAGTAATAATAGAATACGTAAGTATGTATTCTATATCTATACATTATTATTGACTGGCCCGTTGGCGCAGTGTGTAGTGTCCCTTCAGCTCCGCGGGTCGCGGGTTCGATTCCCGCCTAGGGCCAACATTTTCTATAAACAATTTGTTGGTTCTTCGAGCCTGGGTGTGTATTTGTATTTAAGTGTGTATTTAAATTATATATGTAGTATATTTACTAGTTGTCCGTCATCCATAACACAAGTATTAAGTTACTTTGGGGATGGACGACAGTGTTTGTAAGTGTCCGGTATTTTTATTATTAATATTATTATTTATATAAAACGTATTCCCCATAGTTTGTATGTGATAGATTTTTTTCAAAATTTTGCTGCATGGATGTGTGGAAGGTTTTTTTATTAAAGATAGTGCGGGTCTTGAGAAAGATTTATATAAGTTAATTCTTTGATTAGGCTTTTGATGAGACTTTCACTGGAACATTAAGGAGATCGTAAAGCTGTATATCGACTATGAACCGGCAATATGCCCTATCTCAATTTTAAGCCAAATCACTTTTTAACGCCATTGGGTACTACTACTCATCATTTATGGTATCAACATGTATTGTATACTAAAAAAATTGTAAATAAATAAACATATTTAAAGTCAATTTTTTTTTCATTACATAAAAATTATTCTGAACGATTAATAATCACGTTTTTTCTTCTTCCTGAAAAATTGACAAAAATTAGATAGGACAATTTGCCAGTACAGAGTCGATATAGACTATTATTTATTTTAGAATGTTTTGACACATATTTCCACGTGGGCTAAGTCAGCTAATGTATGATTAAAATGTATATACAGAATGCATGCAATGTGACATCCGGCTGAATAAAATAGACCACCCTCATTTCTTACCGAGGTGTCGTAAAAGGCGACTAAGTTAAGTTGACCCACCGTGTGGTATTCGACTGAGTAGAATAGACCACCCTCAGGCAGACGGTCGTAAAATACGTAGCCAAATCATGTGACATGTTTGTAACATGTTGTGCCTACCCAATAAGTGGGATAAGGGATTATGATGATACAGAAGCACATTTTGCGAGGTTTCCAAAACAAATAGTTCACAGGTTTCTATATTCTTTGATATCCTCTAGTCATTCTTCTAGTCAGTCCTGCAGGTCTACCATGAACTCTTATTGCGACTCAATTGAAGACGTTAACTAAATTGTTTTGCTTTTTCATAACATGACGTCTTAAAGACGCACACTTTAAGTCATTGCCGAATGAGCGTTCGGAATGCGTCCTAAGAACATGTGATTTAAAGAGACAGAGTTATCTATAGTTCATATAACGTTATCCTTTTCAATCATTACGACCCCAATGCGATTCACACTTCATGATACGAAAAGAAAGCGGTTCGCGGTCGTCGTTTACGTCTTCAATTGAGTCGCAATAAGAGTTCATGGTAGGCCTGCTGTTCTCAGTAGGAACAGCTTTCCGAACTATCAGTAGAGTTGACGTTTATGAAGCACTTGTTAACAAGTTTATTTGAATAAATTAAATATATATATCTTTCTCCTACCCTTATCCCACTCTAAGTGGGGTCGGTACAACATGTTTTCCTCTTCCATTCTCTTCTATCATTCGTCAACTCTGGCGCTACTCCTTTTATATGCATGTCATACTTCACACATTCCAACCATCTCTTTTTAGGCCTCCCTCTAGTCACATATCCATCCACATTCATATCCAACACTCGTTTAGTCACATGATTTTCATCCCTCCTCATTACATGTCCATACCATCTCAATCTTGCACCTCCCATCTTTTCTACAATGGGCGCAACTTTCATACTTCCCCTTATATACTCATTTCTAATTTTATCCAATCTTGTCACACCACACATCTATCTTAACATTCTCATCTCATTTGCATGCACTCTTCTTTCATCCATCTTTCTTTCTTTCATATATATATATAATAAAATATATATTGAACTTGAATATTATTACGTAATAATCATAATAATCTTGACTTGAGTCATTTGAGTAAGATATTCTCGTATCTTTTAGGCTTTAAAGAAATCATCAGACTTAACGGATCGGAATCTCATGTCATTAAAAGTCGAGTCTGAAAGATTGCAGGAGCACAGTCGGGGAGCTTGGAAGTGCTGGCTATGGCTTATGCTTGCCGTCGTTATGGCCATATTTATTAGTAAGTTATATTTGTAAAATTTTAGGGACTGTGTGTAACCTACCAATCCGCATTGGTGCAGCGTGGTAGGTTCTAACTCCGATCCTTCAGAGATAGGAGGCCCATACCATGTGTATGTATATAATAGACAAAGTAGGAACCGACATAAGCTTGCGGCTCCTGCTTTGCGCCTTGTAAGAGTACGTAAGTCGTTTGCGGGTTTGGGTATAAGATTCTATAACAAAATTCCACAATCAATTTTAACTTTGCCATTACAGCAATTTAAAAATACTGTTAAAAAGAGGCTGATACAGAAAGCCTATTATACCGTGGAGGCTTACATTGATGATAAGAATGCGTGGATATAGCTGCTCTTTGACTTTGTGCAGGATAGCTATGACAAAATGTAATTAGTATTAAGAATCTTCTTTTTTAAAAGAGCTCCACCGAGTTTCTTGCTGGCTCTTCTCGGTAGGACGGCTTTCCGAACCAGCAATAGAGTTGACGATTCAAAAGCACTTGTTTACAAGTTTATTTGAATAAAGAATATTTTGAATTTGAATTTGAATACCCAGCAGTAGAATAGTAACAGGCCGTTACTTACTACAGGAGTTTCGTAATAAAAGCGGAGTACTTACCGTAACGTACGTACGGTTGGTTGACTTGGATAAAAATAATTTAATTGCTAAAAAATTTGCTATGCAGCCCGTTGTCCAATAACAAAGCCGAGGTCACTATTATTTCCCTTTTATTTTCACTTCATAATAATGCGTTTTCGATCACTAGTCGCAAACTGAACCTCAAGGCGCGCGATACTTCCGTTTATATTGAATCGAACCATTCCAGAATGTTCTGCTTCTCGATTAGTCGTGGCGGGGATACGGAACACGATTCGTAAACAACGTAAATGTTCAAGATGATTAGCGACTTTGAACTCTATGACATACATTACGAACTCTTTTTGCATGTTCGTAACAATACAAGATTGAGTAAATATTCTTGCTGGTTCTTTAATAACATGATTGCGTAGATATTCTTGCTGGTTCTTTAATAACAAGATTGCGTAGATATTCTTGCTGGTTTTTTAATAACTTGATTGCGTAGATATTCTTGCTGGTTCTTTAATAACAAGATTGCGTAGATATTCTTGCTGGTTCTTTAATAACATGATTGCGTAGATATTCTTGCTGGTTCTTTAATAACAAGATTGCGTAGATATTCTTGCTGGTTCTTTAATAAAAAGATTGCGTAGATATTCTTGCTGGTTCTTTAATAACAAGATTACGTAGATATTCTTGCTGGTTCTTTAATAACATGATTGCGTAGATATTCTTGCTGGTTCTTTAATAACAAGATTGCGTAGATATTCTTGCTGGTTTTTTCTCGGTAGGAACAGCTTTCCGTACGAGCATTATAATTGACGATTGTAAAGTATTTGTTAACAAGTTTTCTCAGATGAAGAAAATTTTGAATTTGAATTTTAAATTAATTAAAAAAAACTTTATTTTTTTAAATAATTTGTTCTGCTTTTTCAGATATGGTGCTCCTGATGAAAGTTACAAGGAAACGAAAATATGAAACCTAATTATATAGCCACGATACTTACTAAAATTAAGAACATTTAATCAATAATTCTGTATATTTTGTTACTGTAGTATAAACGTGAACTCAAATATATCTAAGTCTAATTTAAAGTGTAACTATTACATTAGATAGTGTCTACAAATAAAATATTGATGTCTTCAATTTATATTTTATTTTAATTTCTACTCAACCTTTTGTCCCAGATAGTCGATACCGATATTTTAAACATAACTTTTTTTATTGTATGATCTTTATATAGTTGATCCACCGTGTGGTATCCGGTTGAATAGATCACCCTCTTTCTTACCGAGTTTGCGTAAAATACGACTAAGGTAAGTCGATGTCAGCCAGGCGGCCAGTCGTAAAAGACGTAGATGAATCATGTGACAACATGTTTGTAACACGTGTCGACCCCACGTAGAGTGGGATAAGGGCAGGAGAAAGATGATTGAGTTGATTGATGAGTGATTCCCTGCGAGAGAAGTTTAAGGAAATAGGTATTCTGACATTTGCTTCACAATTGATTTTAAATAACGTAATTTTTGTACATAAATATATAAAGAATTATAAAACGATAGGTAATGTATATAATAGACAAAGTAGGAAACGACATAAGCTTGCGACTCCTGCTTTGCGCCTAGCAAAAGTACGTAAATCGTTTGTGGGTTTGGGTATAAGATTCTATAATAAAATTCCGAAATCAATTTTGTTTATGCCACAAGCAGTTTAAAAATACTGTTAAAAAGAGGCTGATACAGAAAGCCTACTATACTGTTGAAGATTACTTAGATGATAGGGATGTGTGGATATAGGTGCACTTCTACCATGTACAAGACAGTAATAAATAAATGTAACTAATTCTAAGATTTATATTTTAAAAAGAGCAACCGCCGAGTTTCTTGCTGGCTCTTCTCGGTAGGAACAGCTTTCCGAGCCAGCAGTAAAGTTGACGATTCAAAAGCACTTGTTTACAAGTTTACTTGAATAAAGAATATTTGAATGTGATGATGATTTGATACTAGAGTAGGGAAACCATAAATGAATATAACGCATGTATGATGAGACAAAGATAAGTATACGAGTCTAATCTTTCCTCTCATTATTTGTTTCGACCTCACTTACAGGCCTGTCTATGACTCCCCTACAGGCCTGCCTATGACTCCCTTTCAGTATGTACACGGTAGTCTTTGGACTCCCCTACAAGCCTGCTTAAGATACCCCCTAAAGGCTTTCCTATGACTCCCCTACAGGGCTGCCTATGACACCCCCTAATAAATCACATAGGTAGGCCCTATGACTATGATTTATATGTTCTAATACTCAACTGTCATTTATGTCTGACAGTTGACCACTTCAATAATAGGAGCATTACGTTTGTTTGTAGGTAGGAAATAAATATTCATTTTTTCTAAATTCATTTATTAATTACTAGCATTCAGGTAAAGTTGTTACATGGCTTAACATACATAGAAAATACCAAGTCCTTTTGGTCCTTAGTTTCTTTTATTCCTTCATTTCGTTGAAAATTTGCAACTGAAAAATCTGCAGGTATATTAAAACGAAACGTATTAAAAAAATAATAACACTATAAACCAAAATTAAAAAATTCGACCGTCCGCAGTTTAGGCCTATTGTTTCTTCAACAATTAAATATTAAGTCAAATTTATAAAGAATAAAAACTGATACAAGATTTATAATATAAAATGGACAAATCGCGAAAGTTAGCGTGAACACACAGATTAACTATTAATCGCACATTTTTCAAACAATAAACGTTGAAGTTATTTAAATATAATTATTTTTAAACTGAATAAAATATAATCAAGTCAATATAATGTAATCTTTGTAATAATCATTCCAAAGTTACCCTAATCATCCTTTAAGTGATACTAAGCATTTAAAGAGTTAAGTAATCGCATTTAACAACTAACTTTCTAATGACCAACCTACTAGCATTAAATTTATCTAATCAGTTATATTCAATAGATATTAATGTGCGTGATTTATTGGCCCAACTGATTTAATTTAAAGCAATTTTAACTACTTTTTTGCATTTAGGTAATCTATGACTCTTGTTTTCAAAAAATGTGATTATATTAACGTGACTGTTTTATATAACCCGCCATATTCAGTCACAATTTCAATTTAAGAGAATTTCCTAAAGGGGTGTTCCTTATGACATACTCGATACTTTTCATATTTGATAAAAAAATAAATTTCACTAACAAGCGGAACACATTAACTATCATATTTAATTAAGAAACTGATCTCTAACGAAATAAATTTCCAACTAACAAACGTTGTTGGTCAGCGATTATATTTTTCGTTATTTTTCGTGAAGCTAAATAGTTAAGCGTCACTGCCGATTTCTGTAAATCTTTTATGGGAAACCAAGACCTTTTTTAATGGCCAGTGAGTTTTCCCATCATTATAAGTTGCTCGCTAGCCCATAGAGCAAATGGCACAATTAACAAGATTTTAGGCTAAAAATTTAAGAAAAAAATCAATTGGGCTTTTGTACAAGAGCGAACGCAGTTATGGTTAGCAATAATTACACTGTAAATTTTAAATGGCACGCCTAAGATTTCTTTAAATATCGGATAAGCCCGAATAGTTTAAAGCCCATAGGGAGCTCTTATTCATGAGCTCTTAACACGGCGTTATTGTAGCGTTACATTCATATGCGTATACACATTCAATGGGGGGCAGCTGCCCCCCTTTATACTGAAAACTGTAACACTGGGAACCTGACAACTCGCAATATAGTGACACTATAAAAGGCTTGCATAAGACCTATAATGTGCCTCACCTTCATTACAAGTGAGCTCCTCATATTTTAAAAAACCATGATTACCTAAAAAAATATAGTCTAGATTTTCTGAGACAATTTTGACCAACGTATAGAATACGCCTTTGGTTACATTACCTATTGCATAAATATTTAAAGATGGATAAATAGTTTAATTAATTTCAAAATTGTAATCACTGGTGGTGCTTATATAGTGCCCCTCTAAAATTATCTAGTTAAATATTAAATTTATTTAACGTGTAATGAATTTATGGGTGCCCACTGCCTTTCTCATTTTGATGTGAAGTCAGTTCCTATTCTGTGCATAAATGTCTTAAATTACTTTTGCCAGTAATTATGATTATATTATTTGATAACACAACAAAATATGAAGCGTGGAAAAATTAATATAATTATATTTATCAGTAAGTGCCTATACATATATCCTATCTCCCTACTAAGTATATCGATAGCTACAATATTACATAATTTCGTTTAAATAGTTTACGTATTTTAGTTTATTATTAAATGGATATAAATAATACTTTCGTCTAAACTTTTAGTGCGAATCATATTCGCGGCATTTAAAGCGATATATATATTTTTCATTAAAACCTACAGCAAAACACAGGAAGATATTTTCTACTTTTTATCGTAGACATCGGTTAACTCGAATTTCCATATTTTGTTGGGTCCTATTTCGGTTACGTAAATATGAGAGCCATTCCTTGTTACGGCCAAAGAATGCGGGTTTGTGAAGCCCTGAAGGAAAGAAAGAAAATAAATAAATAAAAATACCTATGTATTTTATCCAAATATCAATTAAATTATAAAAATGTTATTTGCAGTTATTTTTGCTTAATTTTTATAGCACTTGATGCGAACTGCGGTATTTATTACCACGGGAAATATGTTGCTCGTGGGCTGGAATAGTAGCAAAAGTCACAAAATCATCTTTTGAGATACCCTGGCCTTATGACACTTTAAATGGGGTCGGCACAACATGTTTAAAACATGTTGTCACACGATTTGGCTACGTATTTTACGACCGGCCGCCTGCCTGACCTTAACTTTCCCTAATCGTATTGTACGACCCCTCGGTAGGAAAGAGGGTGGTCTATTCTACTCAACCAGATACCACACGGTGGGTCAACTTACCTTAATCCCTTTTTAAGACCCCTCGGTAAGAATGAGGGTGGTTTATTCTACTCAACCAGATACCACACGGTGGGTCAACTAACCTTGATCGCCTTTTACGACACCTCGATAACAAAGGAGGGTGGTCTATTCTACTCAGCAGGATACCACACGGCATAAAAAAATCATCTTTTGAGATAAATGGGTTAAATGGAATGGATGAAAAATGCTTTTGTGTGCTGAAACGAACGGCCTAATATTGAATAATGAGTTTTACCAGTATTGCTGCTGAAAAGAAATTGTGTATACATTTACACGAATTCTTAGTCCAAAACACGTGTTTTTGAGATCACTGTTGCAGCCCATGGGCTATGTAATTAATAAGTATTAAGAGTAAGCTCGTGTAGATTATAGACGAAAATCGAGTTTTTTTTAAATTTCTAATTTGTATACTTATAATTATTTTCTTTCATATAAAAATTTTCCTGACAATAACTAACAATCAAGTAAGGCAAACGCGTAATTCAATGATTAAAGGAAATAATCATGAATGGATTAGTGCTTTAGATATTAAACTAATAATAGTTTAAAATATGATTTAATATCGTGTAATCGTAAAGTGATTATTACAACTTACTGTGCTTGGTTCCCAAGTATCCAAAATGTTTCCATAAACAGCATTAACTGTGAAACCTCTTACTGCTATATTCTGAGATGTTGGACCGTTCACAGCGTAAATCATATCGCCGTGAGAAGCCACGGCGAAAACACGTCCCAATGTTGGATCTTCTATTACAGTCGCTGGTTCAAGCATTTTTATGTAACTCTTCAATCCGGCTTTAGGACAAACAATCCTCATGTTCTCCCTATCTGCGACACAAACTATGTCTAGGTGTTCCAGCAATGTCACACTGTGCGGTAGGTTTAGCGTGAGAGTGTCGGTGAAAGATGGGATGGCGAACAAAAGTGTACCAGCCGCGTTGAATTTCAAGATCTGGTTATTGCAGTAGCCATCGGCGACAAATATTTCGCCCGTAGTCGCTACAGCAACTGACGTCGGCATGCAGAGCAAAACTCGATGCCTGTAGGGGTATCCAGCTGTAAACGCCTCTCCGATTGTCAGACTCGGATATTTGTGATTGTTAGGGATGTACTGAAAAGTTTGAGAAAAATAATTACAAGCAAATAAGGTAGCATACGTAAAACGAAACCAGTAAGTGTCAGATCGATGGATTTATAAAATATAGGATATACTGGTAGGAACAGATGGATATTGACTGGTTCGTTAGCGCAGTGGGTAGTGCCCCTGCCTTCAGCTCCGCGGGTTGCGGGTTCGATTCCCACCGTGGCCAAAAATTTCTTTAAATAATTTGTTGGTTCTTCGAGCCTGGGTGTGTATTTGTATTTAAGTATGTATTTAGAATTACATGTAGTATAATTTACCAGTTGTCCGTCACCCATAACACAAGTATTAAGTTATTTACTTTGGGTATGGGTGACCGCGTGTGTAAGTTTCCCGTGTGTGTAAATTTTTTTTTTTGGAGGCAGAAGACCATTTATGGTGGTGCTTAAAAGAAAATTAAGTCTATATGTACTCGAGTAGCAAAGACGATACTGATAATTTTTTAATATTTAAATATTTTGATTTGATTTGATTTGAAAAATATTTTTTTAATGCAACCATCTAAATACAAAAATATAATTTTAAGTATATACCAAAATACAAATGTCTTTCGCCTCCATATACTCGGGTACCGCTATAAAAAGTATGCTTATATAATTTTCCATTGTTATTAAACATATCACATTGATGTTTACAAAAAATACGAAATGAGTATATAAGGGGAAGTCTCAAAGTTGCGCCCATTATAAAAAAGACGAGAGGTGCAAGATTGGGATGGTATGGACATATAATGAGGAGGGATAAAAATCATGTGTCCCAACGAGTTTTAAATGTGAATGTGGATGGATATATGGCTAGATGAAGGCAAAACAGAGATAGTTGCATTTTGTGAAGTGTAATATTCATGTAAAAAAAGGAGACAGAATGGAAGACAACAACATGTTGTGCTGATCCCCTTAGAGTGGGATAAGGAAAGGGGAATGATGATTAATATTTACATACGTTATAATGCGTAATATACTGTTATTTTAAGTCAGAATCTAAGGATCAGCACATTTACTTTGGAGCTATTCAACATTTATATAAATCAGGTCACCGGTGATATTATACTATTAGAAACTATTAACATATACTAATACTCAGTCTGGTCTTAACCTTATTGTTCAATATGTAAACGTATACCTTAAAAACTTGATGTTTAGCCACATCAGTGACCCACACGTTGTCGTGATGATCAACAGTTAATCCATGAGGCATATAAAAAGCATATGCACCCCAACTGTGAAGCACCGATCCTGTTTGGGGATCAAGTACTAGTATGGTGTCTTCAATAATTGGTCCTTTGTCAAGGTTTTGGTAAACATTCGACTCATTAAAAGTACTGAAAAGCCAACGGATGACTCTAAGTTAATTAATAGTAATGACGGCCCACATGGTAGGGCTTTGCTATTTTTTTAGTAATTATTATTATTTATTTTATATCAGACATTGTGTCCATAGTGCTAGTAACAAAATGATTTAGCCTATGTTAGTACTTTAAAAAGTTACTTCAAGCCCATAAGGGGCCCTTATTCATGAGCTCTTTACGCGCCGTTATCGCGGAAACTGTCCAGTTCCCGAAGAGGGTTTGAAACTAGTCGGGCTTATCCGATAAAACAAAACGTGAAAAACGTGAAGCCGATCTCTAAACATTTTTTTTCTTGAATGCTTTCTATAATTTATACAGAATGATTTAAGTAAATCTGGATGCCAATTATAATTTTTAAAAATGCGACTTTCAACGAGTCTAATTTATTTTCCGGGCCATCCTGCATAGTCGTCAAAATTAAACCATCTTCTCTTTTTCTATGCTTTCAAATTACATATCGTAATATGCTAATTTCAATAAAATCTATCATAAATACTTTACCAAATGTCAAATATGGAAATACAATATTTCTTATTCCTTTATACGTATTGTCAACAGCGAATAATATATTACCTTTCGTCCCACACTCTTTCCGCTCGATGGAAAATTACAGGCTGTCCCAAAGAATTTATTGAGACACCAGTTATTTGGCCTACATTTAATGACTGCTGAGGCCAGTCCTTTACTTCCTGTGGTCGTAATACGATTTCATCTTTTGGCTGGAAATAAATTTTATCTATTGAAATTTAACAAATTCTTTACAGTAAAATTCGGAGAAATTCGACTGTCTTTCTGAAGTTATGGTAAGGAACCCTGTAATATTCGGTGGCGAGATAAAAATGTTACCAAAGTCTAGACTATGCATATAAAAATTTAGCTATCTAGCTATGTACCCACGGTATGTATTTCGGTTAAACTAGGGTGTTATCTAGAATAACTCTGTAACCAAACACTAAGTCTGTCTGAAGTAATGGTAAGGAACCTTGTAATATTCGGTGGCCAAATAGAACAAAATCTAGACTATGGGTATAAAGATCTAGCTTTATACTCACAGTATGTGGGTGAAACTAGGGTGTAATCTAGAATTACTCTGTAACCAAACATGCCGACCGACCACCTGATTAACTGCAGTATAACCCGCCTAACACGGAGGTTTATTATAAGCATCTATCATCAAAGATACAAGATATAAGATACTTAGTTTATAAAAAAAGATGCAACTGAAAGAATATCATTGAATTATCATCGGGCTGTCGGGATTTGATCCTGAGTTCACTTTAAAACCGCCCAATCCTACCTGCGCTATTATGACTTTATATTTTACCCCGAAATAAACGTTTCTATGTCTAATAATATTGTTCCAGGTTTTCAAAACGATATTTATCAAAAATGAAACCCAGGTAGATTGATTTATCGCACCCGAAACTCCTTACATATTTGTCCATGTCACTATATACAAACTTCATGTAAATTCGGGCCCTGTTCGAAATTCAGATTATATATAAATACAATATTAGCTCATATAAAGTTATTAGATAGATAGATATAATTTATAGAATTAGGCGTTACTTTGCGGAGATCCATAATGCAAAAGTAATAATAAAATTATTTTGCTATAACCCGCGATACAGTAAATAGAAAATATATATAGTGTTAAATGTATAGTGGACTATACGTTTTTTCATACCCGTTACATGCAGGATTCGTAAAAAACATATGCACAAACCTCCACCACTTCCACCACAATACACAAGCACTACACAGGTTCACTATCACAAACTCAACAAACTTAACAGATAGATAGATATAGCAATGTAAGCCTGTCAACAAAAAGACAACAACCCGTGAGTTCATGCAAAAAAATTGACTATAATGGACAGAAATATTAACCCTTTTCCTTAGGTTATAACAAAAAATAATTCTATTAAGACTTGACCTATTTTGAAACATGCCATGGGCCTATATCAGATAGTTGCCTTGTCAACAAGAAAGTTCACAACTAATACAATAATCGATATGTGGTGGTCATACTATATAATCATTATAATTTACCTCCAACATCTTTCTTCTGCCCTTATCACTCTAAGTGGTCTCTGCACAACATGTTATAAACATGTTATTAAAGAATTTAGCTAGGTATTTTATGACCGGCCGCTTCCCTGATGTCAACTTACCTTACTTAGTCGCCTTTACCTTACCTTACCTCAAATGATGGTGGTCTACTCCTTTTACGATATCTCGGTGAGAAATGAGGGTTGTCTATTCTATTCAGCCGGATACCACACGGCGGAATAATGATTCCAATAATTTACCTTCTCTTCGTATATTGGAAAGTTACAAATTTGGCTCCATTCATTCGTCATTCGTAGTTATTATTGACAAATGATTATTAGCACGAGCCTTAGGTAGGATTTATTTTATTGTCATTGCTTTTTACATTAGTAACTAGCTCCGTGTTACAACTGTTAGCTATCTCGTATGTAATAATAAACATACTCTGAATAAATTCGTAATGGATTTTTTTTCGAACTGACTGTATGCTGTTAGCCCTAACGGCATTTACAGCGTCACCGGGCGGTACGGGCGAGCGCAGAAGCTTCGTCGTTGGAAGCATCGAGGTTGCAAAATGCAGATAATAAAGCGCAGAAGCTCTACCAGCGTCGGGGAACGTCGTCCTAAGGGTGCCTCCTGTGAGGCCGGACCAAGGCTTAGGGCGACGCGTAGTGGAGGGCTGATGGTATGACTTAGATTAGTCATTGCGACGTCGGAAGGGTGGGAATTAGTAATGGATCGAATGCTAATTACTTTGGAGAAAGACATCTCAAGCTCTATCAAAATTCGTAATTAACTCGAAAGAGTAGTAATTATTGAAGCCTAGTTTTCATCAAGGTTGCAGAAAACTGCAAGATACCATCAGATTTTAATAATAAAATACCAATTTCACAGTTTTCTAGGCTTCAGCAATGCAAGGATATAAAGCAAATTACCAAACTTTGTACCAACTTGCAGGGTCAACTGAAGTTCCTTCAATAAATTACTTATTACAAGATTATTTTACATTAACAACGCTCGTTAGTTAAAATCAGGACGATGTGAGTAGCTCACTTACCATATGAAGATCGAGATTCTTCAAAAGATTCTCCTCATTACCATAGCTGAAGTAATCAACGTTATCCCGCACAGTTTCAGGTTCACAATTAATACCGTGCGAAGTAAAAAGCAGTAATATTATCAGCCACATTTTAAATAAATCTGTGATTTGGACTTTGTATTCGTTTGATGGGAGCTTAGAGTGTATTGATTGTTAGCCCTTTGTTAGAGTATCTAACAGGCAATACGCATGCGTGCTTCAGAAATGGATTTCCTACGTAAATAAGTACTAGATTTTATCAAGGCCGAAAACATTTAGATAAGAATGAAACAAAACTTTCAACTATACGTTTATTAAAAAGTAAATTCAACAATTTCCAACAAAATTGGTCACAAGAAATAAAATACACATATATCCTTTACTATTCCACACGAGACATCTTAACCTAAATAAGAAAATATAAGACGAAATTTAATTTCTTTTTCTACTAAATCAGTCTCAGGTGTTCGATAGAATGTGGCACATTCGGAATTTTTGGGATCCTTAAGGCATTTTTGTGTTCGGGAAAAATATTAGTATACAAATGAAAGCTGGATTCTGGATTCATTGGCCTCTCCATTGAGAGTTCGGTTGGTCCCATATGTAACCTGTCTCGGTCATGGAGCATACTGCATTGTAATATCTACCAGGACTCCGGCAATATGACCAGGAAGGACACTTGCATCGAAACAGCATTTGGAACTCTTCTTTGCATACTTCGTTCCACCAACAGGTTCTCTAAAATATAATAATTATAATTTTTCATTAAGTGTATACGAAATTTCATTATATTGCAATTACAATTATTTGATTGAACTTTTTTTTCAAAGTAACTAAATAAGATTTTATTGGATATCTTTAATTCCCCATTAATTATAACTGGCAAATAAATATGTTATTCACGATCTGTAAAAAGAAACAAAAAAGATATATTTTACGTAGATTTATCCGAGTACGATTTTTTGGTTCAAGCAACATAATTAATATTTAATTCAAATTATTTTCGCACTTCTAATGAAATTATCTTTTCGGATTTAAAACTGCAAAAGACAATATTACATATACATGGACGATATAAAAAAAGTAAAAATTCTTAAAGAATTTGTTTGTTATATTTTGCCTATCTTGGAATAAATAATTTAGAAGAATTGAACCTAACCTCCAAAATAATTTAAACATACTTTATTAATAAAAACATAATATAATACTAATTAAAGTAAAAAATTATTTATAATTAACAATTCTTACCTCAGTAACGTATTCCTTTATAGATTGGTCAGAATAGCTCCGTTTTGTAACCGCAGCGGCCTCAAACACGGCATTAAAGAGTAGTACGAACGCGATTTTTAAGTGCATACTGCAGCAAAAGCATTTATTAACACTGTACCTCTTGCTCCTCACTACCTGTCATATCACCCTAAACATATCAGGATAATTTAACTTAGGTTTTATTAGACATCTTCCCTCGCTCGGTGCTTTAAGCTTTCATAGATGTGTACCGTGGATTGTGCTTATAGAGGTGTGTCGAGAATCTAAGAGCAGGACAGAGATGTACAGGTTGAACGTTAAAAAGATGCCATCTCTTTTCGCTTTCGCATAAATTTTTCAGAATGTCGTACAAAACGTGTTACAGTATTTTTGTTTCTATGAGGCACCATTTTTAGGAAATTGCAATCGTATCACGCTGAAATATTAACCATGTCAGCGAAAGTATGTCACGATGTTCTAGTTAAAAATATTTTTATGTTGTTCAATAAAATGGGTTGGAATAAAACGCTTAGTCGATTATAATGATAGTTGTGCTCTTGGCCGATTATAGTACTAGTTGTGTCGTTTGTTTAGATTTCGAGAAAATCTATCACATACGGATAGAAAGCTTTTGGGGACTTCGTTTAAAAATATTCAAAGACAAATTCAACTATATTCTTAAAGTAATACCTCGGTATCACCCTTTATAATAATGAAATTTGTGACTATTCAAGTCCTTGGTCATGACAATTATTCTAGTATCAGCTGATATTAATACCACGTGTAAACTTTTTCTCCCAATTTCGCTGCGTCAATACCAAGTTTCTGTACTCACGTGAAATATCATATTTATATGTTGGCGAATAAATAAACTAATAATGTAACGTAAAATTATTTAATTATTATTAACAACAAAAATTCTTATTTCTAAATAAATTTTTATCTATAATAAAAAGCTTCACAATAGTTAATTCCTAATAGGATTTTCTGTAAACGAAAATTTTAAACAAAAATTAAAAGTATCTTACAAATTTCTCAGTATAATAATCAATATCAATAATCAATCAATAAATTAAATAAAATAAATAAATATATGAGACAATTACACACACGGTCGTTCGTGTTTAATGTAAGTACTTTAATACTTGTACCATGGTGTTAAATACATAGATATTTTTAAATAAATACCTATCTACATATACATATATACACCTAGATTGAAAGAACCAATAAATTGTTTATAGAAAATATTGGCCCCCGATGAGAATTGAACCAGCGACCCGCTGAGCTGAAGGCAGGGTCACTACCACCTGGGCCAACGAGCCAGTCAAAATAATATATGATATTTAAAATAGATGAAATAATAAAATAAGGTGTCGTGTATTAAGAATATAAGTGTTTAATAAATTTAGACCCTGTTCATAATTTTTTGCACAGTTTATTTTTGGGCAAAGCCATGTAAGTGAGTTGTCTAAATATAGTACATAATTTACTATTAATAAATAACAAAAAAAAATTAAAAAGCGATGAAAGCGCTTTCGTATATTCTCTTTAGTCTTCAACGTAAATATAAAAATAAATGTTCCTAAACATTAACATCAACATTATTCGAGTTTTTCTAAGCATTATTCAATGGCACTTATATAAAATAAATATGGCATATAAATTCATAAAAGTCTTTGATAAATCTTAACTTATAAAAACATAAAAAGTTTAGAATAATAAATTGTGATGTGCTCAATATTGTATTTATCAAGTTATAATTTAAAACTACATTTTTAATATGAGGGGTTTTCTTTACAAAAAAAAACTATGTGTTGAAAAAAACTACGATAAAACTATGAAAATCAAACGATTCAAATTTGATTGTTTGACATAAACAATAGTTAGAATGTTTTCGTAAGTTTTCGTTCATTTCACGGTAATAAAACCTATTTAGATCTGATAACTCCTAGGCCATAAAATCAAATGCGTACTGTGCTAGATTATGCATTAGGCAATGTAGGCCTTAGACAATAGTTTTTGAGACACGCATTAGAGGAAAGTAGTTTTGCCTCAAGATAGTAAAAAAGTAACGGTCTGTTACTATGCCCACTGCTGGGCTAAGGCCTCCTCTCTCCGTTTTTTCGGAGAGAAGGATTGGAGCTAAGACCTACCACGCTGCTCCAATGCGGATTGGTAGGTTACACATATCCCTAGAATTCTCTAGAGATATGCAGGTTTCCTCACGATGTTTTCCTTCACCGAAAAGCGTGTGATAAATTGCAATTATCAATTAGACACATAAGTTTTAATAGAAAAACTCATTGGTGGCTGCCCGGGGTTTGAACCCATGTCGTCTCTAGAGAGTCGCACGGTCTCACCACTAGGCTATCACAGCTATGCCTCAAGATAATGATTTGCAATTATGTAAACGATTGGGTATTAGGGCCTTAGAAGTATATAGTAAGAAAAATGTTGTTTTAAAATAATCTAGACTTCAAAATTCTTCAAACAGGGATAAGTGTCTCGACAGGGTTTACCAGGTTATTCGATAACAGTAAAAGCTTCTTGCTTAATGTTTGAAAATAAAAAAATATTAAAGAAATGTACAAAAAATACATGTAAATTAAAGAACAATATCACAAACTTTTATGAATTTAGTACATTCATTTTAGTAGACTAAATTTGTGTCAACTTTGGTTGCAAACTACCACTACATTTGGGATAACAAATAGAATTGTTCACATAGCTATAATTTCCATTTCGTTGTTATCAATGGTCTCTTGTTCTTGTCGCCTGTGTAGAGCCTCTGCTTCTTTTCTGAAAAATTGCAAACTGTTAATAGAATGAACCGTAATTCAAAACCACTCCCCCAAAACCAGTCCACGCGCAATGACCAGCTTTTCAAAGCATTAATGAAATTGTCCGCGATACAGTAAATAGAAAATATATATAGTGTTAAATGTATAGTGGACTATCCGTATTTTCATACCCGATACTTGCAGGATTCGTAAAAACACATGCACAAACCTCCACCACTTCCACCACAATACACAAGCACTACACACGTTCACTATCTGAAACTCAACAATCGCAACCGAAGCATCATCAGGAGATCCACTCCACGACAAAATCGCAAAGCTTTGCGATTTTGTATTATGGATCTCCGCAAAGTAACGCCTAATTCTATAAATTATATAACAGAATACCTAAATTTATGCGGTTCTTTTAACGTTCATAGAAGTTTAAACTAAACGTAATGTACCACTTTGTACGGAACACATATTGTTAAGACTTAAATTTCTTAACTTAAGACATATATATTTCAAAATCATATAACGCTATTATAGTAATAAGTTATCCTCACAAATATATGTTATCAGCTTACAGCTTCTTTAGTCAGATCGCACAGGTGCGTTGCCCAATAAAAGATGACTAAACAAAGTATGTAAATCGTTGTAAGTCAGAGGAAAACAAATAAGCCCCCCAGATTCAATGTGCTTCGGTTTCCTAATCACGATCCATATTATCATCTTTTCACAATATAGACAGTAAATAAAATATAAAATATAAATATATGGGCGACGGACAACTGGTAAATGAACCACATATATATATATTTTAAATACATACTTAAATACATATATACACCCAGGCTCGAAGAACCAACAAATTGTTTATAGATAATGTTGGCCCTCGGCGGAATTCGAACCCGCGACCCGCGAAGCTGAAGGCGCCAACGGGCCAGTCAGAATATATTGATTTCCTTTCCTATGTAACTATATTAGTTATGATTCTACGTTGTCATGCTATATTGCCCAAAATCTTATTATTTTACATGAAAACATAAGTCATTTTTCATATTCTTATATTAAAGTTCAAGTTTATTTAAATAATTAAATTTTATTTAATTTACTTACGAATATTTATTTGTAGAAGGCATAAAGAAGCTTTTAGGGCAGAGTCTATAGTAAGGCCAGCATTCCCCACCAGATTCTCCTGCGCGTTGGGCCTTAACGTACTCCTCCAACAGATCAGCGTATGGCGATTTATTAGGGCTAGATAAAGAGTAATATAAATACGCTATAAGTCGCTATTGCTAGCACTATTTATAACATTGTCTCAAACAGAAAACGTAAGGACAATCACGCCTGATAAGCCAGGATGTTTAATTAAGAAGAATTCGTCCCTAGAAGGTGCCTGTGCATAGTTATTTTAAAGAAACCATTAATATATGAAAGCTGTGATAGCCTAACGGCGAGAACGTGCGACTCTTTCGAGGGGGACACGAGTTCAAACCCGGGCAGGCACTCATGAGTTTTTCTATTATAACTCATGTGTCTAATTGATAATTGCAATTTATCACTCGCTTTTCGGTGAAGGAAAATCGTGAAGAAACCTGCATATCTCTAGAGAATTCTGGAGATATGTGTAACCTACCAATCCCCATTGGAGCACAGTGGTAGGTCTTACCTCCAACCCTTCTTTCCAGAAACGGAGAGAGGCCTATTCCCAGCAGTGGGATTGTAACAGGCCGCTACTTTTTACTTTTATTAATATATGTAACGGAAAATACATATACTGGGTTCCACACATAAGTGCGCAAAAAAAGGAAAAAACTGCACTTGATATTACAGTGTCACTAAAGAGGAAAAGTAGTACGAGTAAAAAGTAGTAGTACTAATGTGAATTGTGAAATACAGCTAAATAATTCCTATGTAAGAATTAGAAAAGAAAAGAATCAATGCTAGAAAGTTGTAATAAATCGAAAGAATGTAACGTAATATATTAATATTATGTTCATTTTTTTTTTTCTGTACTACTGAGTCTGGACTACTATTCCATTAGCAAATTTGCATTAAAACAATTTTTAGTATTATAAGTTATAGTAAAATATATTGGTTAGAACGTGCTATATACAGCAAACTAAAAAAAAATATATAACAAATTGTTTCTTACCTAAAGAAAAGTTTCATGATTTCTCCAAGAAAACCAAAATTCGTCAACGGATGTGCATGAATCTCGCAAATAGCTCTCAATAGACACTCTTTGCCGTTTAAGCCGAAGTTTGCCAACAAATCCTCAGCGATGCCATACATCAAAGCTCTACGAGTTAAGACGAAATTACATAATATTTTTTATGTTATAGTCAGTAAATAACATCGTCATATAAAAACTAATATATAAATCTCTCTTATGTAACTAACAAACTATTGAAATCATGTCAATTTTGTCTTAAGAATACTAATAGGCGTTACTTTGCGGAGGTCCATAATACAAAATAAACAGCTATAACAACAGACACTAAATCTACATTGAGAATTACGTATATTTTCATCACGGATTATACCAAATCATAGCACTTTCGTTACTTTAGTATTAAGAATATAATTGTTCTCCTGCCCTTATCGGATCGGCACAACATGTTTTAAATATGTTGTTCCTTGATTGACGACCGCCTACCTGACGACGACTTACATTAGTATCCTTTTATGACCACTCGGTAAGAAATGAGGGGGGTATGAGAGTGATCTATTCTACTCAACCGGATACTAAACGGCGGGTCAAGTCGCCTTATTTGCCTTTTACGAAACCTCGGTAGAAATGAAGGTGGTCTATTCTACTCTGCCGGATACCACACGGCGGTGTATTAAGAATTACATAAGAATTACAAAGGAAATCAATTCCAAATCTACAAAAAGTATCTAGTAATTGAATCTCAAACGTTCTTAGTGTGAAATAGCTATTCGCGAATATTTCAGTTTTACTTACTAAGTTATGTGAACACGTTTTACATTCTCATAGAAAATTCACATCAGGTACCTATTACCTCTTTAGTGGTCAAATAAAGTTACGCAACGAGTTCTATTAGTGTAGAAAGAATTTCAAATGGTTTCCCACTTATAAAGCGCCAGGACGCGTTCCGAATTCCTTATAACTTTATCGCCGAGGGAAAGTGACAGGAAATTATATGGTCACGTTATCCTCGAGGCTAATGTCACGTGTACCTACCACGCTGTGTGGTTTCATGTTTTCGAAATTTTATTTGTGTTTATATTTATTTTACTTAAAGGTTTTAGGGGGAAATGCTTCTTTAATGCAAACGTGATAATAGGATTGGTCGGCAAATACGAGATTTTAACGATTTTTAAATTTCTTTACTGACGCCATAGAAAAAGCAATCTTATTTAACTAAAGATGTTTATTTATACATATGAACTTATACAAAAACTTTTAACTTTATAATATAATAAGTTAATATAAAAAAACTTTTAAAACAAGCCCTAAAAAGATAAAATAACATTCAAGTAAATATAACAATTTTTACGTTACAAATTTAATAGTAAATAATAAGATATAAAATTAATTAAAGAATAAGATTTAGCCATTAGTACTGCCCGATGTAAATTTGAGTAATCTTTGTTTAAAACTTTTGCTATTAACTTTTAACGTCATTAAATAATTTTTAGGTTATAAAAGCTTGTAGCGAGATTTTGGTACTCGCATTATTTAGTTTGTTTTAAATTAAAATAAATTAGACTTAATTACTTAATCCACTAATTGACCTACATAGGTAAATATCCTATATAGATCAAATAACTTTCCTAACCTTTCGCCACCATGAAACCTGTCCAGCACCATACGCTCCGTCTCTGGCGGTATGTCCTTTCGGACTGATCTCTTCCCACGCCTATTATCCAAGTATTGTCCCACATAGTCTGCCATCACTGACGCTGCTGCTCTCCCCATAGATCGTGCAAATATTGGAGGTAAATCACCGTAGGGATTTTCGTTATCAGTCAAACCTAGCTTGTCAAAATCAACTGCAAATGAGAAAAGATTTATGAGATCCGAATCAAATTTTTTTATATTTGCTTTAATGAAATTGAGTGGCAGAGTAATTAAGTACTATATAAAATCATTAATTATCCAAAACAATATTTTAACTCGTAAAAATTTTTTGCTGGTTTGCTGTAATTACTTGTATGAAGTATACCTAAATAAGGAAACATATATTACACTGTAGCTGCCTGACGCAGCTACTAATACCTTACCTTACCTTATTGCCAATTACCATCAGAGAAATAAAACGACATACCATGGCTATAGTTTATTATGAGAAGTAAGTTGGTTACTGCGACGTACTCATATCCAATACACCAAGCATACAGTTTGATACGAGAAAGGTATTAGTTACTGCACGTATTATTCTGAAATATTGGTTACTGTGACATATTTCATGGGAAAATAAAACAACACACCATGGATATGAGTGCGTCGCAGTAACCAACTTACTTCTCATAATAAACTATAGCCTTGGTATGTCGTTTTATTTATCTGATAATAATTGGTAATAGGATAAGGTGAGGTATTAGTAGCTGCATCAGGCAGCTACAGCACGCTTAGTATAAAAGTGACCTAATTCGAAATTAGGTTTAAACTTATTGTAATCCTTATTGCAATGCTTTCTATGACCTCATATAAACGAACTATTATAAAACTTATTTTCTATAGTATTTTCTTGCTCTTCCAAATTATGGGTCTCTTTAAAACCCACGGAGTTTTGTAGACGCTTTATTGCAATTTGCAACAAAACAATATTTTTAAATTATGGCACTTTAATACTAAACGAGCGATATAACTTGGATGTAAACTTTTATTACTTATTTATACGATAAAAGTCACTAGCTCTTCTACTAGTTATTCATTATGTGGTTTTACAATACACTTAGCTCGACTAACCACAACTTGCAGGTCATATAAACAGTAAAGCTGAGTAAATCACACATAATGTTTAAATAATCGCTTACAGTGTTGTGATCATATAATATACTCGTAGTACTAATGCATTTAGGTTACTAATAAGACGGCTATAGTAAGAACATCTAGATAATATAATGATATAAGTGATACTTTTTACTGAGATATTAATCCTATCCTACTAATCCTACTAATATTTGCAATTTTTTTTATAATTTTTTATAATAATTGTTTACAATGAATTTTTTATAATAAATATTTTATAATAAATGCGAAAGTTTGTGAGTATGGATGGATGTTTGTTACTCTTTCACGAAAAAACTATCAGACGGATTTGGATGAAACTTTACAGTTACATAGGTTATACATGGGAATAACACATAGGCTAGAATTTGTAATGATTTTATGTAATATAACGATACATGTCAATAAAGTCGGAAAAAATCTGGGCTCTGAGAGCTATCTCGGCCTATGCTGCCTACACCATTAGAGTTAAACAAAGATGATCTACCATATGTATGTTTGTTTTGAATAGTTCTAAATAAAAGTCCGCGACAGCATATATCCATATTTTATGTGGAAGCCACTATGACCAAAATTGTGTATCATAAACTTAATTAAATTAGATACTGTGGCAGACAAAATCCTGGCGAGCGAAGCCGCGGGCAAAAACTAGTATAGTATAATTTCATTTATAAGCCTGTTATTTTCATATGATTTTCATTGACATGATTAATTGTTGCACATAACTATTCTTTATCTTATTTTTCAATACAGAGTCGTTCAATGCTACGTATAAGTCATTAGATTTCCCTGTCATACGATCTTATGCCACTTATAATTAACTCCTCTGTGACACTTTTGAGATTTTCTATCTACGTATTGTGAAATTTATCAACATGCAAGAGGACCAAAATTCTATAAACTCGGCAGGTATCGGACTACCATTGCCATTATAACTTAATGATCGCTGAGTCTTATTCTTCTTGATATAAAGACCTTCTTTTAATGGTGTACAGACAGTGAGAGCATAAATAATTATTTATATTACCGCTGACAAAAGCTGCCTTTTTTAATAATCCCCATAGTCAGCAGACCAAATTAACAAGTAATACAAAATTTTTGCATATAATATTAATATCCGATTTAAATTAGCAGTAAAAAGATAGCAACGTTGTTCTGGCTTACATATGACTCATCACTACTTATATACTAAGTACATACTAGGTACATACTCAAGTAAAGAATCATGACATTAATCTATATGTTAAAGTAATATACAGTGAGAAAAATATGTTACTAAAACAAGGAGTCTTACTCTACATCCATTTAAAAATTCAAGGATACTATTCGAGTTACGAAAAACCGATGGATTAATGCAGAGTGGAAGTAATTTAGTAGGATGTTGTGAAGTGTAGTGGAATTTAGGAGGGTAAACAAACAACAAAGTAGAAGACTACTATATAAATAAAGCAAAAATTAATACAACTCATACGGTCCTACACAATATCTAAAGTACATACTAATTTTCTTTAACTCGTTTACGTAAAATCAATGTGTTCAAGCAATTCTGCACTACATGAAGAAACGGAACTTCGAACCGCCGTTTTCAAAAATTCAAAATTTCAATTTGACAGATTCGCTAAATTTTTCGCAACATTATATACGTCTCGCAATACAATTGTAAAATACGCTATTAAACGAGTCTAAACCAATTCAAGCACGCTTTTTACTTGAAGACAATGTTTTAATCCACAAAAATTTTAATTCAATACTATTTACTACATGTAATCGTAAACATCATATATGCTCTTCTACATAAAATGTGTTAATAAAGTCTAATATGTTATTAGTTTTTAGTATCTACCTAATTTCTACTTGACCAAAAATTATCTACTTCAATTCTTGAATTTTAAAAATACTGACTTTTGCATTCCAGCTCATAACTAAGTGTACCTGTAAAATTATTAGGCTTAATATTATAAAGAAAAACAATTTGAATGACTTCAATTGTTGATATCCTTAAAACGAACCATGAAAACAACGTAAAAAGGAATAAAGGCTATAAACACTTAACAATCATTATTATGCAATGGTGGTGTAGAAAACTACAACGAGATAGAAATATACCAATAATTTCACTTTAATTGCTGATCAATATTATATTACGTAGCAATCTAGACTTCATCTAAATATTTTTTATATCCATAAGATTTTATTCACAACGCTCATACAAGCTTATTCGTTTAATTTATGTTATATTTAAAGCTAATAGCAGTTACACTAAGTTAATAATACTTACTGGTAAAGGGAAAACTAACAGTCATATTTGAAAGAAACCCTTTAGGCGGATGCCTCACAAAAGGCATCGATAATGATGGCGTGATTGCCATCGTAGTTCCCGGTGGTAAAGCAAGCCTTCCATCGTTTGTTATCCAAAGTATTCTTTTCTGCCGTGAGTGGGGAACATTCTCTTTGGCTAAATCCTCCTGATTGTCTGGTGATACCATTGGAAGGAGTACGGCGAATGCTATACTGATTATAACTCGGGGTATTCTCTCCATTGCCAACCTGTTGAAGAAAAGGCTGTTATGTTTATTAGCACAGCTACTTTTTGTACATGCTACATTTCTAACAATTGGCGTAAAAATATAGACTAATAAAAATTATTGAATTATTGCTAAATAAGATAGAAAGAGTGCAAATAGTTTACAATTAAAATGCACACATGACATTTTAGTACATAAATTATGGTGTCATATGCATGTCATTATTAGTTACCAACAATTTTATACATTTTACTTGAATTTTCTATAGTATTTATCAATTATTTTCGTAAAATAGAAGATAATAATGGATATATTTCAATGCAAACATCTTCGAGTTCGAGATGCTAACGATTATAATATGGACGTAGGAGAATTCATAAATTCTTTAGAAGTTCAATTTAAGATTGATTTTAGATCACTGCCACAGTGGAAAGATTTAATTGCTGTATTAAATATTGTACAGACGGAATATAAAGTTAAAATACAAAAGGCAGCATACCGTAAAAGTCAAATATTACGAAATATATTAATACAAAACTCCAGACCATCTCCTTTTGAGTTAACTGACAATTTAGCAAGAACTTCTAAAATATGGAACGAAATAAAACATCAACTCAAAACACAAAAAATTACAAAATTCAGTGAGAAACCTTTATTTACTAGCGAAGATATAAATGTTATCCATGAGCTAATAGGTGAAGTGAGTGATAATGAGTCTATAGCTCACCCAAACACAGAAATAATACAATCGAAAGAATTTTTTGACGATAAACATGACATAGAGATGGAATTTAAATCTCTCAGTACTCCTCACTTACCACTATCCATTTGTACAAACCAACATAAAATGATATCGCCAATTGCGTCAAATGATACGCCTTTAAAAGATCAAGAATTTGAAGTCATTGATTACGAATTTAAACCTGCCACCACCAGAGAAGATAACTTTATGCTGAGTAATACCAAATTAGTAAAAAGTTTTCCCGACATATTAACGATAACAAACAACTCATCGAAAATGCAATCCTTGAAATTATCTTTAACGAATTGTTGCAACGAATTTTTGCATATAAGGTTTAAAAATATTTCTGATATTTCATACTTCAAAAACATTAAAGTACTTCCTTGTAAGCCAATTAAATTATATCCAGGCTTGACATTAGTTTTTAAATTTATATTTTCACTTCAGAAGAATAATATTGAAAATGTTATATCATCACGTCTAAATTTTAGGATTGGACGCAATTTATTATTTCAAACAGCTGAAGAAGTTCTTAGCATACCTATCACCAACAAATTTATCAAAACAGGGAATATAACAGTCACCGAAAAAGTATTCATACCTCCAACATATAGTTGGCACGTATCAGGAAAGTATGGATATCCAAAAACAATAGTTCATATACAGAATAATGATGATGTAAGTTACTTTTTACATATCAGAAAAAAAAATTTAGACCTTAGTAAAGAACCTGATGACAATATTGTATCAGTTGAAGTAGTCAGTTCTGACTCAGAAAGTTTATTTCAGAGGATCACCGAGTACAGTGAAATGGAAGCTCAAAGTAAAATTTTGTTAACATCCAATGCTAGAAAAATAGTAAATGCAAATTTTGATCATATAAACATTGAAGAATCGATAAAAAATATAGACATTGTTTTATTAGTCTTGAATGATTTAATAGATCTTGTTCTTGAACCTTTTATTTTCAAACAAACTTTTTTGCGGATTCTACCTCGAACAACAAAAATTGTTTTTGTATACTTTATAAGAGTTCATCATATAGGGTGTCATCAAAGTTATTATGATTTTATATTTAGTGATAATAAAAATGAAGATACTGAAATTATAAGGACAGTCAAAGTGTTCGCAGAAGTTTGTCCTCATCCAATTATTATTAAACCAACTATTCTTGACATGACCAGATCATTCATAACGTTTGGATATTGGGAAAATTATTTTACAATCATCAATTCTCACAAAATCTATCCAGTTACTATAAAAATAAAAACAACAACGAAAATGAAAAAAATCTTTAAAATAACTCCTATGGAAACTTTAGTACAAGCCCAGTCAAGTGTAAATTTTCAGGTTGAAATGTGTATGAAGGAAGTTAATGGAGATAAAGAACATGATGATCTGGTATATTTTACGATAAAAATATTAATTACTGGCCACAAATCTATTTACCACAATGTTCCTCCGATTTTCTATGAAATTATAGCACCCTGTGTGGCAGAATTTAAAAATGTTTATGGAATAAAATATTTCCGTGATGAGGTTGACTCAAGCGAAATAAGCCCAAGTGATGTCATAAGTTCATATGAACGTTTATTTGTATAATAATATCAAGTAAATAATTAGTTATATGATTCCATCAACATCTTTTAAATCTACAAACTTTAGTAAATAAAAGGAGTTCACGGTCTTCTCATCTTCATGCACAATAAAAACAAGCCATAATTTACTTTCTCGTATCATAAAAAATTGCATTAACAAGTGAAGTTCCAAGGAATGTCGTTGAGGACAACAAGGATTAAACCTGTTGACCAACTTATATGTGTTACGGGTCAAGTAAGATTGCTTGTACCAGCATAATATTCCAGTTTACAACTCTTATTCGCGGGTCATGGACCGGTTGGGAACAATCGATTGTAAATCGAAGTAATCGATGTCATATTGATCGCCTGTCGTTGAATGAGATGTATCTATAATGAAACGTGTAATAATGACATCATTTAGCGCTATGGTTGTTACGACTTGTATATTACATTGTATTCGTAATTTTACAATAGTAGTACATAAAAATGTATTCACCGGAGTAAAAGTTTTACTCTCACTTAGTACATACTGTTTTTGCATTCATTGATCGGTCTTGCGCTGAAATAATGTCTCGAAACAAAAAGAACAATAGATGTAAAAATTCAATATAGCACATTGTTTTCAATAAAGCTTTCGATTTTATCATCGCTTGTTATTATGATAGAAATTTCTCGCAGTTGAGCATAATTTAATAAATTCAAGTTTTGCAATACTATTTTTGATCAGTATTAGAGCAATAGAAGGTGTTTTTCTAAATACGAGAAATATATTTACCGTTTGAAAGTATAGATTCAGAATCAGGAAAGTTGAGTATTTTATATTAAACCGGTAATTTATTCGCAACTAAATGCCTTTATAGATAAATATAGAAGTAGTCTAAGATACAAGAAGAACAGGCCTACTTGGATATAATATTGCAGTTAAAACTAATTTCATCTTCCCTCTCATTATTCGTTGCGACACTCTCCAATTAAGTCCTGCCTATGGTACTCTAGTATAATAAGTTGGTTCTAAATACCTTTTGTTTCAGTTTTAGGTTAAAATACTCTTGCATATTAGATACACGTATATATTTTATTATATAGGTTACAAACATGGAATAAAATTTGACTAAAACTAGCAATCAAAAACAAATCGAGGACACAACTCCCCCTTAAACAGACTTATGCGTCAATATAATGAGTTATCTAAAGGTAAGGTGTTAGATATAATGTACGATTCCCAATCAATGTTTAAAAAATCCCTTTTATAACTTTTCTCGGAGAGGTAGATCATATAATCACTTAATTTTTCTTATTGTTACTAGCTATTTTTATGCTCTATAACATCTTAACTCTGATAAGTGGATACTAAGTCATTATTTAATTGCTATGCTGGATGTTTATTATTATTGTACATGTTGTTGCCATCTTTAATTAATTATTTAATTAATGTAGTATACTCTGACACTTATTTCTAATAAAATAAAATAAATTAGCAATTTTATGATTATAATATTTTTGTATTGCCTCTTAGTTTTCTTTTGTTTTTATACTCGTATTGTCAGTTTTGTCAATATTCGTTTTGCTTAAGTATTTCGCGATGATCTTTTTGAAGGATTAGCAAATCAAAAAGCTAGCACACATATTTTTATTTCCTTACCGTAAATTAAATTCGATCCTATTAATGGCGGTAATAAACAAGTCGTACGCACAAATAATTAGAAATCATTTAATTTTAATGACAATGATCCGTGCGTAAAGTGGATGACGACGTAGGCTTTTCTAACAACCGTTATTATGCTAGTGCATTGTTTTGTTACCAACAATTGAGGGAACAGTCACGAACTTATGTTTTTAGTATTTTAAGCATAATTTACTTGTGAAAAGTAGGCGCGTGTCAAATGTTACTGCTGTTCCGCTTAATGTATGAATTTTCTTGTTAAATATGAACGCTTTTACGGACGTGACCTTATTTTCAAAATAAAGTGTTTTTAGTCGGCAAGAAAGTGATGCTGTTGGCCGTTGCGAAATAGGTGTCAGCGTAAGTACAATAACGTCTAACTACATCTAATACGTGTTCACAAATATTGGGCTACGGCTGTACAAAGGTATTTTTATAAATGTGAACCGATTATTGAACTATTTAAGTTATAGCTATCAGGCTTTGTTGATGATCTTCAACAATGCAACTGTCCATTGCAACAAATTCAATTCGTATGACCTACCTTATGGTATTACTCAGCGATAAACTTTACAGTTATTGCTAATAATCACCAATTTTTAAAATGGTTGTGCTCTACCCTGCTGCATTTGGGAAGTTGCGCGAGAACTTTTCGCCCTAAATATCTGTGTTTGAAAACCAATAATGAAATATGGATCTAAAACTTGGTTGCTGACGATGGACTTAACCAAAATAGCTTTGCGAAGTGTCGAAATCCATTGAAAAGACATCCAAAAAAAGCAAATAAAATAAAGAACTAGATGTGTTAGTTGCCGAATTTAATAATAGATAAACAGGTATCTTTTGAAATGTTGTTCATGCTACAAAAACATCCAATCGTTCCAATCCGCTGATCTATTGGCGATTGTGGTTGCTCTATATGTTTAATGTTTTTTCATGAACAGCTCTGTATGGGCAGAGCTGTACGCTCATGGGGGCGTAGTGAGGTTGGTCGCCGGTAAACTGACAACTCGCAACCTAGTGATACTTTATAGGGCTTGCATAAGACCTTATCTCCTTTATTAAATTGATTTACTCATATTTTGAAAAACATCATTTTAAGTCTATTATTTTCTCCCCATTCTCTGTGTGGAATTCTAGCTACGCTTTTGCCTCTGTCTACGACCAGTTGAGTGCCTTTAAGATTTCAAGACATAGCCCCTCAAGCACTACATGAGTTTGAAGTCTTACTTACATGACTGAAAAGTATCTTTCTATTATATTTGTTATCCATTTATAATAACGCAAACAATAAATAATGTTTATAGTGCAATTTAACAATCGTATTTCTGTTACTGTTTCTGCCATTTAAAGTTCAGTATTTGGGTTAAAACAGAATGCTCGACGGGAGTTAGGGAATCCAACTGAGACTGCTTGAGCTGCCTTCATACACCCCGCACATTTAATAACAGGAAAATTTCTAATCAACAGTCGTTTATAAATACATTTTATTACATACACATAGCGTTTAACTTGTCATTCTTATCATGATTCTGACGCGCATACAAATAAATTATCGCAACGAGATTGAATCGATAAAGACTCGATATTCAAGATTGGAATCACGAATTATTTCGTATGTATTCCGGATACCGCTTTCCCTGTGCACATACATTTGCTGATTTCAGAATCAATATATGTTTCAAACATGTTTAAAGGTGGCAACAACATGTTTTCCATTATGTACATTAGGGCAAATTGATAAAATTGATCTATCCATTAGTACTCTCAATTCCGTGCATTTAAATGTGTTAACGTTTTTTTTTGAAACATGATGTTTTCGAACATGATGCTTCCTTTTATTAAAAGTTTTTATTTAACTTGCCGTGTATGAATGTGAAGATGGAATCTTTCAAGTAAAATTTGACTCACTTCGCGGTGTTCAATTGAACTGAATTTGTCAAATTAGTTTCGATGACGCTGCATGTTTATGATAAGCATGACCTGATGATGTTGCCAGGATTGGCTCCAGACGAGGAAACTCCTTAACGGTTAACGTGAAATATTGTTAAAAGCTTTTTTAAAGGCTGTTTTAACTTGTCTTACTGACTTTGTTGTTAGTGGACGGCCGGTAGTTTATAATTAAATCTTCACCGAAATCAATTGTTATAAATTGTGCAGTGCTGAAAATTTTGGACATAGAGTTTGATTCTTCTTGTATGTAGAACTTCTTCTTGTATGTATGTAGAATGGAAAAATCGCCTTTAAGATAAAAAGCGTTTTTAGTCCTGTGATATCTGCGTATACTAATCCTTACGAAAAACGTTGTTCTGTATTTCTTTGAAATAATGAATTATTTATCACGTTTATCTACTTGATTATGATTCACCTTTATCACGAAGAGCCGGGCTTTACGTATATAGTGAATTCACGAGATAATTCTTATGACATGTTTTTGTTCCTGTTTCATTTTAGTCAAAGTGACAAAAATGTTCATAGGAAAACTATAAACAGATTGTTAAAATGTCTTTTATTTGAAGAGTCTTATCTTTCTTTTATCAATCACACTGTTACCATACTTTTCAGAAACGACTTGAATGATTTTTATGAAATTTGATATGCATATACACCAGGGCTTAGAATCGGCTACTATATATTTTTCATACCCCTAAGTGATAAGGGTTGTTCACCCCTAACATTGTTTTTATTTTATGGAGATTTTTTATTTTTTATTATGTACACTAGAAAGTCCCTAGAAATAATTTATATCGCAAAACAAGGTTTGCCGTTTCAGTTAGTAATATTATATTGCTATAATCACGATAAAATTTATCGCGGATTATAGCAAAGTAATATATAATATCTTGCTATCATTCGTGATTAACGTCATCGCTGATTATAGCAAAATAATATTGTCATTACTTTTTTATTATAGATTTCCGCAAAATACCGCTTGATTCTGTGAATCATTGTCTTTTATCTATTTAGTTGACCAATGAAATAAAATGTTTTTTAATTTATAAATGTTGCCCACATAAAAGCTGTGCCCACAACGGCTTTGCCCGCGTTAAATTCAGTGATTTACGAAACTTTTCCCGAATTTTCGAAATTTTGAACATAAAAGGTGGTATTATGAGTTACTCATAAGCGATAAAGACATGCTATTGTAAACTTTTTTGTAGTATATTTATAGATCTACAATTTACGATACAGTTTAAAAATAGTTATGACTTATTTTTTAGGTTTTACATCTCAATATTTATATGCAAACGTCATGTAACTGGATACTGCTGAGGATTACTTAGATGATAAAAATGTCTGGATATAGTTCTGCCTTGTACAAGACAGTAATGACTAAATGTAACTAGTTATAAGATTTATATTTTAATAAGAGCAACCGCCGAGTATCTTGCTGGCTCTTCTCGGTAGGAACAGCTTTCCGAACCAGCAGTAGAGTTAACGATTCAAAAGCACTTTGTTTACTTATATTTTGAATTTAATTATAAAGGATATTTTGAATTTGAACTTGTAATCTTCACGTATTGATACCAGAAGTGGTTTATAAGAGATAGTTACTTTCGACAACGCCACCCTTACTTTACAAATATTTTTATATTTCTAAATTTAAACAAAACATTTTGTGTTGTACAAAAGTAATCATAAAATTATTTTGCTATAATCCGCGATACATTAAATAGAAAATATATATAGTGTTAAATGTATAGTGGACTATCCGTATTTTCATACCCGATACGTGTAGGATTCGTCGCAAATGTAATAATGTAATAATGTCGTAAAATCGCAAATGCGATTTTGTCGTGGAGTCTATCTCCTGATATATGTTTCGGTTGCGGGGCGAAACGATTATTGAGTTTGTGATAGTGAACGTGTGTAGTGCTTGTGTATTGTGGTGGAAGTGGTGGAGGTGTGTGTGTTTTTCTATTTACTGTATCGCGGATTATAGCAAAATAATTCTATTATTACTTTTGTACTATGGATCTCCGCAAAGTAACGCCTAATTCTATAAATTATTTTGTGTTATGCTTCACATGTAATAGATTAAGAAGTAAAAACCAGTGTAAACATTATATAACAACAACAAGTTACGCGGTATTTTACTTGTAACCATAATGTGTAAAAGTCAAGGTTATTAAAAGTTATATAAAGGTTTTTATGAGGTGCCCAACATTAACTTAATTCACTTTTTAAAGAATTTTATATTCGTTCTCGTTTCAAATTGTTAATGTAATGTTATGTAAAAAAAAATTCACTGGTAATTTTTTTAAATAACTATTGTAAGAATGAGAACGCAAAAATATTGAATATCATCATTCTCCTGCCATTATCCCACTCTCAATGGGGTCGGCACAACATGTTACAAACATTTCACATGGTTCGGCTACGTATTTTACGACCGGCCGCCTGCTTGACGTCAACTTACCTTAGTCGTACTTTACGACCCCTCTGTAAAAAAGAGGGGTGATCTATTCTACTGAATCGTCTACCACACGGGGTCAACTTACCTTAGTCGCCTTTAAAGACACCTCGGTAAGAAATGAGGGTGGTCTAATCTACTTATATACCACACGGCGGGCAAATATTGATATATGTAGTTAAATAGTCGGGCTCGCCCAAAAAAAAAATACGACGTGAGTATGGCAGGTTTCTATACATTAACTATGAATACTACTCACTATAGGGTAAATTCAAAATAAATAGTAATATAAATACTATGTGACACTCATTCATTAAGTCCAATTTAACACAGCATCAGGTATTGCTTGCGATTTAGCTCAATGGGATTACGTAAGTTTAATTTCACATAAACTTAATTATATTAATTTAAATATTAAAAAAATATCTATTTAAGCTTCTTAAAAATTGAATACGTTAAATAATAAAAATATGCCTCCAAAAACTCAATATCCTGTCCCCCAAAAAAAGTGATAATTTGCTTTTACTAATAGCATGCTGATTTTACCTCCGATTTAGAGACAACTTTAGAATTCTACTATAACCTATGTGTTTTTTCTAGTTTCAAAAGATCTGAGTTTTCTGAGGAAAATCGGATATTTTTATATATTTTCGAATTTTATATTAGTACGGATTGATCAATATTAATGTAATAAAATCAATATGAAAATTTATACTGGTGGTTTTGATTTAAAAAACTACTAAGTCATTTTAGAACTTAACTATAGCTATCATATCTTACATCGCTTTTGTTGATAACACATTTTATTATTTTTGTAATCTATACAATATTTATCACGGGGCCAAAAGTACAGTAGCCAATCCGGGAATATTAATTGCTGCTACTTAAGAGTCGCGTCTAATGTGCGCGGTATCGAATTGTATATTTAATATATACATTTTTAACCGTCGTAAGTTTAAAAATTCCTAGGAGTATCTAGGAGTAGCTCGGACTACCCGCGACTCACGGTTTCCTTATAGTGATCTGTCATCTAAAAGCTATAAGTGTCCAACTATTGCAGGAGAACATTAGATTTAAAAAACTAAGCTTTCTATATTACGTAAAGCTATCAATCGAAGTAATTTTCGTTTAAACATTACTTACATGGTTTCAAATCGGGCAAACACACTCGTAAAAATTAGACGATATTTGGCACACAAAAAGTTAATGACCTACACTAAAACAAGATGCTTTTACCGTATCGTCTAATTACACAACGATCTAATATAACGCTGAAAGTAAGCTGTAAGTTTTAAGCGCTATTTATATTTTTTATTTGAAAAACAATAAGAATCTAAATGTATGTAAAACTGCACAACTTTTCTAGAACGGTTAAGTTAGCACATTTGCAAAAATATTTAATTATAATTCTTAATTTCTAAAGTCGATTAAACTAAAATTTAAAAGTGGGTAACGCGATACGGTACTCTACATTATAACTGTGTTGAACTTTATTCATTAAAAAAATAGTGATGTTCCATCCTGAAGATAGGCCAATTCTAAATCAATATCGATAGCTTGGATTAGAAAAGGCGACCTAATGTTTTCAATAATTCATTATAAAATTATATGATATGCTATTTTTACAGCATTTTAATGCCCTAATGGAAGGTTTACGGTTGGATTTTCCTGAGTTTTCTTAAATAATCTTATTTGATTAATAAGTATTTACATCAGGCGCTTATTTATGTTGTGTTGTATTATGTATGTTGTGATGAGTTATTTATATTACTTATGTTGTTTTCCTAGACATAATGCTATTAATATAATTCGTAGATTAATGAATAACTTATAATAATAGTTGTTATCAAAGATTATAACTATTATTAAAAGTTATTTATATTACAAATAAAATGTTAATATGTTTTAAAACGGTATGAAAATTTTGACGAAGTGCGATGCTATCTTATAAAACTTACTTAACGAAGCAAGTTTTATTTATAAAACTACGCGTAAACCTTAATTCGAACGATAGATATCGTAAAGTTTAATACTTTAAATCGATTTACTTGCGATTTTGACTGTTTGTTCACTTCACTACTGGAGTCAGATTACTTTCGGTCAAGTCTATTAAATCTTTTCCTTTATTTCTCGTGTTAATTATATCTTTAACGCTAATTCATTGAACTAATTAATCTGATGTTAACGCCTAATGATCAATACCATGTCATGTTATATAAGAACGATAAATTAGTGAAATAAATTTATTCAAATCGTATTTAACAGTATACATATTAAACAGTAGAGTTAATTGCAATTACATATTTTGGTCTTGAATTAAGTGACCGAAACATACCCCGTATAAGAGGCATTGTTAGGTATTTCTTCTTATATTTAGCCATGTGAGTTAAGTACAAAATAAATAACACCACTGTTTCTGTTTCATCTTGTTGGTTTAAAATTCGATTTATTTACATGTTGGTCTTATCAATTATTCTAGTAACATTCCTCTGAAATAGTTTAAATAAATACGTCCCAATTCTGTCAGATTATAATGTTGGAAATATCATTTACTATGTAGTTATAACTAAACTAACGATCGCTAATCTCTACAAATTTTATTAATGCAAAAGTCAGTCAGTCTATCTGTCAACCGTTTTTATGGCTAATCATTAAAAACATTGAATATATTATATACAACCGTTGTTCCTTCAAAAACAGACAAAAAATATAGCACGTATTTGATGGGATTTCTTAAACAAATATGAACAGACGAAAAATGCACCGTTTAACGTATCCATCATTTATAGAATATAGGTGTTCCTTTTCGGAGTTTTATAATATAATAAAAGATAATTATTATTTTGCTATAATCGGCGATTAATTCTGCGACGCGATGTCTTTAAATAGTTTATAGATGATTTATAGAAACAGGCGTTACTTTGCGGAATTCCATATTACAAGCAATATAACAGAACTAACTACTTTGCTATAATCCGCACGGGTTTGCATTACGATATTTGTCGTGGAGCCTATCCTCCTGATGATGCTTCGGTTTCGGGGCGAAACGATCATCGAGATTGTGGTGGTGGGTGTGTGTGCTGCTTGTGTGCGTTGTTGCTGGTGGAGGCTCCTTGGGGTGCATGTGGTGGCTTGTCCTGCATGTATAAGGTGAGTAGATTTTGCCTGCTTCATACTCATTAGCTTTGCATGCATTCGCTTAACCCGTGCGGATTATAGCAAAGTAGTTAGTTCTGTTATATTGCTTATAGTTTATAGAAATAGGAGTTAAATTGCGGTGTTATGAATAAAAAATCTTATACCTATATAAAATTCTCGTATTACAAAGTTAGTTACATTACCCCTCAACAGCTTGAACATTTTATATGCATAATCAGTTGGTCTGAGAATCGACGACTATGTATTTTTCATATTCCTAAGTGATAAAAGTTGTTCACCCCCAATAATGATATATAATCATAATATAATTATAGAATAGAATATAATATCAAAATTTTTGGACCAAAGTACACTCAGAAAATTGAACTAGCTTTGTGGGAAGTTGTCCTAAGGATGGTTCCTGTAAGATCGGATTTCAGCTTTTTGGACTAGCAATAGTGGAAGGCTGATGGTATCGCTGACACCAGTCATCACGCCTTATAGTGAGCGAGGAACGAGTTTGATAATGCATCCACAAGGAGTTGAACCTGATATCTCAAGTTTCTGAAGAGATTAACCGTACCAGTGATTTTGGAGGTTGTCGACATATGTTTAATAGGTTTAATATATCCCATAAACGTAAAACTATATGTCTCTTATTAAACAAATATCCTGGACTCCGAAAAATAAGGTACTTTAATAAATTTTATATAGGCACATAAAAATGTGTAACATATAACAAATATTTATGTCCAAGTTATAATCGCAAAACCAGTCATCGTCAAACAGTTAAGATAAAAAACTGTTTCAAATTTAAAAAATAAATTAAATTAAATTTATTGGTATATATTTCACCGAAAACTTTTACCTCAACACAGTCGGAATTCGAACATAACCTCGATTTTAGATGACCTTAGCAAAATCTAGATTCCGAGTAGTGCGTTGAGGCATTGTGACGACGGTACGAAACGTAAATCGCATCATTTCATCTGCCAAATGCATTATTGTTTTAACTTGCGGTCTCCTTTATTGCACGGCATCACCGCAACAACATTTAACGTTTACTAACCTGATTATATAGTTTTGCTTCAAAATATCACAGGTATAAAAGAAATAGTATATTTTTTCCAAAGATTAATTGATTAATACTTAGGTGTATATAACGAATCAATATAATTTTTGTTATGGAAATAATCGAAGGGCCACAGGCATTTTAGCATTGTACTGAAGTTAGATTAAGTAGTTTATTGTTGTCCTTATATATAATGATGTGCATGCTGTGACACCTAAATGCATTTAATGCCTTTTGTGGTTTACTTACTTTTATTTAATGTTTTAATGTAACTGCCACTGGTTGTTCCTAAATAAATAAATAAAATAAAATAGAAAAAGCCATTTAGAAAAAGTTGCGGGCGGAAACTGGTTCAAACAAAGGTGTGTTTGTTTTTATTTTGTTACAAAAGATATATAGGGTTGAAGAATGATAAAGACTACTATTAATCTCGTTACTTGTCTATGGAGATGAAATCGCGAACGGAAGCTATAATAGGATAGCATAGATAGGATAGCAGTAATTTTTTTATTAATGTCGAAAAGGAACGATCGATTTTTATTTTGTATAGAGGAAGAAAAGTGCTGAAGAGTGACCAAGCCTACTTTTATGTCTTGTCTGGCCCGTTGGCGCAGTGGGTAGTGAACCTGCCTTTAGCTCCGCGGGTCGTGGGTTCAATTCCGCCGAGGGCCAACATTTTCTATAAATCAATTTGTTGGTTCTTCGAAAGTGGGTGTATAATTTGTATTTAAGTATGTATTTAAGATTATAAATGTAGTATATCTACCCGTTGTCGGTCACCCATAATACATGTATTAAGTTAAATAATTTGGGGAAGGACGATCGTGTGTGTAAGTGTCCCATATATTTATTTATTTATGTCACCACTAACGTATACGAAATCGCAGACGGAAGCTATGAATGTAATAAGTGTTTTTTATTGGTCGTTTACATCGAAACGGAACACGTGATCCATACATTTTTGCCATGTCCATAAGGACATAGTATAAGGCTGGAGAGTGATCAAGCCTACTTTTATCTTCATACTAACACAGTCACAGGCGGAATAGCTAATATCATAAATGCAAAAGGATATTTTTTTACACGACAACGGAGCAAACGAAAGATTGTTAAATTATTTTTTTGTATGGAGATAATAAAGGATTGGAGTATGACAAGGTCTACTTTTTATCTAGGAGGAAACTAATAATGATCATAAATCCAAAAAAGTGTCTTTTACAATACAACGGAGTATTAAATTTTTATTTTTTTAATGTGGAGATAGTAAACGGCTTCAAAGTGAAAAAGTCGACCTTTTGTAATTTATAGAATTAGGCGTTACTATGCAGAACTGGTGGACTAGTGGACTATCCGTTTTTTCATACCGATACATGCAGGATTTTTAAAAACACATGCACAAACCTCCCCCACCGCCACCACAATACACAAGCACGTTCACTATCACAAACTCAACAATCTTTTCGCCTCGCAACCGAAGCATCATCAGGCGATAGACTCCACGACAAAATCGCAAAGCGAAACGTTATCCGGATAAGCATGGTTATATAGTAATCGGTTCATTGCAAAAATTTATTTATTTTGTCGTGGAGTTTAGTCGGATCGTCCACAATACATTTAAGCACTATATTTATTTTCTATTTACTTTATCGCGTATTATAGCATATTAATTTTATTATTACTTTTGTTTTTGTGCTAACGTCCTTTAAGATGAAGTCGCGGGTAATATGCTGACTATTTACGTCAATCTTTAATCAACCTGAAAATTTCTAACGCATAGCAATTATAAAAAAAATCACATTAAATAAGTTTCTGTAAATGCAATAGTTTGTCAAACTAAAATATTGTCATCAAAAATTATACGAGAATTATCTGAACTATATCTCTACTTGTTTATCAACCTATCCCATATGAAGATAAGCTATCAGTTTTTACCATCGATATGTTTTTGCACGCAACGACAGGCGTCTGACCTCCGCAACTTGTTTCGAGATAAGCCAGTAGGACAGGTATAGCAAATTGTTTCTAGCGTTAATGATAATTAACAGACATTTATGATAATCGTGGATATTACAAATGAATTTCTATCACAGTGCATGTGTTTTTTCTCTGAGACGTTTTCGGCAAAGAACAATTCCATAATTCCTTATTTAAAATAAAGCTTTACTATTATTTTATTAGAAATAATTCTGTAGATGAAAGTTAGACCTTAAGTCCATTTTTTGTAAAATAAAAAATATAATTTTTATTATTAATTTTTTATTAACGCCATCCAAAGTAACGCCTAATTCTATAAATTATCCATTTTTTGTCATTATTGTATTTTCAATGATTTTTATTCAATATACCCATATTGATCAAATGGTAAAAGACATTTAGTCCTAAAGTCACTAATTTCGTGAAAAAAGTAGCGTGAAAAAGTGAACACTACTGTAAAAAGATCTCGACTGAATAATTTATAAAACGTGACTTAAGATCCTTTAGCTTACACCTACAGAATTAAATGATATTATTTTGCTATAAAGGACTATTAGATGTATGCTAAATGTATAGTGTATTTTTATTATCCGTTTTTATACCTGATCGTCATTCTCCTGCCCTTATCCCACCGTAAGTGTGGTCGGCACAACTTGTTTATCTCCTACCATTCTCTAATCTCATTCGTCAACTCTGGCGCTACTCTTTTTATACGCATCTCATACTGCACTCAATCCAACTATTTCTTTTTCGGCTTCCATCTAGTTACATATCCATCCACATCCATATTTAACACTAGTTTGGTCACGTGATTTGGTCCGTTTTTGTACAAGATATATGAGGATTCGTGAAACGCATGCACTACCAACCTCCACCACGACCATAACACACAACCACTATTAAAAACTCCAAAATCGTTTAGCCCCGTAATCGAAGCATCATCAATAGATAGACTTCACGACAAAAACGCAAAGCGACGCATTACCCAAGCAAGCATTTATTTTTCCGGCTACTCTTGCATAGGCAATAATAAACAGAAGTTAAAATTATCTTCTCATGTATAAAAATGTATGTCTGTATAAGCGAGAAGACTCCGACACGGCTGGACCGATTTTGATAAAATTTTAATATAATCTTTAGAATTACGTGGGGGATGATGAAGAAACTGTCTTCTATCTCTACTCCGGTAAACTCTATAAGAATACGCATATAAAAAACTCTTTCTCTTCTCAGCATAACTCACAGGTAGGTTTTGATTAATTAAATTCGACTAATTAATTAATTTCGATTATATTAATAGATAGTTTTAGACATTTACGACTTTTGTTGCAGGCAAAAATTGTTTGTTACTTTAATTATATGAAGATAACGAGTAAATAAAGGTTGATAACCATGTAAATGATTCAATTTTAAGCATGGTTTGGTATGATTTCACTGCTACATTGCTTGAATTAAAAAAAAATGGGTACTACAAATTTATAATTAAGAGTTTAGTAATTTGCTTGCGTACGTTCTGGACACTGTCAGATTAAATTTAAAATGGACTCAACTGTAATGTACATAGAAGTTGAATCATTCATGTCTAATTTTACATATAGAAATCCTGTTAATTGAACAGGAATAGGATGACATTTATACTACTTGACATTTGTACTTGACTTTCAGAATTAATACAATATGTCATGAATCATTTTTTTTTGGAATTGCAATCTCTCAGAGAGTAAAATTAAGTCACTCGAATCTTTGTACTTTTTTACAGTCTTGAAGCTTGCATCTTGTCTATGTTGACCCTTTAACTTTATTTAATTTAACCTACTTTTTATTTATTTTCGTGAATTAAGTGCATAATATTTATTGTTAAAATGCTAATATTATATTTATGTATTTAACAAACTTATTCATTACTGAGGATATGTGTAATTGTCAAGCCGTACTAGAACAGTGTGGTGGTGTCACCCATAACACAAGTAATAAGTTACTTACTTTGGGGACGAACGACCGTGTGTGTAAATGTCCCATATATTTATTTATTTAACTATATCATCCAAATAACTATATACTTATTGCTTTTTCTCATGATCATAATTCTAATTAAAGTAATTTACGAAGAAAGCTCAATTAACTTTAGACTTCTAATATCTGAAACATAGACTTAAAAGACCGCGAACATAATTAATTAAACAGCAAGAAGTACAAGCTTATCATATCCCAACGAATTTAAGCCTTAAATGAAGGAAAATAAGAAGAATCATCTCTTTGGCCTAATAAAGGCATGAGGTCAACATTAAAAATTATTGCCCCCGATGTGGCTTCGAAGAATCACTACTCGTAAATGAAAGTAGCTATCCTTATAATTGCAGGCAAGCCAGCACTATAACTAGGCTGCGTTTTATCAACCTGTATAGATATCGGAGACGCAAATTGCAATAAACTTGGAAAACTTGTCAATAGTTAAGTACTTACCCGTTATTAAATACTGACTCACTATTAGCACAACACACCAAAAAAGGGAGATGTTAAAGAGTCACTTGTTCACTATAAACGTCCCTGACGGGCGATCATCACGATATGTATCCAATGTTTCTGTCCCTACACTCAGTTAAAATTCGTTGCCAAAATTTCGCTAACTTTCGGGCACGCTCTCGCATAACAAACGCCTTCTTGCCCTCCTTTAATAATCCAAGCTGAATTTCCCTCGGCAGTGTCAAATTTACACACGCTATCCCTCGTGTCCTCCGACCGTCTGTATGTCGAACTGCGGTATTGACGACTTTGTATTCACTTGTCGCCGAAACTCTCTTCGCTAATTGGGATGCACGAGGTGTCCTGCACTTTCCTCTGCACGAAACAATGCGTTATGGCGGTGCCCAGGGGTGATAGGTTGGTCGACATCGTATCGTTTCGTAAGGCCTAATTGTTCATAGCTTGTGACTATTACGAGCGATGTCTCTGCGGTGCGGGTATAGAATGGAGGCTCGCGCGCAGTAGTCGCTTGACATCGCCTCGCACTTGGTTACTGGGTTAGCGGTGTTCCTTTTCCTGCTAAGCTTAATGAGCATGCCTATTTGTATACAAAAGTTGCGAAAAAATAATCAATTTCGAAATTCAAAAAATCTCACACTAAACTCTATTTAATTATTAGGCAGCCACGTGATAATATTTGGTTTAATTAATACTAATTAAATTACAGTTTTATATTATATATCGCAAGTTAAGACTATCTCAGCATGTATAATAAAATAACGTTGTTGCTCACTATATCAAAAAAAAACAAAAAACAAATAAAATGTGGACGAAATAATTTAATAGAACAGTAAATTAACAAGCCGCGTTTTAAAAAAAATCTTTTACTAATTTTCACGTTCTTACTGATAACCATTGAGGAATTGCCTCTCATAAACATGCATTGTCATTGGCACTGGACCGATATATAAAATTTCAGCTCAATCTGACCCCGGGAAGAGGGCGAAATCGAACTAACAAGATTCCACCTTCGCATACATTGAAAGTTGAATAGAAAAAGCTTTTAAAAATTAAAATTCAGGCGTATAGAATCAAAGATGGTTACGTCCACAATGCAAATTTTTTCAGAAAAAGATAAAAACGTTTTTTTCAATTATTAGCAACTATTCTAATGTAAAGTATTATTTTATGTATGCAGAATATAATATATTAAGGAATTATATGCTTTTTGTCACTGCTAATTCAATACTTTTTAGTAAAAACTTAAATTTAAGATGGACTTTCCCAGTTAAGGAAATTTCCTTAATTATTAAGGATGGTAAAATATGCTGTCTTTTTAATTAGTATTTTTATATTTTTTGTTTAAAATTTTTTTTATTAGAGTATAATTTTTCAAAACTGTGTCCGCCGTGGTGTAGTATCCGGCTGAATAGAATAGACCATCCTCATTTCTTACCGAGGTGTCGCAAAAGGCGATTAAGGTAAGTTGACGTCAGGCAGGCGGCCGGTCGTAAAATTCTTAGCCAAATCATGTTACAACATGTTTAATAATGTGCCGACCGAATGATGAATTTTTCAAAACTGTGTACATCAATGTAAACGGAACAAAGTATCTATTAACTGAAACCAATCGATAACAGAATATTTAAAACGGTTAAATATTAATGCCGTGTAGCGTATCTGAATGGTGATATCATGTTAATATTTAACAAATAAATCTTTTTCAGACACAATTGCATCTTATTGCTTATTCTTTAGACGCTCTGGGTGTCTTTTGAAATGCAGCAGTGCGATATAATGAAAGCGAAATCCTATAATAGGCTCCCGTTTATACAGTTGAAAGCTTGTTGGTCAATTATACTATATGAGTTAAATAAAATAGGACGCAATTTGATTTAGTTGACTTGACTTTCTGAAAATAACCTTTATAACTATCTATATAACTTTTTTTATTTGTCTTTCCTTTTTTAAATAAGACAATAGCCAAAAGCTATAACTTGGTGCAAGAATGAGTGATATAATTACTTTTAGTATTATTTTTATGAGGTTACATAATATCATGTAAACTGATACACTTTTTAGATTTACAACTGATTTTTTAATACTTGATAGTCAAATGTTAGTGATAAATCGTTTTAAAGAATGTTTATGTGAAATAGATTCGTGCCGCATACATTCAGCGGCTATATAACATTTTGCTGGTTTATAATCAAATAGTAAGTAAATCAAATGTTATTAAATGCACGTGTGAATGATATATTCACAATTCAGTATAATATACTTAAATTTTTACTGAATTTTATAGTAAAGGTTGATCAAAAGTTTGATTAAGCCTCCGTGTATTTGTTAGACTGTATAATGAACATTTTGAATTTAACTGCCATAAAAATATATCATTTTAGCTAACTCTTTTTCAATTGACCTCAATATAGAAAAAAAAACAGTTAACTTAGCAAACTGAGTAGCAGTTAGGATTTATATACATCTTTTAGATTATTCTATAAAGTTAAACAATCCAAATTTTGATTTCGAGTTTATGGAATATAGATTATTTTCCAAAATAACCTTATAAATTTTGTACTATAGAAAGTAAAGTAGTCCTGAATTCCTAGTCAAAAGTACAATAAGGATAAGCCAGAAATAAATACGTTATTTAAAGTTCGACAACTTTTGTATGTACGGCGCAGGTTTGTGATTTCATTTCAAATTCAAATGTAAACAGAAATTTACAACAGTCGTCACCCATGTCGGAACAACAATAAATAATTCATATAACGCCCCATTGTTGTGTTAATTACCCGTTTAACCCCAATATTATGAGAACAGATATTTGCATTTGCAAGCATTTTGACGTGAACCACACGTGTTTACCAGTAATCTTACTTTCCAGTAATACTCGTATTTTCATAATGAAATGTCCCGTTAAATTGCTTTTTGAGACGTTAAAAAAGCCGTTCTGACTAGTTTATATGTAGCCTGTCGCCTAGACTATGAATGGAGCTTTCTACGAAATCAATTAAACAAATGACATTCTCGATTAACATACGGGACCTTACAACGTGCAGTTGAAGTTTTATTATAAGCCTACGGTTGCACGTGATTGTGCCTGCGTAATATAATAATATATAATTGCTACGATGGATAATGTCGTTTTAGACTAACCGCTTAACTCAGACTTCGCCTGCGAGGTACAAGGGCGTGGAGGTAGGACGAGCACGGGGATTAAGGTAGGTGCGGTCACTCCTTGTATAGCACGCTACGGGCGCTCGCAACTACCTCAGTCCCCTTTCTCGTCCTACCTCCGCGCCCTTGTACCCTGCAGGCGAGGACTGAATTAAACGGTTAACTTATAGTGATTAATTATTTTACTCTCGTCTTTTGATATCAATGACAATGCCTCCTGTCCTTATCCCACAACACGTTTTAAACAGTCGTTAGATGATTTGGGTAGGTATTTTACGACCGGCCGCCTGCATGATATCAACTTACCTTAGTCGCCTCTTACGACACCTCGGTAAGAAAAAGGTTGGTCTATTCTACTCACCCGGATACCACACAGCGGTTCTTTTATTTTATTAAATATATTTCTTAAAATTTACAACAGTGCAATTTTCCTGATATTAAGTTATTAGTTGTATTGTTCTTGACAATTTAAGTGTTTAGATACCCTCCATTGTTAAAACGGTTTTTTTATACTCCTCGCTGGCCGGGACATAAACTTAAATCGGATGGATCATAGGGATGTAATAAAATTTAAAGAAAGTTCCAATTATTATGAAAATAACTAAAGCATAAAATTTCAGACATATTTAATTGATTATAAGAATATAGCAATTCATGTTAATCACAGTCAAATATTTTTTATGATTGAAGATTTGTAGTCCAATAGTATTTTATATGAACGGTATTTATTTATTTATTTATTTATTAGGAAGACACACAGTTACATAATACATAATTATAAGAGAAACAAAAAATAGACCATAAATACAATAAAGTCCTCACAACAAAAAACTTAAAGAAAAAAGGAACATATACAGATGGCAAGGTAAATTACATTTAAAAAAAAACGAAAAAGAAATATGAAATATTGAGAGCTTAGAAGCAAGCAGGGAAAAAAACTCGTCGTATGACACCTTCATTTATTTTAAGATATGTTTAACGAATCAATGTCTATAAAAACACTATGGTATGGTATGGTTCGGTTACAATGTGTATATAAAAAAATACATCAGTTCATATCTCCTTTAATCAAAACCTATCAGACCAGATGTTTAAAACAATCTCCTTAGATAAATATGTCCATGACGGAAATATCTTGCGATATTAATTTTACATATGTTTTGAAACAACTTAGAATATTAAGTAAGTGACTTAATGAATTACAATTCTGAGACACAATTCTATTTTGCCAAACTGGTTATCGGCGCAATCATTTTAGCTATTTAATTTTTTTAATTTACAATATCGGCCCTAAATGCCGTGTCGTATCCGGTCAAGAATAGAATAGACCACTCTCATTTCTTACCGAGGTGTCGTAAAAGGCGACTAAGGTAAGTTGATCCACCGTATGGTATCTGGTTGAGTAGAATAAATAACCCTCATTTCTTACCGAGGTTCGTAAAAGGCAATTAAGGTAAGTTGACCCACCGTGTGGTATCCGGTTGAGTAGAATAGATCACCTTCTTTCTTACCGAGGTGTCGTAAAATACAACTAAGGTAAGCCGACGTCAGACGGGCGGTCTGTCGTAAAATACGCAGCCGATTCGTGTGACAACATGTTCATAACATATTGTGCCGACCCCACTTAGAGTGGGATAAGGGCAGGAGGATGATAATAATCTTGTTGGCCCTAACTAATTAAACAGCATCACCAGAAGGGAAAAAAAGTATAGTTTACTTCGCCAGTTAAAGTATATGGCATCAGATATACTCTAAGTCATGTAAATACATCATCATACTCTTGCCCTTTTTTTTTTTTTTTTTTACTCTTGCCCTAATCCCACTCTAAGTGGGGTCGGCACAACATGTTACAAACATGTTGTCACATGATTTGGCTACGTATTTTACGACCGGCCGCCTGCCTGACGTATACTTTGCTTTAGTTGTATTTTACGACACCTCGGTAAGAAATAAGGGTGGTCTATTCTAATAAGCAGAATACGACATGGCATTAAGGGCTTAGATTACGTACATACATCAGCATAATTGAAATAGTTAAATATAGACACATCGAAATTAAGATGGTAGAATGAAATAAACATGTTTATGTTTATATTTTTATGTGGTTTCGATGTCTGCTAAAATGTAGGTCTGTGCCACATTAATTAATTGGATACATTTATTACAAAATTTTAAAAAGGAGGCCAAATCGATTCGCTACAGTTGACCTAAACAAACATCTAATTTTAATATATATAAATCTTTATTTTAAATGCGAGTTATTTTACTTTGAAGTCAATCTGAAATGTGTCATATTACAATAAAGAGAAACAAATGACAGTTTATCATTCTGTCTCCCCTTTTTATGTTTGATTAGACAAAGATGAAGAATGCAAGTTTCATTTTCCCTCTCAATATTTATTGTGACACATTCACTTACAGCTCTGCCTGTGGCTACCCTACTTTTATATTAATAACTCTATGAGGACAACTGAATCGATTCTCTATTGCTAATATTTGATACGCGGCAATCAATAATGCACATCGAGGCTTATTAAGAGAAATCGGCTAGATTCTGCTTCATAGAGCATTGTCTCTGTCGCATAGACTGACGAACCCGTACGAAACGTCACATATTAACTGAGTGACAGAGACAACGCTCTACGAAACCGAACTGGCCGGCTGATTCGTTCTAAACACCGATGTGCATTATTTAATGCCGGGTACTATATTTAAGTTTATTTAGTTAGTTAGTATTTTAGTTTTTTATTTGTAATCCTCAAAAAAGTTTTTACGTGAAAAAAATTAATATTAAATTAGAAAATTTCACAATAACTGACGGCGCATTGTCTTAAAAGATTTTTGTTTTTAATTTTGACAGAATCTTTTTGGTGTTAACTTGTAAATGATATAACAAACATACATCATCTGCGGAAATTTTATATGTATCGGTAACTGTAGTGGTCTGCTTCTTACTCGGAAGGCTTAAATAAGAATAAGTACTTTATATTCATATCATGTAATTGTAAGTTCATAGGCAAGATGAAACTTCGCGATATGGACGACCGCCAATTTAAGTGACTCCTAGAAACTATTATGCGTAATAGACATAATTTATAGAATTAGGCGTTACTTTGTGGAGATCCATAATACAAAAGTAATAATAAAATTATTTTGCTATAATCCGCGATACAGTAAATAGAAAAAATATATAGTGCTAAATGTATAGTGGACTATCCGTTTTTTCATACCCATTACATGCAGGATTCGTAAAAACACATGCACAAACCTCCACCACTGCCACCACAATACACAAGCACTACACACGTTCACTATCACAAACTCAACATTCGTTTCGCCCCGCAACCGAAGCATCATCAGGAGATAGACTCTCCACTTTGTTTACGAATCCTGCTTGTAACGGGTATGAAAAAACGGATAGTCCACTGTACATTTAGCACTATATATATTTTCTATTTACTGTATCGCGGATTATAGCAAAATAATTTTATTATTACTTTTGTAATAGACATAGATAATAATTCTGTTTTATCCATAACAAATAGTATACTGGTAAAATTGACTAGTCCGTTGATGCAGGTGATAAAACCCTACCTCAGCCCTGGAAACAGCCTCGTATCTCGTTAGAATAAGATATGAATTGACCAATGTGAAACGAGAGAACCTGTCTATAATTTAAAAAATTCTAAAGGCACTTTACAAGTTTCCTATCAATTTTTTTTATATCGAAAAGGATATAATCGATTAATATCACATTTATCAATGGAATTACAGCGGTTTAAGAAAACTATTATATATATATTACGTTATTGATACAGAAAGGCTACTATATACTATTGAGGATTACGATAAGATTGCGTGGATATTTTTTGACCTTGGAAAATAAAGGATTGAAAAAGTAACTAGTTATAAGAAATATATTTTGAAATAAGAAACCGGCGAATTTCTTGCTGCCTCTTCTCGGTGGGGAGCAGTTTTCCGAAGCGGCACTAGAGTTTACAATTCAAAGCACTTGTTTACAAATTTACTTAAATAAAGTATATTTTCAATTAGAATTTTATGTTGTCATTAAGAATTAAGTTTTTTTTTTGTTCTTAAAAGAAATCTCTTGGGTGCTTTTCCACCGAACCCACTAATTATTATAGTGAATGAAACACGATGTATCGTTTTATCTATAATCACCTTACAGACGAAGAAATAAAATATTGAAATGACTAAGTATTAGGTATGTTTTACTAATTGTAGTCGTTATCGACCGCGACGTTCTCTAAGTGATTATTACTGTCTCCTTTAGAAATAAATATCCATTAAGTTTCCATGTCAAGAATAACAAGTATAGTGGAAATACCGCGACATCGTCATTTATAAGAACAAGTAAAACATATATTTATAAACATAACAAAATTTGCACACCCATCTAGATTAGAAAACTTGAAGAAATTTGCATATAGTACTACTCAAATATTGCATTATAAAACCTCGAAATAAAAATTTTCAAATCTATAGAAATAATTTGTTTAAAATAGTCTTTCCGAAACATAAGAAGGCAGGTTTCATAGGAAGTCTATCCACCTAGTGAGAGCCTACCAAAATGAGGTAGGACGTAGGACCAGAAGGACGTAGGATTGGGAGTGTACCAATTCTACAGACATTCCGGGCATGAACATGCTACCAAAATAAAACAATTTACAGGTCTTCAAACAACACTGTCTATCATATTGAGTTAAAGTTGCAACCCACTATGAACCATGTTAGTCGTTTTAGTTCTGTTGAAGAAGTCCTTACTTATCTGATAACGTATAGATTGCAGCATAACCATGTCAATCGCCCACCTAGTACAAAGTTCGTAACGAAAATTTGGAATTCATACATCAACACGCTGTTTGACGACTTCTTTTGATTATTATGACTGCTTTAATCGACAAAGTTTTAAGTTACAACTAAAGAGCTTGGGCTATCTAGCCCGCTGGATGATTTAAAGTGCCAGAGTACCAATGAATTATCACTTAATTAGCCCTTTGTTAAGTATACGGGTGTACTCTCTTAAATATTGATGATACTGATTAGCTTCCCTGCAGCATCTCAAATCGATATTCATCCTGTACAATGACCTGTTGACTAGGCAGTATGATATTGAGCCTCTCCTTCCAATTGTCTCCGCTCACTAAAGTATACATAATCAACACGAATAGTTCAACAAAAATAGAGTACGTTGCCATCTTATACCGGTTTAATAATTAATCTTTATTTATTTTTGTGCCTTAACTGCGTAATAAGTACTATGTCTATGTATCAACTACTATGTCAATGACCTATGTTTTTATGTGTTATCGCAACGTTTGAATCATCATATACATTTAGTTTATTGTATAGAATTGTTAAATCGGAACCAAGCAACGTGTATCTAGTATTGTTTAAATACCGGTGCTTTTTTCATGGGATTCTACCTATTGCAAGGAGATTCGAAAGGATTCGTTCATTACAGGCTCATTACAGGATTCCTTCATTACAAAGGTGTGCTCTTATATGTGTCCATCGGTAAGGAAGCGGTCAGAAATTTAAAGTTAGGGACTTGATTGCATTGAAATTATACTGAGCGATGAGCGATCGCATAGCAATAGGAGTAGACTTGTTAATTTTTTTTTATATAAATAAAAATGGAAAAGTCAAGATCGCTACGTAAGTCTTCGATTTGTATGATCCAGAAACAAGTCTTTGGGACGTATGAACTTTGAATAATGGTAAGTAAAATAATAATATAAAGGCTATATCTGGTGTCAAATTGATGACGATGTCTTAACGTCTGCTAAATGCATACATATTATAAAACAAAGTACCCAAAAGCTGTCTGTTTGTACGTGATCGATTTTCTCAAAATCTACTTAACGGAGTTTATATATTTTATTTTTTTTAGTGTCACAAGCAGGTCTATCTCAGTCCTTGAATTTTGTGACACGTTTAATATTGGACAACAGTATTAGACACAGCCATGCGTACACCATGTTGATTTGCCGATAAATGTTAATAGGGTCACACCACACTGACGTAATACGATGCCATACTCGTTACGACGTCGTCGTTTCCGCAATATCGAAGATGGCGCAGTTTTCGTTCTCATATTTTCATCAATTCTGAACATCTATTGGTTCGTTCCATAACATGTAACACTTACGTCACTTTTTTTTAAATATTTTTTTGCGTACATTTGATGTCGCACCGGTGAAAGAGTGTCTTAAGTTTTAACAATCTTGGCGTATAACATAAAATCGCATAACATAATGAATCACACCACCGCGGTATATACGGTACGATGACGTAATTTTTTTACCACTATCCGGCGAAGCTTCTGCGCTCGCCCATCCCTCCAGTGACGCTGTCAAAGGCAAGGGCTAATAGCATAAAACAATTCGAAAAAAAATATTTATTACCCAATCATCAGATATAATCCTCCAAAACGCGCCGCTTTATCCGAGGTTCGGTCTCACAGAAGACACACTTAAGGCGAAACTCTTAGAGAATTGCGAGTGCGGCAATGAACTCGCTCTAACCAATTTTATTCGGCGATGCTTCTGCGCTCGACCGTCCTTCCGGTGACTCTGCCAAAGCCATTAGAGCTAATAACATAAGTTTATTTCGACACTTACACACACGGTCGTCCATCCCCAAAATAATTAACTTAGGACTTGTGTTATGGGTAATGGACAACTGGAAAATATACTACATATATAATTTTAAATACATGCATAAATGAAAATAGACACCCAGGCTCAAAGAACCAACAATTTTTTTTAAGAAAATGTTGGCCCTCGGTGAGAATAGAGCCCGCAGACCCGCAGAGTTGAAGGCAGCGTCAGGGTCCTTCAGTCTTCAGTAAGTCAATATATATATTCTCATCGTAGATTTTTACGGCGTAAAACGCTTAACGTAAAGAATCACGCTATGGCAGTAGCTCTGGTCGTATTTCTTATAATCTGGTCATAAATCACATAACGTAACGAATCGCGCCACTACTTTACATCTACTACAGTGTCGTCAGTTTTTTACAATTTCGCCGTAGCTTTCTACAACAAGTATAGTGTAAGCTGTGATAGCCCAGCGGTGAGACCGTGTGACTCTCTAGAGACGATCATTGATTCAAACACCGGGCAGGCACCAATGAGTTTTGTATTTAAGCTTATGTGTCTAATTGATAATTGCAATGTATCACACGCTTTTCGCTGAAGGAAAACATCGTGAGGAAACCTGCATATCTCTAGAGAATTCTGGGGATATGTGTAACCTACCAATCCGCATTGGAGCAGCGTGGTAGGACTTAGCTCCAAAGAGAGGAGGCCTTAGCCCAGCAGTGGGCAGAGTAACAGGCCGTTACATTACGTTTTTTTTTCTACAACATTAAATCATCTCGACACTGACTGATGAATCGCGCAACCAGGGTGACATTTGTATGTGTCTTGGCCCTTATACATTGAAACTAGCATCCGTAGACGCGTCTGCGTTTATTCGCATCACTTTTTAATTGGCATCTTGAAATCTTGCTCGGCCTGATCCGGCGCGTGGTCCCTAACACGGTTAATCTGTTGAAGATCTCCGTAGCTTAGTAGTGACATTATGCTGACTATAAAATTCAGGTCCAACTTTCGATTATTTTATTTAATTTACTTTTTAAATAAAAGAAATGAGATAAAAAATACATACCAATAATCAAAGAGATTTCTAGTATGTAGTAATAATAATAATAAATAATAATAATAAATATATGGTACATTTACATACACGGTCGTCCGTCCCCAAAGTAAGTAACTTAATACTTGTGTTATGGGTGACGGACAACTGGTAGATATACTACATATATAATTTTAAATACATACTTAAATACAAATACACACCCAGGCTCGAAGAACCAACAAATTGTTTATAGAATATGTTGGCTCTAAGTGGGAATCGAACCCGCGACTTGCGGCGCTGAAGGCAGGGTCACTACCCACTGCGCCAACGGGCCAGTATAGCTTGTAGGCGCATTGCACCACAAGCCAACTGAATTTATTTATTTATTCAATGGACAACCAACAATAGATACATTTTATTATTTAAAATTAATTACTCTGATCTCATTATAAATATTCTATTAATTACATAAAACCGAAGATCATCAGGAGATAGACTCCACGACACGCTTTGATTGCGGGGCGAAACGATTGTTGAGTTTGTGATAGTGAACATGTGTAGTGCTTGTGTATTGTTGTGGCGGTGGTGGAGGTTTGTGCATGTGTTTTTACGAATCCTGCATGTATAGGGTATGAAAAAGCGGATAGTCCACTATACATTTAGCACTAAATAAAGAAAAATAATAATTTCTCTATTTACTGCATCGCGGATTATAGCAAAATAATTTTTATTATTACTTTTGGCTTCCTTTTGTTTAAACGTAGATAATAGTTTTTTTTATCGTAGATATTATCAGCATTCAAATCAAATTCCATCAGCACCGGATTAGTCGTTAAAGCGGAACAGACACAGAATTTCACATTTATTTATTTACTAATGGTACCGTCCATTCCTGCCAACCTAAGCATTAATGTACCCTCATTATCGCTATATGTGTTGGTATGTGGTGGGTGTGGGTAGTTTGTCCCTGTCCTCGAACAAATAGGGAGTTTTATACCCTATGTTATCCCAATGTATAATGTTTAATTTTATTCCGAAGATTAGCCGTGAAAGTGTAACAGAAACACACAGACTTTTGCATTTATAATATTACTAGTATGATTTATAACTTAAATAAAACAAAACAATTTTGGCAGTTATGAATTTTATTAAAAAGTTAGTACTTTAAGCATAAGTAGGCACGCTGTAACATTCGTATAATATATGGCAACCCAAAAGCCCACATCTTTTTACTTTCTCGCTGTATTTCCATATTATCCTTGTTCGAATCGCTTAAGAAATCGATGACTTACAACAATGTATTTTGGCCTTATTTTGTTTAGGGAAAGTGCGGATTTTTTAAGTGTCAAACAAGTCCATGACTCAAGACTTAGAGACTTATAGAACGCTCAATCAAACAGAGCAATACTAATATTATAAATGTGTTCTATGAAAGCATATCTATTTGTCTGTTACGTTCTTACAGCTTATCCGCTAAAGTTACACTGATGATATTGGATACATTTGACTGGCCCATCGGCGCAGTTGACAGTGATCCACCTTCAAGTCCGAGGGTCGAGGATTCAAATCCCGCCGCGGGCTAATATTTTTTTAAAAATTTGTTTAATCTTCAAGCCTCGGTGTATAATGTATATATGTATTTAAGCATGTATTTAAAACTATATATGTATATTTACCAATTGCCTGTACTGAAATCCTAATTCTCAAAGGATTGGAGCTCAGAATTAGCATGAGCTCCAATACAAAATAGTAGGCTATGTATATCCAATGAATTCTTCAGAGATATGCAATGTCGGTTCAAATGCGCCTAATTGATATATGTAAGATTGTAAATTTACAATCTATTAAACACTTATCGGTGACGTAAAACATTGAAAGGAAACCTGTTCGTGAGATTGTCTCAACCAAAATCAAAGATAATCAGAGCATATACACTGACAGACAATGTTTGGCTAATTTAATTTAGTTGAAGTTGGTTTAGAGGTTTAGATGAGATTTTAGTTTTAACAACAATGACATATGTTGAACTTATATCTGCTAGCTATTATAAGTATTTTCGTTTTAAGAATATCTTTATATATGAAAATCCCGTGTTACGATGTGCGTTTACGCTAATCTTCAAAACTTTGTAGGTAATTTAGGAAAAAAAATTCTAAGTAGTTATGCTTTGGTCCAACTTGAAGAACAGAATAGTTTTTATCTTGATTAGTAATTTTATTTTTGCCAAATTATAGTTTTTTATTCTTCAAGGCTTCTAATAATGAAGACTTAGCAGTTAGTTTTCACGTTAATATATTTAATACAATTTAATTTAAATACATTGAAAGTAACATCTAAAATACCACGAAAACAGACGCAATCTTATCGAAATTAACTAATCATAATTTTAAATTGGCATAATCTGATAACAGTATTGCTATAACTGATATAGATTCAGTAATAATTGTTCAGTGCATATAAATAGGTGTAAATATGGCCGAAAAGGTTAAGAAAAAGCCGTCTTTCTTTCTTAATTTCAAGAGACTTAATAGTCATAAAGAAAATGACATTAAACTCACTACTGCAACTCCTCAACCACAAACTGCTCCCCCAACATATAAGACAACAAGCCAAATTGTATTGCGTCAAACGAACCCTACTGTATCGGATACTAAACCCAGAAAGTAAGTCGCAATATTTATTATTTAATTCATAAGGAAAACAATCACTCAGCTTTATACAGGTGTCCCAGAAAATAACTAATGCCAACAAAAGAAATGGTCAAACAACTTTTATTAAACTTTGGTAAGTTAGTAAGTACGGGCCATTTAAAATTAAAAAACAACTTATATTACCCTATCATCACTTAAATTTTCAGGCAATATAACGAGGATTTTCGTACTATACGACATACTATTATAACTGTATAAAAGATGCTATAATAAATGACAACTTTTAAGGAGTTGGGCTATTTCAATTAACATTTTCAAATCCATTAATTAACACCTACAACATATAATTTTTGATTTTTTCTCGCATTAGCTTAGTTGAGGAGAGAATTTTTCCTTATTTATTTAATTCTGCGTATGTTTTACTTTGATAGGAAAAAAGGTTTAGCCAATCTTTCATATAACTTCAAAAATTGACGTTTAATTGGAGCTAAGGCGCAAAGTACGAGGTGCATATATAAGCTACGAAATTTCACCACATATCAACTTTCGTAATTTTCGAGAGATTAATATTAGTGTATATTTGTTTAGGTTTGCAAAAAAATAAATTGTAAAGCCAATTGATAACACAGGTCTGAATAATTATTCAGATCTAGGCACCTGATTAGTTGCCAATATCTACTATTTCGTTGTTCATTATTATTTCTGAATATTTAAACCGAGTACCTAATATTTAGACACGCTCCTCTTTTTTCTTGTACCTTAATGTTTCTTTCTACATTTGTTCAATCCACCTTTAGAGTTTTTATAAGGTATACCTATATAGTAAAGCATTGTTAAGTATTTTTTGGTACGTTTTGCTTTGGCTGATACTGGTTACCACTTTACTAGAAAATTCTGAAGATATATGACCAAATATTTACAAAATTGCGTTTCAATCTTATATTGAATCCAGCTTAGATGCTAGTCAAGTGGACAAATCTAGTGAACTAGCTCGTCGTCAGAAATAGGGATTTAATAGTAGCATCACATTTCCTCATAATCTACATTTAAAAAAATCGCTACATTCTTGTACTAAAAATTGTAGAATCGAGTGGATCCGTTGAAATTTTATACATTGATTTTTAGTAATTTGGATCAACAAGGCTAATTATACTAATTAAAGACAGCTAATTCACGCTAATTTCTCACGGTAGATGAGACAAGCAAACTTTTTGTGTGGATAAATTTATTGATGTAGCGGAATAAGATGGCTAAACTAATTTGAAAGTACGAACATTTTCAGTTGAAATCTTACATTAATTGGCATCATACCGTTAATTGGCCTTCACAAGTATCTTTAAGAAATATAAGAACTTATTTTTTGTAATGATTATTATGCTTTTAAATAGTAAGTAAAATTTCACAAAGCTGATTCAAAGCCCGGTAATGTATATGTGATTTGCAAATAGAGCTAGATATGTATATTATTTATAGCTTTATCTATAGGTGACTTATTAACTAATAACAACCCTAAATGAAAAGAAAGTAGCTCTACATTAAATTAACTTTTGAATCTATGATTTTGCGACATAGGATAGTCTAAATTTAATGATTGTGTTGACTAAAAGTCAACGTACTTACTTATTTTAAGATATCTATTAGATACTCGTCCGTCTTTTACCATTAAAACCCAACTACCTGCGACTTTTGTGACGTCATCTTTCCCCTTAGTAGAGTGTCTGCCAACGCTGCTTTTGCCAGTGCGAATTCTCCGTTCCAATATCAATGTCCTCTATATTCTATAAATTACCTACTCTACGTCATTTTAGCTTTGGAACACATTTATCTATATTGGTATTATAAATCTCATAATTTCTGATAAACTACGTAGACGTTACCAGCTAGTTCCATCTATTACTATTAGATTACTAATAATATTATAATATTCTTTTCAAAAATCAGGTTATCTGGTGGTATCAAAGATCTGATTCAGTGCGCCCTATGTCTGGAGATTCTATCTAACCCGAAAATGCTGCCGTGTCAACACACTTTTTGTTGCTCTTGCCTCAAAATATACGTCGCAGGTTAGTATTTATATTATTTCTCTTATTCACTAATTTAAAAAGAGCCAGGATTTTCTTAATAAAGTGTAATTATTATTATGCCACTTTATTGTACATAAAACTTGATGATTTAGTTTCTCAAGAACTAAAATTTGCAACAATGCAAGACTTCCCAATGTCTGTTCTATGAATTAGGCGTGACTTTGGAGAGGTCCATAATACAAAAGTAATAAAAAAATTATTTTGCTATAATCCGCGATACAGTAAATAGAAAATAAATATATAGTGCTCAATGTACAGTGGACTATCCGTTTTTTTCTTACCCGATACATGCAGGCTTCGTAAAATCATATGCAAAAACCCCCTTTGGTTTGCGATTTTGACGTGGAGTCTATCATCTGATGATGCTTGGGTCGCGGGGCGAAACGATTGTTGAGTTTGTGATAGCCTATATCCTATAGATAGTGACAAACTTGTGCTTGTGTATTGTAGTGGCAGTGGTGGAAATTTGTGCATGTGTTTTTACGAATCCTGCATGTATCGGGTAAGAAAAAACGGTTAGTCCACTATACATATATTTCATATTTACGGTATCGCGGATTATAGCAAAATAATTTTATTATTACTTTTGTCTGTTCAATGTATACATATTATAAAACAAAGTACCCTTAAGCGATCGGTCCGGATGTGATTGATTATTTCAAAATCTGCGGAGCGGATTTTTATACGGTTTTTACTAAAATATGTGTGCAATTCTTAAGGAACGTTTACGTTATTAGTATATCATGGTTTTATTTAAATTGACTAAAATACATAGGTGGGACTCATTGATTACCACACGGGCGCAGCTACGGGCACGGCTAGTATTTTATAAAACGTCTTAATGATTGAAATGAGTAAATCAATAAACTAATCCCATCCCACACACTTAAAACAGAACCGTAATAACTAATCCCAGTCAAAAAGCTCGGAGTATAATGCATTAGTTTCCTTAACTATAATGAGAATGTGCACATGCAATGTGAAGAGCTATTTTTAAATAAAATAAAAAAAAATTACAGACAATCCAGTGATCGATTGTCCGATATGCCGCACGAGAATACAAGTAAAGAATGCAAATTTTGTTGAAGAACTTCCATCAAATTTGTACATAGATACATTACTGACTATGGTCGGTGTAAATGATAACAAAATGACTCCCGAAACACCGCCAGTAACACCATTGACTAACATGCAAAGTGTGGATCTGTTTGCTGCCGGTATAAGATGTTCTCACTGCCGGACAATTTGCGATAATACGGATATTTCTAAATGCGAACATTGCAAATCGGTAAGTGATATAAAACATAAGTTATTTCACAGCCATGACTATACAAAAATTAAAAAAAGAAGGTAATAAATTTAGATTTAAACGTTACATATTATATATCCAAGGATTTTCAAGAGATATGTAGGCTTCCAGACGAATTTTCCTTTACCATAAAACATGTGATGCATTGTAAACATTAAGTAAGCTTGGGGTTTGAACGCGCGACTTTCTGTAAAAGGAAACATATCTCAATGTTCAAATGTTCAAACATATCTCATCGATAATTGTCTAGTGTAATTTAAATGTTTTATCTAAGCTTGGGTATGATTGCGATTTGAGAATCATATTCGCAACATGATATGATCAAAGGTGACGGTGATCGTGATGCTATTGCGATTGCTATTGTGTACACAAACATATGTAGGCCTTTTATGCGTATACAATGTATAGGATATAGGAACTACATTTGTTTGTATAAGCAATAATTTAGTCCAGTAATCGCTGAATCGCTAAAGGCGTAAATAGCAAATAGCAAAAAATGCTATCGGTTATTATATTATTCAGCTATCACTGGACAAAGTAATTGTTAATACAAACAAACGTTATTCTTAAATAATATTCAATACAATCTTTATTTCTAGGTTCATCCCCAAGTATCAACCATATTGAATCAGATATAAGTATTTTAGTAAGAAAGATTTGTTTGTGTAACAATAATTTTGGCCAATTCTAGGTAATACATTCACTTGGAATATAGGAAAATATAGCCTCGATACATATGATATAATGATAACATTTCTTTGTAATATTATTTTTCCTCTTTTATGTAATATCCATAATTTTGTATGGCAATAGCAGTTATCTAAAATTCAATAGCAGATGATGCTATAAAATGAGTGAATCATATGACGATCACTAAGTGATTGGTAATTCTGTCCATCCCTAGTTTTATGTCTAAAAAACATATTTTTATAATGGAAATCAAAAACCGAGCACTAGTGAAATTAATACCTTTCGAAAAATTCGCCGGTTTTATTGATCACAAATGGATAATCTTTTCTAGGATAACTTAGCTAATAACTTAATTGATAATTACTTAGATTATTAGCTTTATTTTTCAAAAAAAACAACGAAATAGATAGGCTTGTATTATTAAATTTAAAATAAATTAACACCAATATTTGTAACTTTTAATAAATGTAAAACCTACGTAATAACAGTTCCTGTTGTGATTTAACAATGAAGTAATGATATAATGTAGTTGTTAAACACGACAATGTAACGAAAATGTATAAGTACGTTATGAGACGGTTTAAGACAATAGTATAAATTTCGCAAGGAATAAACGCAAAATTACTGTAGATAATTTAAAGGGAAATAATTTTAGAATTGCATCGCATTGGTGCTAGATTTCCTTTCTTAACATTTATCGTTACGCATACATGTTACATGTAACAAAGAAAGTATAACCGCACGATGTTACCAATTCAATGGCCGATCATATGTTTTCTGATAATAAGTAATATAAAATTATAGATATATGGAGATACACCTCATATAGCTTTCCTTTTATAACACATAATAATAATATCCATTATAATTATTAACCTCCCTTGATTCAAAAGAACACTATTCTTGTGTGTAAAATTAATAACTCGTCGCTTTGTAAAGCAGAGAGTTTGCATTTTTCTTTGTATCTTAACTTGCTTTAAGTGCAAGGTATTCAATAAAAATATTGTAGATTTCGTTTTGAAAAATATTTCAAATGGTCCGTGAGATTCTTAATTTCTATTATTGGGTTCAAATTATTTCAGAACTTCTGCAAAGTGTGCTGGTCACAACATTTAGAAGACATGCGAACACAAATTGGATCGATTTTGAGAGAATTAGACTCCGCTGCCCGTCGGCTTGACCACAAAATAGAACATTTCAAGGTAATACTTCCAGTATTTTGAACACTTTTCACGGTAACATGGCATTAAATTATAGAAGCACTCAAATTAGTGAAACAATTTATCAATTTGTAGCTTTAATATAGAAATTGTAAATTTTTGTTTAATTAATTTAGTTATAGCCTTAGTTTAAAAAAGGGACATAGTATTCAACGAAGACGACCGCCATCATAAGAGTAAGGATCTCTAGCATTAGAGTTCGATAAGTAAATGTACACACTTTAAATTATTGTATATACCTATTTGCCTATGAAATTAAAATATTCTCTTTTACATCTCTTTCTTTAGAATCTGTTCAAATTAAACGCTGCTCCTGCTCTAACCAACTACAAATCTCTTTATTCCAAAATTTCATTCTCTTCCTCGTTCCAAATTCCAATTATCCTTGTTTTATGAATTTATAAAACTCATTATCCCTAAAACTAGAACGCTCTCACACATTTAAAAGTATAAACATGCTTCATTTTTTAAAATGTATAATACACATACATAACATTCGTTTTTTTATAGGATCGATGTGACCGTATCGTTGAACAAATAACCAACGCAGCGGAAGAGAAGATTAATAATATACTACAAGCAAAAATAGAGTTAATGGGAGAAGCGTCTGAGTTACAGAGGTTGGGTGATATGTCAGCGTTGGCATTAAAATCTTCTTTGGCAGAGGCTCGGGAAGTTGCGGTGAAAACGATGTCTTGTAATCAGAACGATAATGATAATGATAAGGTAAGTGGCTGGCAAACATAGACAGAATATTTGTTTAATTAGTTGTTTGTGTCGGAATTATTTTCGAAGACCACGGATGAATCTTATAGCTATATTTTTTAAACAATCTTGTTTAGTAATTAATTATTCAGGAACGTCTAAATAGCCATATTAATTAGGGCAAATATTATTTTCATAAAACAATTTTCGTTACAATTAAAACATTTAAAGAGCTGTAATCGCTCTGTGATTCATTACTCATAGGCATACATACTAGTTGCAAGTTAAGGCCAATTGCAATTAGTTATGTAGGTTTAGCGAGTGTAGACAAATATGGTGGCTGATCAAATGAGGTAATTGAGCTGTAAATCCCGATTACATCTTGCTTTATGGGTTATTTGAAATATATTCATAAATGAAAAAGCTATCTATGAAAAGACCTAAATCTTGCAACTACCAGTTGAAATATACGACGATCGCGGAGTTGCTCGTAAGCATTTTTTAGTTTGTAAAAATATTATTTTTACGCCCTATTACTTCATAAATACTCTTTAATATCCATTGCCGCAAGTTTAAGTAAACTTAACCGATATAAAAAATTGCAATCGATATCAAAAAATACCGATCGTTCAAAATATAAACATCATTAGATCACGCAAGCGGCAATATGTATATGCAATTGATACAACGATTTTTGTTTTGCTTTGTTTAATGACTCACTGTTTTAAAATATTAATATAAACATGACTTTAAAAAAAATTATGCAATAGTCACCCGAATTTCACTTCTTTTCATTTTTCTTTTGTTACTCTTTTCTAAGAATATGTATGTACAATAAAAAAAAAATAATAAATACAATTTAAAAACAAAAATTGTATTTTTCTAGGTAATGACATTTATAAATTTACATACGAACACGTTACAACTTCTGACAGAAGTTTCCAAGTGGGATACACAAAATTATGTTTTCGATAAAGAAAATTTTCGGATAGAATCTGATTCAACTACACCATATGACGCTGAGTCAGATGAACCCTTGCCTGAGGCAGCGAAACAGTATGATCCTATGGAAAGTGAGGCCAGTTTAGCTTTACATTACAGGTAACAACTTTCAGACTGTAGATTTTGAATTGGATTTAATTAAAGAAATCTCTTGCTCCATATCCAGTTATAAGTCATTTAGTTAACTACTATGATTATGAAGCATATTATAAAGAATGTGCTCGTAGAAGCTATGCATTTGTATATATAATATTATATATCACTCATTTATTATTTATTTTCTAAAAAAAACATTTAAAAGTATTAAAAAAATGCCATTCCCGGAGAGCGGAGAGGACCCAAGCTTAAGCTCAAGCGGTGGTAAGGCTACAGAGTGAGGAACCTCCTCACTATCCGTGCCGTCTCAAGCAACACTGCCTTCTGTATCCTACGCTTGATCCAGCAACCAAGCGAGAGTCTCTTGAGATATTGGTCGAGGCTCTTTGCGATAAGACCATTAATCGATACAACAATCGGAACAATTATTGTTGAATCAATATCCCACATGGCGGTTATCTCATGAGCTAAATATAAATAATATTATATTATAGTTAGCTTGTGATTCCTGTTCTATGACTCAATGTCACCGAATCATTCGCATCATAAAATTATTCAATCCATATTATATTTGATACTTCACGATCCCAAATAGCAAAAGTTTTTTGGCTAATCTTGTTTTTAACTCTTTATGATTCGGTCCAGTACATGGTAATTTCGAAAACTTTAATATTGATACTAATGTTCCAGATCCCGCAACTTTATCCCGCACTACATATGGCGAAAGACGTCCCGGCCCTCAGGCGTCGGTATCAGTCCATGGAACAACCACCTCTATATCTGTGGCATGGACAGCCATAGTGTACTTGTGGTAGAACGCTCGCAAGCTAAAATCGTCACGAGGCTGTCGTGCGACGAGATGTTATGTCCTATACATATTGCGTTCATGAAGAGCTTGGGAGAGATTTATGTAACAGGTTAGAATTTTATATTTAGTAAATCCTCTCTACTCATCCTCTTTCATGTCCTAATATCCCGATTAGCGTCATGGCGGAATAATAAAAATGCGTCACACTTAGCAGAGAGTTGCGAGTTCCGTCAAATACTTCTGTATATATATCTGAATGTTATGTATATAAAATTATTAATATAAATTCAAATCTAAATATAAATATTATAAGTACTCAGAGAGGGGAACGTGGAGTAATATCATTTAAGTACTAAAAATTTAAGCCATCAAAGCTTATTGCTTAATGCTTAGCTTAAGCTCAAAGCTTAGCTACCAGCAGAACAAACTCACATTTCTTGTGCTTATATTTATATATATATATTTATATTTATATATGTGCTTATATAAATTTTTAATTGTTAATAAAAAATTGTTTCAGATAAATGGAAGCACTGTGTTCACGTATTCTCAAAGGAAGGTACCTACCTTAGGTCTATTGGACAAAAAGGGAGTCGAGTTGGCATGTTCCGATCGCCTGAGGGTATCGCCGTTGATAATATACAACAGCAAATTTACGTGGTTGATACTGGCAATGACAGAGTTCAGGTGACCGCGCTGACATTTAAGTACTATTTTTTAAAGCCGTAATGGCCAAATTATAAATGTGTTCAAAATCACCAGATTCTCTTTAACTTATTTAATTAATAGATACTTAACTTAAGATAAATAACATCTCTAATAGAAAAGTAATTACTTTTGTATTATGGATCTCCGCAAAGTAACGCCTAATTCTATAAATTATCTCTAATAGAGCCAGCATATCTCACAACAAGACGCAATCTCTCATCTTTATACCCGGTGTATTTTGCACAAACGCAGTATTTCTGTAAGATGAGCTAAGTTTACTTTTTAAAAGCTTTTCAAATGCAATGATGTGTATGTATGTGAAGATGGAATCTTGTAAGTTAAATTGGACCCACTTCCCAATGTCCGATTGAGATGAAATTTTACATACTGGTTCAGTCCCGATGATAATGCATGCTTTTGATAGGTATGGCCTGATACTGCTGCCAAAATTAGCTCCAGACGAGGAAACTCCTCAACGGTTAGCAGTAGGGACGTGAAATTTTGTTAACTTGACTTGTTTTATTGAATTGAACTATAATAATCTGCTTATAGGTTATTCAGTCGGATGGAAAGTTCGTTGATCAATACGGAGTAGTTACAAAGCCGCAAGCAGTGCACACTGCTAGTGTTTGGGAGACAAAAGAAATGGTCTGTACTGAATTAAACGCGCCAACTGCAGTCGCCTTAACAAATGATCGGGTCATCATACTCGACAGTGGTAACCGAAGAGTGAAGATATATAACAAGCAGGATAAAAGTAAAATCATCGAATTCGGTTCGCTTGGCCAAAGAAAGGGGCAATTCAGACAGCCCGAATGCTTGGCAGTAGATCCTATGGGGTTCATTCTCGTCGGAGATTCTGGTAACTGTCGAGTGCAAGTTTTTAAGCCTAACGGCCAATTGGTTCGGGCGTTTGGTCGCCTTGGCAGTGAGCCGGGGAAATTCGGCTGGATATCTGGAATATACGTAACAAAGCAGTTAGACATAATTGTTAGTGATACGAAGAATCATAGCGTCAATTTCTTTTAATAATTATATTGTTGTTGACCTGTGTTTGGAGTCATATAAATTTAAAGTATGTTATTAAGTAAGTTATTACTATACTAATATACTAAGGTTACTTTTACAGGAGCAGGGATTGCGAAACTATATTGTCTCGATCAAATATATAAATTGTTTATTATATAATTGTAATTACATAGATGTATAAATTGAAAAATATAAATTTAAGAAATAAATTTGTGTTGCAGTTGCAACAGTCTTAGTCATAAGGCGTGGACTAAAAACAGTCTAAGAACTTTTCCTCAACATACGTTCTTTTATATAAACAAACTGTGTAAACTAATCTATGTTGTTGTTGTTGAAATTTTTTTGTTGAATAAAATTCTTTTTTTTTATTTAAATAATATCTATACACATATAATTGTCTTTGACGGATGGATTGTTGTGCAATGTGCATAGATATTTTTTATGAAAGTATGATAGTAATAGACGTTCCATACACGTTTATTACCCATGCATTGCCATTTACCAATTGCCAATTTGTTATTAACGGAATACTTGGTAAATCATATAAACTGTTAGGTATATTTAATCAGCTAGTACCAATGTTTATTTTGACCATAGACAATTGTCAAACAAAAAGATTCAGCCAATGAGGTTGAAATCATCTCAATAAAATCTTGGATGCTAACGTGACGAATGCGCTTTTAAAGCCGTGTCCACATCTACTTCATTTTAAAATTAAATAAAAAGCATAACATCAACAGAAACGTATTTATTTAAAAAACAAATCTATTAACATTATGTTAAATCACTTCACCTGTTTTATGTAAATAAGTCATATGACAAACCAGACGGTTCTCCATACTAAATACATTGATTAAAAATAATAGAAACGTTTTCTATGTTGCAGAGATTCTTAATTACATAATGCGTAACATATATCAAATTTTATTATATATTTGTGTCACAGATAATGTAAAAATTGTTTTAGTATTTCGTTTTAAAATAGAATAATACAAAATAGAATAAACAAAAGTTTATGTCTAACACCAAGCTCATACGGTTAACAGTTTTAAAGTTGCAATGCCACTTGATGCGTATTAAATTAACTGTTACTAGACCCAATAGTTTCCCGAAACGTCTTATATATCTAATTATCCCTTACCAGGCGTGAATAACTTAACAAGTCCAAAACGCATACTTTTCAGGGCAGGCATAAATAGGTTTACGTTTAGTATACCTTTAAGACAGTTATTTATATATTCACAAGTTTGTATGTGCGATATAAAAGAATCATCGATCGATTCCAATAAAATATTCATTATAATACGCATTAGAGATATAAAGTAAGTCCACTTATCAACATATTCACGCTTAGTACGAATATATATTATAAGTATTGAGTACAATTTTATTTACATTTTATTGTTATTTATCAGCTTTTATCAATTTAGTTTTTAAATTTGTAAATTATTTGAAATAACTATCAGTGTAACCTCTAACTGAGATTTATATTTAAGTCGTATTTTTTTTAATGAGTTCGATAGGCGTTATCCGTTATCCAATCGTGCAAAGCTCTTTGGATCTTTAAAACCAAAGCAAATAAATAATTTCAAATAAATTTGATTAATAACCACTCTGGTCCAATGTATTTAGATAAAATGCTTATTTAAGGGAACAGACAAGGAAATGATGCATTAATTATGCAAAGAATTATAAGAGAATTGAATTTCTTTAGTTTGCTGTATAGAACACAATGAGATATTTTAATGAAATGCACTCAAAATATGCTGCTGACCCGGTATATACCAGATTACATACTACTAGTAAGGATCTATAAAACTGTCCAGGGTTGCGTAGAAGGCCTATGAGATAAATGGCAAGAACAAATAAAACTGCAAGATTTTATAATGTAACACATAGATTTGAGAAAAAAATGTATATTTTTACAAATTCAATAACGTACATATGGCGTGTATCAGTCTCGAATAGGTGGTACAAATATTATACTATAATTATTTACACTATCGAAACTGACTTTTGACGAACTTAAAAATTAAATTACACTTAAAAATAACGAATGTTAATATTAGCAATAAAAAAGAAAAAATAAAGCCATCAAAAAATAATCGAAAATCGCAATTGACTCTGACTTATCAATATTCTGAGTATAATATGAGATATAAAAATTATCGAAAAAACAAATATTAAAATTAAATCCCGAAAAGCGAAAAAATGCGTCTAATTGCAGGTATTTCTAACAATTTTATATAGAAATTGACTACAGTAAAATAAGTGTACCAAACACTTATAAATTGAGACGCTATAAAACATTTTTTAAACAACTTTCTTTTCCATTAGTTTTGCAACTATTTTAGTTACTAGTCACACCGTCCCAGACAATGCCTTATACAAATTTAATTTCATAGAGTTATTATAGTAGAGTAAGAAAGTCGGCCTAAAATGTGTCATATTACAATAAAGAGAAATAAAGGAAGGAGAAAGATAAATAAATAAATAATAAATATATGGGACACTTACACACACGGTTGTCCATCCCCAAAGTAATTTAATACTTGTGTTATGGGTGACGGACAACTGGTTAATATACTACATATATAATTTTAAATACATACATAAATAGAGCTGTGATAGCCCAGCGGTGAGACCGTGCGACTCTTTCGAGGGGAACACGAGTTCAAACCCGGGCAGGCACTAATGAGTTTTTCTATTAAAACTCATGTGTCTAATTGATAATTGCAATTTATCACACGCTTTTCGGTGAAGGTAAACATCGTGAGGAAACCTGCATATCTCTAGAGAATTCTAGGGATATGTGTAACCTACCAATCCGCATTGGAGCAGCGTGGTAGGTATTAGCTCCAATCCTTCTCTCCAAAAACGGAGAGAGGAGGCCTTAGCCCAGCAGCGGGCATAACAACGGGCTGTTACTTTAATTTTTTTTTTTACTTAAATACCAATATACACCCAGGCTCGAAGAACCAACTAATTCTTTATACAAAATGTTGGCTCTCAGCGGGAATCGAACCCGCGACCCACGGAGCTGAAGGCAGGGTCACTACCCACTGCGCCAACGGGCCAGTCAAAGGCCAGTGAAGATGATTTATCTTCTTTTTTTTATGTGTGATTAGACAAAGATGAAGTATACGCGTTTCATCTTTCCTCTCAATATTTATTGTCACTTTAACTATTAGGCTTACCTATGTCTCCCCTACTCTATTACTAATAAGTCTATGTTTAATTTCCCTGGCTCTCAATAAACCGTTTTCGATAATAGACAATATGTTTAGTCTATTGTCTTTTTTTGTTCTGTCATCATTTTTTCTTTCAAGGCACTATGGTCCTTTTGTGCAGTGTGTTCTAAGACAAATATCATGCAATCATCTAAGACAAAATGGGTGCAAATTCATTACTCCTATTGTCTATTAATTAGTAAAAATTCTTATTTCAATATCGTGAAGCGATAATTTAAACCAAATTAAAAAAAATTGACAGTGAATTGTGACTGCGAAGTTTTTAAAATGTAACTAAAGTAAGACATGATTTATATAAACACCGCTTTGTTACGGAAAAGTTGTTTTTTTGTATATTACATATTTCGTATTATTGATAATCATCATTATTGGTAATCATAGCGTTTATAGTGCAAATTTAGAACTAATGTTTGGCTCGTTAAGGCTAATACAGGTATAGAGAGTTAAATATCTAACTATAGCGAAATAAAATTATGTATATCTCTATTATAATTATAAATTATACGTTGAACTTAGACAGAATGCTTGCATGCATTAAATATATTATTAAACTTAATTAACGTTAGCAACCCCAAGCAGAGTTTCTAGCGCAATATGATCTTATATAATATCTTGTTTTAGTTTTCTTAATTGATGTAAGAATATTGAGTGATTTTCGAATCGATATATGAAATGCATGTTATTCCACGTATTAGTAAATAATATAAATTGGATTGTTTTTTTGTTTTTTTTTATCAAAAGATAAAAGAAATTCATATACACAAGACATTAACATTCTCTATTCCGCAGTAGTTTGTTAGATTTTATGTAATAGTTTATGCTATTTATTTGCGATTATTATTTGGTTGGTTTTATTTATTTAGTTTTTTAATTAGAAGTGCGCCGAATATGAATTATAAAGAACAGCCGAATAACAAATATATTTCGGATAAAATAATGTATAAGCAAAATTGTAAAATCTGTTGTAGGAAAAAATAGTACATAAACGTAGTATAATTTTAAATAACATTCTAAAACGTTATGTACAATTATTTTTATTAATAATTAACTCGTATAATACAATGAAATGCTTAAAATTCTCTTGTATTCCACTATGTTATATATTTTCCATGTAATGTGAGGTGTCGTGTGACAAAACTGGTGTTACGAACCGTGCGAAAAGAGTTCGTAATACATATGTCATAAAGTTCAAATTGAACGAGGCAGTTTACGAACCGTTTTTGCACGTTTGTAAATGCCATAGAGTTCAAATTCGCTTAACGCTATTTCTCTGGAACATTCGACATGTATCAAAACATGTTGTTGGTAAACATGTTTACAATCGTTTCAAGGCTATCGAATGTTCTCGAAATCGGTTCGTTCGATACATAAGCGTACGTTTCGTGCGCCTCGACATTCAGTTATGAATAGCGATCAAGAGCGAATAAGCAAGCGAAAATAAAAGTGAATTATTAGTGACTTCGGCATTCTTTTTAGACAACGAACTGTATAGAGACTGTAAGTACTAAGTTTGTAATAAAAAGTTGAATAAAGTGTTTTTAACGTGTCACCAGGTATTTTCATCCAAATCCACGAACTCCTGTACGTAACACTGAATAAAATAAGAACAGACTATATAAGGGGAAGTGTGAAAGTTGCGCCCATTATAGTATGGACATGTAATGAAGAGGGATGAAAATGGTGTGCCCAGGCGAATGTGTGAATGTAACTACAATGAAGCCGAAAAAAAGATGGTTGAATTGAGTGAAACACGACATGCATATAAAAGGAGTAGCGCCAGAGTTGAATGATAGGAGAGAATGGAAGCAAAAAACATGTTCCGACCCAACTTAGAGTGGGATAAGGGCAGGAGAATGATGATGCTTAAAATTCCTTTGTATACGTTATATGAGATAGTATATTATTTGACTGAATGTAAATTCAAAATAAATTCAAAAACCGAATAGTAAATTATTTGACTGAATGCAATTTGCAAAGATCAAATAATATTAAAATATTCGGGGCACCTCTAATAAGTATAAAAAAAAGAAAAGTAACAGCCTGTTACTATCCCACTGCTGGGCGTCCTCTCTCTGTTTTCGGAGAGAAGGGTTGGAGCCGAGACCTACTACGCTGCTCCAATGTGGATTTGTAGGTCACACATATCCCCAAAATTCTCTGGAGATATGCAGGTTCCCTCACAATCTTTTGTTTAATAAAAAAGTGGGTTTTATATAGCAATTATCAATTAGACACATAAGTTTTAACAGAAGAAGTATCACCGCTTAATAATAAGTAAAATATCGCATATTAATGGAGTAATCAAATATTTTACAAATATTTTACTCTTTTGTTTAATTTACATGATAATTAAAATGACATTTAATTGTTTAAATATAGAGGTAGTATTAATTGCTCGAGTTATACAATATATTTAGATTATTGCTTAACAAATTTACTAATTTTAACTGATATTAGAAACTATTTGATTAAGAATTAATATTAATTGTATACATTTTTCGTTCAATACTAATATAACCATAAATTCTGATAGTGATGTCTCCCACGTTTCATTCGTGTTTATTGTTACGCGATGCTATGACATCACTATCATTGCTCGTGGAATTGATTTATTTTAATATTTTTTATAACTATGGAAAAAAAAGTATTCTATAAATAAAATCATATAAGAAGAGATTCATAAGGTTAAGTTAGCACCTTGATCCGTACAATGATAATAAAATCTATTGTATCGGTGATTTGTGACATATTTTTCCTCGTGTTGTGACAAAGAAGTGATAAATTAACTTATTTGTAGGATAGATGCCTTATGGTTAACTATATGGCGACACCACGTTCATATCGTCATAACAGAGATAATCTACAAAAATGAAATAACCGCGTATACAACAAGCTTTATGTACAAGTTATAATAAATTTAATGATACTTGAATCGATTTTATGGGACATTACGTATTTTATTCACCGACACCAATTGTGCACAAACGTTGAAGTTATATTTCGAAATAAGGTTTTATTATACGGCGGTAACTCTGATTTGTGTACCAATTGATAACTGAGTTTCTCGTAATAAATAAATATATATGGGACGATTACACGCGTGGTCATTCGTTCGTAAGGTGTAACTTAAAACCAACTAAATTGTATACATATATACAATTTTAAAATAAATAATTAAATACGTGTCCATACCCAGACTTGAAGAACAAATAAGCTATTTGTAGAAAATATTGGCCCTTGGCGACCTTCGTAAAGGCACTGCTAAATAAAAGCATCTGATATAACGTTTTATAGATTAGCGAGATTGTAATGCAGAACCTATAACAAAACTACTGTGCTATAATCTGCGTTTGTTGAGAGAATATATGTAATACTAAGTATATGAATTCAAATTCAAATTCAAATTCAAAATATTCTTTATTCAAATAAACTTGCAAACAAGTGCTTTTGAATCGTCAACTCTATCGCTGGTTCGGAAAGCCGTCCTACCGAGAAGAGCCAGCAAGAGACTCGGTGGAGCTATTTTAAAAAAGAAGATTCTTAATACTAATTACATCCTGCACAAGGTCAAAGAGCAGCTATATCCACGCATTCTTATCATCAATGTAAGCCTCCACGGTATAATAGGCTTCCTGTATCAGCCTCTTTTTAACAGTATTTTTAAATTGCTGTAATGGTTAAGTTAAAATTGATTGTGGAATTTTGTTATAGAATCTTATACCCAAACCCACAAACGACTTACGTACTCTTACAAGGCGCAAAGCAGGAGCCGCAAGCTTATGTCGGTTCCTACTTTGTCTATTATATACATCGCCAATCTTTTTATAATATGTATATTTTTATGCACAAAAATCAAATTGCTAAAAATATACTGTGAAGCTAACGTAAGAATACCTGTTTCCTTAAACTTCTCTCGCAGTGACTCACGCGGACTCAAATTATAAATGCCACGTATGGCTCTTTTTTGCAATACAAAAATTTTCTCAATATCAGCTCATTTACCCCATAACATTATTCCATAAGACATAATGCTATGGAAGTAAGCAAAATAAACTAGTTTTGCTGTTTCGACGTCTGTAAACTGTCTTATCTTTCGAATAGCATAGGCTGCTGAACTGAGTTTCCCTGCGAGAGCTGTTCCCTGTGAAGCAGGCAAAATACACATACTTTACATATACAGGACAATTCACCATATGTATCCCATGATATCCCACGATTTTGTCGTGGAGCCTATTCCTCTGATGATGCTTCGGTTTCGGGGCGAAACGATCGTAGATATTGTGTGTGTATCGCTTGTGTGCATTTATGCTGGTGGCGGTATCTTGAGATACGTGTGGTGACTTGTCCACTTAGGACTGTATACATTCTCTCAACATACGCGGATTATAGCAAAGTAGTTCTATTACCGCTTCTGTACTATGAAATTCCGCAAAGTAACCTGCTTCTATAAGCCCCATAAATACAAAATTACTATCAAGTTTTTGAAACAGCCAGAAAGGTGAAAACATCTCTGAATAACAGGTAAGCGGTAAGGTAGGTGGTAAGTACCATGATTAATCTATACTAATATTATAAAGAGGAAAGATTTGTTTGTTTGTTTGTATGTATGTTTGTTACGTTTTCACGCAAAAACTACTGGACCGATTTCAAAAATTCTTTCACCATTGGAAAGCTGCTTTTTCACTGACCAACATAGGCTATATGTCATTTTCAAAAAAAATAGGGATCCCTAATAAAATTGTAATAACTTGGTAAAAATTTATTCGTCAACATCTATCATCGCGTGCGCTGCGGAAACTATTGATGATAGAACAAAAAAATGTTCTACAATATTATAGAACGTATCAATATCCACAAAAAACCGCGATACCATATGTCTAACTATTATAGTTATGGCAATATAACTACTTTTTTACATTGTAAAAGTTGGTAAAAGTGCCGACAATAATCAAACCATTTTATTCATATCTCTGTATTAATCCTTATCCCATTAAATGATATTTTATGAATAACTGTTTCAATACCTGTAAAATACTTTTTAAATTATTAAAATCCGACATCCCAATCAAAAGATTTTACGAATTTAAGAATGTAAATCGAAATCAAACAATGCCATAACAAACCTAACCTACCGTTATAGCAGGGCCTGCACTTGGTGAGTTAAGTCTTATTCGAAGAATACTAATGATACCCATTTTTTAAATAATCTACAAAATAAATCTATAGTCCGATTTCGTAGACTTTCCACTACCACGAGATCTGTATGGACGCGGGTGAAACCGCGGGGCTTTGCTAGTTATTAATACAGCAGGTACACCGAAGGATGCATTGTAAATTAACCCGTAAGTAGACTTCAAAGAGATCGCAAGAAGCCTCTAGATTTAATCGGGTAAGGTCCTAAGATAAATAACATGATGTTATACTGTTACTAAATATTTCGAAGTATAAACACTTTGTATTTCAAAAACAAAGGCACCTAGATAGTAAAATATGTATCGCTCGTATATTTTATAAGACTGTGTGAAAATGATAACACTTCATTACTATTGTTTTCGAACTTTCTATATCAGTTATGCACATTCATTACCTACTTGTATTGCATGTGGCGAGTGGAGGTTACTGGCGTATGTCTACACTTATTATAAAACAAAATCTCTAAAATCTGTCTGTCTGTGCGTGTGTTTCTCAAAATCGACTAAACCGATTTTTGTACTGTTTTTACTCAAAGGTAGTGCTTCTTCCGGAAGCTTTAGGTTTATAGTGCAGAAAGGTTTTATGTAAATTGTGTTGATTTTTCGCGCAGTTACTTTTACAACTGTAAGGCTATATATGTACTAGAAAATTGTAGATCTACATAAATAGTAGCAAAAGGTATGCGATAGCATGTCTTTATTTCATATGGTTAACTCACAATAACTACTGTTATGTTTAAAACAGCCAGTAACTTTATATATTACAAATATTTATAGAAAGCGTGATAACTTAGATCTAGCAATGACGGAAGAAATCGAAGTCTTGCTCACTCTCACTCTGAGAGGAAGGTGAGGAATCGACATAAATCGGTAGATTTTGCAGTTATTACTACAGTCAAACAAGTTAAGTTTTTGAAGTGACCATAGGCCGGGAAAGTGTTCCAAAATACAACTCACTGCAAGAGGCAGTTTTCACCGCTAAAAAAAGATGAGATTCGTTGGATAAAAACGATCTAAAAAATAGTGTAAGGTACAAACTTAAAAAAGACTCCCATTGCATTGCAATAAGCAACTATCTATATAAAAAAAACCTCTATTTAACTCTATTATCTCTTTGAAACTCAAATGATCGTGTCTACATATTGTCATTGTTTAATAAAAAAAATTCTGTAATATGACAAAGAAGTATAACTAAGAAAAATATTTGGTCATCGTTCAGGCCATAAAAAACTTATCAGTAAATGAAATGGCAGATTGTCTAAATATCTAAGATTCACCTAAGAAGATCTACATGGCTGACATTTATGTACAGGATGGCTGTCTCCAAGTACAACTGAATCAGATTCGGCCGGCGGGCCTTCGCTGCTATCATGTTGCCTCTGAAATTTAAAAACATCCCATTACAAATGTATATAGTATAAAGTATAAAAGTTGTGATAGCCTAGCCGTGGTACCGTACGACTTTTTCGAGGGGTTACAAGTTCAAACCCCGTTCAAAACCAATGAGTTTCTCTGTTAAAACTTTTGTCTAATTGATAATTGCAATTTATCACACGCTTGTCGGTGAAGGAAAACATCGTGAGGAAAATTCGAGGGATATGTGTAACCTGCCAATCGGCATTGGAGCAGCGTGGTGGGTCTTAGCTCAAACCCTTTTCTCTAAAAACGGAGAGAGGATGCCTATCCGCAGCAGTGGGATAGTAACACGCCGTTACTTACTTTACTTGCTCTTCTTTTTGAAGGCGCTACGCTATGCTTAATTGCAAATTGCTTTTTTTTACTTAATAAACTATACACCTACCTATTATGTCTTTTTGATAGAATACAATTTTTAATTGCATGAAAAAACGTTCAGTACTTTTTGAGTTTATCGCGAACCGACAGACTAAAACAGTGGGGGACATTATGTTATGTAATAAATAGCAATCGTGATAATTACTCACATTACGGTATTTGACATAACAATAGTTTAAAACTTTAAACTATTGTTATTAAAGTAACGTCCTGTTAGTATCCCACTGGTGGGCATAGGCCTCCTCTCTCCGTTTTACCTGAGAAAGTTTGAAGCTAACCTACCACGCTGCTCCAATGGGAAATGGTAGGTTACACATATCTCCAGAATTCTTTAAATATATGCAGATTTTCTCACGATGTTTTCCTTCGCCGAAAATCGTGCGATCAATTGCAAATATCAATTCAATCAAATCAATTACGCAAGAGTTTTTAGAGAAAAACTGGTTGGTGGCTTGAACTCGTAACCACCCTTGAAAGAATCGCACAGTAACACCGCTGGGCTTACAGCTTACAATTTGTTGGACTCAAAATACATTTTTATAATTATATACAATACAATTAAACTTGTGTAATACAAATCTTATATAGCTTTCAAAAGTATACCATTCACATACTTATTACACAATTCAAGATTATACAAGATAAAACTGAATTAAGGCCATCTATACATTAGACTGCAATAACTTAAAACGTTGCTTGAAAATGATAATATTTTAAAAAAAATGCTTAATTTTTCGTCTGACTAAGCAGATAGTATTGGCCTTGACTTCGTTATATGAAATCGCATTTTGTATTGCTGGGCTGATGAAATTCTTATAAAAATATATATTTTTTAATAATTTCAATTATTCTTCACTATTCTTACGAAATAAACAATAACTCAAAATCTAGTTTATTCAAATTGACTTTTACATGCTCTTTCGAATCATGACTTTTGTTTTGTCAAATTACTCCTACCGAAGAGAGTAAAACACAAGATGGATGACTGCTCTTTTCAAAATATAATTCTTTGTTGATAAGATTATAACATAGAGTTTTAATACTGCAGTATGTCAGGCCAGTAAGTAAGAGCGTCACAATAAATAATGAAAGGGAAGATGAAACTCATATAGTTCATGTTTGTCTAATCATCCATAAAAAAATAGACAAATGATGATACACCCTCATTTGTTATCTCCTCCCTCTCCTCTTTATTGTAATGTGGCACATAATAGGCGTTCCCTACTCTAGTATAATAATACTACCATTATAATAAAAATCAGCATTTTTTTTTCATGTCAATCTTTAAACAGTGTAAAGAAGTAATGATGGATTAGAGGATTATATTTATCATCACTGTTTATACATTTAGCTATACATTTTTCTGTGTATTAAAAAAAATAATTGCTACGCTATGACAAGCGTAGCAATTAGAGGAGGCCTATTCCCACTGCTGGGAATAGGCCTCCTCTCTCCGTTTCTGGAGAGAGGGGTTGGAGCTAAGACCTACCACGCTGGTCCAATATTTGGTAGGTTACACATATCTCCAGAATTTTCTAGAGATAAGCAGGTTTTCTCACGATGTTTTCCTCCACCGAAAAGCGTGTGATAAATTGCAATTATCAATTAGACACATGAGTTTTAATAGAAAAACTCATTGGTGCCTGTCCGGGTTTGAACTTGTGTTCAGGGGAACACAAGTTCAAACCCGGACGTTACGTTAAACCCGTTACGAAGGCGTAAGAGTCGCACTGTCTCACCACTGGGCTATCACAGCTTAGAAAACTTTTATACCTTTAAGCACATTAGTATTAACTTAAAATTAACTTGGACTTGAAATTGATTTCCTAAATCTTACATCATCAATAATTAAAATAAAAAACATATAATGTTAAATTTTTTTAATAAAAACATTAAGAGTGAAAGAAAGTCTATTCCTACGATCTAATTTATTTGATATATTAAAATAACTTTACATACTGATAATAAAAATATGTTAAAAAGGTTTCTGTTTAACGAAGCATATATATATACATTTTATATATTTGAAGGGAGATTCTTTTTTAAGAGAAAAGACTTTTAATCTGATTGTAAACATGTACATTATATTGACACAGATTTCATATACATTTCATGATATGTTATTATATTTTTATATGATTTAGAGGACCAGTGACTCATATTATACATATGGCAAATCTGTAAGCAGATGTGCAATACATTATAATTAATAATAAATTTAGTAACATCTGTTATCTTAGTAAACAGGGAGTAGCAAATGGTAATGTATGATAATGTAAATATTAATAACTATTTTCTTAGACTAGACATATATCAATATCCATACTAATAATAAATGCCGATAGTTGTCTGTCTGTTACACTTTCACAGCTAATTAGCGAAACCAATATTGAAATTATGCATACTTAAAGTTTAACCATCAATGTGACATTACAACATGCTCACACACAGGTCACAGGCCTAAAATGCTTAAATTAGCGCGAACAGAGCAGCGGGTACTACTAGTACATGTTAAATAAAATAAATTTTTGAAATATTTAATTTTTTTATTTCTTATTTTAAATAATTTTCAGGGTTTCCAATGATTAGTAATAAGTACATAAAATTAAATTTAAAATGATTGAAAATCTTCTTACCTTCAATTCTGTTGCTAAACTTCGGAATGTATCCTCAACATTAGTGTTATCTTTAGCTGAGGTCTCCATCACGAACATAATCTCAGGGACATAACGACAGAATGATTTTGGTTCATCGGGCTCCACCTCTCGTTGCTCGATGAGATCACATTTGTTCCCTATTAATGATACTATCACATTTGATGATGTGTAACGTCTCACTTCTTCTATCCATTTTTGTAGAGAGAGGAATGTAGACCTTTTTGTTATATCATATACTGTAACAAAAATTATTGTTTGCTGTTAAGTTATATATCTCGACTTAAACATAACACAACCAGTTTCTATCCAAAAACTACATTCTTTAGTATGAACAATGGTGTTTAGTAAAACTCATGTGAACAGCCTTCCTACCATGCAACTCTTATTGCAACTCAATTGAAGACTTAAACGACGATCGCAAACGGCTTTCTTTTCATACCATGAAGTGTGAATTGTATTGGGGTCATAATGTTTGAAAAGGATAACGTTATATGAACTATAGATAACTCTGTCTCTTTTACTCACATGTTTTCAGAATACATTCCGAACGCTCATTCGGCAATGACTTAAAGTGTGCGTCTTTAGAATGTCATGGTATGTAAACGCAAAACAATTTCATTTACGTCTTCAATTGAGTCGCATTAAGACTTCATAGTAGGCCTGCAGTATATAAAGATGCAGAATATACTCCTTATGAAGTATATAATTTTTTCTCTATTAATACAATAAAATTACTTTGGGACTATTATTTTTGAACTAATTACATAGTAACAAAAATTTTTAAAGTTCATAAACAATGTCAAAATATTATGATAATTAACAACATATTTGACATTGTAGCAGAGCAAAATGAAAAATAAAAGTCTATTTTGTCAAGTCCTTCTCAGTGATAAGGATATCAGTTACAAATTGGTAATTAAAATTGTTAAGAGTCTCTACATGTTTCCCCAATATTGTAATATAGCCTTGTAAACTATTTTCTACTTTTTATGAACTAGAAGAAAGACTTTTGAGACTTTTTGTTTTACAAAGCATTTTTCAATCTACATGTTCATAAACATGACTTTATGTTTCATTGTGTCTTGGTTCATTGGTTTCTGAGACAGTCAGTAAAAACCATAAAACAAAAGTTTATAATTGTAGATACTTTCCCTATTATGTAAATATATTTATATAAAGTAAAAGTATGCACAACACAATAAACGTACCTATAATTACTCCGTTCGCCGACCGATAATAACTTTGTGTTATTGTCCGGAATCTTTCCTGTCCAGCCGTGTCCCATATCTGAAGCTGATTATATTACAATGAAAATGTTATAAAAATATTTTGATATTTTTTCATTAATATTGCTACACACCTTGACCTTTTTACCGTCCACTATTAATGTTTTCATTGAAAAGTCTACGCCTATTGTGTTACCGTGACGCTCTATAAAGTTACCGGACTTCAAGCGCTGCACAATACATGTTTTGCCCGTTCCGCAGTCACCAATAAGAACTATTTTAAATAGATAATCAAATTGTTCGTCTGGAACACTCATTAACGTATTAGGATTGCGGCTACTCATGACGATGAATTAATTAAATATACAAAAAAATCTGTTTATGTTGTTCACTTAACAACCATTTCTGTAAATTTGACAGTCCTACATAAAGATAAAAGTGAACTGTCAATGTTTCAAATTTAACCAATATGACATTTAGGCCTACGCATCATTGTTGCCACCATATAAAATAAATATCACTGTTTTTTAAAAAATATCAGAATCAATTTTACAGTAGCTATTTAAGATTCTTCCAGATACGCTTGATTCATATTGAAATTGTTATTTGGCTGTGAAAAATATGATAAACACAAATATAATTGTTTAAATAAAAGTATTTTACTGGCAAGCACTGAAAAGTTCTGTCATTACAGATTAAAATTTGAAATATACTTGAAATATTTTATATATTTGAAAATTGTATTATTCCAGTAATAATAGTTTGATCTGTGACTGAATATTTTGTTTTTAAATAATTTATACGATTACGTTAGCATACAATTAGCAATTTTTATAATGATTTCTCATTTAGGAAAAGTTATTTTTGTTTTCACAATTGTGTTTACATTTCCTAAGTGCAATGCGATAGAGGTACTTATTTTCACATTGTATAAACTTCATTGTTTTTATAATCAAAGAACCACTATAATTTCTTAGTATAGATTCCAGAGCAATTTCAAAATTCAAACCACACGAACAACTGGGCTGTTTTGGTGGATACGTCAAGGTTTTGGTTTAACTACCGACATGTAGCGAATGTATTGTCGATATATAGAAGCGTTAAGCGGCTAGGTATACCGGACAGTCAAATAATACTAATGATATCCGATGATATGGCCTGTAATCCTAGGAATCCACGTCCAGCGACGATTTTCAACAATGCTCATGAACAAATCAATGTGTATGGTGACGATGTTGAAGTAGACTACCGAGGATATGAGGTAAATAATAGTAATATATTATAGTAATATAGGTTATCTATATGTATAACAGATTCTACATATAAATTATTTAAAAAACAACAGTCATAAAATATGTAATGTTTATCTAGTTTTAATAAAACAGGGACAGCTGTATGGAATAGGTTGTAAGATGAAATATTTGTTGTTATTGTATTATTTTGAAGGCTTTGAAACATTATTCAATTTAAGCCATTTATTTCATTTATTCAGTTAAAAAAATATTGAAGAAAACATAAGTTGACATTTAATATATGACTAAATCAAATTATGATTTTTATGAAATGCATAAACGATTAAATAAACACACACACTACATATATTACACATTACTTTATATGAATACTGCCTTTGTAAAGTTTAAAGCCTTTGAAACCATTCAATTGAAAAAAATTGTGAAGGCATATGATGATATAAGGGTACCTATTAATTAATGTACATTAGATTTATACATAAAAAAATAGCTAACATCAACCACACTTACACATTTATTGTATTATTACACATTTATGTTAAAATGTTGACTGGTGTTATGTAAAGATTCAGATTTTAGCACTAAAAAAAATCACTTAATATTGATTAATTATGCTAATTTAATTACATGTTTTACATGTGTCAAGAAAAGTTTATATTTTTAGAAATATTTTCTTATATTATGTGGCAAGAAATAGATTTTTCTTGAATTCTTTAGGTTTCAGTTGAAAATTTTGTCCGTCTTCTAACTGGTCGTGTACCGCCAGACACACCACGGTCTAAACGTCTCCTGACAGATGAGGGCAGCAATATCCTTATTTATCTCACAGGACATGGTGGAGATGGTTTTCTCAAATTTCAAGATTCAGAGGAAATAACTAGCCAGGAACTTGCTGATGCCCTTGAGCAGATGTGGCAGAAGAGAAGGTAATTTGAAGATAGGTTTGATTTATTACATAATTTAATTTCCATAGTAAATAAATAAATGAAGTGGGAAGCATCTTGCTGGTTTTTATTAGTAAGAGCATCTTTCCTAAACCAATTGTAGCTCCATTATGATTTATTAATTCAGAAGCACTTATAAAAGCCACCTTGAATAAAAAATCTTTTGAATTTGAATAAGTTCTATTAGATAGCAGTTTGAAATATATGCTGATAAAACCTTTTACTATATTTTTTATGTGGATATCCGCATGTAAAAAGAATGTTTATCTTTAAAGTAATTCATATAATGGAATGTAAATTAAGCACACAATTTTTAAAGATTGTTACTATTGGGGTTGATATTATTGGGGTTGGATTCTGCGATCTCATTCTGAGATTCCCTTTGAGAGAGATATAGTATTCTCTATCAACATCACATCTTTTTATTTAGATGTATCAACTATATAACTTATTACAAACATACAGCATATTTTCTGGTAGTCAATCACCTGAGGAATAATTAAAACTTGTATTTTCCAGATATAATGAGATATTTTTCATAATTGATACATGTCAGGCATCATCAATGTATGAAAAGTTTTATTCACCAAACATACTTGCAACTGCCAGTAGTTTAGTTGGCGAAGATTCACTATCTGTAAGTAATTTTGAGTATTGATTTTCTTTGTTAGTTTCACCAATATATTTTTTTTATTTGCATAATTGAATATTATGATTTCATACCAACATAGTGTTAATAAGTAAAACTAACTAATTGCTAGCACCATTTTTTTAGATTATTAAAATTGACTAAAAATTTATTTGAAAAAATAATTATTATATGCGGGTTTTTTAAGAAATTTTCTTTCACCATAAAGTGCTTTAAGGATTTTAAATATCGAGCAGATAAGTTTTTTTTTATAGAAACTCAATCGCCTGTCCTGAGAACCTATCCTCAGGATGTTATTGTTGCCTAAAAAGCTATATGTCGTGAAGACCTATCAATATATAAACCAATCAAGACCAATCAAACCAATTAATATATAAAAGTAAAAAAATAAAGTAACAGCCTGTTACTATGCCCACTGCTGGGCTAAGGCCTCCTCCCTCCGTTTTTTTTTTTTTGGAGAGAAGGATTGGAGCTAAGACCTACCACGCTGCTCCAATGCGGATTGGTAGGTTACACATATCCCTAGAATATTCTAGAGATATGTAGGTTTCCTCACGATGTTTTCCTTCACCGAAAAGCGTGTGAGAAATTGCAATTATCAATTAGACACATGAATTTTTAATAGAAAAACTCATTGGTGCCTGCCCGGATTTGAACTCGTGTTCCCCTTGAAAGAGTCGCACGGTCTCACCGCTAGGCTATCACAGCTTCATTTCATCATATCACTGCCATTAATATATATAATATAATAATAAGCTGACCCGCTGAACTTCGTAACGCTTAACTGTGGATTCTTAGAAAAAAAATATTAATATTTATTTTCATTAATTCTACTATTCGGGACACCATGTCAGATAGTAAGGTAGAAAAAAGATAAAAGAAAGTTGATAAGTCAACAATTACATGTCAAAAGATAAAAATTATAAAACACTTTAAATTTCTTTTTAATAGTCACTAAAATATCACAATGAAAGTTACAATTTCGGATATAATATTTATTCAATAATAACGTCACTTCCGGTATCTCTCCACTAAAAATTAAACTTTATGGTATGGTATTAAAGTTCAATTTGACTTAAAAGTATTCATACGAATCCTTTGTATGAGAATATAGAAAAGTGTTATTTTGAGACTTTTTCAGTCAATTTTTTAAAATAGTTTTTAGAAAGCAAATCCAACAAAATCTTAGCTAAACATAACATTTAATTGTTTGAAATAACAGTGTTACATTAACTTATTTATTAATTATTTTTGTAAATTTCATTTTAAGTAGTTTTAGGTTATTTTGCATGTGGCGTTTGCCTTTAATTAGTTTTACATTTAGACTTAGTTTTGTTTTACAATAGAATATAGATTTTAATGATATAAATGTTAAAGCTGTCGGTGAACCTAATAATTTTTTTAAAGAATTAGCGACATCGGTTCAGCGAATCTCGAGATTTGCACTTAGCAACACATTCAGCGATTCATTTTTATATTATACATTTAATAATACTTATAAGTATTATAGGTTTTTTTGTTTTTTTTTTATAGCATCATGTCGATTCGGCAATTGGAGTTTACATTATAGACCGATACACTTATTATGTGTTGGAATTCTTAGAGAATGTTCATCCTAACAGTAAAAAGAGTATGTCAGAATTTGTGAGTATTATTTTAAAGCATTAATAGATATTTTATTGATACTCGTTATAAAAAAATCTGCGGACATTAAAATCGCAAAGCCTTATCGTGGAGTCTATCTCCTGATGATGCTTCGATTGCGGGGCGAAACGATTGTTGAGTTTGTGATAGTGAAGGTGTGTAGTGCATGTTTTACGAATCCTGCATGAAATCGGTCATGAAAAAACGGATAGTCCACTATACATTTAGCATTATATATATTTTCTATTGAGCTGTGTTAGCCCAGTGGTGAGACCGTGCGACTCTTAAGAGACGAACATGGGTTCAAACCCGGGCAGGCACCTATGAGTTTTTCTATTAAAACTTATGTGTCTAATTGATATTTGCAATTTATCACACGCTTTTCGGTGAAGGAAAACATCGTGAGGAAACCTGCATATCTCTAGAGAATTCTGTTGATATGTGTAACCTACCAATCCGCATTGGAGCAGCGTGGTAGGTCTTAGCTCCAATCCTTCTCTCCAGAAACGGAGAGAGGAGGCCTATTCCCAGCAGTGGGATATTAACAGGCCGTTACTTTACTTTGCTTTATATTTTCTATTTACTTTATCGCTGATTATAGCAAATTGATTTTATTATTACATTTGTATTATGGATCTCCGCAAAGTAACGCCTAATTCTATAAATTACATACAGTACCTGTAATCCGTGGAATAGATTTTGAGAAAACTGATCACATATCAGTAGAGAGAGAGCTTTCTTTTTTTATTTTAGCTCGCAGTGTGTCCAAAAAGCGCTTGTCTTTCAACGGTCGGCGTTCGCAGAGATTTGTTTAAACGGGATCCGAACAAAGTGCCCATAACAGATTTCTTTGGATCTGTAAGACCAGTTATTATTACGACAGATCCGATTGACATTCAGGAAATACCAAAGAGGAAGAAAACTGTATCATTGTGAGTAATATTCACACATAACTAATTGTTCATAAAGAAAAAGCTAATATTAATAATAATAATATAAATACTTTATTGCACAAAAGACAATATAACAGATACAGAAAATCTCAATAATAATTTTAAGTAGTGCATAGGCGGCCTTATTACTAATAGTAATCTCTTACAGGAAACCTTACTTAAGAAATAAACTGAGACAAGGAGTATAAAGAACGGTGCACAAAGTATTTATTAATAAACATACATACATTCTAATAATTACACTAATACATATTTAAATAATTATACACTTATACGTACATCAATATTTATTCATACATAGATACATAAATATAGTCTTTAAAGCTAATATTATCTATGAAAATGTATTCTTTCTATTTTTATACTTTGTCTGCTCACAAATAACCTTTCTTTATTAATTTGTTCTAGTTTTCATTTTTTTGGTATTAGAAACAATTTTCTATTCTAGCAATAGTTCGAACAAAGCCCGCGTAAAATTGCTGCTAAAGTTAGTTTTCCTCTTAGAAATATATATAGATTTATTTGTTATGATTTAATGCCATTTAAGGTCTTAGATCAAATATAAATCGTTCAAGTAGAAATCGATGTAACTACGTTTCATGAAGGAACTGTTCTATGGGCGTCATTTTTAAATTGAAAAATAAAATGTACAGACAGATCAAAATAAATATTAATTGTATTTAGGCAGTATTGCAATACACTATTTTAGCTGTTTAATTGACGCCGCCATTATTATTAATAAATATAAAATACACAACTAAAAGTAAAAAAAAGTAAAGTAACAGCCCGTTATTATGCCCACTGCTGGGCTAAGGCCTCCTCTCTCCGTTTTGGACAGAAGGATTGGAGCTAAGACCTACCACGCTGCTCCAATGCGGATTGATAGGTTACACATATCCCTAGAATATTCTAGAGATATGCAGGTTTCATCACGATGTTTTCCTTCACCGAAAAGCGTGTGATTAATTGCAATTATCAATTAGACACAAGTTTTTTGATAGAAAAACTCATTGGTGCCTGCCCGGGGTATGAACCTATGATCGTCCCTAGAGAGTCGCATGGTGTCACCGCTAGGCTATCACAGCTATATATTATTAAATACATACCTACTCATCATCATTCTCCTGCTCTTATCCCACTTTGGGGTCGGCACAACGTGTTACGAACATGTTCTCATATGATTTGGCTACGTATCCTACGACCGGCCGCTTGCCTCACGTCAACTTACCTTAGTCGCCTTTTACGACACCTCGGTAAAAAATGAGGGTGGTCTATTCTATGCACCCGGCTACCACACGGCATTTACCTTAGTCGCCTTTTACGACACCTCGGTAAAAAATGAGGGTGGTCTATTCTATGCACCCGGCTACCACACGGCATTTACCTTAGTCGCCTTTTACGACACCTCGGTAAGAAATGAGGGTGGTCTATTCTATGCACCCGGCTACCACACGGCATTTACCTTAGTCGCCTCTTACGACACCTCGGTAAGAAATGAGGGTGGTCTATTCTTCTCAGCTGGATACCACACGGAACATACCTTAGTCGCCTCTTACGACACCTCGGTAAGAAAGGAGGGTGGTCTATTCTATTCTACCGGATACCACACGGCACATACCTTAGTCGCCTCTTACGACACCTCGGTAAGAAAGGAGGGTGGTCTATTCTATTCTACCGGATACCACACGGCACATACCTTAGTCGCCTCTTACGACACCTCGGTAAGAAATGAGGGTGGTCTATTCTATTCTACCGGATACCACACGGCACATACCTTAGTCGCCTCTTACGACACCTCGGTAAGAAATGAGGGTGGTCTATTCTATTCTACCGGATACCACACGGCACATACCTTAGTCGCCTCTTACGACACCTCGGTAAGAAAGGAGGGTGGTCTATTCTATTCTACCGGATACCACACGGCACATACCTTAGTCGCCTCTTACGACACCTCGGTAAGAAATGAGGGTGGTCTATTCTATGCAGCCGGATACCACACGGAACATACCTTAGTCGCCTCTTACGACACCTCGGTAAGAAAGAAGGATGGTCTATTCTATTCTGCCGGATACCACACACACAAATACATACCTACTGGTAAATGCATATAAGTATAATTGGGTAAAAATATATGTAATTTTTCAATGTATTTTCTTTCCGGACAGAAGGGTTTGAAATCCTCTATCCCCTCCCCAATTACACCCCCTTGCACCTCGCTGCCGGTGCACCCAGATTTATATATTTGTGTATTATTTTTGAACAGGTATTATTTTGGTTACAGAAATAAAACCAAAGTATTAGAGAGAAGAGAATACCTACCTCAGTTTCCGATGCATCTAGTCAAATCTACAGCGTAGTACAATTAATATAACAATTATTTAAAGTATTAAATATTAGTGTTTATTATATGGTTGTTTTATTGTATTTTATTATTCCCTAATTTAAAGGAGTTGCGAGTTATTTAGGGGTTTCGGTGGTGTAGTGTATGTGGGTTGACATGTGTGTATCTTACCTTGTATACTAATAATCAAGACACATACATGTATATCCTCACACTAACTCACACTAACTCACACTAATACTAATGTACAAAGAAAACATAACACTGTCTCAAGCGCACACACGTTTAGTACACCTTTGGTGAGAGTGGACGAGTAGTGACATGTTGTTACTTGTAGTGCATGTTTGAGCCTGTGCTATATTCATACAAAATTAGTCTATATTAATAAATCGATCTAGCTAGGCTTAATTTAAAAAAATGTCGTTTTATCCCTGTTTTCACGCATTGAAAAACTGCTAAAACATAAATAGAATACAAAGGTTAATTTTGCTGTCATTTGTAAAGTTTGTAACAGTTCAGTGTGGAACTAGCGGACTAATGAATTAAAATAACCCAGATCGAGTCCCAGATATCACCTGCCCTACCTTGTTTTTTTAAAAAAAAATTTACTGCATTTTTTTAAAAGATATATCTTTAATAAACAAGTATCGAAATGAAAATGAAAGTAATGAATTATTAATAAGCAATCTTGTAAATCAGAAATTTTGGCAGACAAAAGACTGAAAAAGGGAGAAATGGTTATTTAATTACTATAACCCGATTATGGAAGAAAACAGCTCTATATCATCTCATATACCATATTAATGTTAAAAGATGTCCGTTTGTCTGTTCTTAAGGATTTGTCTCTCACAGCTAGAACAATGATGAAATTTAGTTTAATCGAAGTCATATACAGGGCATATAGAATACCAATTTCCTGTTTTTTCTTATTCACCGGAAAATATAACATAAAGGAAAGAAAATCTTGTTTTTCTGGAACAAGGAAAAAATACATTGCATAATAATGCAATGTATTTTTTCCTTGTTCCAGTGGGCATGTAATCGATTAAGTTGGCGCAAACCATGTGTCCTGTGAATATTTCACAAATTTGGATTTTAGTCGTAGTCTTTACATACCCTAAGAATTATATTAAAGTTCCTTAAGTTTAGGTAAGGGCCTAATAAATTGTATTTATTAATTAAGCATATACGTTGAAATTAAAAAAAAAAGGTGTAAAAACGATATTTTTCCTTTACACTTCTATACTAATATTATAAAGAGGAAAGATTTGTATGTTTGTTTGTATGTGTGTATGTTTGTTACGTTTTCACGCAAAAACTACTGGACCGATTTCAAAAATTCTTTCACCATTGGAAAGCTGCTTTTTCACTGAGCAACATAGGCTATATGTCATTTAAAAAAAATAGGGATCTCTAATAAAATTGTAATAAGTTGGGAAAAATTTAGTCGTAAACACCTTTCATCGCGTGCGCTGCGGAAGCTATTGATGATAGAACAAAAATATGTTCTACAGTATTATAGAACGTGTCAATATTCATAAAAAAATCCGCGATACCATATGTCTAACAATTATAGGTATGCCAATATAACTACTTTTTTATATTGTAAAAATTGATGAAATTGCCGACAATAATCAAACCATTTTATTCATATCTCTGTATTAATCCTTATCCCATTAAATGATATTGTATTAACTATTTCAATACCTGTAAAATACTTTTTAAATTATTAAAATCCGACATCCCAATCAAAAGATATTGCGAATTTAAGAATCTAAATCGAAAGAAAATAATTCCATAACAAATTCATTGTAGCGACCGTTATAACAGGGCCTGCACTTGGTGAGTTAGCTCTTATTCCAAGAATACTAATGATACCCATTTTTTATAATTAAATAATCTTACAAAATAAATCTAGTCCGACTTCATAGACTTTCCAGTACCACGAGATCTGTATGGACGCGGGTGAAACCGCGGGGCTTTGCTAGTATTCTATAAATAAGAAGCAATTTTTTGAAAAGTCAGCTCATTTAATCTTTTACAACCACTCGTCACAATGGCTTAACTATCTGAAGGAGGCTGTATTTGAAACATCTCACAAAAGTATAAATTCAAAAAGCTACTTTGGTTCGGGTGATAAGTGCTGATCTTCAACTCTCATTTATATTTTATAGGCAGTCCATTTTTTGTCTTAATTTAAGGATAAGATTTGTTTAACCGTATCTCTCAGTTGACGTGACTTAATTCGAAAGTTGTTATCACCTCTTACCCGGCGCCCATACCTGGGGATAAAACCCGCGAACATACACGTGTTCTCACTTTCCACCAATACGGCTTGAGTGATATAAGTTGTGAAATAAAACAACAACCTGAATTAAACTCATATTTATTCTCTATAAGTACTAAGAATAAAATTTCCATTAACATCACGTAACACAACCGTTTCTATAGTTGGGAATCAACATTATAGCAACAACACGCACGCTCTCAAATTGATATGAGATCAAAATCTAGGACTATAGCACCATTTCAGTTACTGTCTAGGCCATTCTTTTTTGGTCTAACATTCTTTCCATATAACTATAAATGTCAACCGCCTTGGTACGAGTTTACAAAATTTTCGATTACAACAAAAGATTTCTGTTTTTCTACATAATTTAAATTTACTGGAAACGGTTCATAATGTATTAAGTAAAGTTAAAAACTTTTAATGTAATGGAAAATTATGTATACTCGTACTTAAAGTGAGGGACAATATGTACAGTCTGCGACGCAAATATGTTAACTGTCAATAAAAAAATATATAGTTATTGCTTATATAGCGGGGATCGGCAACGGTCGCTCGTGAACCACCCGCAGCTCCTCCGATGCAAAGTTGTGACTCTAGAGTTCTATATTATTTATGCGCATGGAAATATAAATTTTATCTACTCTGATACTATAATACGAAGATTATAAAACTGAAAACAAAATTCTTATGACAAACATTACGTACAGAACAAAAATAAAAAATTAAAAAGTTTTATTACGATACAGGTCTTGTATGGACACCTGTATCATAATATAACTTTTTAATCATAACGATACACCTATACAACTTCCAGCTGGACCAAGGAAGTTAAACCTCTACCTTAAAAAAAAGGTTTCAATGAATGGGTCCGCGGCGACGCAACACGCATGCGCAATCGATATTTGCACCTTGGCGCCAATATATGGCATTTAAATAATATTTTCAATATTTAAACGAAGTTTAGTTTTGTTTGTAAAAAAATAAGTTTTTGTGTAAAACATATCTGAGAGCGGGGATAGTGGTGATTGTACACCACCAGATATTCTGAAAGCTGCGTCAAACATGACCGTGAACCTGTTGCCGACGAAGCTAGGAGCAACTATATTAAATGTTACCACGAGTTCATGGAATGGAAAATGAATATTCAGAACAAAAATTGTTATTATATTCAGCGTTTTATTTGCAATATTGTTTTACGTATTATAGTATGAGAGTAGATAAAGTAGTGTATGATACTGTACATAACTTGGTCTTATAACACGAGTGTTATAAGAACCCTATTATGCAACAGTATCATAATCTACTATACTAATACTTTACTGAAAACGTTTTAGTTTAAAAAATATCCATAACCAATGGTCTAATTGATGAAAAAATGCTACAATAACTGTCTGAAAAAATATTTGTACAATATTTTTTAAGTTACAGTCAAAATATAAATAATACCAAATAAATTAACATGTTTTTAAAGCGTACGTTTAACTTACGAAGTTCCAACCTTCAAAGTTTTGGTACATCTGCTATATTTTTGGATATTTTTTTATTAGTAAAAATAATTATATAATTTCAAACAATGAGTATATTGACAGTTCTAATATATTTTACACAAATCCACTTTACAAATTCAATAACATCAGTTATAGTACCCGGCATTAAATAATGCACAACGATGTTTAAATCGATGTGCATTATTTTTTGCCGGGTACTATACGCTATTTGTATTGAAGCGGTATTAATTTTATATGTAAATGGAATCGTAAGTGGATGCAGATTGCCCGTGCTGACTGTACTATAGAATATCGTAGTATACTACAAAAGAAAAGTTGATGAACAATTATTATGGTGTTATATACATTTATAATTTACAATATAAAAGCTAAATTATAGGTGTAACAGAAATTAATATAATTTATTTAATTTAATCGCACAATCGATCAATTTAACATTATATTACTTACTTTACATATGTATCTCTATAAGCAAATAATAGTTAATATTATAAAATGATTTTGGATTTGTATCTTTAGCTTTATACTGTCGTATAAATCACACCAGAATGATCTTTTAAAACTTTGTTTTTTTTAAATCCAGTGTTTCAAATTCAAATTCAAATTCAAAATATTCTTTATTCAAGTTAACTTGTAAACAAGTGTTTTTGAATCGTCAATACTCGTATTGTCGTTTTGTATGTAATATTTCAGTTAAATATTCTTAAATTGTATTATTGTATTGTAACTTGATTTATGGAATAATTTTTGAAAATAAACTCATAATTTTAATGAAATCAAAATTTTAAGGCCACTGGATAGTTACATTTTTTATATTAGGCTCATTACACACGATTTAGTAAGGTTTTAGACAGCTAGTCATAATTTGGTTAAATTTGTGGTACTTATCATAAGATTTTTATACTACAAACCTACAACGAAATCAGCCCAAAACCTAAAACGCAAGCCAACGCGTTTAAAAAAATCGACTATAAACAGAAAGTAAATAAGACTTACTGTCTACATAAAAATTCATGTTTGTTTGTATGTCTTTTATAAACTCCGAAATGTTTGGACCGATTTTAATGAAATTTTCAGACAATCATTAGAGTCATTCTACTATTCTCCATCGGATGATCCTATAAAGGTAGGTGGCGATCGGAGCATTTTTTTAACTGATGAGTTCTGTTTCAAGGGTAATTCGAAACCAAAATGAGCCACAGCAATGCGTGGTCGGTCAGCTCGTATTAAATAAGTAATTAACAACTCTATTGCCTAATAGACGTACGAGTGGCTACCCAAACATGGTTTGAAGGAGCTGTATATATACTTTGTGCTGTATGATACTTTATACAGAACCTTGCTTAGAAAAAAAATAAAATTTGTATACTCACAATCTTATAAACATTAGCACATTTATAAATCAACTTAAAATTAAAATAAATTTCTCTATATCAACTACCATGATACTTTTATTGAATAAAGTATTATTTTGTCTTTAATAGAAATAAGGCAAGTACTAAAATAAAGTTAAAAAATAAATTGCTTTATTTATACATTGGATTTTTTATTACTCAATTGCAATTACTAAGTGGAGTCTGTACGATATGTTTTCACTTCAATTCTCTTTTCTACAATTGCATCATAAAGATTTAGATATTATTATTTAAAATTGCACAGAAGACATTTTAGAAATTATGCGTAACTCATGTTTACCAAAAATTATCGTAACATAAAACTATAAAAAAATATGACAACTTAAGATCCGGTTCGAGAAACTTTACGCGTTATTTGACTATATTTTTAACAAGAAACGTATCCTTAGCAAGCTCAAAATTGTATAACGACTAGTCATTTATCATTTATTAAAAGGTTTTATGGTGCATCATATCATATTTTTTTCAGAAACTCATCAAAAATAATGTAAAGCCGAATAACTATTATTATTATGATTAAAAAAATAATACCTATGAAGTCATTTATATTTTGTATACTAATTTTGTACTCATATTTTGTGATTATTATTATTTGATTAAACACTTACACATATTACGAATTTACTGATCATTTCAACATATACCGGCCTCAATTCAAAACCTGCTATGAAATAGTGCTTTAGTAGTAATATTCAAACAACTCTCATGCAAATATCATATATGTATGCTTGAACTTTATTATGAATATTTGATATTATTCTTTAATATATTTAAAATGTACATATCGCACGCTTAGTATTAAAGTTATCGAATTTAAAATTAGGCTATATAAGTTAGAATAGTTATTTCAATGTCATCTATGAGATCATGCTACGAACTATTAAAAAAACTAGTTTTCTTTTTTTCCAAGTTATGTGTCTTTATAACACTCACACACAATTTCCCACAAAACAATCGGATCAGTAGGCCTACCATGAACTTTTAGAAAACGATTCAATTCAAAGTCAGTACAAAAGTAATAATAAAATTATTTTGCTATAATCCGCGATACAGTAAATAGAAAATATATAGAGTAATATAACAGAACTAACTACTTTGCTATAATCCGCACGGGTTAGGTGAATGCATGCAAAGCCAATGTGTATGAAGCAGGCAAAATCTACGTACCTTATACACGCAGGACAAGCCACCACATGCACCCCAAGGCGCAATTCACCAGCAACAACGCACACAAAAGCAGCACATACACCCACCACCACAATCTCGACGATCGTTTCGCCCCGAAACCGAAGCATCATCAGGAGGATAGGCTCCACGACAAAGCACACGACACACGACACGCAGTACGATTTTTGTCGTGGAGCCTATCCTCCTGATGATGCTTCGGTTTCGGGGCGAAACGATCGTCGAGATTGTGGTGGTGGGTGTGTGTGCTGCTTTTGTGTGCGTTGTTGCTGGTGAATTGCGCCTTGGGGTGCATGTGGTGGCTTGTCCTGCATGTATAAGGTACGTAGATTTTGCCTGCTTCATACACATTGGCTTTGCATGCATTCACCTAACCCGTGCGGATTATAGCAAAGTAGTTAGTTCTGTTATATTGCTTGTAATATGGAATTCCGCAAAGTAACGCCTGCTTCTATAAATCATTTAATATATAGAGTGTTAAATGTATAGTGGACTATCCGTATTTTAAATACAGTGTAGCGTAGTAAGTATAGTGGACTATACATTTAACACTATATATATTTTCTATTTACTGTATCGCGGATTATAACAAAATAATTTTATTATTACTTTTGTATTATGGATCTCCGCAAAGTAACGCCTAATTCTATAAATTATTCAGTCAAGTCAGTACCTAAATCGAATCGCTTTCTTTTCGTACCATGAAATGTGTTTGAAATGGAAAAAGTTATATAAACTATAGATAACTCTGTCTCTTTTACTTAAATGTTTTTAGGACAAGTTAGACAAAACAGTTTAGTTTACGTCTTCAATTGAGTGGCGATAAGAGATCACGGTAGGCCTGCTGGTCACTTTAATTAAGCGTGCGCTATATAAGTGACATATTTGAATGTTATATCAAAACTTAGCTGCAAGAATACTTAGTTTTCAAGGTACTAACGGCAACAGTGCACTTTTTTGCTTAACGCATTCAGAAATATGGAATATTAGATTTCTTTAAAACATTTTTAATAAGTGATAGGTTAACTTGACGAGGAAACTTCGGAAGCGATTGTGTAGGTTAAGATGAAACGCAATTAGGTACTTGAAAATATGAACTTTCTAATGGATCACAGAGCTGTGATAGCCCAGCGGTGAGACCGTGCGACTCTTTCGAGGGGAACACGAGTTCAAACCCGAGCAGGCACCAATGAGTTTTTCTATTAAAACTCATGTGTCTAATTGATAATTGCAATTTATCACACGCTTTTCGGTGAAGGAAAACGTCGTGAGGAAACCTGCATATCGCTAGAGAATTCTGGAGATATGTGTAACCTACCAATCCGCATTGGAGCAGCGTGGTAAGTCTCAGCTCCAACCCTTCTCTCCAGAAAAGGAGAGAGGAGGCCTTTGCCCAACAGTGGGATTGTAACAGGGCTACTTTACTTTTACTAATGGATCACATCTCTACATCGTCCCTTATTACCGATAATCGAGATAGCAATTTTGCAATGGTCTCAACGAATTCTCTCGGTAGTACGTGAATTTATTTTCCTAGGACAGATCATCATGATGTCGATTGACTTGAAGGCTTTTAGTCGTACATAATGCCATTCCTTCGCATTATTTGATCGAACTATATAAACATGGCGAAATATTATTTATTAATTGAAGTGAAAACTTTTTAACTTAACATAACTTTTAAAAATTTGTGTTGCGTAGTGCACTTCTTTTGTAAAGGTTAAACTCACGTTAGAACATGTTTCCTAATCGAAAATTTGTACGAAGGAGGGCGAGTAGATCGCCGGTGCAGTGTAGGAGAGGAAGTATCCCCTACTTTCTACCACGCGAAATTGTACACCTGCGCCTGCTGTTTTGTTAAGGCGGTGCAGGGCACTTTCGCGAAATAGATTGTCGTGTTTGTGTACGATAGCGCAATAAATTATAGTACTTTTCTACTGATAATTATAGCAATTCGTGCAAAATTGTTCCTTAACCATTGCAAAATATGAAAAATGCACAACGTTAATATTCAAGTTTTCACTTCTGCAGGCACTCCCGGAGTGCAATCCAGATTTTTTATTTTGAAAGGACTTGTTCGATTGAACCTATTTAAATATTTTAGTGGTAAAGGCAATGAAGATTTTGAAAAAGTTTATTATTAGTGTATTCGAAGGGAATAAAAATCATTATCACTTAAACTAGCAGGACTTTTATAATAACTATACTTTAAAAATAGTTTTCCATATAACTTTGTTCTTTAGGTTTAATGTATTGATATCTAATTGGTTTTTTTTTAACAGTTGCAATATATTTTTCTTTATTATTAGCATTCAACGATAATATTTTTTTTAATTTTTAATTTATTTACTTGATTATGATAGATGGTAACAAATTTAAATGATTATTTTATAAAACATTAACTTACATGCAATGTATTGCACGATTATCTTTAATTTATTAATATTGTAAACCTACACGGAAGCACTAATAAACTTTTTATCATATTAAAATAGAATATATTGTAAAATATAGTATTTTCTAATACCCATATTTTTTAAATTACCTAATATTATTATGAAATTACTATAATATTATATTACACGCAACAACTTCAAATATTTACACAGAATTCAAAATATAAGATTACTTGTTATGTCACTAGGTTATAAATAATTCAATATAATAAATACTGTAGTCAATTTTATAAAATATAAGACGTCATAAACTAAAATATTTATATTACGCACGCTTAGTATTTAAGTGAACGAAAAATTAGGCATAATTGAGTTAAATACATTGTAACCCTTATTTCAATAAAATCTATGATATCACGCCACGAAAACATAAGACACATGATATCATAGACTAGTGTGTTCTTGCTCTTATCATTTTTTTTTTTCGAACTGACTGTATGCTGTTAGCCCTAATGGCTTTTACAGCGTCACCGGGCGGGACTGGCGAGCGCAGAAGCATCGCCGAGGTTGTGCTCCTATCATAAACTAGTGTTCTTGCTCTTTCAAGTTACGGGTTTTAATACTGTCTTTAACAGTTTGTAGATGCTACGCTACGTTTTACTGCAATTTGCCACAGACAATTTAATTAGGTCACTTTCATACGAAGCGTGCGCTTTGTAAGGTTACGTTAGTAAGGAATAAATTTGGAATAAAATAAAAATGGATACATATCGAAAAATCGAGTGAAGCATTTTTAAGTACATACTTTTGAAGGTATTAGAAGCTTTATGTAAGATTAAGTCGAACAATAAAATTCAACAATGACGTTCAACTTATTATTTTAAATCTGTATGGAGATTTGGATTAGTTCAAATCTCTGTACTTAGGTATTTGATAAGTAAAATTCGTAATTACTTCGATTTCATCCATTTTTCAGTTTTTTTAATCTATTCTCTGAGATTTTTCAAGCCTATACTAGCCATGGCGTCCTACAAAAGGTAACTCTCAAGTTAAGTATCATTTTAATCATCAATAAAAGGTCTCTAGGATTTGGGAAGATCTCTTTGTTCATGATTGCCAATATGCCATAATTGGTTTGTAAATCTAATAACCTAGTAATAGAAAAGAGGTTAACTGTATCTTAACGGTACAGTTAACAGATCTGCTAAAGTCGAAAAAAGTTAAGTTTTCTTAACATCAATGCGTTGGTAATCCTCATTTTTATAAGGTTATTGAATTTATGGGATTCAAATATAAGCTGGAGAAAGGTTGCTGAGGAATAATTTTGACGTTCCCAGTGTTCATTGTTGCTGGTAGTGAGGTGGTAGAGGCTTTATACGTACTGTGTATTTGGGCCCTCATGAAAAGCTGCATATGGTAGCATATTAGGATTCTAGATGATGTAAGTTCGGCTTTGCAGGTATTGCGTCTATATTGAATGAGACCGAATGTGCCAGGAAGGCAAATGGCCATTGATAATAATCTAACATATGGGACAGTTAGAAACACGTTCGTCCGTCCCTAAAGTAACTTTATACTTGTGTTATGAGTGACAGGGAACTGGTAAATATATAATTTTAAATGTTTACTTAAAAAAAATACAGCCAGACTCGAAGAACGAACAAATTGTTGTTAGAAAATGTTCACCCTCGGTGGAAATCGAACCTGCAACCCCAGGCAGGTAGGATCACTGCCACGTGCTCCAACGAGCCAGTTTTTACCAAAAGTATGTAGTATATGTATGCAGTAAAATACTAAAATGTAGATTTCAAAGTACAATCTAGACATTGTATTTATAAAAATTACAGAAAATTATTCTAAAATTATGCAAATTTTCAATACGGAAACATGTTTTATGTATGTATTGTGCAAAATTATAATTTAACGCTTAAAATAATGCATAAATAAAAATATAACAAATAAAATCATAACAAAAAAATGTATGCGCCTGATTTGCAATTGAAGCACTGTCAAAACGACTAGGTAAAAATATCCTTAATCTAACAATAATGGGTTAAAATAAGAATAAGAATTGCACTATTAAATTTACAATGGCTATATAACATATAATAAAAAAATTACTTTCTATAGTTTGCATAAATGAACATTACACTGTTAACTCATAGTAAATTTATAGATTCTACGACACCATAGCAATGCCAAAATACGAATAATGTCTATGTGTCAAGCAGATAAAAAAGTAAATACCACTTTGTACGTATATATGGTATTTTTTATTCTACGACCCAAAGGTTTATATTATTATATTATAAAAAATTTATATAGATCAAGTAAAGAATTGTATTGTATTGTAATAAATTTGATATTTTTTAAGTTGACAATATATTAAATAAATCCTAAATATTCTTAAACATTACTTTGCGGTACTTTGCACGTTTATTTACGTAAAATTAGAAATATATGTCATTTATCAACAAATCGAGAACAGTTATCTTCGTTTATCGCATCTTATACTTCCTTCAGTTAAGATATAATAAAACATAAACCTTACATAGCAACCGATCGATAAAATGGCATTGTACAATCAGTCTTTCCGATATTTTTATCATCAATCACCTTGTCGCGCTTTTGTAGCGTTAACATAAAGCATTCATATTGTTGATTTTACGCGTTCATCCGTGGTTGCTGTCATCCTTCTGAATTATTTCGTAATAGCTATCTATTGTATAGTTGAATAGCTGAAAGTCGTACCTGAAAATGAATATTTTTTTAATTTCAATAATTTTTGTGCATAAGACTATACATAATTATAAAAAGATTGGCGATATACATATAAATAAATATAAATATAAATATATGGGACATTTACACACACGGTCATCCGTCCCCAAAGTAAGTAACTTAATACTTGTGTTATGGGTGACGGACAACTGGTAGATATACTACATATATAAGTTTAAATACATACTTAAATACAAATACACACCCAGGCTCGAAGAACCAACAATTTGTTTATAGAAAATGTTGGCCCTCGGCGGGAATCGAACCCGCGACCCGCGGAGCTGAAGGCAGGGTCACTACCCACAGCGCCAACGGGCCAGTCAATATATAATAGACAAAGTAGGAACTGACATAAACTTGCGGTTCCTGCTTTGCGCCTTACAAAAGTATGTAAGTTCTTTGTGGATTTCGGTATAAGATTGTATAATAAAATTACAATCGATTTTAGCTTTGCCATTGTAGCAGTTTGAAAACACCGTCAAAAAGGCAGAATACAGAAAGCCTACTTACTATACTATTGAGGATTACTTAGACGATAAGAATGCGTGGACATAACTACTCTTTGACCTTGTACCAGACGGTAATAACTAAATGTAACTAGTGATAATTTATACATTATTTTACATATTATTTTTATTTTTAATAATATTTATATTATTTTACATATACAAAGAGCAACCGAGTTTCTTGCTGTTTCTTCTCGAACCAACTTTCCGAACCAACGGTAGACTTGACGATTCCAAAGCACTTGTTTACAAGTTTACTTGAATGAATAATATTTTGAATTTGAATATAATAATTAAGATCAGATCTACCCACGATTTCGTTTGCCAGGACTAAAGTCCCATTCCATATCTTTCTCATGCGATTTTTAGTATGGAGATAGTTCATTTAACGTGAAAGGCATACAAACTCATTTTCACATTTATAATATTATATGGAACAATCATCCGCCCCTAAAAGTAAACAATTTAGTACTTGTGTCATGACTCAAAGACAGTTGGGATTTTAAAAAAATATATACAAATATTATTATAAATACATACTCAAATACAAATACACCCAGACTCGAAGAACAAACTTTTTTTTAGAAATTGTTGGCCGCGAAAATCGAACCCACGGCCCTCGCAGCTAATGACAGGTCACTGACAACTGCGCCAACGGGTCAGTCAAAATTTGGATGAAAGCCTTTACATAGTGAAATTTAATTTTTCTTTTCAACCGACAAGTATTAAATTCTATAATCGTGCTTCCTAAGGGATTTCCACACCTTGCTGCTGTTGGATATAACGTCTGTTTTGATGGTTGTCTGTACATGTAATGGGGTCTGCCAACACTGTATGGTAACATCTCAGAATTCCAACGTCATTCAGGAGAATTCTAGGATATTTTTTATGTGCCAACTCAAATTGGACCATGGGGTTGGTTTCATCCTTCTGTAAGTTGGCGGCGTTAACCTAGAGCATAGGCCTCCAATCTCCAGCACAGTCCCTCTGTGATACAGTTAATAGCTTGCTATTTACGTATGCAATTATTATAGAGGATAAAACCACCGAGTAGTATCCGGCTGAGTAGAAACGATCACCCTCATTTCTTACCAAGGTCTCGCAAAAGGTGATTAAGGTAAGATGACCTTGCCATGTGGTATCCAGCTGAGTAGAATAGACCACCCTCATATCTTACCGAGGTGTCGTAAAAAGCGAGTAATGTAAGATGACGTCAGGCTAGCGGCCAGTGGCAAAGTAACATTCCGAAGTAACAACATGTTACATACATGTTGAATCGACCCCACTAAGAGTGGGATAAAGGCAGGAAAATGACGATGAGAGGATAAAATTTTATTTTTTTACGGCTGGCGTAAAACTTACTTGTACAAATTGTAAAGGCCATCAAGTTGAGATTTCTTGAGTCGCGAGTATAAATGGTTAATGTTATGCAAAGTGTTCGTTCCTTTACCACTGTTCCGCCACTCCGGCTTGATTACCTCCTGCAGCCGCGCCATTTGGATCAAGAATCGCTGATCTTCCTGTGAAGGTAAACACCATAGAGTTATTACACTAGAGTAAGGGAACCAGCCTTAATCGTGTCTATAGAAAAAGTACCTAAATGAGCTTATCCTTATATTGCCTATGAAGATTGGATCAAATTTGTTGATGGAAAATTTCAAACTAATTTTTCTGTTGATTAAAGGAACAAACGTTTTGAAGATGTGCTAAAAAATGTTCAAAGTATTTAAATTAAAACCCATGAATATACTATATGCTCTGCGTATGTGTGATTAGACAAAGATAAATATGGTTTTCTCATCATCCGTACTTTTAGGCACAATAAATAAATATGTATATTGTACAATTACACACACGGTCGTCCGACCCCAAAGTGAGTAACTTAATACTTGTGTTATAGGTGACGGACGACTGGTAAATATACTACATACATAATTTTAAATACATACTAAAATACAAATATACACCCAAGCTCGAAAAACCAACAAAATGTTTATAGAAAATGTTGGCCCTCGGCGGGAATCGAACCCGCGATCCGCGGAGCTGAAGGCGCCAAAGGGCCAGTCTAACAATATAATTAAATTAAAAAGCAATAATAAATAAAGTAACCGTGTAGTGTTGCTAGACCCCCTAAAAGATAGACAGATGACCTCAAAAAGGACGTCCATCGGTTGACAAACATAAAGAATAAGTGCAAACTAATTAAGTTTACTATATTGTTAAAGTTATTACATACATATCTTTATCATATATTTTCTAACTGATTCAAATTATGTACGCGTATACCTATGTCCCTATTGCATAACATGGTAACCTATAATTAAGACTAAATTTAGTTAAATTTTTTTTAGAGTATTTTCTTTTATTTATAATGTAAAACTTGGTCATCGTTAATAAACAAAAAAAACACTATGTGTAATAACCTTATATATTGTCAAATTTACACCAGGTCTTAAATCTGGGTAAATATACAAGTATTTTCCAGGCCGAAATGTTGGCTATTATGGAGTGCGCCAGGAAATTGAAAGAAACACGTACAGAACCAATACACAACATAGTTATATACAGTGACAGTCAAGCGGCACTAAAAGCACTTGACCGTATAGAAACAACTTCAGCTATCGTGAAGGAATGTAAACAAGTACTGAATGAACTAGCTGAAATTGGAGAAGTAACGATCGCTTGGGTCCCAGGACACCATGGTCATGTAGGGAACGAAAAAGCCGATGAATTGGCAAGAAAAGGAGCGAGCCAAACGTTCGTAGGCCCAGAACCTTTCCTCCCAATCGGAAACACGATAATAAAGCGCGTCATAGATAAAAGAATAGAAAAAGAATCGAGCACTAGATGGAGAAACACAACATTTCGTCAATCAAAGCTGTTTCTCAAATCTTTCGACACAAAGAAAACAAAACAGCTAATGTCTCATAGCAGAAGAAATGTGGCAATTATAACAGGCATAACTACTGGGCATTGCCTGTTAAACAGACACTTGTCAATAATGAGAATATAAGAAGATTCAGCGTGCCCAGAGTGTGGAGAAGAAGAAACGAGTCTCCACCTTATGGCTGAGTGCCCCATGTACTCGCTGGTAAGATGGGAGATATTAGGTAAGGACGAAATTGAAGCTGATGACCTAACAAATATCTCCTTCAGGGATATTATAAGGTTTGTAAAAGCAACAGGAAGGCTAGAGCAGGTGACACTGTCGGGACAACAGTGAAACCCTTGTCCCAACAAGGGGAAATGGGTGGAATAGTCAAGTATTGGAGCTGACCACCCGTCCTGTACCGGCAGGCGTCCCCAAAATTAGATAAGATAAGATAAGATAACCCTATATATATAACACATAAACCTACATTACTGTCAAGCGTTTCATAGCATAGATAATACATATAAAAAAGATCTACAGTTATATATAATCTGTGATCAGCTTAAGCAATTTATTTTGTAAAACCTCAGTGAAAACAAAACCAGTTCCATAATACAGTTATATATAATCTGTGATCTTATCAGTTTATAGCAATTTATTTTTTACAACCTCAGTGAAAACAAAACCAGTTCTATAACAACGGGATTATACCACTATTACTAGATGACAATAAGGCTTCGATCAAAACGGTGCTTAATATATCTTAGTTTTAGCGGTGAGTAGGGCCACATGTCTTTGTAATGAGATAAATACACTAGTTATGTCAAAATGACATTATGTCAGTAAAGGTTTATAATACTTTATGACCTTTTTATTATTATTATTAAATTCACCTTGTCCCTCCCTCGTTTAATTAATATACTACCGCTCGATTTTGTTAAAACAATACCAACTACAATCATCATTCATCATTCTCCTGGCCTTACTCTAAGTGGGATCGGCACAACATGTTACAAACATGTTGTCACATGATTTGGCTACGTATTTTACGACCGGCCGCCTGCCTGACGTCAACTTACCTTAGTCGCCTTTTACGACACCTCGGTAAGAAATGAGGTTGGCTTATTCTATGGAGCCCGATACCACACGGCACATACCTTAGTAGCCTCTTACGACACCTCGGTAACAAAAGAGGGTGGTCTATTCTATGCAGCCGGATACCACACGGGACATACCTTAGTTGCCTCTTACGATACCTCGGTAAGAAAGGAGGGTGGTCTATTCTATTCTGCCGGATACCACACGACAAATACCAACTAAAATATTACATTTAAATTAAAAGAATACTTTCACAAAACATTAAAATTACTTAAGTTTATATCATTTGGATATTAAAATATGATAGGTACTTGGCTAATTCCTTTAAAAAAAATTATATACAACCGTGTAATATTTTGGTATATTATGCTGTACTGTAGACGAAATAAGTACTTAGCACAAACCTCTGTGTTAAGTAACGTCAGTTAAAAAAATCTGTAGAAACTTTAAAATTAACATAATATTAGGGGTATCCTAATATTACACTTAACGCAAACCTAGACACGAGTAAAACTTTATGACATAATGTATGAATTCGCAAGACAAAATAACAGCGGAAGACATAAAGAAAGAAACGCATGTAGTCGAATTATAGTAACGTATGTCGACTAAATTGGAAATGAGCAGGCCATATTGCGAGAACTACGGATGGACGTTGGACAATGAAGATATTAAGCTGGTATCCCAAAGACGGGAAAACTTCACGAGGACGCCCACGTCGCGTTTGGGATGACGATATAATAAGCTTAGCCCAAGGTAAGTCTAGAACAGCCCAAAATAGGAAAAAATGGAAGGAAATCGAAGAGGCTTTAGCCCTTTGAGTGGAAAAAAATAAAGAAAAAAACGGACGAATTTATTACAATAAAACTGAAGTCAATAAATAGATTATAACTAAATATTGTAATAGTACTAAATTTGTCTTTTTTTTTTTAAATAAAAGGCTTGTTTTTATGATTATTATATATGATTTCGGAAACGTGAACTCCAGTTCCGACGTTAAATATTGTAATGTATAGTCTCTTTTTTTTTAGAAATGTAATAGTTACATTCAAGAGCATGCTCTGGGGCCCATAAATTGACCTATAACTAGATTCCGTAATACTCTCTTATATCTTAAGGATATTATTTCATTTAATGTTAACCATATCATTATACATATCGATTATAATACGATATAATAATCGATTATAATGAAATAATTGCATCTATTTCAATTGTTTTTAATGCAACTGCACGTTATATTTGCAACAGCTCTTCGTGCAATTGTTAAAATAATTGATAGGTAGACCGTATCACTCATTCAAAGTTAATATATGGATATTGTGATAGCGATGAATATTGCAAAATTATATTTTGCTTAAAAAAAATGGAAACAATACTTATAAACGAAATTCTATTAATGCTAAACTAAATTTTCTTTTATTCTACATACAAAATCTGTGATAGCCCAGCGGTGAGACCGCGCGACTCTTTCGAAGGAGGGTCACGAGGTCAAACCCCGGGCAGGAACCAATAAGTTTTTCTGTTAAAAACTTGTGTTAATTGATAATTGGAATTTATCACATGCTTTTCGGTGAATGAAAACATCGTGAGGAAGGGATATCTCTAGAGAATTCTGGGGATATGTGTAACCTACCAATACGCACTGGAGCAGCGTGATAGATCTTAGCTCCGTGCCTTCTCTCCAGAAACGGACAGATGGGGCCCATGCCCAGCCGTGAGATTGTAACAGGCCGTTACTTTTACTTCATCCATAACAATATTATAAAAACGAAGTCTGTCTTTCTGTTGTTACACGACTTATCCGTTAGAGCAATATAAATGATATTTTGTTCATTTAAATCTTATTTACCGGACAAAATGTATAATTAAAATGTGTTTCTATAACCCGCGTTGATTATTGGATTATAGCAGAATAATTTTTGTATTATGGATCTCCGCAAAGTAATGCCTAATTCTACAAAGTATATATCAGGTTAATGTACAGGATAAAAAATACCCTTTTTACTTCGGGAATAGGGAAAAGCATTATTGTCCGTTATGGAGGGAATTTTATCACTAAAAACGACGCAAAGAAAGTCGCAGGAACCACTATAATAGGTAACAATATTTTATAATAAATGCGAATGTGATTAGACTGAACAAAATTAAATTATACTAGACGAAATAAAATCTTTCGGATTAAAAAAATATATATTTGCAATGCCGATTTTGCAAAGTATATTTTCACATAATATTTATTTATAAATAATGAATAATTTAAATACGGAAAAGAAATTATTAGTTACAGCATCATGAGAGAGAGTCGTGAATTTCACTGAACATCAATAGACCTAGACCTAATAAAATGGAGGCTATAAAATGTCAATACATTAAACGCGAGATGTACATTGGCAACTCTTTAGAGTTATGGCGTTTTTATATCTCTTGACTTAGACATAAAGTTTTTGACTTAGAGTATGTTTTTAACAGTAGTATAATATTTTAACAGTTTAATTAACTTCTTAAAAAGTTATGGCTAAAATGTGATACAGAAATGAAGAAATGTTAATTAGATCTAAAGTTCGGGAAATTTCTAAAACACTGAATTAATTGGCTATAAAAAAATTTCAAAATGTAAACACCAGGACTTTAATTAGAACTAGGTTTTTTAAGCGGTTATTATTTATATACAGTTATAATTACAGCTATGCAATATATAACTGTAAATAATGTTTAGTATGAAATGCAATTTCAATTTTTATCTATATCATTATTTATAAGCAGTGAAACCTAAAATGAACTGGTGTAGATTAGATTTGGTTCGGAACATCCTTCTTATGAAGAAGAACCAAGTATCATGCTGTTACTTTAGTAAAAAAAACCGGGAAGCTTATTTTTAATAATACATCATATTCATCTGTCCCTTTCAATGTCTTACTGATTAGAATAGTATTAATATATTAACTTTTTACGGCTAAACATGATAATTATGGCGTAGATAAACTGGATCTCACGAATTACTAATGTGCAAGCCTTATTTCTGTGATACATACAAACTGTCTTATAGCAGAGTTATTCTATGCATCGAACAACGCATAAACTCAACAATCGTTTGGCCCCGTAACCGAAGCATCATCAAGAGGTATACTCCACGACAAAATGACAAAAAATGGCATTAGCCAAGCAAGCATAATTATTTAGCAGTTAGTTCAACCCACTATATATTTTGCCTCCGAACGTACGTACACGTACAAGCGTAAAAGCTGGAACTAGAAACATTTATCTGGTCGTAAATCAAGGTGCCAATGTTACGTTTAATTTTTTCTAGTTGCTCTAAAATGTTAAGTCGGCGTTTAGATAAAAATCTACTATAAGGAGATAGTTATTATTCATAATTATAATACTTACGTCAAGTGTTTCGAACTTGAGAATGACGTCAAAGTTGAACTTGCATGGCGTGCAGAAGTCCGTGTACGGTGTCCAGTGCATGTCCAGTGCACGCTTCACCTTCGCCTCGTCTAGTACGTATGCGACAAACTCTTCGAACATGGGATACCTCTCCGTTGGAACAGGCTTGGTTCCTGTCTGCTAAATATGACAAGGGAACATTTATTATTAATTAAGAATAAAAGAAATGTAATGTAATCCATAGCTGAGCGGTTTACTGGCATATTTCAGGTGGGTCAAGAGATGATGGGTGGTTCATTGCGATTACTAATGCCAGTCATGGTCCTTTTCTCTTTTGGAGAAAGGAATAAGGAATCCCACGCTTGTCCATTGTTAATAGACATCTAACACAGATACTAAGAGTTCTCCTCCACCAAGCAAATATAAATATTAAAAAACACAAGTTTTGGCGATCCGTTGGTAAGAACTAAGAATCACACAGTCTTGTTCATGACGTCATTCCCGTCAAACTTGTCAGTATCAAGAATTAAACCTGAATATTTTTTTGGTGGGGATTTTTTGATACGGCTATTCTATAATTTTGCCTAAAATAAAGTTAGTAACAACTTGCCTGTTCTAAAAGAGCTAAGCGCAAGACCTGACGTTAGAAACGGACTAATTGACAGTTAATTAATCATGGGTTCTAATCAAGAGTCGGCACCTGTAGAGTATAGTGAAGTGTGGTTTTCCTTATGTGCCAAAAGGATATTTGCAATTTATCATACGTTTTTCGGTGATAGAAATCATTCTAAGGAAATCTGTGTATCTTTAAAGTCTTAAGAATTCCTGGGATATGTGTAACCTCCCAAACCGCAATGGATTGGTAGATCTAAGCTCCAGCCCTTATCTCCAAAAAAAGGAGAGTTGAGGTTATTACTATACTTAGCAGAGGTATATTGGCAGTAATAGGCCGATATTTTTTACTTACTTTTCTGTACTTCTTTATTATTCTACGTCCCATCTGGTCATGGAATGACTTTGGCCAAGCGTGGACGATTTTATCGTTGTAAGCCGACGCCAACCTTTCCAGAGGATGTCTGACGATGAGAAACGTGATAGAGTCTCCTTGCGCCTTCCTAATCATTTCAACACTGGGTCTTGCATATTTCTTTCTAGCTAGTTCTAGAGGAACTTCCTTCGTTCTGTCCAGGAATGCCGCCGTATAGTTTGCCATTAAATTGAAGTTATACATCCATGATGTTGAAGCGGCTTTGAAGATGTTGCACCTGTTTAGATATGAGAAGATTAGAAAATTAAAAATGTTATTTACATAGAGTTATTAATACTAAAATAGGGGAGCCATAGGTAGACCTTTGCTGACAGTAAATAATGAGAGGGAAGATGACACTCGTCATCTTTGTCTAATCACACATAAAAAAATAAGATAGGTAGATCACTCTCATTTGCTTTCTTTTAATTAATCGTAATATGGCACATTTTAGGCTGACTTCCCTACTCTATGTATATGGTTATTTATGTGACAAAGGAAGGGTGAAGATAATCAATTTTTCGAATAGCGTTTATCTGTTAAGTATATAGAATAGGTTCTGTCTATTCTAACATATCATATTACTCGAGCTCGTATTTGATATGCTACTATCTATTGAACGAATTGTATTTGGTCTTCATAACGAGTATACCGTCCATACTGATATTATAAATATGAATGTGTGTTTGTTTGTATTTCTCTCACGTACGATGGGAAGACCGTTGTGATGAATCCATGTTATTGTTCTTACTTATATAATCATCAATAGTATTTAAATCTTTCTTTAAACATATTCCATTTCCATAAGTGTTTTAAACAGCCTTACTCTGGCATCTTTTAATAATACACTCGTATGCTGAATCCCAAAAACAATGTGCGTACTTTAAAATAGTTTATATAATTAGGCGTTACTTTGCGGAGGGTCATATTACAAAAGTAATAGTAAAACTTTATGCTATAATCCGCGATAAAGTAAATAGAAAATATATTTATAATTCAAAATGTAGAGTCGACTATTCGTTTTCATACCTGATATTTGTCAGGGTTCACAAAAATAGATACACAACTAAACTCCACCACCGCCACGACAATACACAAGCACTACACACGTTCACTATCACAAACTCAACAATCGTTTCGCCCCGCAACTGAAGCATCATAAGGTGATAGACTCCACGACAAAATCGCAAGGCTTTGGTATTTTGTTGTGTATATTTGTGTACGTTTATTATTCAGATAGTTTTATCTAAATAATCTGACATTAAGCAAACTGCTGGACAAGATTGGGTAAACATTGCCAAAAAGAGGACCATGCGGCAACAGCTGGAAGAGGCCTATACTCGAAAGGGGGTCCACAACAATGAATAATCCTAACAATACTAACATAGAGTAAGGAACAATAAATAACAGTACTAACAACAATCTGTAGAAAAAAACCTGTACATAAGTTGTGGAATAAATAAAGGCTTATTAAATTATTAAATTATTCAGATATGTCAATTATTTAGCTGATGTTGCTATTTTTATATTACGAAACGCGTGCTTTGATCTCGCTTGATGTAAAGGAAAAAATGCAGCTTCATGTGGACCCGCTTTTCCATGTAGAGACTATTGTATTGGCATTACAGCAGTCTAAAAACACTGTTAAAAAGAGGCTGATACAGTAAGCCTACTATACTGTTGAAGATTACTTAGACGATAAGGATGTGTGGATATAGGTGCACTTCTACCTGTACAAGACAGTAATAACTAAATTTAACTAGTTTTTAAAATTTATATTTTAAAAAGAGCAACCGCCGAGTTTCTTGCTGGTTCTTCTCGGTAGGAACAGCTTTCCGAACCAGCAGTAAAAGCACGTGTTAATAAGTTTACTGGAATAAATAATATTCCGAATTTTGAATGTTGTTAATAATGGATTTTACCAAGTACTCACCATATAACATGATACTGCCTATTGATTAAATATTCCCACGCGTACGCCTTATGTGCAGTGCCGTCTAAACCAAGTCTTGAACATTCACTGCGTAGATATTCCCTCCTCGCGTCCATTCTGGCACCGACTTCCAAAAACTTATCACGTGGTAGGAGACCTTCGTCATGGGTTCCATTCTCAAAGAGGTACTATAACAAAAGAGAAGAAATTGTATTAGGCGTAGTCGATTTTTGTATTACACGCTTTATTTCAGTTTAACCTGAACCTAATACTAACTTAGTACACTTATCAAGAACCGATGATAATACGGTAATCTGATAAATATAAATAATAATAATAATTTATTTTAATATATTTATTTATTAATAATTATAACAATAATAATTAGAGATTTCTAGTATGTAGTAACTTAGTGCGACTATAACTTATTAAAATTAGGTACTTAATAATAATAATAATAAATAATAATAAATATATGGGACATTTACACACACGGTCGTCCGTCCCCAAAGTAAGTAACTTAATACTTGTGTTATGGGTGACGGACAACTGGTAGATATACTACATATATAAGTTTAAATACATACTTAAATACAAATACACACCCAGGCTCGAAGAACCAACAATTTGTTTATAGAAAATGTTGGCCCTCGGCGGGAATCGAACCCGCGACCCGCGGAGCTGAAGGCAGGGTCACTACCCACAGCGCCAACGGGCCAGTCAAATGTCTTTTTCTTAATCCATACCTAATATCCGTACCAAGCGCGAATATGTTGATAGGTCGACTTACGTCCTTTTATATGTTTAATCATAATAGGCATTAGAGTCGATAAGTCTATTATATCGTACATACAAACTTGTGAGTATTTAAATAACTCTCCTAAACGTATACTAAACGTAAAGCTTTTTATGACTGCTCTGAAAAGTGTGTGTTTTGGACTTGTTAAGTTCACGTCTGGTACCGTTATTGTATATGCGAAAATTTCTTCTTTACGTCCAAACCGAAAAAATCGATGTGACTTTTGGAGCAGGAATAGATGAAGAATTTCAATTTTGAGTGAAAAAATCTATGTAACTACATTTTTTTCTGTACAAAATTTCACGTAGCCGAAGTCGCGTATGAAAGCCAGTTAAAAAAATAAACCGAAGATTGCCATAAATTGATCATTCAATGGTAGAGTTTTACAGAAATGTTGGAATGGATATTGGCAGCACTGGGGAATTATTCGGTAGAGATACTGAAACCCAAAATGTTTATTAATATTCATATTTGCATATAGTCAAAATAAGAGCCTTTATTTGTGATCAGTAGACATATGAAATATAGCTCACTGAATAGAAGCGATATATATAGCTCACCCGGTTAAAGGAACAATATCTCTTAACTCTTTAGCATATTTAGCTGACTATATGTATATTCTGTTCGTCACTTACAAACAAATTTTTTTGTGGTATATTGTTGTATTTCATAGCATTTAATGTAATAAGTATATATCTATACTTATTATAAAGTCCTTAAAGACTGTCTGTTTGTATGTGATCGATTTTCTCAAAATCTAGTAAACGGATTTTTATACGGTTTTTACTTAGAGGTAGTGCAGAATTCATTCAGAAGGTTTAGGGTAATATTATATTACCGTTTTATGTGAATTGTGTTGAAGAGGTCAGGAGATTTAAGAATAAACTCGTCTGATGGCAGCTTTAATCGTGTGCGCCGCGTAATCTAGCAGAATAAACTGAAGGAATGTACTAGAGACTTGTAGATCTACCAAAATATCCGCAAACACAAAATATCCGCAATCGCATGTCTCTATCTCTTATGGTTAACTCACAATAATTACTTTTATGTTTAAAATTTCAATATGGGGAAATTTTTGTGACACCCTGATTTTAACCCGGGCGAAAACGGTTTCGCCCGGACATTATACACAAGTACTTGTGTATAATGCATTATTAGTTTAGTTGTTCTATTTATGTTATCTACTGTGCAAATTTTTATGTAGTTACGTTATTCTTTTTTTCCCTTCTTTATTTTTCCCTTGTTTTTTCATAGGATGAAAGAGATCTCTTTTAGTGATAAGTCAACCTTTGAACATGTGCTTTTTTCTCTTCTGAATTTTTTATTTATATATAATAAAGAGAATAAATAAATTATGCAGTTTATATTAATGCGTTGTTTCAAAATGTGTAAATAATATTGCGTTATAACTGTATTAAACTTGATCCAATTTAGTTCTAACTAGATGGTCTGCATGCTAACAAAAGCAAATATTTGCTGTTTTCTCAAACAATGGACATTTGAGAACTACATATAATAGTATGCTTTGTCAGCTATAGAATGACAAAGCAAACTGCAAGTGTGTACTTGTTATAAGTACAGACTTTCATTGAAGGTATGCCTACGTCTATTAATATTTTTAATGTGAAAAAATGTTTTTTCTTTTCCACATTTTAGGTCCACTGAGATATTCCACCTTGTGGTATCCGGTTGAGTAGAATAGACGACCCTCATTTCTTACCGAGGTGTCGTATAAAGCGACTAAGGTAAGTTGACGTGAGGCAGGCCGGTCGTAAAATACTTAGCCAAGTCATGTTACAACATGTCTATAACATGCTGTGCCGACCCTGCCAAGAGTGAGATAAGAACAGGAGAATGATGAGTGTTCGCAATTTATTTTATAGAGTTTAGAGTAGGGAAACCAGCCTAAAATGGGACAAATTACAATAAAGAAAAATAAACAGAAAGCAAACGAGGGTGATCTATCTGTCTCTCTTTTTTATGTGTGATTAGACAGAGATGAAGAATAAGAGTATGAGAGTAATGAGAGGGAAGATGCTCTCATTATTTTTTAAAATTTTTATTTTATAAGGAAAACTTACAGCTTATAAGCTGTAACTTTTCCGAAATAAGGCCGATTTCAAGTTTTCGCATATAGAAGATAAATATATCGATATGCTTGCGTGGATACAAAATTTATAATGCTTGAATAACAATACAATATAATATTACTTTATATTTGAAATAAAAAGAGAAGTCAAAATTTTACGAGCGGAGGTTGCAGACGTACAGAATAAATCTAAATATATGTTATGCTTACATAATTTATTAAATACTATAGGTGCTCTAATGAGCATAACTATTTCGTCTGAATCAGGTATGAACAAACGGTACATGTAGAATAGGATGAAATTTATTGTTTCATTGTCACTCACTAGCCTACCCATGTATTCCCTTCTCTTTGTATAATAATTCCAAGAAATTTTTAAATCCAGGAATATTAGTTCATTTTAACGAAGAGATTTTATATCCTAGGAATAATGCATTTTAAAAACAGTTAAATTTATTTTTTAAACTCAAACATATTGTGGTGGCCTTGACATTTTTCTTTGACTTATCCTCGGCGAAAACCTCGATTTATATTCTGATAAATACAAGAACACAGTTCGATTACATTTTTCAGATATGACTAGCAAATAGAAGCATAGGTGCCGTTCTTAGTTAAATAAACAAAATACGAGTATACTATTTAATTTATTCTATTTTTAGGAACAATGAAATTGGTAAAAACGAAAACAAAGGTAGATATGCAAAGATGTAGAAAGTAAGGTTAGTAGGTGTTATTTTCAAAGATCTAGCATACAATAGGTTCCCAAATAGTCTGAGGAAAAATCTGTTATTTTTTTGTTAAATGAAACAGTTGCATGCGTAAAGAGAATCATGAAAACCAAACACAAAACCCGTCTTTATAATGGTCGGGCTTCGAAAGAGCGTCCTAACTGCCCTATTACAGTGTACAGTAGCAAGTACAAAAAGGAGCTGTCGCCCTAATTAGGTAACCTTAATGAAGTGTAACACGAGTTGTAGCAATGAAAGTAACAGTGTTTACTAATCAAGTTAGCTTGTATAATACAAATATGAATCGGAGCGTTGCGTTGGCCAATTATTGAATGTACGCGGCAATAAATAATGCACATCGAGGCTTGGAAGAGAAAATCGCCTAGATTCTGCTTCACAGAGCATTGCTGTCGCACAGCCTGATGGACCCGTGTAAAACGTTACATACTAACTTAGTGACATTGACAGCGCTCTTCGAAACTGTTTCGTTGTAAACATCGATGTACATTATTTAATGCCGGGTATAATACTAGAGTACATTCTAAATGGAAACAACTTAAACGATTTTCATGAAATTCAGTATCCAGGAGATTACAGGTGTGATAAACGGATCCAGTGAAACCCAAGTAGGTTTTCATTTTTTGAAAACGTCTTTTTATCCATGTTTTCAGGCAATAAAATACTCAACAATAATTAGAATACGAAGGTAAATTACGCCAACACTTACAAGGTCATAACTGTGGGGGGTGTCCCGAATCCATATGCCCTTGGTTCAGATTCAGATGTCAATGCCTTTTATTTCCATCAAAAAGTTCCATCTTTTGTTAGAAAATTTAATATTGGTAACCCTGGCAAAACCCAGGTACTATAACATAGCAGAAGGAAAATTGTTTTACGAAGAATTCGTGATAAATAAATCTGGGAACACGCTATGGAATAGTTTCGTTCTTTAGCGTTTCAGAAATATCTTAAACACGTTTAATTACCAAATGAGTTATTTGGTTATTAGAATTCTTTGTTTAACGATAATAATAGCTCACTGACCTTTTAAAGTGCTTTACGAAAAAAGTACTACTATACTATCGACATATTTATTCATGACATATTGTACCCGTGACTTCGTCGGAGTCATCTTTTGTTCTAAATTTCTTTCAATATGTACCGCTTGCTACATGTTTTTTCTTTTGCAGAAGGTTTGGTTTTTCTATATGTTAGCCCGGTATATAGGCTTTTTTTGTAACAAATATCATTAATTTTTATCTAGCGTAGTAGCCATGAACAGACAGACTAGGATTTATAATGAATTAATGTTTACAGGCCGAATTAGGACAGCTGATCTCTAAATGTTTATGATAATTACTAACAGCGACATGACATGCACGGTTTACGGTAAACTAACTTTACGTTCAATTAATCAACTTTTCAATATAAAACATGTGCATACTTGATATTTAAAATCTATCCCTTGAGCATTACTTTATATTGTTTTGGGACGGGGGCTTTCGAGCTTCATTCGTGAACAAAAGAATCTGTTGTTAGCGTGACTTTTTCATTATTAAAAATTAATAAATCAGGACAATCTTATAGGGTGCGGTTCAAATGTGACAAGAGCGCGAATAAGTAAAAAATCGAAGTGGTAGACGTCATTCTTCCTTCCTTATTGAGAGTCCAAAGTCTTTATTTTCTTCAAAATATATAATATAAAAATTTAACAAATTCATCGCTTCATCAAGATACTTCTGTTCACAATTTTTAGTATTTCCGTGACCCAAAAGTATCTAATACCCGTATAGTCAAAATGAGGTTAAAGTTGTTAAATGAATACAATTATCTGATAAATGCATTCCACATAGGCTATAGTACCTCTTAGCGAAGTGATCCGTCATCCAAATCATTGTGTTATCGCAAACAGTAATGTGTTAGCCGTAATATAGGCAAACGGGCCACACGTGTTTGTCGTTAGATTAACAGATGCATACGGTTTTTTAACATCAATGAAATTGAAGATCGATCGCTAACAGTATGTAATGTGATAATGGAAATGATCAATATAACTGTATATTGATCATTTCCATTATCACATTTGATGGTTGTAGATGAAACTACTCAATGCATCTAATACTCATCAAATTTCGCAACAATTTCACCTTCGAACTGAGATACTGGTGAAGTCATCATTCCCCTGCCCTTGTTGCTCTTGCGACCTTATTTAGGGTCGGCACACCATGCTATAAACATGCTGTTAAATGATTTGGCTAGGTATTTTACGCCGGCCGCTCGCCTCACCTTAAATTACCTTAGTCGCCTTTTACGACCCCTCGGTAAGAAATGAGGGTGGTCTATTCTATTCCGGATACCAACAGCGGGTCAACTTACCTTAGTCTCCTTTTACGACACCTCCGGACTAAACCTTCCGGATGCACTACCTTTTAATAAAAACCACAACAAAATCCGTTAAGTAGATTTTGATAAAATTGATTATATACAGACAGGCAGTTTTTTGGGATTTTGTTTTATAAATTTATGATTGATTAGACAAAGATGAGGTATATTAGTTTCATCTTCCCCTTCCAGTATTTATTGTGTCACAAACACTTACAGGGTTGTCTTTAAAAAGTTTATTTTACGTGTTATGCATGGTGGCTACATAGTCTTACACCCGTATTCATAAACATTACTATGAGAACGCACAGTGCTCAGGGACGCATAGGGTCATTCAAACCAATTCATAGACATTACTTGAGTGAAATGTTCTACTATGCGTTTGTCAAAATCGACGCACAGCTAAAATAGATAAGGAGCTACTTTAGCGAACGCATAGTGTCCGCGCCGCTTTGGTTAAAGGCAAAATTATTTATTAGTTATCTATTTATTATATTTTATTCTTATAATCATTTAACTTTGTCTAGTAAATAATATAAGTAAAACTATACAATAAAATTACCATACATAATAAATTAAAGAAAAATAGTTCTACCTCTTATGAGTTGCAGTGCTTGCATTTAAATCCAAAGGCGAAGTCATTATACTAAACTATATTTTATTTACACCGCACAATACACAAAATATCATAAAACAAATTATTAACACGATAAACTGCAAATTACGGGAATACCAAAGTAAGGTTATGTTTGTTTGTTATTAACAACACAACAAATTGTTAATAACATTGACATTTGTCAAACTAGTCTGAACTACGCCACATCAAATGGACCAATCAGAGCGCGCAGTTGGACGCATAGCGTTCTTTTAGTTGAGTGCGGCCTAAGTATTGTTTATGAAATGGAAGGCTTGACACGAGGAACGCACAGTGAACTAGCCTCCTTCGCATAGTAATTTGTGCTTACTTAGCTGAGTATGCTTCATGAATACGGGTGTTAATTCCCACAGGCGGAGATCTTTGTCCCACATGTTAACGCTATCATCCGTATCAGCAAGAGTTTCTCGTGCTTGTGGTACAAAGTTGCTCAAGAATTTGATTAGGAAACTCTTGTGTATGCGTAACAAATATATGCGTAATAAATAGCACAGATGTAATAAATATTACATCTGTGCTATAATATGCTAATCCACGGATATGATATGCAATTCGCATAATCATGAAGAAACATTGTTTGTGATATTCATTATTCCAGTCACGGACTAAGTCGCCAGGTCATGTAGGCAGTACAATTCTTACGGAGTCGATGCATCGCTCTGTTATACCTTTGATACAAAAATTTTAATAAAATAAACAGTCCGATTTTAAAGTTTAACTTCTTTAAAATCAGACTTTAGAACTGAAGACAAACATTACTGAGTGAAAATGTACAGAAACATTAATATGGAACAGGAGAGGCTTTTACCCAGCGGAGTGCTAACTCGTCTTAACGTATACGCTTCCATCATTTTTGTTTACATTGTTCGGAGACTATCTGATGCTTATGTTTTATAGAATATATTTATTATGTAATCTGTGGGTGTGTAATGTGAATGCACTCTTCACTTTCTACACCACTCTAGACGGCTATGTTGGTTTGTGATTAGACTTTCACTGCGCACGCTATTGCCATGCTCTTGCAAAATTTCCCTATTAATCGAAACACGTCTATATTTACATGTCCATTTTAACTTCAAAATGTATTTAGATATAAAAAATGAGCTTCTTTCTCTACTCGCATATCAATGTAACGTAGTTTAAAAGTTTATTTTTATCGGCTTGAAATTTTTACCATTTTTGTATAATCTGAGTACATAATAATAATAAATCGTTGTTAATTTCAGATATAAATGGAATTGATATATCTTCAAACGAGCACACTTATTATGATAATAAGGTATTTATATTAGACCTGTATTTTATCGAAGGAATATATTTATATATAAAAATCCTATGTCGCGATGAGCATTTACAATATTCTTCAAAACTACTACCGATTTCATTTAAATTTTAACTGACAGTTTTTATCTCAATTCTCTGTCGTGTGGTATCCCGCTGAGTAGAATAGACCACCCTCATTTCTTACCGAGGTTTCGTAAAATACGACTAAGGTATGTTGAAGTTAGGCAGGCGGCCGGTCGTAAAATACGTAGTCAAATCATTTGACACCAAGTTTATAATATGTGCTGACCCCGCTTAGAGTGGGACAAGGACAGGAGGATCATGAGTTTTTATCTCAATTTATATTAGGTCCTTACATATGAAATTGGCGTTTTCTATGGGAGGAACATAAAGTCGTTTTTTTTAATGAAATATATTTAATTAATCAAAGTATGTACCATTGCTATGTATGCACTTTTGCCATCTCATAGGTAGTTCATTGATCCCCTTACTAAAAAACCATTCGGGCGGGAATCAATAAAATCTTTGAAGGCGGTTTGGACTGCCCCATCGGAGTTGAATTTTTTCCTTGCAAGTAGTTATCCAAATTGCGAAAAAAATGGTAATCTGTTAGAGCAAGGTCCGGAGAGTACGGTGGATGTCTAAGACTTTCTAATTGAAGCTCCTCTGATTTGGTAGCCGTCTGTTGTGCAGTGTGTGGTCTAGCGTTGTCCTGAAGCAGCAGTGGCCTAGAGCGATTGACCAGCCTCGGTTGTTTAGCAGCTAGCTTTTCCATCATGGTTTGCAGTTGCTTACAATAGATATCTGCCGTAATGGCCTGGCCAGATTTAAGAAAGCTGTAGTGAACGACACCGGCACTAGTCTACCAAACACTTACAAGCAACTTTTTTTTAGTCAATTTTCGCTTAGGGCAGGATTTGGCTGGTTCGCCAGGGTTCAGCCATTGCGATGAGCGATTCCGATTATCGTAGAGGATCCACTTTTAATCACAGGTAATGATTCGATTTAAAATTCCTTCATTATTGTGCCGGTTGAGTAACGTAACGCAGCAGTCGACGCGCGTTTGTCGGTTTGCTTCACTCAATTCATGAGGTACCCACCTTTCAAGCTTTTTCACCTTCCCAATTTGCTTCAAGTGGATTAGAATAGTTTTATCACTAACACCGGAGCCTGCAGCTAACTCGGACGTGGTTTGCGATGGATCCGCTTCCACAATAGCCTTCAATTCTTCATTATCAACTTTGGTCTCCGGCCGTCCACGAGGCTTATTCTGCAGGTCGAAATTTCCAGAACGAAAACGTTGGAACCAAAAACGCACTGTGTTTTCTTTTGCGTCACCGTCACCATACACATCATTAATCCTTCGAGCCGTTTCTGCAGCACTGGTGCCACGGTGGAACTCATACTCGTAAATAACGCGATATTTCATGTTTTCCATTTTGTAAACAGAGTGACACAAAGAAAAAAACAAAAGAAGAAAAAACAAATGAATTAGGGGGTTTGAAACACAAATGCATGAGTAAATAGCTGTATGAATTTGAATTTGGAATTCCTAACCATAAAGGTAATATTTGAGATCAAAGTGGCCAGTACGACAAAACGCCAATTTCATATGTAAGGACCTAATAATCTTATTATTGAGAATTTTAAATTTTTTAATGCTTATACGCTCTAATTGACTACTAAGTTCTACAAGTTTTCGTTAGATGTCAGTATAAGTATTAAGGTTTTTTATTTACGATGTGTCAAAGTCAAGTCCGTTAAAAAAGTAGGTTCTATATCATGATACGCGATGTACATAGAAGGTTCTTATGAAATTTAAAAAATTGTCGGAAATTTCAGAAACCTCCTTTACTTAAATAGTTAAGACAGGACAACGTTTGTTAGATCAGCTAGTAATATATAAGTAAGTGTAAAAAATACTGGTAGCCCAAAATGTTTTCGAAAATTTAAACGCACTGCGCTACTGGTTTGCTAATGCTAATCTTGCAGGGAGATGTTTATAATTGTTTTGCTTATGAGATAACTTAGCTAAATAATATCCTTCTGAATCATTCTCTAATCTTGCTGTTTACGTAATGCCGCATACTCACTTTATATCAAGAGGTAATGTTTTCGTTTATGTGTATGTATTTGCGTAATTATGATGGTACAAGATAAGACTCATTGCCATCCAGTTTTCACTCAAGAGTGCCTAGCAGTACTACGATTTTAATTATAGCAGTTTAAAAATACTCTAAAGGAGGCTGATACAAAAGCCTACTATACTATTGAGGATTATACAGATGATATAGATTATAAGAATACGTGAATATAGCAACTCCTCACCCTGTACAAGACAGTAATGACTAATCAAATCAAATAAAAATAATCTTTATTCAAGTAGGCTTTTTACAAGCACTTTTGAATTGTCAAGGTTCAATTAGATTTAACAAGCTACACTGATTCGGAATTTTGCTCTTACCGAGAAGAACCAGCAAGAAACCCGGCGGTCAATCTTTTAAACATTTATATTTACATTATTTATTTGCAGTCTTGTTTGGAGCTAAAAGGATTTTCAAATCCAAGCATTTTTATCAATCATATAATCCTCAATTGTGTGATACGCCTTACGTGAAGGCATAAATCGTACACTTAATTTAAACTTTTCTGTAGATAAGTCTAATATAGATTGCGGAATTTTATTGTAAAAGCGAGTACCGAGACCAACGAATGAGTTGCTAACTATGCTGAGTCGCGACGCAGGGATTACAAGCTTTTTGTGACTTCTGGTATATCTATGATACACATCGAATTTGGTTTCATACATTTGAATATTTTTTCGTGCGACTAAATGTAACAAGTGATAAGAATTATGTTTGAAAAGAGCAACCGCTGAGTTGCTTCCTGTATGATACTATAATGTAATAAGTTTAAAAAAATATATGGCGGTTGGTATTGTGAAAGTCATCTCAAACTGAAACTTTTCATTTTCTTTATTCAAGTAAACTTGCAAACAAGTACTTTTGAATTATCAACTCTACTGCTGATTCGGCCAATTACTCCTACCGAGAAGAGCAAGCAAGACTCTTGGCTGTTGCTCCTTTCAAATATACATCTTATAACTTATACCTTTCATCATTGCTATCTTGTTCACGGCGAAGAGTAATCTAGGAATTTTATCATTTATCTATCATCAGTGCTTGTGACGTCATTTCAAAACGGTCACTACCGGTAACTTGAAACAGTTAAGTATAACAGCGTCAACGCAACCGTGTGCTGTCCCATAAAATTGTCTTACAACGTGTCTTTTATTTATGAAATAATTGGAACTTTGTCTCTTAGCAGTTTCTATACATAAACGATTTGGATTTAGACGATAAGAATGCGTGGATAATAGCTACTCTTCAACCCTGTACAAGATATTAATAGCTATATGTAACTAGTAATATGGATTATTCTTTAAAAAGAGCAACCGCCGAGTTTTTTGCTGGTTCCTATCGGTAGGAACAGCTTTCCGAACCAGCAGTAGATGTTGACAATTTAAAGGCACTTCTTTACAAGTTTACGTGAATAATGAATATTTTGAATTTGAATTTAAACACTAAACAGTCGAGGTAGATGAACTAATGTAATGTAGCGGTATATATGCGGTATGCTATAAATGAAATTCAAAGTCCATAGGCTTTTGTATATTCGTCGAACGAACGGATATCGTAATGGTATGATAAGCAATTTCATTATAGCCGACTACGAGTTCTCTCACGCTCTATTTATTCAATGAACCGTACCACAAATATGGGTTAATAACAAGGTTTTATGTAGTCCAGCCATTGGTATTATACATCAATAAGTCCAAAATAATTTGCACTTATTTCCCCATCATTCACTACATCTGTTTTTAACAGACCTATAGAGAAGCTATCATGCAAGTAGAGGCGTAGAACTTTTTATATCCAGTATAAAGCTTTTGCGCTTTGCTTTGTAAGCGAGATAATTTAGAACACACCGTTTTAATAATCTAACAGATGAAATGTACTGCCTTTTTTGTACGAAAGCTAATCTCTGATTTATTTTTTGTTTTACGACTAATTTGAAATAATTTCTTTTATTAACTGGAGAAGATTGTAAAAAAAGCAGCGGCTTATCTTGTCTTATTGTAGCTCTCTAAGGTTTCCCATCTTCTCTAGGACAAGAAGTGGGGGTTAGATCTACCGTACTGATATCTTAACCACTATTCTTAACTACTAAGAACTTCTGCCTTCCTGCCTTCTACACTACCACTAATCCACATTGGATTGAGAAGGTAAGCCTATCCAGAAGTTCCTTATTTTCTCCGATGTATATTTAGTATAATCAATACTTAAGAAACACATTTTAATACCAATCAATAATGTTATTGCGTTTGCCTACAAAACGTATAGTCTCACGCCCCTATTGTTCAACGAACTATCTCAACGATATGGGTTTGTGGTTAGCAACGGGTATCTACGGGGTTGATGATATTTTGCCATAAAGAACAAACATTTCTGTAACGCACATTAATTCTACAAACGGATAACTATTCCATATAAATATAACCATGACGTCTCAGTTGAGAAACATTCAGCTGGGACGTCATGGTTAGATTGGTATACTTAAGCAGTATTATAATTTCGATAGAGTTTTCCGCCCAGGATCATAGGGAAAAGAAAGGGTGTATAGTTTTATTTACAAACAATGCCTCGAGCTAACAACAATATCATGATTATGAAACCGTGATAGTCGAATTGTGAGATCGTATGATCTTACCAGGGAGTCACTGGTCTAAGTACGAAAAAGGAATCTGCATATGTCGAGAAAAACTACTGTAAGCTTTTAATTAAGATTCTTGTCTCCGACAAAGACACCCTTGTTAGCTTTGGGTTAGTGACACACACTTATGATAATGACGGTGAAATAATGGAGACCATTATTGAGAACATTAAAAATACATTGAAAACAGATTATAGGTAACTACGAATAAAGTACAAAGAAAAGCTTAATGTGTGTAATGCGATGAATATCCTGTTAGCCTTGACGGCTTTTAAAGCGTCACTGGAAAACACAAATCATCACCAATTCTTATCCTTATAGCTTCGGGAAAAGTCGTCCTCTAATATCTTATAATATAACCTTGACTAGTCAAAGACATTATCAGGATCTTGCCACAAAGCGTCATCGGAAATCATGGGTGATCATAAAATCACCGACAAATTTGTGAAACGCTGACATTAGAGGTAACTGGGTCTACTAGCGTTGGGGATTGTCGCTCTTGAAGTGGAAAGCTAATAATAGGTATGAATGTAGTCATCACGTTATCAGGATCGTATCTTAAAATCGCACCAGAAGTACCTGTCTTTAAAAAACATTGCGGACAAAAATCTGTTTTATATTGTGTATGTATAATTGGTGTTGGTGATTTGATCCAATCTGACGATCATATAAGAAACGCTCTTGGCCCGTTAAGATCGAAAACAATGATGCCTACATTTTCGGTGGGTTTTATATTAAATTTTAAACCTTACTTATAAATACCTAATACAGTTATACGACCTACACCTTGCAGTTGTTTGTCCCATAACAATTAGAATTCAGCCCGCATCATTGACACAAATTATTTTCGAAGTAAATAGTAGTCAGGTGGAAAGAAAATTTCGAATTGTAAGATGAAAACAGTATTAATAAAAAATTCTCCATAAATAAGTGCTGCTTTTAAGGGGTCATTGGTATATGAATTAAAAGTTTTTCGTAGAATTACCAGAGCGATCGACATAGACTAATGAGCTGTATGAATAAATTGACAATGAAATTGAAATTGAAATTGTTTTAAATGGCCTTAAAACTTAAATCGCTAAAACCTTTAGATAGACAGCGTGTTTAACTAGATTTTTTTTACTAACTAACGACTTTTAAATAATGGAATAAACCTTAAACTTTAATTGCAACTAGTTTTCCTTGTAAGTTTAAGCTGATTGATTGAACTTGACCGCTGTTTTAGATTAGGTTGCATTATCATAAATTCCAGTTTTTCTAAAGGAAGGACGGCCTACTAAGTCGACTAGTTCAAGTTACCATATAAGTCTACAATCGTAACACATGACCTAGCCTTACAATTAATATCGAACATTCTGTATTGGGAAGCGAATAAATCAAACCAAATAAATGCCATACATTTATTTAGCAACTACATTACACAGCCCGATTCGCAGGAGTTAATTAAAAGATAAATTAGTAACTGTTTAAAAGTGCTCTATTAGCAACCTAACCTTACTCTCTTTTATATTATAACTAATTGTGATGAAGCATGCATATGACGAAGTAGATAAGCATTATTTGAGGTATTTGAGGAGGTTCTATCTAAAATTGGACAGTTTCACGAAATATCCTCCTGGATCTAGAAAGGATGTTTACCTGGTATTGGGATAATAACAGGTAGTCTTCGTATGTAGAGCAACGGGTATATTCGCCTTAGAATCTACATCAGGAATGAGCAACCTTTTTAATAAATTTAATTAAATTTTAATATTTTTTGGCGGGCTGCACATTACTAATAATTATAAACTTTATTCGTAATAAATATTAGAATAATAAAGATAAGAATTCATTATAGTATGCACTATCTTTTTATTATAATGAATTTTCTTACAATATATTAATGGGAGAAAGTCTATAAATTATTATTCCGTAACTCTATCAATAAATCATTCTAAGTGGTAATAATATTAGAACCTTACAATTTTTTACGATAGCTTTTGTAGAATATGTCACTTCAAAGATTTCAGACACCGTTGTTTTATGTCTCCGGTAAATTTTTACGACTGTCATTAGCTTGCGGTTTGGTTTGGATTTTGCGAGCGTGAAGAAAATAATCTGCTCACTCGTGCCACTTCGTGCAGCGGTATACATTCCTAACATTGTAGACGTAAAATATTCATTGCTACTATATAGCAGCATACTACTATATAACACATGTTAAACCTGAAGCTGTCAAACACTGGATTGTGCAGACTCTGCCTTGAAGCGGAGGAAACACCCATGCATATCCTATGTGACTGCCCTGCGCTGATCAACGTTCGATGCTCTCTCCTAGGGTCACATATTTTACGCCCTATAGAAGTGAAAGCACTCGCCGCCAAGAACATCCTTGAATTCTTCAAGGACACCGGTATTGGTGGCGAATTGTAAGCAGGGGCGATCACAATAGATCAGCAATGGTCAAAGTGATACTGGGCCCTCAGGCCCTGCATAGCCGCTACTCCCAGAAGAAGAAGAAGAAGAAGATATAGCAGCAATGAATATTAAATATACTCGTACGTTCATTTAAACACGTTATCATCATCCTCCTGCCCTTATCCCACTCTAAGTGGGGTCGGCACATGTTATAAACATGTCATATGATTTGACTACGCATTTTACGAACGGTCGTCTGCCCGACGTCAACTTACCTTAGTCGTATTTTATGACGCCTTGGTAAGAAAAAGGGTGATCTATTCTACTCAACCGGATACCACACGGCGGGTCGCCTTACCTTAATCGCCTTTTACGACACCTCGGTAAGAAATGAGGGTGGTCTATTCTACTCAGACGGATATCACACGGCGGGTCGACCTACTTTAGTCACCTTTTACGACACCTCGGTTAGAAATGAGGGTGGTCTATTCTACTCAGTTGGATACCACACGGCATATACTCAATTAAAAGTTTCTTATACTATAGTCATGTAACTGTCAAGGGCACAGGTTTTACCTTAATGTACATTAAACACTATTAAATAAATAAATATATTGGACACTTACATACACGGTCGTCCGTCCCTGAAGTAACTTAATAATTATATTATGGGTGACAAATAATTCGTAAATATACATATATAATTTTTAAATATATACATAAATACACCTAGATTCGATGAACTAACAAATTTTAGGAAATTTTAGCCCTCGGCCTACATCGAACCCGTGAACAGAGAAGCTGAGGGGGGGTACTGTTACCAGCGGACCAGTCAATAATGATAAAGTGGTTTGACTTGAACCCGTTTTTTCATATTAGTTCTATGTATTATATTGTCAAGGCATATAAATGCAGTTATTACATCGAGTGCTACGAGAAAAAAGTTTTTATACAAGACTGTTTTCTGGTTTTAACTTGTGACCCCCTGTTAAGAGTCACCTATCATAGTTAATCCATCACTGTACCTAGTAGTCTTATGTTATCAAAACATTTGTCACTGCAAAACAACAGCATTGCAAGTGACAGTTCGTACGGAAGATACGTGCCAGATGCTCTCATTTCCTACATGTCACCGTGCACCGGTAAATTGCGTTTCCTGTGTGGATCAAATCTGCATATTCATCGCTTATAACGAATACGACTGTCTGCTATTGTAAAAGTTTCTGACCGCGACTTTAGCCACGTTGAATTGAGTACCCAGGAAACATTTTATTCATTTCTTGAATCAGATATTCACATTAGATCTTTTGTTTACATTTGGGTGTTGACTTCGTTATTATACTATCTTTAAAAGTTTTTCGGCTACATTCATATTTTTATCTTTAATTTTACATTTTGATCTGTATATGAGGCTGTTATAGCCTTTAGCATGAAGTAAGCGATTGCGTTATCATTGTTGTCGGTGTAGTAAGTACAGTACCCGGCAATAAATAATGCACATCGAGAACTTAGAACGAAACAGCCGGCCAGTTCGGTTTTGTAGAGAGCTGTCACTGTCACTCAGTATGTGACGTTTCACACGGATTCGTCAGTTTGTGCGGCAGAGACAATGCTCTATGAAGCAGAATCTAGCCGATTTTCTCTCTCTACGCCTCGATGTGCATTCCTTATTGCCAGGTGCTATACCTACTAAAAAATAAATATGTAGCATAATTACACACACACTGTTACTTTAACCGAAAAAGTCACTCTCAACATTGTCATGTTTACTTTCCACTTTATCTCTGGGAAGCACTATCGTTGCCAAGCTTACGAGTACATTATGACATGTGTAAATTTTTATCGCTTATCAATAAAACGAATAACACCAGCGGTAAATTTTATTGAATGTAAATTCTAGCACTTGACTAGATATTATAGGATAAAAACCCTGTTTATACATTTTACACATTCTATATAGATATGGCATTTATAACATTTAGGGCCTGGGAATTCCTTCAGTAATCTGTTAAAGGGGATAATACTTCATACAGTTATTATATTAGAGGAAGGAAGATATAATATGCCCTTTGCTTTGCGTTGCCATTTGTTTTATCTTATTGTATAAGAAAAAAACTGAGACTCTCACTTTTTTAGGTGTGCTTAAACAATGATAAGTGTATAATGCACCGATGTATAGAACGAAACAGCGGACCAGTTCGGTCTCGTAGAGCGCTGTTACTATCACTCAGTTAGTATGTGACGTTTCACACGGGTTCGTCACTCTGTGCGACAGAGACAATGCTCTATGAAGCAGAATCTAGCCGATTTTCACTCTCTAAGTCTCGATTTGCATTATTTATTGCCGCGTACTATAACGGCCTTATTTATAACACACTTACTTACAATTCTGCCTTTAGCTATCCTACTCATGTATTATTATTAGACACTTAGATGTAAGTTTAAATAACTCTATTTAAACTTACATCTAAGTGTCTAATAATCATCACGCATCATTATAAAACCCATACAGAAAAAACTTATAGAGGTTGTAAGGAGAGATTGTTTCAATAACCCGATTTTGAGATAGAGGTCAGCTGCCAACTCGAATGGGCAACGTTTGGGACGTTAGGCAAAATCTTTTCGTCCACAAACTTTGTAAGATTCTTATATTGAAGAAACGTAGGTGCTTCGAATCTAAGGATTCAAAGAATCATACGCTCTCGCCATTCAGTCATCACGGCCTATTTTATGATATTGCATGTATTCATGCAAATAGCTCGCGTGCAGTCATGGGAGGTCGGTTTTGAAATTACAATGTGGTTAGATGGTTAAATCAATATCTCTAGGGTATTTTCCGTATCTACGTTTCATATTATCAGAATTGTTTGTTGTAAATCAGAGTCGTCACTATCGTTGATTTAAATCAACCTATATTTGAATTATATATTTAACTAGGAATACGTGCGGCTTCGCACGCGTGAAATACTGTTTAGCATGCTACAGTCGCTCGAATCTCGGCAGGAGACTGGCTCTCTGATACGCTACACCGCTTCTTATACCTATTCCCCCCTCTAAACTACAATGGACATCGGTTTGTTACTACCCCCACTAAAAATTGTTGTAAAACGACCTCTTCAACTCAATTTACATGAAACGGTTATGTGCTATTAACCTAAACCTTTCGGAGGAATTGCACTACCTTTTATTAAAAACTGTACTAAAATCCGTTCAGTAGATTATGAGAAAATCGATTACATACAGACTTTGGAGACTTTATTTTATAATAAGTATAGATAGATTATATATTTAATTAGGATAACTATAATTTTTAAAATGACAACATTAACTTTTTTATGTGGAACAACAGTGAAAACAACGTTAAGACAACAGCTAAATAAAAATTTAACAACGTAATAAATCTATTAGAATCTTAATTACAGTGGATATAGAAAAATGAAATGGTTTAAAATTTATATGCAATGCTATTTGATATGTCAAGTTATGTATAATATGACTAAATACATGTAACATATTGTTAGAAACATAAATTGATATACTCGTCTTTATGTACCTACTATATATCGAGAATACAAAAACATAACAATATTTACTGCGAAAAATTACATATTATTTTATTTGAGGTAATGAACTTTTTTTTTCTTAATTTCAAAGCTTGTTGCAGAGTGTTGGTAAAACTTCTACGTGCGTAAAAAAGCCTGGCTTTTAATTTTATGATGCCCAATAGGTGGCATTAGTTGGGATAACTAAAAAAATGTTTGGTACTTTTTCGTACATTTAACTTTATCGTATATATCAAAACATAGATATGATTTAAAAATTAAAATACAATATTAAACGTTTCATATTATTTAAAATTTAGACAGTATTATGTAAAAAAGTTCCATTCCAATCAAAAATTATATAAATTTTTATGGAAAATACTCATGTTATCAAAGCAAATAAATCCAGTTGAATGAAAGGTTATACGAACGAAATGAGATGAAAAAGTATGGCGGAAGTGAATAAACGCTTGGAATTTAATTTGCATTTACGGGCTGGATCATTTTGCAGAACACGATTCAATTCAATATTGCTTACAAAAGTTTATTTTAATCAAGTATTGAGTATACGTTTATTTGTAGATATGTGGAATGTAGTTTATTTTGAACAATGTCGTGTCAGTTGTAAAGGCAGATTTACATCACACGAGTGAACGCTCGTTCTATGCAAACTATGAAATTCGCTTACTGTAAACGGACATAGATCATTCTTAGATGTTATTTCTGCGTTCGCAAAAATTCTATGACATATTTGAAGAATGCTCGCTCGTTTAATGCAAGCGACACTAGAACACGCGAACATGTGATTGGAGCGTTCTAGCGTGTTCGGGCACGCTCGTTACCCGGGACGGACAATTGATTACCTGAACTCGTGCATTTTTTTTCAAACTGATTGTATGTTGTTAGCCCTAATGACTTTTACAGCATCACTGGATGGGACGGCCGAGCGCAGAAGCATCGTCGCGGTTGCGAAATGCAGAGAGTGGAGCGCAGAAGCTCTACTAGCGTCGGGGAACGTCATCCTAAGGGTGCCTTTTGTGAGGCCCGATCACGGCTTAGGGCGACGCGTAGTGGAGGGCTGTTGGTATTGACTTTTTGTACTGACTTTGATTAGTCATTGCGACATCGGAAGGGTGGAAAAGTGAGACCTCGTGCAAGAATTTTAGTTCTTTGTTCTCATTCTTGTTATATTTTAGTGTAAACGCCAAGAACGATCGTATACACTTAAAGATCGAGAAAGAATGCTCTTGTTCTTGCTCTAGCTCCATGTTCGTTTTGTTTAAACCGGCCTTTACGCTATTCGGATAATTGATGGTTCTAATTTTTATAAATACAATAGAAGCGTGACATTAATACCTTACGATCATTATTCATTGTCAAATGTTTTGTTCTTGACACGAATTGTTTAAAAATATTTGTGTCTTAATTTCGTGTACTTGAACGTTAAATAAAAACAGCGTAAATAGTTGAAAAAAATCTCACGGAATATCTACTATAGTGGTGCGTTATGATGCCTGCTTTAGTGCCTGTCCTGTTTCCACATTATCCCATTAACGCGGGCAGCGACTCTTTGATACTATAGTATAATATTATAAAAAGGGAAAATTTGTTTGTTTCTTTGCAAGAGCGGGTCGCCGATTCCATTAACACGGATTCAGCGTGTCACATAGTTTTTCTAGGATAAGCTGATATATTGCTCTATCAAAATCGGCTTCTTCGTAGAATCTACTATTAATCTAAACCTTCCTCAAGAATCTAAGTAGAATCTTTTCTTGTAGTAAAAACCGTACTAGAATCCGTTCAGTCGATTTTGAGAAAATCGATCACATAAACAGAACAGAAAGCTTGAAATTTTTTTTCATCGAATATCGGTTGATATACTACCACAATAATATTTTCAATGATTAATAATAAAAAATGATCTAGAGTTAAACAAAATAAATATAAAATGATATCTCAAAGCTGTCTCCTCTGCCATGCTTAGACGCTAATCCGTTTTAATAACTCATAAGCCGTTATGTGACTCTGCTAATACAATGTTTTTTTTTATTATTATGTCGTTCATTGTTATGTATACAAGGAATAGGTGTGTATTATAATTAAAATATTAATACAGTAAGTCTGTGTTTTTGTCTTACAGGATCTTACAAAATAATTGTGGTATCCGCGACTGCGTTTGTTTCAACTTCAATGTAAAAGTAGAAACATTCAAACAATACTGTTTTATACTACTGTTTTATACTATTCTACTATAGCTATACTGTATTTTTTGTCTTTATTTTGGAAACAAACAACGGTTCTATTACTATATAAATATTTAAACATAAATGTAGCATACATAAATCAAGTTTCTACTCAAAAATATTTAAATTAATTTTTATTAAATTTTCATAGAAATAAAGGGATTTTTTATGCTGTTTCTTAACCATATGTCATATTCGGTACATAAGCTTTAATCGAACCAAATTTCATCAATACAGCTCCAGTTTAGCCACACACATGCGATGACAAAAGTCTTCGAATATAGCGTTTTGTTAAAATTTTGTGTTGTGGGAATTTTAGTTATAATCGTTGAAGTATATAATTAAAAGACACGATAGACTTTGGAAGTTTCATAGAGAACTGAATCCAAGCGGGACAAGATTACAAAAATAATAATAAAATTATCTTGCTATAATCCGCGATACAGTAAATAGAAAATATATATATAGTGTTAAATGTATAGTGGTCTTTCCTTTTTTTTATACCCGATACGTGCAGGATTCGTAAAAACACATGTACAAACCTCCACCACTTACACCACAATACACAAGCACTACACACGTTCACTATCACAAACTCAACAAGCGTTTCGCCCCGCAACCGAAGCATCATCAGGAGATATACTCCACGAAAAAATCGCAAAGCGAAGCATTAACCTAACAAGCATGGTTATATAGTACTTGGTTCATCCCCACCCTTTATTTTACCTCTGAACACGTGCAACAAGCTTGAACTAGAAATATTTATCTGCTCGTTAATGAGGGTGCCATTGTTATGCTTAATGATTTCTAATTGCAGCAGATAAATGTTTCTAGTTCAAGCTTGTTGCACGTGTTCAGATGTAAAATAAAGGGTGGGGAACGAATTAGATATTCGTTTATTAAAAAAGTAGTGTTACGCAATGACCCGAAACGGACGGTACAGGGGAAAGATTGTCAAACAAGTGACAAGGTAGTGGTTTATTGGCACATGTACGGGGAGTATCACGGACAAGTCCTTCACAGCATCCCAAATTATGGATGTACCAGAAGATGTGACATTTACAATATCGCCTTAGTGTTCCAGTAGTATGCACTTCGAACCTTTGTATGGGGACTTCTCATGTAATTACAAAAGCACTACTATAGCGCGAAGCAAAGTACTAGTGGCGCCATCTGTTATTCCAGTGAGGAAAATACGTAAACGGTGCTACTAATACGTGAAGAGGACACACACATTCGTTCACGACATATCCCCCTCAGCGTTTGCCGCTTTCCCACACTCTTCTCGACACCTGAGGTGTCATGTTCCATGCCTGGGAAAGACACTTCGCTCAAACTCACCTAACATCAGTGGGATCGAACGCCATTAGTATTTAATATTTTAGCATAGTACACAGCATAAGAAAAATTATAATTAATTAACTGTAAATAAATAAATTTCATTGGACAAAGTGAGTTTGTGTACCCAACAGTCGCCACACATAATATAATTAGCAATTATGCTTAAACCTAGGCCAACAGGTCTGAACAAACAACCAGGCTTAAAGCCTGCGAGGAATGGCCCGGGTAAGGAGGTACGCCTCGAAGCCCGTACCACACCCGTCTTCGGGCTGCTGTGTAATACGTTATGTTATAGAAGTAAATTACTAGTGAGAAGACCCCTGCTGTGTAATACGTTATGTTACAGAAGTAAATTAATTAAGAAAAATAGCCACAAAAATATCGAGACTTCTAGATCATTATCACAAACGTTTCGTATCACACTTTATTCGTATATTCGATATTATCTTTTATGAATTCAATAAACAGTTTTAGAAGCAATAACAATAAAAAAATCTTCGCACTTTTGAAATTGGTGTTATCGTATTTGTTGATTTATTTTAGTGGCTTTTTATTTAATCCGTTATATTGCTCAATGTTGCATTTTGAGATTAAGGCGCTGAACAGAGCCAAATAGGCTGACTTTAAACACGTTTTTAACAAAAGCTATAGGGATAACGATTACAAGAAAAATATATGTTAATATACATCATATCTCAGAGAGAATGTAAGATTTCAAAACACGATTACGATACTTTTTTTCGATAAAAAAAATTGGTAAATAGACCTCTGATTTTTACTTTGATCGTAAATATCTCTAATATTTATCAACAAAAATTGGTAAAATTAATAAGACTAATAAATCATTATAATATAAAGAGAATGTAAGATTTAAATTTTGAATTAATTAAGATATTTCATTCAAATTAAATATTTTTTAGAAAATAGCAAAACTGAAACGAGTCATCGTCTCGCTTCTCTTTTACATCTACGAATATAGACAGTGACCGCTGAGGCGCGCTGCTATATGGACGTGTGCCGCTAGCTGCCGCGTTTTGTGACTATTCCTTGTTGATAATATGTCTTTTTTTAGGTGTTTAGTTATAGTTTCAGCATACTTAGTTTTATAAGATTAATTAGACATAAGTTTTTTAAATAAATTGTACAAAAAAAGTTTGGATAAAATAGTGTACACCTATAATGGGTGTTAAAAAAATAATTTTGTCGCTACGCCGTCGCAGAAATTGTGGGCGTGGCTTATATGCCGAAATCTGAATTTGCGCCAGCTCTGTTCAGCGCCTTAACTTAAGCATTATGCTTATCCACATAAATGGATCAGAATCGAATGATGTTATATTACTATATAAGATTATTAGCACATGCGACTTCGTTAACATCGACTTTAGTGTTAATAGTCTTAAGTAAAAAATAATAATTTATCAGTGACCCTGCCTTCATCTCGGGTCGCAGTTTCGATTCCCGCCAAGGGCCAACATTTTCTATAAATAATTTGTTGGTTTTCCCAATCTGGGTGTATATATGTGTTTAAGTATGTATTAAAAAAACTATATATGTATATACTAGCCGTGCTAGCGACCTCGTATGCGTGGAAATCCGTGTGTCATAACATAATGTAATATTTTTAATTGAAATTTTGAACCTAAAATAAGTTATTATTAATTAACTATAACTTACTTACTTTTAATATACTTTTTTGTAGTATTCTTGTAGATCTAAAGTCTTCCTATACATTACTCCAGTTTATCTCTGTTGGTTAACGTGGTACACGCGACGAAAACTCCCAGCAAGAGAGTTTCTTTTACAACTGCGCGATCGCTTTAATACAATTTGCATAGAGCCGTAATTTACTATTAAGCTACGTTCCGGAAGAAAAGCATCTTTTAGTAAAAACTATACCAAAATTCGTTAGTAAATTTTGAGAAAATCAATCACATCACATTAGACACAGCTTATGGAGACTTCGTTATAAGTATAGATTTACCAATTGTACCTGTCACCCTTATCACAAGTACCTACTTAGAGGACAGACAGCCGTGTGGGTAATTGTCCCATATATTTATTTATTTATTATTTACTAGCTGTGCCAGCGACTACGCCCGCGTGAAAATCAGCGTGTCACATTTTTTTCTATAATTCAAATTTTAAACATAAAAGTAGTTATTGTGAGTTAACCATAAAAGATAGAGACATGCTATCCCGAACTTTTTTGTTGTATTTTTATAGATCTACAATTCTCTAGTACATTACTTTAGCGTATCTCTGCTGGATTACGCAGCGCACGCGACTAAAGCTCCCAGCAAGCAAGTTTTTTAACAACTGCTCGATCTCTTCAACACAATTTACATAATACCGATATGTATTATTATTATTACTATTTACCTAAACCATCCGGAGGTATTGCTCTAGCTTTTGGTGTAAACCGTATAAAAATCCGTTAAATAGATTTTGAGAAATCAATTACATACAGACAGAAGGCTTTTTGAGACTTTGTTTTATAATACATATGGCTGTTATTGATAAATATAGAAATAAATTAGCTTTTAATTACAAAGAATAGCATAAAAAATAATATAAATATTCATTTTATTTGATACAAACATCTCACGTAGTTCAAATATCACAAAAGGAGAATAAACATGACTTTGATAATAACAACTCATGCATTTTGTTTTCTTATGTCTGTATACATTCCTACTTAAGCTCACTTGTACTTAAGTATTTATAGAATAAATATTTGTTCCGGATAATGTCGTTACTACAAGTTAAGCGTAAACGATATAAAGCAGATTTTATCCCATAGAAAATACTTAAGGTGGTCGCAGATGATTTATTTTTGTGTAATTCGTAAGATTATTATTTTTTAACATTTCTAAATGAATTTTTAAATAATAGTACGCTTGTCTTCCAATAAATGCCAAATTAAAAAAAAATACGTGTGGCACTCGGAGACTGCCGCGGTAAAGCTATTGCATAGGATTTTTTATCAACTTATGCAATTACAATTATATATATATTTTATTTATGCAGTATATTTTTCTTTTTTCTTTGATATTAATTCAAGTTACACTTTGAGCGTGGTGACCGATAAAAAAACAATCTTTTTTCTTTTATTAAATAAATGAGATGTTAATATTGTTCAAAATATTTTTATTATCTTTCAATACATGTCGGTTTTAACGGTAGTTGTCCAATACAACCAATGCCACCTAAAGGTGGGTTGCTCAACTAAAGAGACAAGCGTGATATTTCAAAAAGTCATTAATATATATAATCATTAAACTACTAAAAAGTATCACCGCTGTGCCGGTCGGAGTGGGGGGTGTTAGGTTTTTTCGTTACGGAATTTCTGTATTTGGTCTCTACGCTTAAGGCCCGCGATAGAAGCTATGCAATAGCTTAAAAAACTGTTTGTTATCAAAATTACAACATGAAACTTGAAGGTTTTTAATTAAAGTCTGATTAATGCAGGGATACGAAACCGATGCACCTGTGGTCTGTGATTTTGCGTGGTGCCTATAACTAAGATAAAATCAGCTAAGTGACCCCAGCACCTTAAATATCATTGGGACCGCGAATCGTTGGGACACGAAAGAAAAAAGATCACACTTTTGCATTTATAATATCTATATCTATATCTGTAAAGCAAAATTTTCTGTTGAAAGTTGTCTTAAATCATAAATGTGTAATGATTAATATTCTAGGATATTTTATTGTCACGTCCATTCCAAATTAACAGTTGTGTCGTAATGGAGCAGAAATGACAGTTCTATTTAGAAATATTAAACCGGTGATATTGTATGATAGAGTTATATCAATATTTATTGACAAATTGACACGACAGTTATGACATATCTGTTAGACAAACATCACCTTAAGATAAGCATGTTTTTTTTTCAGATTACTCGTACATTATCGTGTTGTACGTAAAATTACATTTTAGTAAAAACGGATCATAGATCTGCTGAAAAATTAAAAGTCCGACCAGAAAAATATTTTTTTTGTATTTTTCGTAAGTAACAACTCAGTTAATAGTGCTATGGCCCTACGAATGTACACCAGCCTTTAAGTTGATACACGAGCTTAGTATCATATCATATCTGAAAGTAAAATGTCTGCATGTAATGAATTTGCAGTAAATAGACTAACTACAACATTACTAAAATATAAAGAAGCAAACTCTAATGTGTATTTAACAGCTTTTTATATTTCTTATAAGTAGAAATATATATTTATCGGGTATTTTTTAAGGAATTGACAATTGTAAGTTTCGAATTTTGAATTTGAATTTTGGAATCTTTTGAAAAAACTTGTCGTAGTACTTAGTACATACTACTTAGTAGTAGTCCATACTTTTATACCACGATGAGACAAAATAGTCATAAATTTTTTTATACAATTTGCGGAAAAATACAATTTTAAGTGAATTTGTAAAATAAGTAAAAAAATTTGGGATTTTCATTAATTGTGGTGGATTGCTATATTCGACTATTTTTTTATCGGAAATCTAAGTAGTATTGTTAGGTTACTTAGGTTGCTGTAAAATATTTGAATTTTTTTTTTCTCTTTTTTTTACTCTTTTGAAAATTCCTTCCCATTAGGTTTGAAACAAAGTTTCCAAGTAAATTGCACATGTTGCTAAAACATTTTTTAATATTCTATTGAATTGTAAATCATCATATACATCCTTTAAAGTTAAAGAATAAAGAAAAGGACCGAAGAAATAAATTGAAATGAAATGTTTTTATTTTCCCAAAAAGGTTACATGGAAATATCTTAACTAAAATTGACATTAAATATAGATAAAATTTACTCATAGCTCCCAACCTAGGTAAACCTGTATTTTGGACGGCTAGAGTTTCCATACAACGTTAATATTACATTATAACTTTATAACCATAGTATCATTATCTATAAAATCGTTATTAATACTATCAGTTACTTCTTATAATCCTATTACTATTGCGTATAATAAAACTACTAACAGAGCTATCATGTGTAAGACTTCGTCTATATAAAGTAACTACCGTTTAGTATGGCGTGGTTCTAAAAAGGAAACTTTGTGTCATAAAACTTTATGCCTCGTAACAATAAGCGAGAACAGCATCGTAACGTAATACTACCCCAGTTAAAAGTTATTGTTCTAAGCAAAAACAACCCGACACTAAACCCGTATTCAAGAAGCATACTCAGCTAAGTAAGCACAAATTACTATGCGAAGGAGGCTAGTTCACTGTGCGTTCCTCGTGTCAAGCCTTCCATTTCATAAACAATACTTAGGCCACACTCAACTAAAAGAACGCTATGCGTCCAACTGCGCGCTCTGATTGGTCCATTTGATGTGGCGTAGTTCAGACTAGTTTTGACAAATGTCAATGTTATTAACAATTGTTGTGTTGTTAATAACAAACAAACATAACCTTACTTTGGTATTCCCGTAATTTGCAGTTTATCGTGTTAATAATTTGTTTTATGATATTTTGTGTATTGTGCAGTGTAAATAAAATATAGTTTAGTATAATGACTTCGCCTTTGGATTTAAATGCAAGCACTGCAACTCATAAGAGGTAGAACTATTTTTCTTTAATTTGTTATGTACTAGCGGCCCGCCCCTGCTTCGCACGGGTATAAAATATATAAGTATAGGCTGTCACTCAGTGAAAAAAATGATTAAAATAGATCCAGTAGTTTTGATTTATTCATTACTGCCCGCGGCCCGCACGCGTTAAATTTGGAGTAAAACAATTCCCCTTTCCCTATACCAAGAAGATTTCCTACAATCTTTGGAAAATCTTAATTCATATAATACATTTTACCTAGTTTCTTTTTACATTTTTCTCTATGTATTTTATTTTTACAATTAATCCAATCGCTGCTAAATTATAAGTGCTATAGGGCGAAGCGCGGCCTCCGATGCGCTATTTATAGGCACGCGCCGCATATTAAATCTGTAATATCTTCGAAAATATTCATTTAAATTACATGCTGTAAACGGCCATATTGATCTATATTAAATCAACAATGCATTTAAGTTACTTAATTGGATAAGGATTGATGCTGTATTGCTTAAAATTGCTTCGAAAAGAGGGCGTTATTTTTCGTAAAAAGTAAATGACAAAAAAATGCTGTTGTGGGTTATCCATAAGAGATAGACATATACCCTCGCAGAGTTTTCTGTGGACCTTTTTAAGGTGTACAAATTTTTAATACATTATTTTGATAAATCTTGTAGTGTTCAGCCTGCGTTTGCAATGTAAGCGGAAAAAAATGTAATTATTTACGACATCACGTTAGAAACCTCAAAAATTACAGTATTTCTCTACTCCATATTGACTGTTATTGTACATATAAACCTTCCTCTTGAATCACTCTATCTATTAAAAAAACCGCATCAAAATCTGTTGCGTAGTTTTAAAGATTGAAGCATACATAGGGAAATAGGGACATAGGGACAGACACAGAAAGCGACTTTGTTTTATACTATGTAGTGATGGTAATTTTATTGTATAGTTTTACTTATATTATTTACTAGACAAAGTTAAATGATTATAAGTATAAAATATAATAAATAGATAACTAATAAATAATTTTGCCTTTAACCAAAGCGGCGCGGACACTATGCGTTCGCTAAAGTAGCTCCTTATCTATTTTAGCTGTGCGTCGATTTTGACAAACGCATAGTAGAACATTTCACTCAAGTAATGTCTATGAATTGGTTTGAATGACCCTATGCGTCCCTGAGCACTGTGCGTTCTCATAGTAATGTTTATGAATACGGGTGTTACAGTTGGTGCAACTGGTACAAAACTAGTTAACAACGTTAACAAATAAACTCATACTATCTTAGGGCATGTATGGGAAACCTTTTTATATTTTCATGGATATTTATGTGACTAGAAAGTCAAAGTTTATTTATGATTTTTGAAATTAAACCAGAATCGTCTTCAACAGAAAATAAATCATCATCATCCTCCTCCCCTTATCCCACTATACGTGAGGTCGGCACAACATGTTACAAACATGTTGTCATATGATTTGGCTACGTATTTTACGACCAGCCGCCTGCCTTACGTCAACTTACCTTAGTCGTATTTTACGACCCCTCGGTGAGAAAGAGGGTGGTCTATTCTACTTAACCGGATACCACATGGCGGGTCGACTTACCTTAGTCGCCTCTTACGACACCTCGGTAAGTAATGAGGGAGGTCTATTCTACTCAGCCGGATACCACACGGCATTTCAACAGAAAATAAATATTGGGCAAAATTTTTATTATTATCTTCATAATTCTCAACGTTTCTCCTTAGACTGCAAACAAAGGTTTCATAAATAAAAGTGTCGAATTGATATTTTTAAGTCCCTACGTAAGTTTTTATAAACGAAAACGCTGTGATACAATGAGCATGTCTCCAGAGTTCTAGTCTCTAGAGTCTCTCTTAGAAACTCTAGAGTTGAATGATTTTAGTAGAAAAAATTCCCATAACTTTCCATAGTTGTATACAGCTTTTACCTGAAAATAAGTCTGCATTGATATGTAAAAAAGAGATCCGAAGAAACGATGTTTGGTTTTCTATTACTTTATTAAAATAATTTGCTAGTTATATTATTAATAAGTAAAAATATTTTTTCTTAACGTTTTCCTTAATTGTCACATGTTGTCAACCCCTGATCATATCTCGGTTATGCAAAAAGGATCTAGTTAACTACAAGAACACGTGCAATGAAAACTGTTCAAGTTAAACTGCGCGATGCAGATGCAAAAGCATCATGTTGGAACATATTTTATTAATTTACTATAGGATATAGTAAACAATATATAGAGTATTCCAAATAATGAGTCCAGTTATAAATTTAAGTTACAATGTTCTTCATAAGAGTTCTTGAAATAAAAAGTAGTCCATATTTCGCTCCACAACCATCTCTATCTTCCAGTGAAAGTCGGTTTAGCGGTTCCTAAAAATCTACTATTACCCTAAGCCATTTTCAAGAATTGTACTATCTTCTGGTTAAAACCGTACGAAAATACGTCGAGTGGATTTTGAAAAAATCGATCGAACAGCTTTTGTGAACTTTGTTTTATGTTGTTGTATTCTTTTAAGTTTTATTTGCAAATAATGTATAAGAGTGATTGTAGGGTATAAAATCAAATGTACCGCTTGCAATTATGTTATTAGTAGGTTTCACTTGAGACCCATTTCATTACGACATAAGCCTTCCCACGCTCTGCATAATGTGCAAATTAAACAGCCGGCATCTCATGGGAAAATAGGGCTGCCAATTGTTTCTTTTTTCTAATTTGACAAAGTGGTCCTTGTTTAATAAGAGTTTTTGAGGCTCACTGACTTCATTTTTTAGTAAGTTTAGTTAGATAGACCACGTACGATTTATTTATTTAATATTGTCTTCGTATCAGGTTATGTCTGACTTCAATGCGATATATACAGCTGCAGATATATTTTAAAGGTTCTTATCGCATTGAGCATCGAGTATGTTCGCTATGCATCGAGCATGCTCGCTAAGGCGGGGATGCCCGATTTTTTTGCCGTCATCAGAACGCGCATATCTCTATTCTGGGAAAGATTACGCGGCTCCGAAAACAAAATCCTTCAAGTGATTGGACAGGATTTGTGCATATCTATGATGACGCATTTGATCTCGACTCATCGAGGTCAAAATAAGTAATGACGTCAGCAGTCCTTCCGAGTTCCGAGATTGTCCCGATGGCCAATCATACTTACTTAAAATGTACCCTATCCAAAGGCTGATTTTCTAGAAAGTAGTTCTAGTATAAATTTTATGCTTAAAGTAAGAAGTTTTAATGTCCGACTTCCAAGAAAATACGTACTCTCTCCATGCAGAGAAGAAAATATAACATGCGGATCACAACAGTGTATAAATGCGAATTTGTAGATAAAATTTTTGCAAAAACACTACATTCCAACATAACTTTCCAGTCTTAGGAAAAATTATGGTAATTATATCCGTAAAATGTGTCATAATAAATATCAAATGTTTTAACGAACTCGTGCCAGTTTGCAATATTAATCAGCGGAACACTAATATATAATATTCTTCAGAAAGGTAAACAGATTTATGTCTTATATATATGAGTATTTTTTATTCACCCCTTTTTATAACTTCAACTGTTACAAAATAAAAACTAAATTTATTTTATTTATATATTATTTAATTAATTATAAAAAAAAACTTGTGTCAACCCTCATTGAAAGCGATGCATCTGCAAGGCCAAAGTCTGCCGCAATGCGACATTTTCCGACACCAAAAGCCCTTGTCACCAAAACAATGGCCAAATTAAGTCATTCATTGCAAAGCTTCGCGTTTTTGCAAAGGTCACATAGAGTTCTTGGACATATTTTAGTATTAGCTAGCAAAGCCGGATTTGAATTTTAAGTTATGTATTAACATAACATCATTCTAAATACAAATTCTTTTTGTTTGCTAAATATATTAAGCTTAATTAACTCTTACTATGCCGACCTACTCGATTAAGGCCTAAGTATCCGTAATTGTGAGGGAATGAACAAGCTTTTGCACCTTAATAACCGCATTTTGGACACAACAATATGCTAAAAAGTCAGTAAACAAGCATTCGATGTTTCCATAAAATCTGTTAAACTATTTTTTTTCCTACACACTGAATTTCTTACAAAAAACAAAAAGTCCTTTTATAAAGGCTTTTAAGGCGCTGAACAGAGTTGGCGTAAATTCAGATTTCGGCATATAAGCCACGCCCACAATGTCTGCGACGGCGTAGCGACACAATGAATTTTTTAACACCCATTGTAGGTGTACACTATTTTATCCAAACTTTTTGTACAATTTATTTAAAAAACTTATGTCTAATTAATCTTATAAAACTAAGTATGCTGAAACTATAACTAAACACCTAAAAAAAGACATATTATCAACAAGGAATAGTCACAAAAGGCGGCAGCTAGCGACACACGTCCGTATAGCAGCGCGCCTCAGCGATCACTGTCTATATTCGTAGATGTAAAAGAGAAGCGAGACGATGACTCGTTTCAGTTTTGCTATTTTCAAAAAAATATTTAATTTGAATAAAATATCTTAATTAATTCAAAATTTAAATCTACATTCTCTTTATATTATAATGATTTATTAGTCTTATTAATTTTATCAATTTTTGTTGATAAATATTAGAGATATTTACGATCAAAGTAAAAATCAGAGGTCTATTTACCAATTTTTTTTATCGAAAAAAGTATCGTAATCATGTTTTGAAATCTTACATTCTCTCTGAGATATGATGTATATTAACATATATTTTTCTTTTAATCGTCATCCCTATAGCTTTTGTTAAAAACGTGTTTAAAGTCAGCCTATTTGGCTCTGTTCAGCGCCTTAAACAAAATTTCATGTCGTTATTGTTAACCGCTGAGGAGTTCCCTCGTCTTGAGCCAATCTAGGTAGTGGCACCAGCAGGCCTACTGTGAACTCTTATTGCGACTCAATTGAAGACGTAAACGACGACTGCGAACCGCTTTCTTTTCGTACCATGAAGTGTGAATTGAATTGGGGTCATGGGTGAAGGATAACGTTATATGAACTATAGATAACTCTGTCTCTTTTACTCACATGTTCCTAGGACGAATTCCGAACGAAAATTCCGAAAATTATTTCGTTTACGTCTTCAATTGAGTCGCAATAGGAGTTCATGGTAGACCTGCCTCATGCCTACCATAAACATGCATTGTCTTCGTTACTGGACCGTAATGTAAAATTTTAGCCCAATCGGACACCGGGAAGTGGGTCAAATGTAACTTGCAAGATTCACCTTCACATACATTCACAGCAAATTGAATATAAACTTTTAATAAAGGAAACATCTACGATACTATAGAAATAAATAAATATGGAACATAATTCCCATCTTGAAAACTTAACAGAGGTATTTACTGTTTTTATATTTTCAATCTACACTAATAAGCGTTTTCAAGCCGTGTCGTATCCGGCTGAATAGAATAGACCAACCTCATTTTCTTATCGGGGTGTCGTAAAAGGCGACTAAGGTAAGTCGACCCGCCGTGTGGTATCCAGCTGAGTAGAATAGACCACCCTCATTTTCTTACCGAGGTGTCGTAAAAGACGACCAAAGTAAGTCGACCCGCCGTATAGTATCCGGCTGAGCAGAATAGACCACCCTCATTTTCTTACCGAGGTGTCGTAAAAGGCAACTAAGGTAAGTCGAACCGCCGTGTGGTATCCAGCTGAGTAGAATAGACCACCCTCGTTTTCTTACCGAGGTGTCGTACAAGGCAACTAAGGTAAGTCGACCCGCCGGCTGAGTAGAATAAACCACCCTTATTTTCTTACCGAGGTGTCGTAAAAGGCGACTAAGATCAGTCGACCCGCCGTGTGGTATCCAGCTGAGTAGAATATATCACCCTCATTTCTTACCGAGGTGTCTTGAAAGGCGACTAAGGTAAGTTGACCCACTGTTAATCCAGTTGAGTAGAATAGACCCTCTTTTTTACCGAGGGGTCGTAAAATATGACTAAGATAAGTTGACATCAGCAGGCGGCCGGTCGTAAAATACGCTGCCAAATTATGTGAAAACATGTTGGTAACATGTTGTGCCGACCCCACTTAGAATGGGATAAGGGCAGGAGGATGATGACTAATAAGCCTTTTTGATTAGATTCAATTTTCTACAAAAACTATATATATTATATGTTTAATAAGGTTTAGTTTATATAGTTTAACGTGTTGTGAATACCTTTTCTCTCACTTTTTACTCACCTTTTCCCTATACTTCAACGGACTTATAAAGACACCCGGTACTTGGCTTTTAATGTTAGCCATTAAGGGTTGAGCACATTGCCACATTACCGCGACAATACCTGGTAATGATGCCATTACAGCAAATTGCTCAAAAGTATTCAGAGCGGAGAAAGTCTTGAAAGTGCTTACGAGTTAAGTTTATTTTATGTTGATACCAATTAATGCGTAAAGCTAGAATCTTCGTATCTTATTCACCGTCACGAATATACACGGGGCTCATATTTGACATTTATATTTTATTAGCGGTTCAGCCACGCGTTGATGTGGCTCAGTCTAGTCTAGTTTCGGCTTCCCCTCGAAACGAAACAGTTGTAAAAAAGCTCCTATCGCAACCAAACCTTGCAGAATTATCAATCAATCTAAAGGTTGTCTAAAAATTACATTAAAATCGTTCCAGCCGTTTCGACGTCTATAAAGAATATACATATAAGAATTCTACTTTATATGCAAAGTCCGATTTTTATTATAAATACGTTACACTATCAGCAATAAGGGAATATTAAAGACATAGTGATAATTATAGATATGTATATGTCGTTAATAGTATAAAACAAAATCCCCGAAAACTGTTTGTATGTTATCGATTTTCTCAAAATTTACTTTACGGATTTTTATACCGCTTTAACTAAAAGTTAGTGCAATTTTTGAGGAAGGTTTTGGTTAATATCACATAACATTAAAATTCCGGGATCGGGATTAACACGGGGAAAACTTTTCGATACACTGATTTTCACGCGAGCTAAACTAAGGGGCGCAGGTAGGTTATTTAATAAAAAATATATGTTAAGCCTATGGATTGTCGCTGGAATGAAGTAAATGGAAAATAATACATATAAGGCGTATATAATACATTTTTTCATTGAAATATAGACGTTATTATATGTTAGCTAAGAATCAAAATAGTTTTGTAGTATTTGGCTTTGTATAGTGAACGTCGCAGTTTTGCTTCTAGCCCACCTTATCCTTGCTAAGGTCATGAGAGTCTCTCACGTTTTATGTTAGATTTGTCCTTATGTTTCAATTAATAAAATGTTATAAAACTTCGAGAAATGTATTTGTAAATAGAAACCGGCTCTACTCGAATAATAACTGGTTTGATCAACTAATTTTGAAATGATAACCACGAAGCATCCAACTACTTAGTTCTTCATCACGTATATGTCAAAGAACAAAGAAGCACCTATAATCAACATTACTTCAATAATTCATTCTAATATAAAATACGTTTTATCTAAGCTCTTACAGCATAAAAGCATTGCGATTTCTATTGGTATCAAGAACATTGACGTTGCACCTTTTACATGCCACTGTATAACTCAAAATTATTTAATGAATTTTTTTATTAATTAATAAATCCGAGTGATCCGGCTGAGTAGAATAGACCGCCCTCATTTCTTACCGAGGTATCGTATAAGGCAACTAAGGTAACTGACCCACAGTGTGGTATCCGGTTGAGTACAATAGACCATCCTCATTTCTTACCGAGGTGTTGCAAAAGGCGACTAGAGTAAGTTGACGTCAGGCAGGCGGCAGTTGTCAAAAATTACCCAATTCATGTATCAGCATGTTTAAAACATTATATGCCGACCCCACTTAGAATGAGATAAAGGTAGGAGAATGATGAAATCCTATAGCTTCCAGCTGTACTTGTTAGCTGGATCTGTAATACAATGGCGTTACAATTTGCGGTCAAGTTTAAATCGGTCAAAATCAATATACAAAGGAAGGTACCTAATTGAGGAATTCAGCTAATGAAACCGGATCAATTGATGATTCGTCATGTTCAACCGGAAATTAAATAATGTTTACGCGAGTTGATCATTTGCGAGTACTTTATATTGTCATGCTTACTGCCTCATTAAAAATATTGTTGGAATTTATATGCTCACGTATCATATTTCTATGTACATATAAAATGACGACATAAAAGCAAAATTTATGTAGTGATCAAATTATTCTATTATAAATTAGTATCTCCGCTATCAAAATAATTTATCAAATTCAAATTAAAATTCAAAATATTCTTTTTCAAGTAAACTGTAAACAAGTGCTTGTGAACTCTACTGCTGACTCGGAAAGCTGTTCCTACCTAGAACAGCCAGCAAGAAACTCGGCAGTTCCTCTTTTTAAAATAATTCTTATAACTAGTTACGTTTATTATTTTTTAATTACTATCTTGTACAGGGTCGAACAGTAGCTATATCCACACATTCTTATCATCTATGTAATCCTCAACAGTATAGCAGGCTTTTATGTATCATCCTTTGTGTAATAGTTTTTTAAAATTGAGTGCGGAATTTCATTATAGAATCTCATGCCCAAATTCATAAACTTACGTGCTTTTGCAAGGTGCAAAGTGAGAGCGGCAATTTTTAGTGGGTTCCTACTTTATCCAAAAATTTAATTGCTTAATAATATCATTACTTTTCAATTACAGGTCTCGGCTAAGGAATTGTATAATTTATTTAAATTAAAAAAAACTTTTAACCCAACACATTCATTACGTAGCAAAAAATTTAATTGATATAACGCGTAAGTAAAAAGTGTACCACAAATTACGTTGTAAAAATTTTTAGAAGACGGTCCGCAAAAGCTTTTTTTTATTTAAGATGATTTTAAGTTGAACGCACCTTCGAGCACTCGAAATAACTATTTAAAATAATCACTGACATTATTGTAAAGATTCGTTCACACATTTCTCATTAAATTATTTAGCGTTTACTTTCGTACTAACTATTTTAAAATAAAACAACACACAACTTAAAAGATTTTTAAGTGATAACACTGGCGTTGTATTCCTTCACTCGCTTACCGTTAGTCACTGACCTTAGGTTAGGATCTGAATACAAATCTGTTTCTTTTGTACGCTATGAAAAAGTTGTTATATTAAGAGATGCTTTGAATTATATACTGAAATCAGCTTCTTAGTATTTTATATATGTTAAATTGATTAAAAACTTAATTTAGAATTCTAACAAAAATTCACTCCTGCTGTCCAGCCATGAGTTGTAGTGGCTCAGTCTGGCTACGAATTCCCTTCAAAACAGAACTCGACAGTAAAAAAAACGCTACGATTACCAAACTTTACAAGATACCGTTAGGTCATTCTATAAATTGTCTAAAATTCGTATTAGCATCAATCCAGTCGTTTCGGAGTCTTTGAAGGATATACAGACAAACATTTATTTTATATATAAGAAGATTAAACTCCTTAGGTGAGGATGTGTGCAGAAGAATTTGGCAGGTTTGGCTTAACAGAATCCCCGAAAAACAAAATTTATGTGCCTTATTGATATCACTATTCTAAATACGCTTAGGAAAATATCGAGGAAACCTGTATATATCTAGAGAATTCTTGGGATCACCTTTCGGTAACCTGCCTATTCTGATAGGAGCAACGTTGTTTGTTTATATAAATTTCAAACCTTAACTACAAAAGGGAGGAGGGCTTTGCCCAGCTGTGAGTTAATAAAGACCGCTATTCTACTTAGTTTAAGCTTTTTGTTAAAATCGATTCCGTATATTGCCTAACAAATAATCGCATTGAAAGACTAGCCACTCGTTGACCTGAAATGTTCACCTTTTCTTACAAAAACAATGTTAGTGTATTCAATATTTATGTAAATTAAAAATGCCAACCAAACCAACCAATATTTTTTTTTTTTTTTTTAAACGTAATGAAACAGCACTACTATAAAAACGTGACTATGTAGTTTTCTATATAATTATTTTTTATATCTCTTTCAATTATCGTCATTATTTCGTAAGGTATAACAGATATCGCATTTTAAACACATCGCCGCAATGCACATCCTTCATTGGCATACTTAGTAGATTTTAAACTTTCGCGATTCATACTTATTAATATACGAAGATACGGGTCACATCGCGACAAAATCGAGTTACCTTTTTATAAGGTTCGACGTTTCGGCAGAGTTGCATCCGCCATGGTCACGAACTGACTGGAGGGCCGCGGCGTCTTCGTTCCCGAGAACTACAGTCATTATTTTCACCAACTACCCTCGCTTGAACCGCACAATCCACATAAGGTCTCTTGCACACCACACTGATATTATCCGCACGCGATATAGCTTGCAACGACTTCTTCCGCGAGTTGTATTTATGAATCACTGGATCCCAAGTCGTTGACAATCTGAAGCCCTCTTCTCTATTGAACGTATTATGCTTACGAATTTCAATGGCTTCACGCGCCACCCTCGCATAATAGTGGGCATCAGTTGACAGGACTTTGGGATCATGAAGCTCAATCCAGTGATTGCTCCCCGAGTTGAGCAGATGGTCTGCAATCGCCGACTTCGTTGACTGGTTGTTTTTAACTGCAGCTATGTGTTCTTTGACCCGCTCAGCAATGGTACGTTTTGTTTGGCCAATGTATGCGCTACCACAACTGCAGTTGATTTTATATACCCCTGGGGTCTGGTAGGGGATGACATCTTTCGGTGTGCGTAGGAGCCTAGCTACCTTATGTAAAGGCGTGAAGACGGTCTTTATAGATAACTTTTTTAACATGGTTCCTATTTTATCTGTGACTCCTTTAACATATGGTAAAAACGCCGGCTGTCTGTTCACGCACGCGAAAGGAAAGACATCTTGAGGTGAACAGACAGCCGGCGTTTTTACCATATGTTAAAGGAGTCACAGATAAAATAGGAACCATGTTAAAAAAGTTATCTATAAAGACCGTCTTCACGCCTTTACATAAGGTAGCTAGGCTCCTACGCACACCGAAAGATGTCATCCCCTACCAGACCCCAGGGGTATATAAAATCAACTGCAGTTGTGGTAGCGCATACATTGGCCAAACAAAACGTACCATTGCTGAGCGGGTCAAAGAACACATAGCTGCAGTTAAAAACAACCAGTCAACGAAGTCGGCGATTGCAGACCATCTGCTCAACTCGGGGAGCAATCACTGGATTGAGCTTCATGATCCCAAAGTCCTGTCAACTGATGCCCACTATTATGCGAGGGTGGCGCGTGAAGCCATTGAAATTCGTAAGCATAATACGTTCAATAGAGAAGAGGGCTTCAGATTGTCAACGACTTGGGATCCAGTGATTCATAAATACAACTCGCGGAAGAAGTCGTTGCAAGCTATATCGCGTGCGGATAATATCAGTGTGGTGTGCAAGAGACCTTATGTGGATTGTGCGGTTCAAGCGAGGGTAGTTGGTGAAAATAATGACTGTAGTTCTCGGGAACGAAGACGCCGCGGCCCTCCAGTCAGTTCGTGACCATGGCGGATGCAACTCTGCCGAAACGTCGAACCTTATAAAAAGGTAACTCGATTTTGTCGCGATGTGACCCGTATCTTCGTATATTAATTGGCATACTTGTTTAAAACTCGTTTTAATAAAATCAAGCCGAAGCAAGAAAGGTAAGTAATCTGATGAAGACACATCATGCGCTTCATATTGCGTAATATTCACGAAAAATATTTCCATATATTGTGCTTATGCTGGGGATCCATATCCACAAAAAAAAGTTAGAATATGCCAATATCGGGTGTATATTATAAATATATGATACTAGCTGAGCCAACAGCGTCTTCGCCCGAGTGGAATTCAGCGATTATGAAACATTTTGAACATAAAAGTAGTTATTGTGAGTTAACATTACGAGATAGAAACATGCTATCACGGACTTTTTTGTAGTATTTTTATAGATCTACAATTCTCTAGCACATTACTTTAGCGTATCTCTGCTGGTTTACGCAGCGCACGCGACTAAAGTTCCCAGCAAGCAAGTTTTTAACAACTGCGCGATCTCTTCAACATAATTTACATAATACCGATATGTACTATTTACCTAAACCGTCCGGAAATATGTGAGGGCATCGTAGTGTTAAGGATATTTAACTTTAGATGGAACAATACACCCGAGTGCGCCTACGATGGCAGTCGACGTAAATCTTCTCTCTCGGTAACGCTGTAAAAGCCTAACAGCATATTGTCAATTTGAAAAAAGTCGGCCAAGTATTTTATATCCCTATATCCAAATCAAATACTTCGATACCATGCACCAATTTTTTTTTGTTAATTTTGATCTGAGCCTGGAATCGAAGATATAAAATTTAACAGAGTAAATCCAGCAAAGCGAAAAAATCATTTTCTTGAACTGGGAATTCGTGGTTAGCAATGGTAAAACGTCCTAAGGATGTCTCCCGTGAGGCCATATTAAAGTTTGCAGAGAAATAAAGTGGATGGCTGGTTATATGACTCTGAGTTAATTGTATGCGTGCTCTTCACTATCCGCCATGATCAGTGATCTTGTGATCGTCTATAATCAGTACAATCATCGTGCAAGTGTCCACATAATCGTCCGGATTATAATACGATACATACGTAGTACCCAGCGATCCCTTTTGATGCGTGTTCAAAAACCAACAGTTCCTGGGTTATAGACGATAAGAGGCGAGTACAGCTAAGGATGCCCTTTACACGATCGTGCTATAGCTTAATCGTTTGTTGTCACCGATTATGAATGGGCGTCATAGTTAAAATTTTATACGTCACGTTACCTGCGAGATCATTGTCAAGTGTGTAAAATCCGGATAGTATAGCGTAGACGCTTTCTACTAAGTCTTTCTAATTGACCTTATATTGATCGACTGGCCCATTGGCGCTGTGGGTAGCGATCCTGCCTTCAGCTCCGCGGGTCGTGGGTTCGATTCCTGCCGAAGACCAACATTGTCTATAAAACGATTTGTTGCTTCTTCGAGTATTTGTATTTAAGTATGTATTTAAACTTATATATGTAGTATGTCTACCAGTTGTGCGTCACCCATAACACAAGTATTAAATTACTTACTTTGGGGACGGACGACCGTGTGTGTAAATGTCCCATATATTTATTTATTTATTTATATTGCTAAGGATAACCAACTTGTGCTCTGCAGTGGACATTTTAAAAATAGAAATATATGTTCGGAAAAAGCTGTTACAATCTAGTTGTCCGAAGTAAACTATTTAACTGTAAAACAGACATTATTACAGTAAGGTGATTGTTATCATGTCCAAGAAATAGAATATAAAAGGTGTTGTTGTTTCCAGTTGTTTCAACGCGAAAACATCTAAAAAACTTTTTGAAAATTAAAAATGTCTTTGAAGCTTCATTTAAAATTTAGATAAAGACTAGAAGTGTGATTTTTAGTACACTTTGGATATATATTTGATACTATTGTATAAAGCTCTAGTATATAGTTTTTGTCCTATGTCTCACGATAAATAAGAGTTTAGATATTTCTAAATTTATAATAGCAAACTTCTATAAAACGTTCGTACTCTATCAAATCTCTACAGTCCTTTTTAGGTCCGACTATTTTTAAAGACCTTTTCTCTTTTACATTTGGATGTTTCTGTCGCCACCTTAATAATTTTTTTTCAAACGTAATAATGAAATAATTTTGGTACAGTGCGCGATTAAGTAAATAGAAAATATATATAATGATGTAGAGTGGACTATCCGTTCTTATACCCGATACATGCAGGATTCGTAAAAACACATACACTAAGGAGGTTTCTACATTGATTAACTTAAAATATGTTAATTTTCTTTTCCGGCTGATTTTGCGTCATTTATATTGTGTTTATTGCTCCCTAGGGCCTCTTCACTGTTATTTATTCTAAGTTTAAACCACGTCTGTACTTGTGAGTCATTGATACACCACTAAAATTTAAATTCCTATATTATATCTATATTGAAAGTGACAAACTGCAGTACCCTCGCAAAACCATCTCATGCTCATCTCATTAGAATGACCATGTGAATAGGTGTTTTAGTAATTTATAGAAATAGGCGTTACTTTGCGGAGATCCATGATACAAAAGTAACAATAGTATTACTTTGCCATTTTAGTGTCAGAGTTAAAGTAGCAAGTTTCCCATAGGCAAATGCTTTGCAAATGCTACGTCAATACAATGTTATAATGTTGATATATCACGATCAAATCTTTCATCTCCAATCTAAATGTCAAAGATGGCAAAAGTCAATGGAAAACTCATCATAGAATAATGTCAAGTTTGTTTCGAGGAATCAAAAACCTCATATGGTTAAAAAAAATGTTTTTAAACATAAGAGATAGAGAGATGCTCTCGCGGAGTTTTTATAATATTTTTGAAGACCTACAATTCTTTAGTACATTACTTTAGTGTATTGCTGTTGGTTTACGCGGCGCACGTGATAATGCTCCGAGCAGGCCAGTTCTTTTATAACTGCGCGACCTCTTCAACACGATTTACATAAAACCGTAACATACTGTTAACTTAAACCTTCCAGAAGAATCGCGGTAAATTATAGTAAAAACCGTACAAAAATCCATTCAGTAGGTTTTGAGAAAATCGATCACATACAAACAACCTGCTTTTGGGGGCTTTGCTTTTATATTAAGTATAGGTATAAAACTCACATATTTTTACATAATTATACATTCGCACACCTTGAGCACCCCAGACTAATTAATTCTAATATTATTCTGATGATAAAAGATCAAAATGTCAACATCAATGTTAAATTGATTATTTTTTAAACGCAACCCATAAATATATACGTTGACAAACACGGGTTTGTCACCATCATAGCCAATTTTGGCTTTTTTTTAATGCCAATTTGTACAAATAGGCGTAAAATGACACTGCAAAATAAATATTAAATTGAACGCAAAATTCTTATACAAATTATCATATTTGTGTTAGAAATAACTGTTAATAGTTTTGCGAAAATTGTTAGTATTTAGCAATATATAGAGAAGTGGTTCGTGCAGAGTCGTCTTTAGACCTTTGATATTTGAAAGCATTTTGTGCAATGTTCGCTTAGGCTGAGGCTACATATACGGATATTATTTGTTTCCTTCGAGTTAGTTGTTAACGTTATGAAGTGACTTCATAGCTACTGATAGACAAAAAAAGATTGGTATTTTTTATTATATTTAATATGCATTAAAAAAAATAATACGAAAAACTCAGTGAGTGGTTGTCTATGGGATTTGTGCAAGCGCGATACTGATATACAGACAATTTTTAAAAATTCTAAAGAAATTCGTAGATAGATTCTCCATTTTGTAATTGAACATGAGTAGAATAAAATAGAAATAAGAATGCTTTTATTTATATAATTGCCTTACTATTCTAATATTACAATTTACTGATAATAACAGTGTAATGCTATAAAATGCTACGCAGCTATTATTGAGCTGGGGAGCCCAACACTGAACTTTTCAGTAGCAGCCAAAAAACTATTTGATATAGCAATTGATTATTATAAAATATATAATAATAATTTTAAATACTGGACGATTGAATTGTACTTGTTTTCATATCCTTAAATTAATAAAAGCAAGAAAATAATATCGAATATATTACTTTTTTTTCCCAACCGTGATTAGCTACTTTAGAAAATTTAACGTTCACGATCTTACGTTAACTCGAAGGAGATGGGTAATATTATCACTTACGTACGAATCTACATGTCATAATACTAATTGGCACTACTTGCACAAATAAATTTTATCAGTATTTGACAAATGAGTGATGTATGAGATACTACTGTTATTAAACGGGATAATATATAAAAACATAAATATTAGAAGATCTGAATGTTGTTAGAGAATTTTGCAATATAAAACAGAAAGCTGAGTTTTTTACATGATCGCTTAGGGAAATCACAATAAGGTGCGAAAATGTTTCTCTGCACGACTTTTAAGGGTCAAATCCGGATGCAAAAGTAGATCAGTCTCAATATAACTATCTGATTCTTCAAGGTATAAATATACGCTAAGTACGTATATTAAGGAATTGTTGTATATATAAAGTATATAATGAGGAACTACGCTGATATAAAAATACATTGATACCTTCGGCACATTAAGGCTAAAAGTCATTCAATGAAAGTGAAAAGTGAAGAAATTTATTCTTAATTATTCGAGCTTTTATCTAATTTGAATTAAAATGAGTTTTGTGTTAAAATAACAAATTGACGTTTTGACTTCAGTTATATCATATTAAATTAGAGATTAACCTATATTTCTATTGAAAGTGTTAGCTCTTCATTCTGTTACATCTTTTATCAGTGAAGTTTAACTTTACGTTTAATATAAATATATATGTAATGATATATATGATGATATATATGGTGAATATATAATGAATTAACGAATATAGTGTAGCCTCAGCCTTAGCGTTGAGAAATATTCCTTGTTTATTACCTGTGTCCGTAAAAATGTTGGTGGTAAATATGTTCCATTTATTTTATAGAAGTCACTCTGTAAAGAAAAAAAATCCAAATTCAGTGTGGCGGTTGTTTCCGAATTGCACAAAGACGACACAACACGAAAACATACATATTTTTATATTTAGATTTTGCCTTAAAGTAGAGATGGGTGTAGATTTTTGTTAGTTTAGTTTAAACACTTATAATTTCTTTTTATATTGAAAAGCGTTACATCTTTACACTGCTCATTGTAGATCCATTAAGTTTCTATAAGAAATACGTAGAAAATTGTTTGTTTATATGTGTACATATCCAAATTTCAATTCTATTTATTCAAGTAAACTTATTAACAAGTGCTTTTGAACTCTACTGCTGGTTCGTAAAGCTGTTCCTACAGAGAAAAGCCTGCAAGAAACTCGGCAATTGCTCTTTTCAAAATATAATTTTTATATCAAGTAACATTTAGTTATTACTATCTTGAGTAGATTCAAAGAGTAGCTTTAACCAGACATTACCATCATCCATGTAATTCTGAATAGAATATTTATACAATACCATTGTCAATTATATAATTATCAAAATGAGGTAAATGTATTAATTCCTTTCACATTTATCTTATGCAAATAATAAGTCGTTGATATAAAAAAACCTACAATGGCAAGGCTATACTCGTAAATCAGATTAAAGTTTTATTTAATTAAATTCTGGAATGTCTGAAAATACAACATGAACGATTACCTTTATCTCAATGATATTTGTCATAGTTATATCCAGTTATTCACTGTTTATTTGGATATATTTCTGTTTATATTTTTCCTGTTTAGCATATAAGCACCCGTTAACCTTTAAAATTAATGATTCACCGTATTGTTTGTCGTAAACTACAGTAGTGGCTAAGACTTGCTGGCTGCTGATGTTTATGTCATGAAAAGTCGAGTCGAACTCAGTTATCAATAAGTGACGCACCGCACACGCCTGTCCTTAACACATCGATGATTTATGGCACTGCGAGTGTTTAACAGTAGTATAATAATATTACTCACTAATTCACAAATATACAATATCACTAAAACGATTCAACTGCTTTCAACTGAGGTCGCAAAAAGGTTTTATGATACTTTTCTAATAATTTATAATATAATTTCTGATATTATATATTCTTACCTCTTGATAGAAGACGCGCTTGGAGTTGTACGTTAGATTGTACTGCTGATCAGCGACCATCAGCAATATTGTGAAAGGCAGGAGGAAGGTTGCAGCAGCAAGGAATGCCACGCACCTCCCCAAACGCATTGTGCTTAAATTTCTTCTACCCATTTTCACTTTATCATTTAGCGCACCATCACTATGTGTACTAGGCTTAACACCAAATTACATTGCACTAAAAAGTTTTAAATATTTTCTTTGATTTATGAAATATTACATTTTTAGTCTTATCTAATGATGCTGGTAATAAATTACATACACACTGATACAGGTTTATAAGTGTTTTACTTGAGAACGGTCATTTTTCATTCCGAGTCATATGAAAAGGGTGAACTCTGTAATGAATGTTAATATCATACATCAATTTGGATATAACGAAATTGTTCACTTAAGAAACTTAAATGATAAGAGAGGAATTTGCTTGTTTCGTTAAATTTAGTACGGAACTATAGCATTGCATTTAAATGACCCGGAGCTAAAGGATTAAACTCGTCTCGAGTCTATTTTTGAATATGATTTTTCAATCTCATTTTTTTTGGGGGGGAGCTTCGTAACAATAAAATTATCCCCCCCTGTGAGGCGCGGATCCAACATGGGGAAGCAATGACCATAGGCTATAAAAACAATCTTAACTTTCAATAAAGTTAGTAAGTAGTAAGGTTAGTTTACTCTTGTTCAGTAAAAATAACTATGCACAAATTAATACGTTTGAAAATTTTTAATGTGTATGCGATTAATCTTTAAGTCCGTTAATCCAATTTTCAGGACGTTGTTCAGGTAAAGTCTTTTAGCAAAATTTAATTAAGTTGCAGAAAAACCGAGTTCATTTGTACGAAGGAGAGGTCGAATTGCTTTAATATCGAAAAGCAATTTTCCGAGAACTCAAGAGGCAATCTCTGAAAAATTAAACGAGATTCTAGCAAGAAATTCTTTTTGAATTCGCCTTTTTCCTTTATACTTTTTTAAATGTGGACTCGCTTCTGACATATGCTTTTTTCCAGTTTATTATTAGTAGTAACATACAATATAATTCAGACTTTTGATGTTGAAATTAATTTGTTATGGTAAATAACCACTTTATTTCTAATAATAATATTAAGGTTGACCTTTGTACACTTCTTTTATTAATAATGTTTTTATAACTTTTATAACACATAAATTAATAAATAAATAAATATTATCAAAAAGCTGTCAAACCGTCGTGTCGCTATGTGTTTCACATAATTTTAGGACCTCTAAAAACATGTCATATACCCCTGCATATGACATGAATATACGCCTAATGAGTGATTATGATATCTATATAAAGCGAATTATATTTCACGACATGTTGTTAGATAACGCATTTACAGCGTCAATGGGCGGAACGAGCGAATGCAGTAGCATCGTCCTGGTTGCGAAATGCTCAGAGTAGAGCGCAGAAGCTCTACTAGTGTTGAGGAACGACGTCCGTGAGACGTATAGTGGAGGGCTGATAGTATATCTGATCATTCATCCGCTGTCAGGGCGGAAAGAGATCCCAGTATAAAAAAGTGAATATAAAATCTAATACAACAAAATTTTACTATCAGCTATACAGGATTCAACTTTACTAATTGTGTAATACTCTAATTGTAATTATATAAACGATTAGCTCATACAGAGCGACATGGGCCAACAAATTTGTTTCAATAGGTCAGTAATACGTTGGCACTTATCGTGGGTAGTAAGTATCATTTACCTGCCAAATATTTCAGAAACGTTGATAGATGAGTTGGTTTTGAATAGCAACAAATGCCAAGTGCTTTTTTTAATTTGAAATGATTAGTTTTGGGAGTTAACATCGATTTTTATATTTATTCTTGAGACAGATAAGGCTCGAAGTACTTTTTTTTAAATAGCCATTAATGTTCCTGACAAGTTTAGCAGTCTAGTTAATATATTAATTTTGTTAACCGTTTAAAAGATTCGATGTAGGATACGATTTTACCTCCGCCTTGTGGTATCCGGCGAGGTGTCGTAAAAGACGACTAAGGTAAGTAGATCCACCGTGTTGTATCCGTTTGAATAGAATAGACCACCCTCTTTCTTAACGAGGGATCGTAAAATAAGACTAAGGTAAGTTGACCCGCCCTGTGGTATGTGGTAAGTTGACGTCAGGCGGCCGGTCGTAAAATACGTCGCCGAATCATGTGATAACATGTTTTTAACATGTTATGCCGACCCCACTTAGAGTGGTATAAGGGCAGGAGGATGATGTAGGATACGATTTCAAATGTGGATATAAATATTATTAATATTACGCTTATTGATATTATATAACGCATGCTTAGTATAAAAGTGATCGAAGTAAAAAAAGTCTTCGTCTTGGTACAGCAAAAAAGTACTAGCTTTTAGAATAGTTTATAGCGTGATGTCATAGATGGCATTGAAATAAGGATGCAAATATGTATGTTGCAGATTTCGTTATTGGAACTTTTCAAGTTTTTAATAAATAGAAATTAAATATACAGTTGCCTTTACATCATAAGCACATATCTGCCTACGCTTCAAAGTGTAGTGTTACATGAAACGTACGAGTTAATCAAAATGCCTATGTTATTACGTAATGATTACAAAGCGAGTCTAATAGATAATATTGTGGACTTAAATAACGATACACAAATAATAAAAAATGGTTTGAAAATCACTTTAGTTAACCCTTGAAACAAATTGGGACGGTTTGAAAATATATGAAAAAATCCATGTAAATAAGTGTCAAAACTACATACAATACGAACTGTACAAAACAATCTGAACTTTACATTTTCGATTTAGTTTATCGGTAAAAAAAAATTGTGAGGAATCCTTGCATATCTCTAGAGAATGCCACCGCGCTGCAATGCGGAGGAAAAGCTACATCTCCTCTTTCCAAAAAAGAAGGGTGCAAGGCTATGTTCTACAGTGGAATACTAACAGACCGTTAGTTTGATTAATACTTTCGTGTTCCATTAAAGAAGCTTTTTTTATCAGGAAAAAACCCCTTATGGATATGTCGGGCTCGCATCAACCAAAACAACCGAAGTGCCACCACGCTGCTGATGGCGGGGACAGGTTACTGTTGAAAACGTTGCCACATCCCCACCAGCAACAACTCTGACTCCCAGATCGAATCACCTCAGGTTCGGGGGTCTCTCTAAAAGTTGCCCCTCCCTCAACTAATCGATGCATCGGAAGCACCAGATGCATCGATCGCTGTGGGAACCTTTTCAGATCGGCGTCCGTTGATTCCCGTTCGGAACGCCCAGAAGTTCCCGTTAGGGCGGCATACGACGGGCTTTACCAAAGAGGCTATTGCAGCCCACAATCCTGCCCTATCAATCCATCCTTCCATTAAAGAAGCTTAGGGTGACTTGTAGCAAATGGACACTTTACATACCTAACTACTTATTCACACAATTTACTCACCTACATTTTTAAAGTAAATATTTATTATTCGGTATACTCAATTATTTCTTTTTCATATTCTATACGTGTAAATCAGTTCGCGGTGAAATGTGACAATGTAAACATAAAATCTAGGGCGAACTAGTTTTGTCAGGTCTTTCTAGGTAGTGCTAATTGTTCGAGAAAATGTCGCTCTAAGTCTAAACCAACAAATGCAAATTCGCCGCAACTCAATAGCGATTAAAAATCAAAGGGTCGTACTTCTAAGTGGTTACTTTTGCATAAATACAATTAATAGTCATTGAGAATTCTATGTAAAAATTATGCAAAAAAAGTCAATGTTTTCATAGATTGTTTCAAAATTAAATAAACTTATTTCAATTCATCCAATATAAATTGTATATACTATATATATACAATTTATTTGTTATTGAATTGTTTATACTATATATACAATTTATTAATTTAATTACGATCTGAAAAATGAACACAACTGAAACACAAATGAAATTTAGGTGTTTATTTAAATCATTTCAGATAGCAATTTGAATCACTTTATATCTCAACAATATCGTATCTGATCTAAATTTTTAGATATGCAATGTGAAAAGTGTAGACGGTAATCTCTGGTCAATATAAAAGGTTATTTATTGTCTGGGTAAATAATGGATAATAATCTCGAAAATTTGCGAGTGTATGATTCTGGGATGGAATATTGCTTAATTACGAAAACATATAACGTAATTGTTGCGTTAATTTTGCATTATAAAACCATGTCGGTAATGCTATAGCCGAGTTTCTTGCTGGTTCTTCTCGGTAGAAACAGCTTTCCGAACCAGCAGCAAAGTTGACGATTCAAAAGCTATTGTTTACAAGTTTACTTGAATAAAGAATATTTTGAATTTGAATTTATATTCGAATATATAGTACGTGGCCCAAATTTTAGTACCATAATTATCACGCCATGTCAGGGCTATTTATATCAGAAGACAATGTGGGTCATTTTGCTAAAAAAATTAAGGAAATAGGCATTTATTTATAATTAAGTACAATAAAGATTTATTATAGACATTACTAATTAACACATATTATGTCTTGTCCCATTATAATTATCATTTACGATTGTTTACAATATTGTCTTTTGTTAGTTCATATTTAAATGATAATTATTGATCTTTGACGATTCAAATATGCTTGAAAAACCTTTTTTAATAAATATTATTTTGATTTGATTTGATTTCTATGTAATCCTCAGATAGCGTCCAACGCGGATATGTAATGATATATAAACTATCGTTTGCATATAATATATTTTTACTCGTCATAATATGACCCGACATGTGCAAAAACAGATATCATTTTATGGTTTAAAATAACAAGCTCGTTAAAAAATCAAGTATACGCTCCATTGTATGGAAGATATGATTCGTAACGTCTGCAAAAAGAACGATATATTTCTTTTACAATGGCACACGAATGTCAATGAAAAAATATTTGCCAACAGTTATAGAATTTACTGGATTAATGTTTCACCGTGATGTGGAATGATACATTGTAAATGACATGGGAGTATACATTCTTTCATTATTTTGGAACAGTTCCAAGATATCCAAATGTCACTGAAAATGATAAAACATTGAGAGTCCAGATGTATGTGAGAGTAACTTCTATTCTATAACTTCTATAAATTGCAAATCTGATTTTGTGTGTAATAACAAATAAATGTGCTCTCCTATCTATTATAAGACAATTTACTGTGCTATATCGTGAAAATTTTTGGCACTTTTATCTAGAGGAATATGTATTGTCCTAGTCTATTGTATGTCAGTCGATAAGTTAACTTTGCATCATTATCCTACCCTTATCCCGCTCTAAGTGGGGTCGGCACAACATGATTTTCTCTTCCATTCTCTCCTACATTCATCAACCTTGGCGCTACTCTTTTCATATGCATGTCATCTTCCACTGTCTTTAAAAGCCTCCGTCTAATCACACATCCAAGGGCTAACTTTTATTTTACTAAATATATTTGAGAGTTTAAAGTAGCGGCCTGTTACAATCCCACTGCTGGGAATAGGCCTCTTCTCCTAAATAAGGGTTGGAGCTAAGACCTACCACGCTGCTCCAATGCGGATTGGTAGGTTACACATATCTCCAGAATTCTCTAGAAATATGCAGGTTTCCTCACGATGTTTTCCTTCACTGAAAAGCGTGTGAAAAATTGCAATTATCAATTAGACACATGAGTTTTAATAGAAAAACTTATTGGTGCCTGCCCGGGTTCGAACTCGTGTTCACCTCGAAAGAGTCGCACGGTCACACCGCTGGGCTATCACAGCTTTTTTTTTGAGACTTTATCTTTTTATTAAAACATGACTTTAGTTCACTGCATTTTGTATATAAGCAATAAATATTATATTTATTTATCTTAATAGTAAAATAATATAACCTTATAAAACCGCAGACTGGTAGATTTTAATTACACAATAAATAGGCCAATGTTTTCAACCGCAGCTGGCAATTAATTATTATATTCATATGAAAATTTATTCCATTGTAACTAATAATAAGCTTCACCGCCGTATTGTAACCAATTATTATATATCAAAAGATCAAAGTATGATTTTCCCAATCATTGCTTCGCAAGCTATTTAAAACCTATTTCCTTTGTACTTGTTCATTTTAAATTGATTTTTATTTGTCATCATTATCCTGCCCTTATCCTACTCCAGTGGGTCAGTAGAACATGTTTTAAGCGTGTTGTTACATGATTTGACTAGTTATTTTACGACTAGAGCCTGACCGTCGTTCTTACCTTAGTAGCCTTTAACGACACCGCAGTAAGAAATGAGGGTGGTCTATTCTACTCAGCCAGACGTACACGGCGGCCTTTATTAATTCGAAATACAAGATTTACCAAAATTTTATGACTTACTTCGTTAATCGTTAACATAAGCGTCTAAGTACACCCAATAATTAAATATATAATTTTTTCCAATTCCCGAAAGAAAATCGCGATTTTGTCACTCTATATGTCAACGGTGGATAAGTTATCAAATTACAAAAATTCTAATTTCATCAATATTATCGGATTAGCCGTAATAGCGTTACAGGAAGACAGGCAGGCAGATTTTCCCAGGCAGGAAAATATTAGATTAAGATATTTTTTCAAATTCCTCTTTTAATATTTCTGGTGACGCAACAGTTGTTTATTTTTTTAATTACTATATAGTTAGAAATTTGAATTTTTCATCTCATAAGATCACAATTAATCGTAAAATCGCACTTAATGGCGTCTATAAAACTATAAAAGCAGCACCATAATGATGTTTAGAGAAGTTATTGAGTGTGACACAATTCTTAAATAAACCTCGATAAGACGGTTTAAAAAATTTACAACTCCATTCGAAAGATAAGTACTAATGACAATATAACAATTGACATTTGAAATTTGTTTTTTTTTATTTGCAAAAAATGAGGCTGAGATATAATTTATAGATGTAGGATGTTATTTGCTATAATCAGCGATTAAAGAAAATATATTTAATGCTAAATGTAGAGTTCACTATCCATTCTCATACCTGATACATGCAGAATTCCTAAAAACTCATGCACTACCCGCAAACAATAACACAACAATACACAAGCACTACCATATCAACAATCGTTTCAGGAGATAGACTCCACGAACAATTCGCAGACCTTTACGATTTTGTGAGGTGTATCAAGTATGAGAACGGATAGTAGATGATTTAGCAATACATATATTATCTTCGCGGATTACAGCAAAATATTTTCATTACTTTCGACCGAGAAACGAAATGAACCACCGGATCAACCATGTCGTGCCGCCTTGTGAGTTCCGCTGATGTACAAAAAATGTGACGAGTCACGAAGTTGTGCGATTTTATCGCAATCAAAACGCTTTATGTTAAGTTACTCATAGCTTCTAAACGCTAATCCAATTTTATATAACTAGGGCTGGCAAATATCGATATTACCCTGTACAAGATAGTATGACTAAGAGGTTCGTTTAAGCAAACATTTTCAATGCATTTTGCTTATCAATAAAAACTTTTAACTATGTGCTATTATTGCAGCCCATGAGAAAAATATCGATATAATCACATATGACTACTTAGACCATAATGCGTGGACAGAGCCACTCTTCGACCCCTTACAAGGCAGTAATGACAAAACAGTATCATTTTGAAAAAAGCAACCGCCGAGTTTCTTGAGGGCTCTTCTCGGTAGGAACAGCTTTCCGAACCAGCAGTAAAGTTGACGATTCAAAAGCACTTGTTTACAAGTTTCAAATTCAAAATATTCAAGTGCATATTTTGAATTTGAATTAATGTGAATCTGTCATAAGCTTTTCTGTGAAGAAAAACATCGTAAGGAAACTTAATTTATTAACAATAAACTTTCACCAAAACATGTATGATAAATTGTGTACATTTATTTGCAATATAATTGTTTTATAATAAAACTCATAGAGGGCCATCTGAATCATTGGTCGAGATTCGAACCCTATATGTAACGGTTATAAATAACTTAACTTTTTTTTGACAAAATTTATTAGTAACTACAATATTCATACAAAAATAGTAGTTTAATATGGATCGAAATAAATTAGCAATATGACAGGAAGCGGAAAACTCCAAATACTCCTCATCAAAGCGCAGACAAATAATCCTATAAAATGAAATATATATCCGCTAGAAATGTTTGAACGTTTCTACAAACTATATGTGAATTATTGTGAATTAATGTTTTGATTTATATGCTTTACTTTATTAGTAGTAGTTTAATAATGTAGAACTATTTATTTACCATCCACTGTATAACTATAAATATTAAAGAAAACAACACAAATGTAAAAAAGTAGTATGCTGTTACTCTTTGACAATTTGTCTATTGTAGGGCCAACCATAATATAGGCGCCTCAACTTCAATCATGGCTGCCTCTATTTCTATTATTTACGACCTTAGCTTAATTTTTATTTATTTTTTTATTTATTATTTATGCAAGTATACAAATAACTACATATTAAGTACATAGTGTTTACTGCACACCAAGGTAAAACCTTTGGCGTGGATATTATTAACGAAACGAAACAATATATGTTATTATGGCTACACATTATTTTTTTGGTTTTATGGTGTCTTAATTATTAAGTTATCTAAAGTCACGCTTCAATATTCGTGTAAAATTTGAAGTTAGTTGCGTTCTTTCTATAACTTATTATAGTCTACAATTTTAACATTTAGATTCATCATGACGTTGACGAAGTAGTCTCTGCCCAGTTGGCCGCTATATTTAAAAAATTCTTTTCAACAGGTTATCATTTTAATAAATCTTGCCATTTTAAATATCTTAATTTTTTTTATTATATACAAAAAATGTCTGAACTTTTTTACTAAAACAATGTAACGGGCATTTGTTGTAATGGAGTGTAACGGAGTCAATATAAACGAATTATCTACTGTTACCCATAAGCGTGTAACGTTATTTGTCCATGGGAATTTATTAAAGATATTTACTTGAGTTATTTTATATCTACATCTATCAGCAGGTGGACTATTAAATGTCATTGAATGAAGATTTCCAATTTTAAGTGTATTTAAATCATAGAGTCATAATACTAGAGTAGGAAGCCAGCTTAAAATGTGTTCATCAGAAAAAAAATTCAAATGAGATGATCTATCTGTCTCTCTTTTTTATGTATGATTAGAGAAAGATAAATATGAGTCTCCTATCCTACCTCTCTAATTATGTTTTTTGTCTGCACAGCAGGCGTATCATGAACTCTTATTGCGACTCAATTGAAGACCTAAACTAAATTGTTTGGTTTTTCATACCATGATGTCTTAAAGACGCATACTTTAAGTCGTTGCCGAATGATTGTTCGAAATGCGTCATAAAAACATTTCAGTAAATGAGACAGAGTTATCTAAAGTTCATATAACGTTTTCCTTTTCAAACATTTCGACCCCAATGCAATCCACACTTCATGGTACAAAAAGAAAGCGGTGCGTGGTCGTCGTTTACGTCTTCAATTGAGTCGCAATAAGAGTTCATGGTAGGCCTGCAGGTTCTATAAAATTCTTGTACGTACTACACCCGTATATTTTATAAAATAATATCCTACGTCTGTCTGTCGGTTTGCGATAAACTCAACTACTATATTTCCATGTGGTTTTTATCGATAGACTTTATTGAGAATTGATTAACGACGAAAAATTTTTTTATGTTTATTAAGGTTTTGTCGGTAACCTTAAGAATTTTAATCCTTTTCACCATATAATTTAATTAAATATCTAGCAACATATTGCAAAATAAAGACTAACGTCCACCAAACTTTAATATACAGTTTGATTTGAAAACCAAATGAGCCGAAGCAACACGTGGCTGGGTCTGCTAGTTATTAATAATTATGAACTTTGATCACTAAAACTTGATTTATGTATCAATTTATATATTAGGATATATTTTGGTAAATTGTACACCGCAGTAAAAACCGGTAGGTGGAGTAATCAATTATGAATTCAACATTTAATCAACCATGAACTATAGTAAAATTCAAACCTATTTTTAAATTCAGATGTAAATACGATTATTGAATTAAGTTTCGAGTAAGTTATAAATATACATCAATAAAATATACGGAATTTATATGTGAGTGAATATTTTGTAATTGAATTCATTAATCGGCCTTTTCTAGAACTCCAAATATTCAAATCTCATGACGATGTAACGGAAATTGAATGTCACATAGAATTAATTAGCAGATTCGTCTCAAAAATTATTACCAAACATGGAATATGTTGACCGATCTACCGTAATTGTAAAATTTAGGAGAATTTTTTTAGAACTTTATACGTTTCACAATGTTTAATTTGTATGTTCACAAATTTAAATTATTTACATACATACATTTAACTTAGTTTATTGTTAGGGAACTAAAATTGTTCTCACCATCTTATTGTATCTCCCACCGTGTGGTATCCGGCTGAGTAGAATAGACCACCCTCTTACCGAGGAGTCGTAAAAGTCGTCTTACGACTAAGGGAAGTTATCTTCAGGCAGGCGGCCGGTCGTAAAATATGTAGCCAAATCATGTGAGAACATGTTTTATGACATGTTGCGCCGACCCCACTTAGAGTGGGATAAGGGCAGGAGGATGATGATGACCATCTTATTGTATCTCCTGCATTACATCAAATAAAGATTATAATTATGATTATTACCAACAAAAAGTCTACTACAGATCGATCAATGTGACGTAAGCGACATCAATAAGACATTCATAGCAGTACCAAAATTCCAAATTGGTAAAGCCATGGACATAATCCGCCCCATCTGCAGAACAAAGTCAGATTTCCTATGCATATACATGGGACATGTAAGATGAAAATCTTTTCCTTAGTCTTACAATGTATCTGGTTATTCAATATCTAAAATATACAAACGGATATGCGAAGCAAATCAAACACATCTTAGACGTAAGCAATGGTCGTTGTATTGATTGTCAACATTATTCTACGCACATATTTACCTATACTTTGGTAAATATAACTCGTCACGGAATATGCGAAATTCACTTTACTATATCTAAGTATACTCGTAAGTACAATAAAGAGTAAAGTAATAATAATATTAATTTATATCCACTACTCGGCAAAGACCTCTTTTTTCAAAATGGTTAGAAGGATAAGATTCCTACCAAGCTGTTTAAATGCAGGCTGCTAAATTACACGTCATATCTCAGGACATTGTAGGCTAATCTTTATCCATCAACGTGCCATTTCAAAAAGAAAGTTAATGAGGTCATAGGCGTGCTATCAAAATGTTACCTTTACGGTTATTGAGAAATAATTAAAATTAAAATAATAGTATCAATCAACTGAGAGTAAAATTCAAACAGTCTTCTCTACCAACTCACTTTTCTCTCTTAGTGCATTATGAGTTTCTTAGCAGTGACATGCCCATAATATTGTGCTATTGGTTCGCCATTCCTGTCCTAAGAAAACATTGTCACGGTGTTTTCCCTTACCGAAAATCGCGTGATTAATTGTATATATCAATTAAACATTCAAGAATTAATGGCTATCACCACTGTATAAGGATTGCCATTAATATGGTAATTAGTAGATACTCGAATCTGATTGTGGCGTGAGGCAATGAAAAATTTCCGTACTACCGGAAAAGCTACGACGTAATGTGTATGAAGCGTATGATGCCAAATTGAGGTATTGACAATCTGGAACCTATTCTCCTGATGATGCTTCAGTGCCGGGGCGAAACGATCATCGAGATTTTGGTGGTGGTTGTGTGTACTGCTTGTGTGCATTGTTGCTGGTGTAGACGCCTTGAGATGCATGTGGTGACTTGTCCTGCATATGTAAGGTACGTGAATTTTGCCTGCTTCATACACATTAGCTTTGCATCCATTCGCTTAAACGTGCGGATTATAGCAAGGTATCTAGTTCTGTTATAGTGTCTGTAATATCGACGATCATCATACTTCTGAACGAAAAAAAACTGATGTTACTACAAACAAAAATATTTAAAGGTGTCTTAAAGTTGAGATAGTTATCGCAAGATTTATTTGTCATTTCTATGAACTTAATTTGTTGGTTTAATATTAAATATCGTAAACACAGAATTTTTCCAGTACCGGCCTCTTATAATTCCACTAATGAGCATTTAGCCTTCTCTCCCTTTTTGAAGGGAGGCATAGAGCTTAAATCTACCACGCTGCGGATTGGTAGGTTACATATAGAATTCTTTATTTGCGGGTTTCCTCACAAGGTTCTAAAAAAAGTATGTCGATTTGCAAATATCATTTAGACACAAATTTTTGACAGAAAAAGTGATTGATGATTGAACCGTGATCCAAGAATGTTTAGTGAGTGATAAATAATAGGGCGAAAAAGCTTCAAGTTCATGTTGGTTTTTACAAGCACTTTTGAATCTTCAAATTGCAATGAAGCTACGACTCGTTTGGAAAGTTGTTTCTACCAAGAAGAACCAGCAGAATCTCTTTCCGAAAATAATTATTCAAATAATAAATAATTGTTGAACAAATAAAAAATTATAATTAATCTAGTGCGTAGCTGGTTGCAACTTAAATCCAAGCTTTCTTATCATTTACATAGTCTTCAATAGTAATAAGCTTTGTTGATAAGTGTCTTTTTAATTGCTTTAATTTTAATTTCGTCCCTCCATCGTGCTTCTTTGTATAAGTCTTAAGTATCTACATATATTTATTACTAATATTGTAAATGCGAAAGTCTGTTATGCTATCATGACTAATTCGATGGAGCAATGTTAACGAATTTTCTTACAATTGGACTTATACCTAGCTAAAAATTTAGATAGAAAAAATCTTTTTTTTTCCAGAAATAGCAAAAAATACGGGATAGCTTGTAAGTTACATAAGTATGTTTGCAGACAAATATTATTAACTATATAGTACCAACGATTCTCTATACTGGTCAGTAAAGTATGTGAACTTTGTTATCGATAAAAAATCATAAACATACTTTCTCACGGTAGTTTATCTAAAAGTTTATCTGGTTTACGGCAGTTATTCATATCAGTACAGGAATAACCGACTTAACTATAAACTAGACCTAACCTATAGAAATATCGATAATTTTTTTCGTAACGTATTTATTATATATAGTATATTGCAATTTATCACACGCTTTTCGGTGAAGGAAAACATCGTGAAGAAACCTGCATAAAAAAAAAAAATCTCTAGAGAATTCTGGAAATATGTGTAACCTACCAATCCGGATTGGAGCAGCGTGGTAGTTCTTAGCTCCAACCCTTCTCTCCAGAAACGGAGAGTGGAGGTCTATTCCCAGCAATGGGATTGTAACAGGCCGCTACTTTATTTACTTTTAATGGGATAAACATATGTTGGATGAGTTATCGTGTAATGCTGTTGAAGATCCGAATAAATAAATAATAAATTACGCACACGATCGTCCGTCCCCGAAGAGAGTAACTTGAGAGTTGTGAGTGACAGACAACTGGTAAATTAAACATATTCAAAGATTAAATAAATATTTAAACATTAGAGATAGAGTATTTAGATTATATTACCGAGTGAGTGTGTGTAGTGCTTGTGCGGAGTGTTGCTAGTTGCGGCGTTTTGTGATACGTTTTGTGACTTGTCCTGCATGTAAATTGGGTATTGTAAGTATGTAAAGGTATGTGAACGTTGCCTGCTTCATACAATCCCACTGCTGGGAATAGGCCTCCTCTCTCCGTTTCTGGAGAGAAGGGTTCGAGCTAAGACCTACCACGCTGCTCCAATGCGGATGGTAGGTTACACATATCAACAGAATTCTCTAGAGATATGCAGGTTTCCTCACGATGTTTTCCTTCACCGAAAAGCGTGTGATAAATTGCAATTGTCGATTAGACACATGAGTTTTAATAGAAAAACTCATTGGTGCTTGCCCCGGTTTGCACTCGTGTTTCCCTCGAAAGAGTCGCGCGGTCTCACCGCTGGGCTATCACAGCTCGTGTGCATTACTTACGAATTTTGAATGCCAATTAAACATTAACTATGTTTATAGTTATCTTTGCTTCCTGTATAGTAGCCGACACACATTTTTTAATATGCTGAGTACATAATAAAAATTAAACGAATCGCGATGTCGTAAATATATATTTTAATAGTTTACGACACGTGTATAATATTGATTTCTTAAAATAACTTCGTCGGCCGTCTCTTGTCACTTGTAGGTCATTTTGTTGATTGAATAATAATACACTTGATCAAGTTTCAAGGTTGACCATTTTTTAGTTCATCGCCTATGAAGTTGATTGTTCACTAATTATAGTGCCCCAATTTACTCTATAACCTATCTATAAACATGTTTATACCTATTATTCTTTTTTGTTTTAGATAAATCTAGATTAATTGGCTATTATAGTTATATATTTATATTCACTGGCTATATACTTAACATTGGTTAAATGTTAATAGCGACATTTTATTTGAAAATTTAGTCTGAGTACATCTGAAACAATAAGAAGCGTTGTAGAAACAATATTATTGATGTAACTTATTGTGTGTGAAGTGAAGTGAATTATTGACGATGAAATTTAAACAGGGCATCATAAGTTTTAGTAGGAGGGACTATTTCTAATCTCCAATGGGCGTTTGGGTTTTAGGTTGAGGAAGATGTCACCTGGCATCGAAACATGCTGCGATGGTTAACTCCCCGCTAAATAGACAGAAGACTAAAAAGTCGTAAAATCCAAGCAGTACAAAGTCGTACGAACATCCCTTGGCGATACCTATAACCAACAGTTGAAATCTTTCAGTTAAAAAAAAGAATTTTACAGATGTACTTATAGAGGAAAATATGAAATGAGGTTCTATAGGCTTTACGAAATAAGTCGATATTTCAAGTATTATATTCAAAGGAAGATAAGCGTAAAAACGTAACGTATAGAGGTTGGTCAGTTCTGAAGATTGTTAAAACGTTTAATGTTATACGATCAATATTAACGTAAAAATTCGTCTGTATAATAATTTGCCTATTAATAGAATTGAAGTTATTCTAATTTAACTTATTTGCTATGTTTTAAAATCAATATCGCATAAATCTGAAATCCTATTCACTCGAGGACAACTAGCTGAACATTTACGTTGTTGTGATGGAAACGTTTGCGGGCATCTACTCGATAAATTAATTAGCTCCGATATGAGCTCAATTTAAGATTTATTATGAAGTTGAAAATATAATAACCTTTGTATTACGCAATCTTTATTGAATTATTGATGAGAAGGAAGCAGCTGTGCAAATTTTGCGAGACCGAGAAAAAAACATGTTCTGTATTGGCTGCTAATGTAACGAGGTCTTAAATCGGACAATACGCTTATTGCAAACGGAGACTTAAGCATAACGATTTCAGAGACAATTACCATGATTCTTTGCATTCAAATTAAAAATTTTCAAGTAAGATTATTGTGGTGTAGGTTCCACATGTATTGTAATAATACAGACTTATGTTATATGAATATAGCACAAGATCAAACACGCACTACCAGTATAATAATAATCGCCCCATCCGAAGAATAAAGTTACATGTTCTATATATATGCATAGAACATGCAACTTTACTCTTCGGATAAGGCGATATGTCGCTACACGTCCACTCTCACCAAGGGCTCGCGTATTACTGACGTGGTGCATTTTGAGACAGTGTAATGTTTCCTTTGTCCATTAGTATTAGTCTGAGTATATATTTCTTGTATTTATTACACGTATGTGACTTGTATATAAATATACAAGGTACGATACACACATTTCAACCCGCATACACTGCATAAAAAAACACTCTTAGATCGTCATTTGACTTATTTTTGTCTTATTTTTAAAAGTCAAATGACGATCAACTCTGATTTGGAAGATTGCTACCAAGAAGAACCAGCAAAAACCTCGACTGTCTGTCTGTAAGTAACGCTTTCACAGTAAATTCGTTGATCGAATAGTGATGAAATTTTGTCCAATTTGCCATTCATTAGCGTAATTACCGTTTTTTTCCTTCCATAATAGAAAAAACATAAACACAATTGATGATATTTTAACACTTAAGTTGTCCCGAACGTAACCGCTACACCTTGTATTTGGAAAAGTATAACACTGAATTTCAATGTTTAGCTAATCACGAATATGTCAAGGCTTCTTTGTGGATTACTAGATAAAACGTAGCCTTATCATACCCAACAACCTCCAACATGGAAAGTCCCATCAAAATCGGTTTAACCTTTCCGGAGAATCAAGATGTTACTTAGTGAAAACCGTACAATTTGTTTAGCAGATAAAAGAAAATCTATATTTACAGACAGCTTTTGGGGACTAAGATAATATGTACAGATAACAAAAATACTTTATCAAAAGGGAATAAACATAAAGTTGCCAAATTCGTTGACTTGGCATTGAATAACGATAAGTGAGCTTACGAAATTTGAAGCAACCGGTTGACCTCGAGAATCCACTGAATCACTCGGCTATAGAAGAGAAATCTAATAAAATCATTACGACAACATTGTTATTAGTAATCTGTATTTTATTCTGTATTACATTGTTATTAGTGCCCAGGCAGGCACCAATGAGTTTTTCTATTTAAACTCATGTATCTAATTGATAGTTGCAATTTATTTCACGCTTTTCCGTGAAGGGAAACATCGTGAAGAAACCTGCATATCTCTAGATAATTCTGGGGATATGTGTAACCTACCAATCCGCATTGGAGCAGCGTGGTAGGCCTTAGCTCCAACCCATCTCTCCAAAAAACGGAAAGAGGAGGCCTATGCCCAGCAGTCGGATAGTAACAAGCCGTTACATTTATTATAAATACGAAAGTCTATCTAATCTCTCCTTTTTTGGAGAGATCGATTTGAGTTTAGACTGACCAGTGACCACGCAACTCGAATGCGGATTGGTAGGATACATATATCCCAAGAATTCCGGAATTCCGGAGATATGCAGGTTTCCTCGCGTGGTTATCCTTCACCAAAACGCGTGGATAGATACATCATCATTGTCATTCTCTTACCCTTATCCCACTCTAAGAGGGGTCGGCACAATATGTCTTCGTCTTCCATGCTCCTCTCACATTTGTCAACAATAAAAACACCAGCAGACCTACCATGAACTCTTATTGCGACTCAATTGAAGACGTAAACGACGTCCGCGAACCGCTTTCTTTTCGTACCATGAAGTGTGAATTGCATTGGGGTCGTAATGTTTGAAAAGGATAACGTTATATGAACTATAGATAACTCGGTCTCTTTTACTCACATGTTCTTAGGACGAATTCCGAACGCTCATTCGGCAACGACTTAAAGTGTGCGTCTTTAAGACGTCATGGTAGGAAAAATGAAAACACTTTCATTTACGTCTTCAATTGAGTCGCAATAGGAGTTCATGTTAGGCCTGCAGGTCACTCCTTATATGCATATCATTCTTCACACAATCCATCATCTTTGTTTCGGCCTCTCTTTAGTCATACATCCATCCACATTCATATTTAAAACACTTTCGGTCACATAATTTTCATTCCTCCTCATTACATGACCAGACCATAATCGCACACTTCTAATTGATATTTGAATAACAAATATCAATTACGTACATAAGTTTTAAAAGAAAACTCATTGATGCCTACCTGGAGTTTGAACCCGTGATCCCCTGAAAAGCATCACTCGTTTATACCGTTTAGATATTATAAGTTTTACAAGTAAATCTATCCAAAAATGCAAAAGTCTTTCTTTATTTTCACGTGTAATACGTCTCAGGAATATTGATGTAATTTGCTATAATAATTGATGCTTAGGGCTAACATATAATAGGGCAAAGAATTCTAAGTGTTCTTTCGGAAATGTAAAAAACTCGTTAAAAAACTGACATTGACGCAAATGGAGTCAGGGGTGTTATTTAGAATTTAACAGTCAATATTTAAAGTTGAAATCCCATCCATCGTGATTGCTTAGCGACTTATAACTATTATTAATATTTATTGCTGACCGATTATTTTTGCAATTCAATAAGAATTGCGACACGTTTGCTAATTTAATGATTATTGACCATCTTAATGGAGTGCTAAACTATAATATATTTTATTGAAAAAACTACAGTTAGTTCAGAATTTCAAAACTATATAAAATTTGTTACATAATAATGCTACAATTTGGAATTGCTTACAATAAAACCCATAAAAATAATTAGAATTTGATTTAGATATAGTCACACATGATTAGTTTTAATACAAACCATATAAAAACACCAAATCAGGTTGCAAATGTAGGTGGGCAAGTTAATTTGCATATATTAATTCACGTAATTCTAAACTAAATATTATATTATCATAATACTCGTACTTTGTCTGTTAAAGATGTATTTTATATAACGAGTTACGTAATCGAACTTTCTGTTTCGCAGCGAAAAGTGAAATCACAGTCTTGAACACTCTTCTATACATATTATAAAACAAAGTCTCCAAAAGCTGTCTGTATATGATCGATTTTCTCAAAATCTACTAGACGGAGTTTTGTACGGGTTTTACTAAAAAATAGTGCAATTCTTCCGAAAGGTTTGTTATTACATTACGGTTTTTTGTAAATTGTGTTAAAGAGATCGTGGGGTTTTACAAAAACTCGCCTGCTGGGAGCTTTACTCGCGTGCGCCGCGTAAACGAGCAGAGGTGCAGTAAAGTAATGTACTAGATAATTGTAGATTTACAAAAATACTACGAAAAAGTCCGCGATAGCATGTCTCTATCTCTTAGGCAGGAATTTTTTTGCGATACGCTGATTTCCTCGCGCGCGAATCCGCACGTATAGCTAGTAATATATAAATACTGTGTCAAAGCTGTCACAAATATAATCCCGTATAATATTCGATAAAAAGAAATGACCTTTATTTTTAGAAATTGCCGTTATTTTGCAGAATTCTAGAGTACAAATGTACATATAAATATATTTTGTTGTAATTCACTAGTAAAGGAAATCTATGGATTATGATAAAATATATGAGTCAATTACACACACTGCTGTCCGTCCCTTAAGTAACTTAATACTTGTGTTATGTGTGATGTATATAATTTTATATACATACTTTAATACAAATATACACCCAGGCTCGAAGAAACAACAGATTTTTTATAGAAAGTGTTGGCCATTGATAGGAATCGAACCCGAGAACCACGGAACTGAACGCAAAGTCAACTGCGTCAACGAGCCAATACATGTATATACAATTACATACTTTACATACGGTGTCTTTTATAGTATGAGTCAACTACTCTTGCATACCGCTATTATAAATAACTTCTCATGCATACTGATATTATAATCGCAAAAGTCTGTCTGCCTGTTACGTTTTCATGTCTAAACCAATGAATGAAATGTGATAATAATTACTACTAAAAGCCTTTTCTTTCGGGAAAATTAAAAAAAAATATACTTGGTACGTAACTTAGGGTAGTTTACGCATAGATTCAAGCGAACAAAGTTGCAGGTACGACAAATAACTTATAAAAGCAGGATTTGTACAGGCACTGCACACATTTACTAAGACAATATCTGCCGTTCGTAACTGAACCTGTGGTTAGGCTGCTGTTAAGACGTCAAAACAATTATTATCTCATCTTTGTCTATGAAAACGTTAGAGGCGGAAGGTATCCTATCTAAATGTCTGGTTCTTTATTAATCCTATATCAGATACAATAGATGTTATTATGAGGTCATGTGTTCAAACACGATTCTAACATAAAATAAGTACTGAGAGGAAACATTTATTGTCTAAACTCTAAATTGCGGGTCTGTATAGGGCTACCAAGCAGCGTTAATATCTCGGATAAATCCCAGTAATATATTTTCCAAAATTGTTATGAATATCGTTTCACAGTTAAATCTCTTATGTCTCTATTATTAAAAGACATTCTTCACTGAGATTGTATCATCACTTTATCAAGAGCTAATGTCTATTGACTGACTCAAGAACGCCTGCCTTCAGCTCCAGTCGCAGGTTCGATTCCCGCCGAGGGCCAACATTTTCTATAAAACGATTTGTTGGTTCCTCGAGCCTGGGCGTGTATTTGTATTTTGTATTAAGTATGTATTTAAATTATATATGTAGTATATTTACCAGCTGTCCATCAACCATAATACAAGTATTAAGTTACTTACTTTGAGGATTACGATGAAAATTAAATATCATAGTAATTGGAATATGACGACCAATCCGAGGTTCTTAATAATGGGCTCAATTCGCGACGGGAACTGTAACTTGTCGGGCTAATGATCACTCCGGGCTAACGATCGCTAATGTCCCAGTGTTGTAGATTTGATATGAATCGTACAAGAGTAACGGAAATATAATAAATTGGCTTAATTGTGTTCTTTCTAATTATTTTTACGCATAATAGTTTTAAAATTAATGCAAGTAATTTTCAATTTACAGTTAAACTCGACTTTAATACTAATTTGATCTGGATTATTCGGAAGATAATAATATACATAAAATGTTGCCGAAATTGTTTTACTCAAACAATTAGAGCGATATGGAGATTGCTAGATTATGAAGGAAATAATATATTGCTGAATTAACAACGAAATAGCTGTATTTAAATGGAATTGTAAATCGAAATCTCTTACTTAGACTGTACCATCTTTGCGAATAATTTAATTGTTGGCAAAAAACTTGGGCGCCAATTATGCACGATATTACTAAATCCAAGACGAAAACCGAACTAAATTATCATTGTGATAATTCATTGACCAGTACGTGGGCTCATAAGAAAGCTAAGAATCTCTTTGTGCGATGAAAAGAGCTATGATAAAGACGCATTATAAAGCTATGTTTTATAAAGCGATAAAGAGCTTGGGTTAGCTTTACGTGGTCAAATGAAAAACGGACAAAAGAGAACTAAAAGAGCAAACAAAGAACGTTATGTCCTCCGACTGAGCTGTGATAGCTGGGCGGTGAGACCGTGCGACTCTTTCGAGGGAAGCAGGATTTCAAGCCCCGGGTAGGCACCAATGAGTTTTTCTATTAAAACTTATGTGTCTAATTGATAATTGCAATTTAACACAAGCTTTTTGGCGAAGGAAAACATCGTGAGGAAACCTGCATATCTCTAGAGATTTCTGGAGATATGTGTAACCTACCAATCCGCATTAGAGCAGCGTGGTAGGTCTTAGCTCCAAGCCTTCCCTCCAGAAATGGAGAGAGGAGGCCTATTCGCAACAGTGGGATTGTACTAGGCTGCTAGTTTACTTTATGTCCTCCGAATCGGTATAACAGCAACACTTCAATGTATTACAATTTTGTCGTGGAGCCTATCCTCTTGATGATGCTTCGCTTTCGGGGGGAATCGATCGTAGAGATTGTAGTAGTGGAGTGTATAGTGTTTGTTTGGTGTGTTTCTAGCGGCGGCGGTTTGTGATACGTGTGGTGACTTGTCCTGCATGTATAAGGTATGTAAACGTTGCCAGCGTCATACACTTAATATTAAGTAGATTCTATAAACAAGCTCGGGATATAGCAAATTAATTCTGTTGTAACTCCTAAAATTCAATGATGATCGAATCTATGGTCATTACACAGATATCCACTCATTCAAAATTCAATATTCAAAATACTCTTTATTCAAGTAAACTTGTAAACAAGTGCTTTTGAAACATAAGTAATAATAAAATTATTTTGCTATAATCCGCGATACAGTAAATAGAAAATATATATAGTGTTAAATGTATAGTGGACTATCCGTATTTTCATACCCGATACGTGCAGGATTCGTAAAACACACAAACCTTCACCACTTCCAACACAATACACAAGCACTACACACGTTCACTATATATATTAAGTGCTTTTGAATCGTCCACTTTACTGCAGGTTCGGAAGCCGTTCCTACCGAGAAGAGCCAGCACGAAACTCGGCGGTTGCTCTTTTTAAAATATCTTATAACTTACTGTTAAAAAGAGGCCGATACAGAAAGCCTATTATACCGTGGAGGCTTACATTGATGATAAGAATGCGTGGATATAGCTGCTCTTTTACCTTATGCAGGATAGCTATGACAAAATGTAATTAGTATTAAGAATCTTCTTTTTTAAAAGAGCTCCACCGAGTTTCTTGCTGGCTCTTCTCGGTAGGACGGCTTTCCGAAGCAGCAGTAAAGTTGACGATTCAAAAGCACTTGTTTACAAGTTTACTTGAATAAAGAATATTTTGAATTTGAATTTGAATTTGAATATATTAGTCTCTTGTCGTCCCGTCTTTTATTTCGTTTATCTGGCCGCCTCACATCTGTAGAATAAAGACAAGTAGTAAAACAGGCACGTCCTGTCACGTGCTTGCCCGTAGCCAACCCGCTAACACAAAGGTGCTGAATAAATAATTCGGTACGGTAATCAAGTGTGATTTGAAAGTAGTTTGCGGCCCAGTAATTTTGTTGTTGCATCTGCACGAATAAAGAAGTCAATTTTCCACATTAAACGTTTTCGTCACGCGATCGGATCATTCAAGTTTTTCGAATAAAATTAAAAAATAAAGACTAAAAGTTTCGAAGCAAGGTAAAGGTACATTTTTATCATGATCATCATCATTCTTCTGCCTCTTAGTGGGGTCGGCACAGCATGTTTTTGACAGGTTTTTATATAATTCGGCTAGTTGTTTTACGACCGGCTTCCTGCCTGACTTGAACTTAGTCGCCTTTCACGACACCTCGCTAAGAACATGGTGACATTGCCATTAGAAGGTTCCCATTTATACATCTGGGCTATCGACTGCAAGTGGGATTAAAGTAGGTAAATGTGGATGGGTATCTTCTTCCATATTTTCCTTTGATATCGTTTGTGGTTGAAGGAAAACCTCACGTACTGAGTCATGGATCGAGTTGAAATTGTATTACATAAATAGGTTTGACAGCATAGTAAACTCTAATAGGGACATGTTTTTTAAAACTATTATTAAGTCAACATTTTCAAAAACGTTTGGATAGATTATATTCAACTAGCTGTGATAGCCGCGTTGAAATTAGTGTTTTAATTGAAGTTTTAAACATCACAGTAGTTATTGTAAAAAAAAAGTAGCGGCCTGTTACAACCCCACCGCTGGGAATAGGCCTCCTCTCTCCGTTTCTGGAGAGAAGGGTTGGAACTTAGACCAACCACGCTGCTCCAATGCGGATTGGTAGGTTACACATACCTCCAGAATTCTCTAGAGATATGCAGGTTTTCCTCACGATGTTTTCCTTCACCGAAAAGCGTGTGATAAATTGCAATTATCAATTAGACACATAAGTTTTAATAGAAAAACTCATTGGTGCCTGCCCGGGTTTGAACTCGTGTTCCCCTCGAAAGAGTCGCACGGTCTCACCGCTGGGCTATCACAGCTCTTCTTATTGTAAGTTACCTTATATTTTTGTAAATCGACAATTCTCTACTAAAGTAACATATTTAGTATATGTATATACTGTATGTTTGTTCTGTTGGGTTACTCAGCCAACGCTTCCAGCGAGCGTTTTTTTTACAATTGCGCAACCTCTTCAACACAATTTACATAAAATCGTAATGCACTATCAACCTAAGCCTTTCGGTAGAATTCCAATACTTTTTAGTAAAAATTGTATAAAAATTGGGTCAGTAGATTTTGAGAAAATCGGTCAGAGGACAGGTACAGCTTTTGGGGACTTTGTTTTATAATTATATTAAACTAGCAATGCCGCGCGGTTACATCCGCGTCCATACCGATCTCGTGGTAGTGGAAAGTCTATGCGAAGTCGGACTATAATTTTCTTTGTATATTATTAAACTATAAAAAAAGGGTATCATTAGTATTCTTGGAAAAAGAGCTAACTCACTAAACCAGGCCCTGCTATAACAGTCGCTACAATGAATTTGTTATGGCATTATTTTCTTTCGATTTACATTCTTAAATTCGTAATATCTTTTGATTGGGATGTCGGATTTTAATAATTTAAAAAGTATTTTACAGATATTGAAACATTTTTTAATAAATAAGAATATCATTATCCTTATTTATTAAAAACTGGAAAAAGGAATAATACAGAAATATAAATAAAATGGTTTGATTATTGTCGGCACTTTTATCAACTTTTACAATATAAAAAGTTATATTGGCATAACTATAATAGTTCGACATATGGTATCGCGGACTTTTTTGTGGATATTGATGCGTTGTATAATACTTTAGAACATTTTTTTTGTTCTATCATCAATAGTTTCCACAGCGCACGCGATGAAAGATCGCGTAAATTTCACACCTATTATATTTAAATTTTCACAACTTATTACAATTTTATTAGGGATCCCTATTTTTTTGAAAATGTAATATAGCCTATGATGCTCAGTGAAGAAGTAGCTTTCTAATGGTGAAAGAATTTTTGAAATCGGTCCAGTAGTTTTTGCGTGAAAATATTACAAACATACAAATCTTTCCTCTTTATAATATTAGTATAGATATACAACACACAATAACTGTCTAATAAATTTGTTGAGCACAACTTTAATTTTATTACTTTTTTTAATTAAAATATTACATCTTCGATCCGATTTTACTAGTGGAAAGAAGGAAGACGTTCTATTGATGACAACTTATTGTACAGTTTCATATCATTCCCTAAAAACATAGTGTTTTATGTTATAGAGTATTAATTAAATTTTGGTATACTTCGAAATGAATATCATATTATTAACCAACATTAAGTTAGTTGGATTATTGTCTTACAGTTGTCACGCCAGTTAAGAAATAGACTCGTTAAGTAATTGTTACGCTGAACTATAATTAAGGGACTCTTAGCTGTACAACTATTAGCTATTTAAAATTTCCCATTGTTCATAATTTGTTTTGATTGCATCGAATATCTATATACGCATAAAGTCCCCAAAAGACTGCTTTTGGGGACTTTAATCATTTATTCACTGTCTGTGATCGATCGATTTTCTCAAATACTGGGCGGATTTTTGTACGGTTTTTACTAAAAGACATTGCAATTCTTCCGGAAAGTTCAGGTTAATAATACATTACCGTTTTATGTAAATTGTGTTAAAGAGGTCGTGTGGTTGTACATAAATTCACCTGTTGGGAGCTTTACTCGCAAACGCCGCGTAAACGAGCGTGTACTAGAGAAGTTTAGATCTACAAAAATCTATACTTATTATAAAACAAAGTCAGAAAAAGCTGTCTGTCTGTATGTAATCGATTTTCTCAAAATCTACTGAACGAATTTTTGTACGGTTTTCACCAAAAGATACGTGCAATACTTCCGGTTGGTTAACATAAACAGTACATATCGATATTATATAAATTGTGTTGAAGAGATCGCGCAGTTATTAAAAAACTTGCTTGCTGGTAGCTTTAGTCGCGTGCGCTGCGTAAACCAGCAGAGATACGCTAAAGTAATGTACTAGAGAATTGTAGATCTATAAAAATACTACAAAAAAGTCAGCAATAGCATGTCTCCTATCTCTCGCGGTTAGCTCACAGTAACTACTTTTATGTTCAAAATTTCAAAAATTCGGGAAAAGTTTCTTAAATCACTGAATTCCACGCGGACGAAGCCGTTGTTGGCACAGCTAGTATTACAATAAAGTCCGCGAGAGCATGTCTCTATATCTTCTGGTTAACTCACAATGATTGTGTTTAAATATTCAATAGCTAGTAAAATATATGCGTTTTTTTTTTGTTTTGATGACATCTTGCGTTTGAGGAGTTATCCATAATAAACTTATATGTGGATTCTGTCTGTTTGTCTGTCTGTATTGTATTCACGGCTATTATGCTGGACTATTATAACAATCCAAGCTAATATACAGAATTAACATCTTCAAGTCAAAACTTTTCTTCAGGAAAAAGAAACAAGCTTATACCACATAATCGGGGGTATTTTAACGCCTGAGTAGTCGCAAACGAAGTCACCGGTAGTATTAATAAATCTACTCTTAACATATAATATGCTTTAGGCAGTTAATTAAGTTTATCGGGATTAATACTGTATCGGTCTTAACAGGTTCTCAGTGACTATATGGAACATGATATTTTTTAAGTTATAAAAAGTCGCAATCATAAATTATAAACCTAAACCTTCTTCATGAAGTGCTGTGTATTAAGTAAAAATTACAGGAAAATCTGTTTAGTAGTTTTTAATTTTCCGCGAACAGACAGACCTGGTAGGAGACTGTGTTAAATAAAATTGAGTAAAATATAATCAATCACAAGGTCTATTTATTTAAAATTTAGTAAAAATAAGGCAAGTGAGCAATTGACTAGGTACGTAACATAAAACAGTAATTCAAACAACATAGAGTACAGTAAAGTAGTAAAGTTATCCTTTTATAGTGTTTTTATATGGCCGAGTGTACCAAAATATCAATGAAATAGAAAGTTGAGATGTCTCATTTATGTTGGGTTGTTTAATAACAGCTACTACCGCTTAGCCTTTATATTTTGATTACGTTATCGCGAACGAAACAATACCAGTTATAAGTTGAAATGGTAATGGGCGGGACAAAGTACGAAAACACTTGGTGGGGTCATGATGAGTTTTTCCTTGAATACTTTTCAACTTGTACTTATGCTTTATTGATATTGTATATAAATCCTAGTAATAGGATATACATATATTTATAGTTACATTTCCCAGTTTTCTGACGTCGGTCGGTCGTGGCTTCTCGCCACCCTTCCGACGTCGCAATGTCTAATCAAAGTCATACCATCAACCCTCCACTACGCGTCGCCCTAAGCCGTGGTCCAACCTCACAGGAGGCACCCTTAGGACAACGTTCCCCGACTTAAGCAGAGCTTCTGCGCTCTGCTCTTTGCATTTCGCAACCTCGGCAATGCTTCTGCACTAGCCCGTCCCGCCCGGGGACGCTGTAAAAGTCATTAGGGCTAACAGCATACATTCGTGTTCGAAAAAAAAAGCAAAAAAATAATAAAAATAATAATTACATTTAGTTATTACTGTCTTGTACAGGGTAGAAGAGTAGCTATACTCACACATTCTTCAAAAATAAAAAAAAAACAAAAATATTTATTCCCATCACAAATATTTTATAAAAATTATATACAGAATCTGGGACCATCCTAGTAAGTTACTAGTATTTCTACTAGTACTTGTGACAGGAGGCCCCGCTAACATTTCATACATAATAGGAAATATAATTATTTTATTACTTTTTTTATTAATTTTGTTATTACTTTTGGAAATATCATTGTTAAGTCCGTGCTTGTGTTTTGTGTGTGTGTATGTGTGTGTGTGCGTGTGAGAGAGAGAGAGAGAGAGAGAGAGAGAGAGTGTGTGTGTGTGTGTGCGAATGAGTGCGTGGCTGAGTTTTTATATCAATGCTTCTGTATCATCATACCATCTTATCATCTAAGTAATCCTCAATATTATAGTAGGCTTTTTGTATGGGTCTCCCTTTAATAGTGTTTTTAAACTGCTCTAATGGCAAAGATAAAGTTGATTACGGAATTTTATTATAGAATCTTATAACCAAACCCACAAACGACTTACGTATTTTTTGCAAAGCGCAAGCAGGAGCCGCAAGCTTATGTCGATTCCTACTGTTTATTATATACATCCCCATTTTTTTGAATTGCTTAAAAATCTGTGATACCCGGGCAGGCACCAATGAGTTTTTCTATTAAAACTTATGTGTCTGATTGATAATTGCAATTTATCACACGCTTTTCGGTGAAGGAAACGTCGTGAGGAAACCTGCATATTTCTAAAGATTTCTGGAGATATGAGTAACCTACCAATCCGCATTTGCGCAGCGTGGTAGGTCTTAACTCCAAACCTTCCCTACAGAAACGAAGAGAGGAGTCTTATTCCCAGCAGTGGGATTATTATAGGCCGCTACTTTATTTTTTTTTACCGTGAAGGATATATATATTACGATATTTTTCTTCACCGAACAGCGTGTGAGAATTTGAAATCCTGTATCTCTACAGAAGTCGTAGGATATTTGTAACCTGTCAATCCGAATTGGAGCAGCTTGTTAGGTTAGCCCTAATCAATCTCGCTAACGGGAGGATGAAACCTTTGCCGGCATTGTAACGGGTTACTTTACTTTTACTTTTTTATTACAACTAGCAACGATCGTAGTCTGAGAGTCAAACTAGATTTAGGTTAATATTTTATATTATACTATTTAAGTTAGTATTTACAGAATAGTAAAAAGTACAATCACGTCATAAAGCTCTTATATAAGTTGAAGGGTATAGTTTTTCTTACATACAGTGACATAATTTGAAATTGCAAGTATGTTTATGATAAGCTATCATAATAAAGGTCACCTACACATGTAATAAAACTAAGTCCCTCAAAGCCGGTATGTATCGATTTTCTCAAAATCTATTGAACGGATTTTTGTGCGGGTTTTACTAAAAAGTAGTGCGATTTTTTGAGGAAAGTTTAGGTTAATAGTACATTACATTAGAATTCCTGCGGGGTCGGGATTTTCGTAAAGTTTACGTAAAATTTGCTACGCACTGATTTCCATGTGGGCGAATAACTAGTCATAATCATCATTCTCCTGCCCTTATCCCACTCTGAGTGGGGTCGGCACAACATGTTAGAACATGTTGTCACATGATTTGGCTACGTATTTTACGACCGGCCGCCTGCCTGACGTCAACTTACTTTAGTCACCTTTTACAATACCTCGGTAAGAAATGAGGGTGGTCTATTCTATGCAGCCGGATACCACACAGGACATACGTTTGTCGCCTCTTACGACACCTCGGTAAGAACGGAGGGTGGTTTATTCTATTCTGCCGGATAACACACGGCGTGTACAACTAGTGATAATAATAAAGGGAAAAAAACGACTAACCAACATTGAAACCACATACTTTTAACTCCGTTGTCCTTAGACTCGGTACTCTAATGAGAGAATGCAACCTTTGAATAGTAAACTTCAATGTGTTTACTATTCACTATTTTTCACTATTATTCATAAACACTAAAATTATTATCACCTTTGTGACATCATATACAAATGTAAGTTTATAAAAGAATAAATAGCCATAAACAATATAGATAAGATATATTTCGTAAAAATAAAATTATTCAAAAAATGACCATGGCATAAATCAAAGTACAAGTTAAAGCTATACGTAATTTTTTGACATAAAGGAAACTTTAACACAGTAGTAACAAGGGTCTAGATTACGTAGATGAGTTAATTTAAAGTACCTGGGTGACTGAGCTTTGCTCGGGTTTTTTTAGGAGATATGCATAAAAGGCGATGCAACTTGAAAAAAAAGGACAAGATAATTGGACTGATGGACGGGTCTGGATCCAGGATATTTCCACTTTGACACCGCCCGATTCCAACTGAGCTATCATGATCTTGCAAATTACAGCGAAAACGCAAATTGACCTTTCTATTTGTAATAATATTGTAACAGTTTTTCAGTGCCTGAAAACATGGATAAAACGAAATTTTTCAAAAATGAATTATAGATCGATTAATTGCCCCCAAAATTCCCTATGTATTAAATTTCATAATCGTGTGGGCAGTTTCCGAAATTAAGATTATATGTATACTTAAATACAAGATTAGCTCATTTAAAGATATAGATAGATAAAAAAAGCTGCAGAATCAGAAGTCATATAAGGATACTTTGAAATTTAAATATTTACAGAACTTTGCTCTATTAACTCTATCATAATTCTTGTATATAGAAATTTGTAAAATACTTTCTTTATAAAGAAACGATCTTTAAGTCGATTGAAGAAATACTAAACCTTAAATTAAAGCATAGTAGGTAATCACTAATTATATCTAAATTAACACCTCTTCATAGTTAAGTCTAATATTCATATAAGTCAAACTCAACTTGTACGAAATTACGACGGTTATATTTAATGTTATGTTATAAAAAATGATCGTTCTCAAGCCATAGAAACCATTATGTACAATAAACACGGTCGCTTTTTGTTTTGATACCTGATATAAACATTGAATATTAAGAAACTTACATAAATGCGAATAATGTGAGAAACGCGAATATTTTATTATTCTAAGTACTTTATTATCCTGTTTCGTCTTGCACAGAACATGTGCTTTCACCTTCTATTATAAACATTAAACAAAGTCACTTTTAAGCTCACAGTGCACGTTTAGAATACATTCCGAATGACAGTCGCAAATTCACGTAGTTATTGTAAATAAACATTTGTTTATAAATAAAAGCTCCGATGTTCGCCGGACGTGCGCTAACACCGGAGTGAACTGCGGAACTAGACATCCGCTCAAAGGGGCAGACGCGTCGGCACTGGAGTCCGTATCGACCTCATAACAATGAATGGAGGGCCAGCCCGCAGTCTCCCGCTGCAAGCCCAGTACTGCACTGCAGCTTTATTTTTGGCAAATCACCCTGGCGGATTCCCCAGCGGAACTCCTATAGTATTTTGTGCCAAAATACCGAACTAATTACATGTAATGTTTAGCCTGTATAGCGGATATTTATTTCGGTTGCAGAATCAAATTTAGACGCATGCGTGACAACAGGAGTTGTCTGAATGACCTTGTTCCCACGGTAATTGTGTCTTCGATGGTATGGCCTTAGAGGTCGAGTCACGGCCAGATAGTAATAAATACCTATCCTCTAATGTCACCACTCAGTATATTTCAAGAGCATATGTAGCCCATTTCAGCACATTGAAATGTCAAGTAATAACAACTAATCAAAGATACTAGTATAATTCGTATTTAGTCTGTGCAGTAATTAATGTTAATGAGCTGCTCGTTTCAAGCAGAACAAGATCTTATAGCTTAATAATATCTTAGCGAGTCCGCATAAAACATTTAACAGAGACAAAACAGAACTAATCATCATTAGCTGTAAGGTCAGCGTAGGGGAATCCTTTGCTTTGACTTTATGTCCCCTAAATTCCAGTTTCGTGCAATTTCTGTGGATAAGGATTTTTTTTTCAGCCAAACTATATTATCAAGCCATGGTTACAACGTTATGAAGCAGGTGCACCATCTATATTACTTGTATAAATCTAGATATTGAAGTGGAATAGCCATATTCTTATGACTAGATATAACTTTTTCGGATAATCAATATAATTCTTCATTGCCAAGTGGTAATGGCAAGCTTTTAAACAAATTTACTATTACAGAACGTGTTTTTAGGCCGTTCTATCAATATCCGGACAAATAATCCTTCTGCTGCGTCCCTTCTTCATCAAATTCAGTAATGACGCGATCCATAAAAATAGTATCATTAGGAACGTAGCTTAAGAAACGACGAGTAAATGGGTAAGATTATAAAAACACGACTCATTTTTGGTAGAAACGAGGGTTTCAATCAAAACCAAATCAAAGTAGAGAATACTCGTAGTTGCCCTCCATAGAGATGATTCTAAACAAATCATTCTAAAGATAAAACAGATTATCTTCAAGATAAAGATCATTCTAAAGATTAAAGAGATTAAAAATATTCTCTTTAGCAGTCATAATCGCATCAGTTGAGACAAAATTAGGTACATCTTCTATGATGCTGCTGCACTAGTTCATTCTGCTCGGTAGCGCTGTTTAAGTGGTTAGGGCGAAAAATATTGTAGTATACTTTCACATATTTGCATTCGCGTATCATTATAAAATATAGTTTGATACTTAAATGTAGTTTAAATAGCCTCTCGGGAACCTTCTTGTATTGTTTATATGGAGATGGTTGATTTGACATACTTTCTTTGTAGCTAAAAGTCTAGTTGTCATCCAAAATTTTAATTTGTACGATTTTATTTCTACTTTTAATCTTAACGTACTGTTACTATCCCACAGCTGGGAATAAGTCTCTTCTCTCCTTTTTTGGCAAGAGGGGTTAGAGCTGGAGCCACCGCGCTGCTCCAATGCGAATTGGTGGGTTACACAAATCCCCAGAATTCTCTAGATATGCAGTTGCCTTATATCTCTATATTATCGGTGAAGGAAAATATATTTTTTCGTATTTTCCTTCACCGATAATATAGAGATAAATTGCAATTATTAATTAGTCAGATAAATTTTAATATAAGAACTCATTGGTGCCTTCCCGAGGTATGAACCCATGTTGGTGGCTCCCAACTCACCACAGCTTCCACTCATGACTTTTCATCTTATAACTTATAATTTTACACTTTGAACTTGGTTGCAGTACAATACATAGGATTATTTTAATCAAATATTTCGTTATCTTGACAGATAGTTACCAATCGTACCAGAGATAAACTCTTGTCTCTCATTGTATGTACACAGTTATATCATAGTTTCAATTTTATGCTCCTGTTCATAAAGATAACGTTGTTATATTGATGTCAATCAACCTTATCATAAATATAAAGTTGTTCAAATAACGGATGAACGGAATTTTTTTAATCTAAGACGACTTCACTTGCCAGATTAAAAAAAAGACTAAAGAAAAAATTTATTGTACAAATTGTAAAGAGAGGCCACAAAATATTGAATAACAAAATTTTTTTTTCTGATAATGCAACAAATTTTAAAACCACAAAAATAATATATAACGAAAGCAATCAGCCTCTTTAATCAACCTTTTTTATTATTATTTGTAACGTCCATCTATAAAGGCATTTAAGTTCTAAATTTTTATTTACCATGAAAATATTATTGCCGTATCAAAAATAAAAACGTATATTTTAAATTCAAATTAAGATAACCTAATAAAATAATTTGAAATTAAATTATGGCAATTTTGTAATTCTTAGCACACGATCTGTATAATAAAAAAAAAAATAAAAATAAAAATCGAACAGACGGGTTTGGATCTTCGGATGGTATTTTAGTACAGAAAATCTAAATACATAATGTTTTTCGGTCCTGATGTCACATATTTTATAAAAAAATGTGAGTGTGCGGAATAAATTGCCGTGAAATATTTGGTTCGATAAAATCAGCTATTTCCGCCGCAGTTCTAGGTCTTGACGATGTTTCCATTAAATGGGACGAGACTAACAATCGCTAACGAGTAAAGCTAAAATATATTGTCTATTACATAAGGAATAGAAAGGACTATTGATACTTTGGTTATGAGTAGTCCTTTAGCAAATCACGGTATAATAAGCATTAAGAAGAAAGAATGAAATAACGATTTATAGAAAAGTTAATTTCCCATGACAAGTTGTGAACTCGTGACCTTTACTAAAACCACTTATATCATATCGCCGTATACATCCCAACTTATTTTACAATCAATGGGAAACGGATGTTATTTATCAGGGCGATAAAAAAATCTCATTCAAAATACCTAACTCCCGATGAAAGTTATTAAATAACTAATATGATATATTTGTAATACTAGCTTTTGTCCGCGACTATTGCAAGTAGCTGTTAAGATAATGAATGTATGGTGATAAATAAATAAAAAATAAATCATTCTTATTACAAGTAGTTATATTTTATCATTGTCATCTTATATAAAGTCGAAGAGTAGCTATATCCATGCATTCTTAGTATCCTTGCAATCCTTAACGGTAAGCTGTCTATATCAGCCTCCTTGTAATAGTTTTTTTCAAACAGCTGGAATGGTAAATCTGCAATTGATTTCGGTATATTATAGAACTTTCGACCATAGAAACAATACTGGCACTATATCCCTAAACTGCTAGGCACTGTAGTTTTCTTGTAAAAATCTTCTAGGCTGATGTGTTACGTGTCTTGTTGTACATAATAATTCATAATCTATTTGATGATCCTATCGTCTCATAGCGCTCCATAGAAACGTTTAAACTTTCGACTAAATAACCGGATGTGAATGGACGATGATTACTTCCTTTAATGGTAGATTTAGTACGAACAGACAGTAGACATTATAAGATAAGATGAGATAAAACTTTATTGCAGAAAAATATAAAACACAAAACGAAAAAAATACATGCGCACTTAAAGAAAACTTAGGTTACATATGTGCAAAGGGCGGCCTCATCACTAAATAGTGATCTCTTCCAGGCAGCCCTTCTTACAGGATTATAATAAAGAGCGTGACGGGTGTGCAAAAGGGAAACATGCTATACATAACTGTATATCGATAATAATATATACTTAAGTAAATACTATTGGACATAATAAACATACGTATTTATTTTATACATATTTTCATAATATATATTTCCCAAGATTATCCCCAAATGTTCATTTTGTTTACAACACTATAATTATCTACAAGTTAGTTAAAAACAAGCTTTGAACAAATTTTAATTACTACTCATATTCTTAACCATTATTGAGTTCCCTAGTCCAGACTAGGGAACTCAATAATGGTCAATCCTACCAGCAGAATCAAATATACAAATAAATATATGGGACACTTACACACACCGTCGTCCGTCCTCAAAGTAACTTAATACTTGTGTTATGAGTGACGGACAACTGGTAGATATTCTACATATATTTATCTGGATTTGAAAATCCTTTCAGCGTCATACCAGACAGCGGGTTTAATAATGTATAATTGAAAATATTTAAAAGATTGACCAGCGAGTTTCTTGCTGGTTCTTTTCGGTAAGAGCAACATTCTGAACCAGTTGTAGCTTCATTAATCATATTGATGCTTGACGATTCAAAAGTGTCTAAAATGGTTTATTTGAATAAAGGTTATTCTGATTTGATTTGATTTGATATAATTTTAAATATTTTTTATTAAATGCAAATATACACCCAGGCTCGAAGAATCAACAAATTGCTTATAGAAAATGTTGGCCCTCGGCGGGCATCAACCCGCGATCCGCGGAGCTGAAGGCAGGGTCACTACCCACTGTGCCAACGGGCCACTCAAGTTATGCTTATCATAAGCATTCATTTTCATCGGGACTGGACCAATATATAAAATTTCAGCTTAATCGGACAGTGGGAAGTGGGTCAAATTTGAACTTACAAGATTCCACCTTCACGTATAAATATTTAAAAGTTGAATGAAAGCTCTTAAAAAATACGAAATCATATTCAATTTATAAAGAACGGTAAATTTGAAACATGACGTGTGTGGTATGTTTTATTTATTAATGGCACGTGAGCGTATAGCGTGAGTTAATGTAGGTGAGCGAAAAGATACATAGGTTGTTATAGACATAATAGTAATACAAACATTCATACATTCTCCTGCCCTTATCCCACTCTAAGTGGGGTCGGCACAACATGTTACAAACATGTTATTACATGATTTGGCTACGTATTTTACGACCAGCCGCCTGCCTGACGGTCAACTTACCTTAGTCGCCTTTTACGACACCTCGGTAAGAAATGAGGTTGGTCTATTTTATGCAGCCGGATACCACACGGCACATACCTTAGCCGCCTCTTACGACACCTCGGTAAGAAAGGAGGGTGGTCTATTCTATTCTGCCGGATACCACACGGCGTAGCAATACATTCATTTCTATATATAAGATGATAATAATATTTAAACGTTGACTAGTCAAAAAATCATAAGAATCATTTAACTATTTTTGAATAATGTACTTACATCCGTCTTAATTTTTTCCATTTCGTCTCTAAGGTATAGACATTATAGATTATATAATCGCTTCCGATCAAATGTGATTATCAACAATTTGTAATACATACGTATACCATCGACGTGATGTTTGACTTCATTGCTAATTGCTAACGCGTTTGTACGTGACCTGCCTTTTAAGTTAAGCCAAGCACGTTTAGCTATTCCTGTATAATACACATTTCCTATTGGCGGTTTATCTTGAGTGTAAATATCAAAGCGACTTTGATCTTGTTGTTAGTAGTCATTGGTGCCTGCCCGGGGTTTTAATTCGTTACCCCCCTCGAAAGAGTCGCACGGTCTCACCGCTGGGCTATCACAGCTCATTAACCGGGTATCAAAAACTCATTAGTAGCGTGCACCGCGTAAACTAATTAATTAAAGATACTACAAAAAAGTCCCCGACGGCATGTCTCTGTCTCTTATGGTTAACTTAATTTTATGTTCAATATTTCAATTAAATACGCTGATTTCCGCGGGCGAACCTGCAAGCACAACTAGTTACAATATAAAACCCTACGATCAAATTTTTGTTTTACATTTATAATAGTCACTATTAAAAGTAACATAACATATAAAAAACTTTATATAATATAAATAATGAACCCGCATATTTTATGACCAACCTTGCACTAGATTGAAAATATCACAAGTTTTATCAGTTGTTACAAAAAAAAAGTTCTGAGGGCGAAAATTCCAACATACTTCTTTGTATTATTACATCGTGTTGCTGTGGTAAATGCATTTTTTAAGAACTAACAATTTTCTGACAACGGATTAATAATGCATTGAAAATATCATCCTTTACCGCATTGTTAATTCAGCCCTTTTTTTACATGAGGAAACCCTTCATGAGTACTGCAATCCGCGTGGGGGGGGGGGGTATTACAGTTATGCCGGACTGTAGGCGAAGGCACAGGAATACTGGAGGCATGACGTCTGCACCCTCGTCAGCAGTAGCCGCTCTATGCAGCTTCACCATGTGGGGCCTGATTAGCCAAAACCTGTAACTACCTCAACCAACGCATTACGAACACTTAATGCATCGGCCGCCTCAAGGGACCTTTCTCTCGCTATAGCACCGAATCCCCCACTTCGGCGCTCGAAGACCATTTAGGGTGGCCTGCGGTTATGGGCGAGCCTTCTCTTACGAGGGATTGGGTTGGTAGATGTGGTCACGTACCCTCTCCGCCGCCTCCTTTTGCGAGATTACCTGTTCACAAAAGGTAATCATCGCACTCTGCCATGGATCTTACTACCGCAGGCAGAGAGAAGCCCTAAGGTTAATAAATGGAATTATAGAAGCAACTTTTTTCTAACCATTAATTTCCATCGGAGTGACATAGGGACCATTTGTTTTCAGAGTAAACTTACACTTGCTTCTAAATAGTTGTAACGTTCTAAGACTTTATTAAATCTATAAAAAACCGAATTACAAGTGTTTTTAAATCTTTTTAAAAATAAGTACAATTAAAAAAACTAAAAAAACACACTTAATATATAACACTTCGAACAAAAAGTGGAAAATAATTCAATTAATAATAAAAAATCAATTACAGAATAATATTTATATGATTATGAGAAATCGTGGTGTACTCGATATTTATACGAAATTAAATTTATTCGAATAAATATTTGTTTGAATAAATAAATTTATTCTTATTCATGCGATTGAGAATAAAAAATTAAGAACATTTATCAAACTATTGTATCGTCACCGTTTCTTGATGAGCGTAGAAAGTTTGAATTAACTCTGACCGTTTAAAGTACGTCTAAACTCAGTTCAAAGGAGTCGGTTACATACAAACTAACTGTTAGAGACATCGAATTATACACCTAGTATTGATAAAACAGCAAGAAATTCTACAATATTTTATTAAACGTAACTGGTAATTCTAACAATTTAAATTTTATATAAAAGATGACATAACTATGACATAACAAAAAACATACTTTTTAAAACTAAAAAGGTCTTACATTTATATTAATTAAAATTCATCATTCAATAATAACATACATAGATCTATACATACATACATTCCGGTGAAACAATATAATATTTAAATTAACTAATACATTAAGGCGACCCAGAAATGTGCCAAACCGTCTTAGCCTTAATAGTGCTTATGTAAGTAATTGGATCAAACAATTAGGGGACAATCGATTTAGCACGTACAAACTGCATCAGCGTTTTAATAAACGGCTATATGATGTGTACATGACATTGTTTGTTAATGATGAATCTTATGTTCACCCTTCTTTACTTAATTTGCCAGAAAAGTGCGTTAATTCACCTCTCTTATTCAGAAGATATTAAAACGATTTCATTGGAACCCTTTATTTATATATTATTTGAAATCTATTTTGTCTTTATATATGAATACATTTTCTAACCATAAACATAGACAAACGCGCGTCGACTGTTGCGACTCAACCGGCACAATAATGAAGGAATTTTAAATCGAATCATTACCTGTGATGAAAAGTGGATCCTCTACGATAATCGGAAGCGCTCATCACAATGGCTGAACCCTAGCGAACCAGCCAAATCCTGCCCTAAGCGAAAATTGACTAAAAAAAAGTTGCTTGTAAGTGTTTGGTGGACTAGTGCCGGTGTCGTTCACTACAGCTTTCTTAAATCTGGCCAGACGATTACGGCAGATATCTATTGTCAGCAACTGCAAACCATGATGGAAAAGCTAGCCGCTAAACAACCGAGGCTGGTCAATCGCTCTAGGCCACTGCTGCTTCAGGACAACGCTAGACCACACACTGCACAACAGACGGCTACCAAATCAGAGGAGCTTCAATTAGAATGTCTTAGACATCCACCGTACTCTCCGGACCTTGCTCCAACAGATTACCATTTTTTTCGCAATTTGGATAACTACTTGCAAGGAAAAAAATTCAACTCCGATGGGGCAGTCCAAACCGCCTTCAAAGATTTTATTGATTCCCGCCGGAATGGTTTTTTTAGTAAGGGGATCAATGAACTACCTATGAGATGACAAAAGTGCATACATAGCAATGGTACATACTTTGATTAATTAAATATATTTCATTTAAAAAAAAAACGACTTTATGTTCCTCCCATAGAAAACGCCTATTTCATATGTAAGGACCTAATAGTTAAATTTATAAAGAGAGATTAGAGTTAAGAATCATTCATATTCTTTCAACTTCATTCATTGATATACAATATCTTGGGATTGTATATCAATGACTTCATTAGACCTCTCAACATTTATATAATAATCGATAGAGCTATTTTGCGTATGGCATAAGTAGAACAAACAAGAACCTATACTTATACAAATCTCATATTTTTCCGTGTGCGTAATTTCCTTTTCTATTACAAAGTTTATTTATAGATCATCAGCTTTCAAATGTTTAAAAAAGTCGCCAATAAATTTAAAGTCAGTCGTAGAACTTTAACATAATAAAGTTGCTTATAGCAATGGCAACGCTCCTGCACATCCATTTTAGTGACAATCAGTTGCTATTCAAAGGAAGTGTGCCATTTAAAGGATCTATTTTGAGCCGTTCAGCTCACGGTCACATGAGTGCATATTCCGTTGAGATTTACACACCTCATTGTTCGTATTTATCCAGGCATACTATATACGTTTGTTTATGTTACCAACTGGTGTGTAGCTATGTGGTGTACCAGAAAGTGCCCCGGGGCCTTCAAGCTTCAGGAGGCCCCTCTGAGTACGAAAACACGAAGAATGCGAAACAAAGAATTTTAAATACAAAATAAGCAGAATACAATAAGCGGAAGTACTAGCGAGTGCAGAAGCATTTCTATTTAGAGCCGAGTGTTAGATAGACTTGCATATTTAACGGCATGTACTAATACGCCGTTAAATATGCAAGTATGATAAATGCTAAAGACAAAGAGTAAAACGCTAAATTATGATTTAAAGAATTAGACGTTTGCGCAGATACATAATACAAAAGCAATAATAATATTATTTTGCATAATGTGCGACAAAGCAAATATAAAATATGCTAAATGCTAAATGTAGAAAAGTAAAAATAAAATTATTTTGCTATAATCCCCGATAAAGTAAACAGAAAATATATATAATGCTAAATGTAGAGTTGACTATCCGTTTTCATACCCAATACATGCAGTTTTCGTAAAAACACATGCACATACCTCCATCACCGCCACCACAATACACACATTCACTATCACAAACTCAACAATTATTTCGCCCCCCAACCGAAGCATCATCAGGATATACGAAAAGCATTTATGCTTTTGATTTTGTGGGGTGAAAAGAATAATTTTATTAAATTAAAAAAGGCGAAAAAAATTTTATTGTTACTTTTGTATTATTGATTTCCGCAAAGTAACGCCTACTTCTATAAATTAATTTTGAATAGTTGAAGATGGGACTCGCAGGCCTGCGAGAACGGCCCGGGCAAAGAGATTTGCCTTGAAGCCCGTATCCCGGTACCCCTCAGGGTAACGAGATGACCACCACCACACCAAGATGGGGCCCTAGTTTCTTCTTTGCCTCAGGACCTCTCATTACCTAGCTACGCTACTGATGTTACCTTTAACGATTATTTTGATTCAGTCTCAGTGACGTAGGTACCGAAGGCAGCGCCCCGGCTCCTCCGAGCTCAGGGAGCCCCTTGGACTCGGATTTAAACTATAAATTGTACAAGTGACAATTTCTTCCACATTTCAATATAAATAAATTCGGCAATTATTTTGTAGCCGACATCGTCGTTATTGTCTGTTTTTATTTAGTTATTTAGTAAAAGCAGAATTTCGATGTTAGTGGGATAATTGCCATTTTATTGCGGGTTTTACTAATTTAATTTTCCACCAATGGTTATTTTAAAATTTTATACGTAATGTATGTTAATGTTATAATATGTTAACCTGCTGTATAATATTTAATTGTGACAAATATAATTGTTATTGGTTCAATGGATTTCCCATTAGTCTATTAATGATTTTTTTAAGCTATTGTATAGTCAGTGGTGGGTATCAAAACGTATATTATTTGTATATATATTTATATATATATATATATAAGTATATTATAGTGTGTATGTGCGGAACACTTGTATAATAACTGTATGGGGACACTTCCATATAAACTCGATCTTTCTTAAATTTTCTGACTAGTGACATCTATATTAGATCCCCAAAAACTTTTACAAAAGTAACAAAATAGAGGGACTTTGTATTAATATAACGATATAAATTTACTGTAATCAAAGTTGTTAAAGAAACTTTTAAAATTTAAATCAATCATTGTTTCCATTCATGCATTTTAAGTATTAAATATTATAAAAGTGTATATACAATACGATAGAAATAATTCAGAAAACCATAATCTTATTACTTAGCAATAACTAATTAAGAAATAAAATTAAATAATTATGATAATTTACTAGGTACGTGAATTAGACCAATAAAGAATATTAAGAATAAATTGTAGACTACTAAGATATGAAAAGGAAGAAAAATAATCATTTACAATATTGGATATGACTTCAAAGAAGTATAAGAAAAGAAGGAAAGAACTCGTTTTATTATTATAGACAATGGACAAGGCGGTATGGTCAACGACCTTAGCTTGGTCGTTTACGTAACACTCGTGAATGGAAGAAGAAAAAAATGTCTATGGTTACTGTCATTTTTTAAAATTTGTTTTTGTCTTTATCGGCTTTAGACTTTAGGCCCTAAAGTTTAGGGCATTGTTTGATTACTTATCAAGCATTAAAAACATTGATCTTCAACAATATAAAACTATTAAATTAATACTAATACCTATTTTTTTTTAATTGGCTGACTATTAAGAACAACAAGTATAGAGTTTATTTCTGAGAATAAACGGATAACAAGAGCGAAGCGAAGATGAAAATACAGTGATTAGTGATATTGCGACGGAAGTTATTTCGTATATGATGTTTAACCAAAATAGTGTGTTTATTCGTCAAACGCTCTACAAGTTGTTGCCTTCAGATATTATTGGTAGAGTGACTTGTTTTGTATTTTATGACCACCATCCAAAGGACGAAAGATCTTTGGATATAACTGTATGTTCTGATATAGGAGAGGTAATCGAGTATTATCAGCGTGAGTTGGTTTCTTCAATATTAATTGATAATGTAGAAATCTCTGATATAAGAATTCTAAGGAGCACTAAATGTGAACTTTTCTACTTGGTGGCTATGCGAGATGAAATTGCCATCGTTTCCACAAAAGGTAAACTTCAAATTCACAAAAGGGTTTCTAATGTTGAAACATTTAAAATAGATGATGTAGAGTGTAGGGGACATGCTTGTTTATCAATAACTCGTAAAGATGACGCTGTGTCAATGGTATTTGATGATAATTTTGATAATTTAGTTGACAAGAAATGGGATTTAAATGTCGAAAAATCAGAAGAATCTTTGCCCATTATCACTCAACTAATGAGAAAGCTGACAGAAGCAAAACATGCAACATTACACAATGAGGAAAAATATAAGGAACTTTTACAATTGAGACAAGCGGCTGCCTTTTCTATATATAAGAAAACAACCTTCAACACAGAACACCCTGTTCCTAAACTTGGCTTGCAAAAGGTAGTATGACTTTTTAAAAATCAATATTAATTAATACATGCAGTATTATACTCTAATGTGTCAAATATTTTAGTGAACACAATATTTTCAGACATTTCACAATATACAGATTTCAATGTCATTATTTTATTAATCATGAAAAAAGAATTAAATTTAAATATTTATGTAGTAAAGACTCATTGTCACTAAGACTTTGACTATGTTACTTTTCACCATTAATCTTTTTTTTCTATTTGTTTCAGGTTTACAGTTTGTTAAAAGTAGATACAGAGCCTCCCATAATAAAATTGTGTAATAAAAAAATCATTGTTATAATAAACATTCAAAATAATAATAACAAGTAAGTAGTTTTTGTATTTTTAATAGCATGTAGTGAATAAATATTAAAAAAAATCTGTAGGTTTAACTATTGAGAATATTGCAACTTAACTCTATAATTATGGGAAGTTAGCTTAGCCTAGTGGATTTACTATAATGTTACTCTATTATTTTAGAGTTTATCGGCCACATGGCAACTATAACACCAAACACAGAGTTAAATTATCAGTAATGATCACTGCTGGTTCAGCCATCTTTGATGACCAACATAATCTCATATACTTCTATGATGATAAAAACACTAGTCACAATCACCCACTTCCTTCATCTTCTGTTGGCACGGACACAAACATATCACACACACTTACATACACATTGAAATATAAATGTATAATATAGTGTAATGAATGGTACGTTCATTACGCAAGGCAAGTGTTATTGACAGTTCTCAACTAATGTTTCACTTTAATTTTTGTATATTTACATTGTTTGTAAAATAAATTGTGTCTTCTTCTTCTTCTTCAACTTAGTGTTGTCCAGACTTAGATCCGGGATCCGCTTTCCTACTCATTTGCCTACACTTTGTCTGGTTTTGAATATTTGACATGTGTAAATTATGTAAAAGAATTGTGTAATCATAAATACATCTTTTTTCTTTTAATTCCAGGCCTATGAAAAATGTATGTGTTCTCTTACACACTACTTCAAAACAATGTATTGAGTACACAACAAAACTATTTGAGCCTATCACAGAAATACATTGGAAGGAAAAAGATTTTATCATTCACAAGCAATCTACTGTAGTGGCTATTATCGATTTGAAAGAACTTCAATATGACATGATGAGCTCTATAAATTTTGAAATTGTTGTGTGTTATACATTAGATGAAAGCATACATTTTTTACCAATTAAGAGTGTTTCAGTATCAGCCTTAAATATTATGAATGAGAATTTTGATATTTTGTACTGCCCTGTTGTTGGTAAGTTTCACTATTTTTTTAATTGAGAACAAATACATCACCAAATGTATCTGAGCCATCTAATCGAGCTTATGCTGATGTTAAAGTTAAATTAACTGATACACAAATTTAAAGATGTTTTATCCATTTGACTAATCAATTGGCCCATTGGGGCAGTGAGTAGTGACCCTGGCTTCAGCTCTGCGGGTCGCGGGTTTGATTCCCGCCGAGGGCCAACATTTTCTGTAAACAATTTGTTGGTACTTCGAGCCTGGGTGTATATTTGTATTTAAGTATGTATTTAAAATGATATATGTAGTATATCTACCAGTTGTCTGTCACCCTTAACACAAGTATTAAGTTACTTACTTTGGAGTCGGATGACCGTGTGTGTAAGTGTTCCATATATTTATTTATTTATTAAATCAATTTCTGGGAAACATGTTGTATTTTTTTATTTATTTTAGTATATGAGAAAATTACACACGAAGAGTCCACCCTCAAAGTAAGTAACTTAATATTTGTGTCATGGGTAACAAATATCTGGTAAATATCTACATATATAATTTATAATTTCATATTTATTTATGAAATGATTACTCAGAAAAAAAGAGCTGAAAGGAGGGTCATTCTTATCTTTGTTATTGTACAAGACGAAATTATAAACGAAAATATATTATATTAAGTATATAACTCATATTAAAATGACTGAATTCAAAATTTGGGTCAATTGAGTTAGATTCATTGTCCTATTGCAATGCCATCTTTTACAACACTCTACAAACTATTAAAAAAACTAGTGTTTTCTTGCTCTTCTAAGTCATGGGTCTCTTTAATACTCACAAGTTTTCTAAGCGCTATGCTACGCTTTATTGCAATTTGTCACAAAGCAACTTTTTGAATTAGGCCACTTTAATACTAAGCGTGCGTATTGTACCTTTTCAGATTCAAAATATTTTTTATTGTGTATAATGGCTAGTTCAGAATGTTTCGACCTACGCCTTCGGCATATTCGAAGTCCCAGTGATAGTCCAAAGGAAGTAACACCGTCAGATATCTTCCACAATTATTTGAAAATGGAAAAGTATTTAGACAATGTTGCCATAAACAAGCTGCCAAGTCACATACTCTATGGTACTATGGTTGTATTTAATAAAAGTGAGGAATCACATGTTATGAATATTCAAGTTTATACTAGGTAAGTACATGTACATTTTTTAAGTGTAAACTTTCTCAAACATGATTTTTATGAGATGACGTTTTTCCTATTTTTCTATAACAAATTATGCTATGTATAATTCACCATACATACTTATACTACCCAGTTATAAATAATGCACAACTTGCACTTGCACTTATAGAGTGAAATCGGCTAGAATCTGCTTCATAGAGCATTGTCTCTATCGCACAGACTAACGAACCCGTGTGAAACGTCACATACTAACTGAGTGACAGTGACAGCGCTCTACGTAACCGAACTGGCCGGCTGTTTCGTTCTAAACATCGACGTGCATTATTTAATGCCTTAATTACTTAATACATCAATGCTCAGAGAGTGAAATCGGCTAGATTCTGCTTCATAGAGCATTGTCTCTATCGCACAGACTAACGAACCCGTGTGAAACGTCACATACTAACTGAGTGACAGTGACAGCGCTCTACGTAACCGAACTGGCCGGCTGTTTCGTTCTAAACATCGACGTGCATTATTTAATGCCTTAATTACTTAATACATCAATGCTCAGAGAGTGAAATCGGCTAGATTCTGCTTCATAGAGCATTGTCTCTATCGCACAGACTAACGAACCCGTGTGAAACGTCACATACTAACTGAGTGACAGTGACAGCGCTCTACGTAACCGAACTGGCCGGCTGTTTCGTTCTAAACATCGACGTGCATTATTTAATGCCGGGTACTATACCTCTATCCGTTGCCATTACAATAGCTACAAATAGCTCAAAGTAGCAGAATGTGGTGCAAAATGGGGTGATATCTTAATTTAGGCTGTTATACTTGGCACGACATTCATCAGTGAAGATACGACCGAGAAGGAAAGAAGTTAATTCACCATGCGCTTTCGTCTAGTCTCTCGTGGGTACCCAGGGTTCACCTGGTCCACTTTAAGAACTTATCTACTAATCTCTATCTTTCTCATGTTTCGCTGTTTTCCTAACTTAAGAATACTTTGGAGACTATTGTGCAGTGAGAATGAACAGATATCACTACAACCAGTCAAGCACCTTCCAGAAGCCGAAAACCCTACACGGGTTCTTGACTAAGGCACGCTACGAGAGTATTAACTTATAACACTGAATTCATAATAAATATCATTGTAGTTTTTTATTTATGTTAATTTTACCTAGTTCAGCAAATTTCAACTAAGGTGCTTATAGTCAATAACATTATAAAGCAAAATCCCCAAAATCTGTATCTCTGTATGTGATCGATTCTCTTAAAATCTACTGAACGGACTTTCGTACAATTTTGTCTAAACAATAGTGCAATTCTTGAGGAAGGTTTAGGTTAATAATAGATCACGCTTAAATTCCCGTGGGGTCGAGATTTATGCAGGAAAATTTTAGCGACGCACTAATTTCCATGTGGGCGAAGCCGTTTGCACTGCTGGTAGTGAATAATGTCAAAATTGTAACCTTTGATACGTACAAATTATATGCCTAAGTTTAATTTTATTTATTCGTAAGTGCTTTTATAGCCCAGCAGTGAGACGAAAGAGATCGTCTAAAGACGATCATGGGTTCAAACGATCAAACCGGCAGGTACCCATGAGTTTTTCTATTAAAACTTATGTGTCTAATTGATAATAGTAATTTAGCACACGCTTTTCTAAGTTGTGATAGCCTAGCGCTAAGACCGTGCGACTCTCTAGAGACGATCACGGGTTCAAACACCGGGCAGGCACCGATGAGTTTTTCTATTAAAACTTATGTGTCTAATTGATAATTGCAATTTATCACACGCTTTTCGATGAAGGAAAACATCGTGAGGAAACCTGCATTTCTCTAGAAAATTCTAGGGATATGTCTAAACTACTAATTCGCTTTTCGTAAGTCTTAGCTCTAATCCTTCTCTCCAAAAATGGAGAGAGGAGGCCTCAGCCCAGCAGTGGGAATGTAACAGTCAGTTAAATTACATTTTACATTACGAATGCTTTAATTAGATTTTAAATCAAAGCAAATTCCTACCAGATTCCCTTCGCAAGTGTTGGCATTGGTCCAGTATATGCACGATTCAGTGCCTTATACCATAATTACTACGCCATCAAACTGTACTATCACTGCGATTAACGATGATATGGCGAGTTACAGTGAAACCAAACCTCAATTAAACCATATGGCCTGTGCACTGTCAATTTTAGACCAAACGAAGTTAATAAAGGAGTATACAGAGGAATGCAAGCGAAAGATCATGGAAGATACATCAGAGATGAGTGGTGTGGATGAGAAAATTGACCTCATGGTTCTAGGTATGCCGAGGTATTTAGAGTTTAGGAATAAATTACTAGAGGAGAATGTGAAAGCACTCAAAAGACTGTACATTCAAGAGGATAAAGTATCAGATGTGGACTGCATGATTATTGATTAGTACTAAAAAGTAAGGATTAAATAAATAATATTGTTCTTTTTATTCTTTTATTGAAAATTACAAAGTTAAACAGTAATATAGGATAAAAATTAAATTAATTCAGACTTTGTCTAATGCTAAATGCTAAATATGCTACTATATTAACTAATCTAAATATTGAGTTATATTACATACTAAATTATGGTTAGTGATATAATTTGGATTGCGTATTCGAAAGGCAATATATCAATGCCATACCTTAAAATTATGTTAACTAAGAAACAGTGAAGACGCGAGTAAATCTATTTGCCGTTTTTTATTCTCAAAAATATCGACATTACTCATTTTTGTTGCTATGTTATAAATCCATCTATATAATATTTAAAAAAGGTTGTATGTATGTTCGTTAAAGAATTTTTATGATATTGTCAGACAATCTTTAGATTTATCCGCGGATCATTCAATAAAATTTCGTCGTACTCGGAGCATTTTTTTAACGGTAAATGACAGTTTTTTTAGAGCGGAACTCGAAACCAGACTGAGCCTCAGCAACGCGTGGATGTACCTATAGTGACTTATAAAATATATACTTTTTATTAATATTCATTTGCATAAAAAGTAATATATACATCGCATAGCCTGAATGGTGCGAGAATTAAGCTCACAGTTGTTATTCTTTTTATATATTTAATTAGGAACTAATTATAAAATCTGGTGTAACATAAAATATTTATTGCACGAAAATGTCATATATGTTTTACACATAAAGAATGGTAAAAAGTGCGTAAAAAGTGGTAAAAAGTGCGTAGCATTAAGTAAAGTGTATATAAATATATGGAAAGAGCATATAAGTTTCATTTATTTATACATTATCAACCTAGATTTGAAATGTTTATATCAGAACAACTATTTACTCTGTCTAGCGTATCTGACATGCCATGTGAGAAAATGTGCAAAACCGGCCATAAAATGTGGCAACACAGAAACAATATGCATTGTTGTAAAATAAAATAAAAAAATTCCAGGTTTTGTTCAGTACTACCTATTAAAAGACTTTTACTTTGAATTACTCATTATTATGTAACGATCATCTATACTTATTATAAAACAAAGTCCCAAAAAGCTGTCTGTCTGTATGTAATCGATTTTCTCAAAATCTACTGAACGGATTTTTGTACGGTTTTCACCAAAACAGTGAATATTGTATTAAAGAGATCGAGCGGTTGTTACAAAATTTGCTTGCTGCGTAAACCAGCTGAGTTACGCTTAAGTTATGTACTAGAGAATTGTAGATCTATAAAATACTACAAAAAAGTCCGCGATAGCATGTTTCTATCTCTTACGGTTAACTCAAAATAACTATTCTATTAAGTTCAAAATTTTAATTAACAATATTACGTTATTTTTGAGACCGTTTTTTTCTTTTGGGCATAAGTCTTTATCAAATTAAATGCATTTCAATAGCTTTGCCATTTATTATAGATCAAAATTGTCCTGTACACTATATGAATCAAATAAATACTTTAGAAGATATTAGATTGATATACAGATTTGAAAAGCTGTGATAGCTTAGCGTTGAGACGGTGCGACTCTCTAGAGACGACATAGGTTGAAACCCCGGGCAGGCACCAATGAGTTTTCCTATTAAAACTTATGTGTCTAATTGATGATTGCAATTTATCATACGCTTTTCGGTGAAGGAAAACATCGTGAGGAAACCTGCATATCTCTAGAGAATTCTAGGGATATGTGTAACCTACCAACCCGCATTGGAGCAGCGTGGTAGGTCTTAGCTCCAATCCTCTCCAATAACGGAGCGAGGAGGCCTTAGCCCAGCTGTGGGCATAGTAACAGGCTGTTACTTTTACAGATTTGAAATTAAACGCCGTCTCCTACGTCGAGATTTAATCGAGAAAACTTTGTGACACATTGGCGCGCGGGCAAAGCCGCACTTATAGCTAGTAATCAATAAAACGAAAGAATTTATTATCTAGAAATCATAGACAAAAATCCGCTATCTATTTCACATTCCATTCAAGAGCACCAAAAACAGCCTACTTTACCCTTGAACGAGAAATTGGGGTTTTTCTGGGGGTATCTATTTAGACTATATTTGACGTTTTTATTATACCATATTATACATTCGAAAAAACATATAAGCAAAAAAGATGATAGTGTACATGAATAGAGTAACGGAAGGAAAAGAAGGAGAGCGGAAGTTGTAACATTGAGACGTGAGTGTGTGAGGTGCGGAGAGGAGAGTTGAGTTTAGAGATTATCAATCTTGTCTACTAAATACTAACACCAAGGCAGTTCAAGTTCAATACTTGCTACCACCACGGGATTTGTGATCTATTCGCCTTGATACGTCAAAACAATAAGCCTTGCATTATACTAACTAAGATATTTTTTCTTTCGATTTAGGAAGTATTAATTCCTGACGCCCATATATATTAATTTACTTATTAGAAATAATAATTTAATTAATTCACATTTAACATAAATAGTTATGCTTTGATTAACTTAACCTTTAATCGACATTAATAATTCAGTAACATCACTTAAAATTTTTAATTTTTAAAATAACCCTTAGATAACATCATTCAATACCCGATATCTTCTTTTTAGCACCATTTATCAGCTATTGTTAAAATAACATGGTAAAATAATTAAAAAAATACCCACAACCAAAGACCAATTGTTGGGAAAAATCAATGTGTGAAGGAATTTTAATCTTACTGTTGCAGCTACAGTTAAAAGATTACATTCCTAATTGCTTATTCCCAACAAATAACGGTTAAATAATTTATGCTCTATACGTGACGGAGGGGATTCATAATAAATTATATTCAAAGGAAAAATCCCTCTCTGGAGCAACTAATATTTGTCAGGTACTAGGAAGCTAACTTTTGCTGCCTGACTCTACGCGTGCGCAATATTTACAATAACGTCTTCTATACTAATATTATAAAGAGGAAAGATTTGTATGTTTGTTTGTATGTATGTTTGTTACGTTTTCACGCAAAAACTATTGGACCGATTTCAAAATCCCGCTGCTTTTTCACTGAGCAACATAGGCTATATGTCATTTTCAAAAAAAATAGGGATCCCTAATAAAATTGTAATAACTTGGTAAAAATTTAGTCGTAAAAATCTATCATCGCGTGCGCTGCGGAAACTATTAATGATAGAACAAAAAAATGTTCTACAGTATTATAGAACATATCAATATCAACAAAAAAGTCCGCGATACCATATGTCTAACTATTATAGTTATGCCAATATAACTACTTTTTTACATTGTAAAAGTTGGTAAAAGTGCCGACAATAATCAAACCATTTTATTCATATCTCTGTATTAATCCTTATCCCATTAAATGATATTTTATGAATAACTTCAATACCTGTAAAATACTCTTTAAATTTTTAAAATCCGACATCCCAATCAAAAGATTTTACGAATTTAAGAATGTAAATCGAAATCAAATAATGCCATAACAAACCTAACCTACCGTTATAGCAGGGCCTGCACTTGGTGAGTTAAGTCTTATTCCAAGAATACTAATGATACCCATTTTTATAATTAAATAATCTATAAAATAAATCTATAGTCCGATTTCGTAGACTTTCCACTACCACGAGATCTGTATCGACGCGGGTGAAACCGCGGGGCTTTGCTAGTTAATAAATTAAAATATTTTACAAGTGTGTCATTATACTAGATTTAGAGATTATCTTATTACTTAAAGCCTTAAAGTTCTGTCTAATTACTGTAATATTACGAATATAATGCGGTCAAATGTTTTCACATTCCGTTTACCTATTCTATTATTGCATTGCACGTCCGGCCATTTTCATTTACAACTAGACTATGTTATGTTTTAATTATTGTCAGAGGTATTTATATATATTTTATCATACTTACGCTATAATTCGTTATATTGCACTTTGTTCATTATTGCACATATTTTACTGGCTAATATTTTCACTAGGTTTCTTTTTACTTGGCACTTTGTTAGCGTCTTTTGTGTTGTCTGCACTAAATTGCAACTTTTGGCAGTTACCAAAATACACTGAATGCGTTTCAATGCTTTCAGCACCTGATTCACTTCTAGCTTCGTCTCCCGTGTCATCACTTTCACTGCAGCTCGTTATTTTGGCAATAACAATTTTTCTCTGGAACTGTTTAGAATTTGTAGAATCACTGCTTAGATAGCCAGAATCTTCGATGTTCGATCCCTTTTTCCGCCTAAATTTAGTCCTGTGAAGATTTTCTCCCTTATGACTTCTGACAAACGTGTTTGTGTTTATTGCACTATTAAAACAGGGAACTCTTGTAGAATTAGAAGAATCATTTTCTTTTATGTCACTATGGCTTGATTGCTCACGATTCGCATTTTCGTATTCTGAGTTAAGAGGAAAAGTGGAACACGTCATTGGACTCCTTGAGGACTCACAAATAGAATTTCGAGGGGATAAATTACTGCTGCTGGACTCTGTTATTATATTTGTTATACATTGATTTGGACTACCACTTCTGTCATATTCCACCCTATTGTCTATTCCTGTTGTCTCACAATGAAATCTTCTCTGAGGTGTTCTTGGATTTTCATATATAGGGCTATCTTCGGCTGTCGGAATAAGTGGTGGCAAAACATCAGGTCGCGATAAATTTTTAAGTTGTTTTATGGTAGGTGGTGTGCTTTGGCGTTGTCTCTTTGAATGTCTAAGCTCTAATGTTAATATTCGACTTTCTTCAGAAGCCCAGTCACCGTTATCGTCCCAGTTATCGTCAGTTATATTCTCTAGTGATTTTGAACCGCTGTATATATTAGGTGATAGTTTAGGTCGATTTAGAACAAGCCGCTGATTGTCGTTATCGTTTCTTAAGCTATTAAATTTGTTTAAACTATCAACTTTACCGCCATTTTTAGAGAAAGTACCACTGCTTCTTAACTGTATGCGTTGACGATTTCGAGTTTCTATAGTTTCAATATTTTTTAAAAGATCCTTTCGACTAAATTGAATATTATCTAAAATGTCTTTATGTTTTGGGTGCTTGCGGTCTAAAGTATCTGGTTCGAAACCATCTGATTCATGAATTCTAATATAATTTTCGGGTGGATCTTTTACTTCAATTGTTAAACAACCTGGTCGCTGTTCAAAATTATCTAATGTAAGGGCTTTTCTACTTCCCATAGAACAGTCAGAACCACTAGGTGATGTTGGTGTACTACCAAAATTATAATTATTATTTACATATACCTCGCTTACTAAACTGTAATTCGTGTTATGTTTTAACATGATGTTCTTTTTAGGTGCCACCTGGTTAGATATTTTCTTTATTTCTATTACCTCGTAGTGGTTATCTTCTACATGCACATCTCCTTCTGGTGATGGAGTGTTGCTGTTGCTACTAGAGTTCGTTTTATACACAGCATTTCTCATTGTAAGTTCTTCTTCTAAGGGTAAAGCATTGCTTAAACTTGGACTTGCTTGGGATGATGGGATATCGGGGTAATCAGTCAAAGAACTTTTGGACTTTTTATTTGATGTTCTTTCCAGACTATCAGTTTCATATTCGTTTCCTGACGGAGTGTCTAAGTTATTTTTTATATGTGCGTTATTAATCTCTGCGGCTGTTATATCTTTAGAACACCGTTCCTCATCAGAGCTGCTTAAAATATATGATGATCTTGAAAAATGATCCAATGCTATCGCTTCATTAACCATATCAGGCAATGTATTATTATTTTTCATTATAGAGTTTCCATTACGTATAGCAGTATCGTTATTCTGACGTGCATTTTTGTTAGCGTAACTATTGAAATCAATGTGTCCTATATCATCTACACTTGAAACTGTCTGACAATGGTTATCATCATACTCGTCATCGTCGAATTCTGGTATAGGTATGTTGTAGTTTCGTAAAGAGGGTTCTGATCTTACAGAACGAGAGGTGGTTTTCTTAGACCTTAAAAATTCATCTGAATTTGAAGTTTTAGACGTGTTAAAACTATTTTGTTTTCTTAACTGACATTGTTTTTCATTTGTAGGTAAAGACAACAGTGACATTGCCAAATTTTGAGTTTGATTTTCATTATAAAACACTTGCTGTTTTCCACTTGGAATATTTTCCAACCATTTTCTAATGCTGCTTTGCTTATCTCCCTTGTCACCAAGGCAGTTTGAACAAGTCGTCATGTTGTATTTTAAAAGAGTCTGGACATCATTGTCGTTGTTATTAGATTTGCATCCCGGACAACCTAAACAATTTGTTGATCTTTTTCTACTATTTGCTCTCTTAAGACTTACAACACTTCCACTTTGTTGACTACCCGACCCTTGATAGATATCAATACTGTTACCATTTGAAGGATAAGTTTCTTCTTCTGGTATAAGGTTTAGGACAGGATGAAACCGTTTGGTCGCCATTTTCTGCTTAGCGATTGCTATAACTTCTCTAATTTTTGAAAGAAATTCGATCGCTGCAGCTGGAGGATCCTGTAAGATAAAGAATAATACAGTAAATTACAACTGGAGATGCTCAGATATAACAAGTCAGTTAAAAGTCACTTGCAAACAGTGGCCATCCCGACCGAGAATAAAATATTATATATATTCCTTATTACTTACTGCCATTAAATGAGGTTCAAAGTAAGCTGGATTGAAGTACAGTTTACGCCGTGTAGTTCCCACTGGTCTTGCGATCTCACGGTCATCTATTGTCTCTACAATCGATACGTGCTCATCAGGAAGACGTTCGATACTAGATTCGTCTCGATGATTTAGCTCTAAGCCATCACTTTGATGTTTAAATTCATTTAAATGTCTATGTATTACTACTGATGTTGTTGACTGCTGAAAATTGGTATTTTCATGACATTGTAAACTGCTATCTGTGAAATCTTCAGAATCAGATAAATCATTTGCGAAGTTTTTATTATCATGATACTGTCTGCCAACGTTTAATAAAGGATTTTTCTTGATGATTCCATCATCCTGGCCTAAAACATTCGCCAGTGATTGGGCGCGTTCATTATTTATTCTAATGATATCATGTTCTGTTATAGCCGTGCCATCTTTTTTTCTTAACACTTTAAAGTTTTTCAAATTGTTGGCTGCGGCAGCAGCCTTTCGACGTTTTTTGATATGTAAATAGAGAAAAACAGAAGCGACGTATATAAGACCGAGCAGTAGGGAACTTATTCCGATTGCGATGTACTCCGTGATACTCAGACCAGATGTATTAGATGTCTCGGATGTTTGCGCGTTTGATGCAAACAGCACCTCTGATATATCTGAAACAGAAACGACAATAAAAGAAGCTATAAAAATCAGGGATTATCAAGATGAAATGTATGATTATATTATTTTCTTATTAACTCGTTTGCTCATTACCCTTAGCCAACTTATACGCTAAATTGCCACTTTTTGACATAGATTGATTGACAAACGCGCTTAATGGAATTGTTATGACAAATCTGGCCGCTTTTCGCGACTTGTTTAAGGTTTCTTATCAGTCTACGTATATGGTATCAATTACAGTCCAAACTTTGCGTCTTCTGAAACGATTACTGATGATTTACTTAGTTTTTGATTCTAAATAAATATATTAGAAATAAAGGTATATCCATCGCCTGAGGAACTCTGTGTTTTCAATAAAGCTAAGATTTCTGACCTTAACCCTTTTCATCAGCAATACGTGCCGTCCGAAGATTTTGTTCCTTAGGCACTAAGGAGATTAGGACTAAAAGATCTTGTATAATTCCTCGAAAGGTATGGTACATCAAAAATTCGACTGGGAGGTAAATGCCTTTCTATCCGTCTTATTCGGACGTACCGAGATTGACCATATATCATATAATATTTATTGATAATCTAGAATTCGTCGAGTTTTTAATAATTTAAGCCATGTTTATGTTCATTTTTAAACCCTCTTAGTCTATTACTATAACAATCATGTCGTAGATTTATCGAATGAGATTGTGTAATCACTTTATTATATGGTAGTATAGCTTTGTTAAAAAAATCATTATATTTTCGACTGTTGAATCTCTTCTATACTGTGGCTGTAATTTGGCAAAATAATTGCGTTCAAAATGATATCGAGCTACTATGAAGATGTTCATTTGTCATTATATTTTCCAATTTCTAAGATATGGAATTAGCGTACTGAAATTACCAACATCATTTGATACGTCATACAATACAAAGTAGTTGGAATTAAGGCGATTGAATGTATAGTTTGATTTAAAGAGATAAATTAACATGTTGGTATACGAAGTTTCGAGTTGTATTAAAAAAAACTTAGACATATAACAGGAAATGAAATTTTAAATTGCTATAGTAAATGTGGGAGCGTTGAGTGTGTAACATTTTTTTTAATTGAACGGAGCTCTCGGGAGTTAAAATCACGGGCTGGAACTTATAGTTATTTTTTAAGAGCAACACGTGCTTAACTGATATTAAGAAATCATTGTTATTGATGCCGATAAAATTCAATGCCGTCAAAGTTGTCGATGATGAACAAAAACGTTGTGATATTTGTATATCTCTAGACAGTTCTTGGAGTATATGAAACTTCCCAATCTGCAATTAAATAAGGCGGTTAGTAAGCTTTAATCCTTCTATTAAATAAATTTCCTTTGCAAAGCACTGAAAAATAGCAGGGCTTCTTAACTAGTAATAAACATTACTTGTAACGGATTTATACAATCGCAATGCAAAATTGAAAGAACGTAGCAACTTACTGTTAGAATGTCTCGGAGGTGTCCCTTGGACTCTGAAAGCGACACACGGTGTAAACACACCCCTTAAATCTAAGGGCGATATTGGCGTCGTCGCAATGTCCCGACATAGCAAATGCACCACCATTACTCTTCCAGTCATACGCCTTCGGACTTCGTCCTCACCACTCCACTGAAACGGTGAAAACAATTTCTACAATTTCGTAATTGGAAAGAAGACATCTGTATCACTTGTAAAAAACTTGACAGGTTTGTATATGTGCTATATAGATTGCGAAATACAGTGTCAGAAGATGCAGCAAAAATGGCATATCATGGTTATGTGGCTTCGGTTCTTCGATATGGTCTGATTCTCTGGGGTAACTCTGTCGATTTTGAAAAAGCATTTAAAGCACAAAAAAAGTGTATCAGATCCCTATGTGGTTCAGATCTAATTGCTCCGTGCCGACCTTTATTCAAAAAGAAAAAGATTTTACCCTTATCTTGGTTATACATTTTTGAAATTTGTATCTGGTAAGTCGAGTCCTTGGAACCGTCACCCTAAATCGTCGTATGCTGCTCCGGGCGTTCAGATCGGGTAATCGGACACCCAGTTGGATTAGGTCCCCGACGCGTACTCTGTCTCGATACGTCTGGTGCTCATCTATGCATCGATTAGCGGTAGGAAAGACTACAGGGCTAGCTTAGGCAGGCCCAGAATCATAGATAGCGCTCTCCGCGCCCAGAGCTTCGAGAAGGATGCAAAAATTTACCCTGACCTCGCCACCAGTAGTGTAGTGGAGCACTATCAGATTTTTAGTCGGTGCGAATCCTTCATACCCGCCACCCGTCCCCATTTGACGACGGTATCACCTAAGAGACTTACCTGATATATGATATTCGAAAGTCAGATTTTACCTGTAGAAAAGTTCTCCCTTCATCTCGGAACAAGCTAAATGGCACATCAGCATCTAGTGTGTTTCGAAGATCCAAGAACCCTTTTCGCGTTAGGAACTGTGCCCCCGATACAGCGCAAATTGGGGTCTTCACATCTGAAAACACGTAAGAAATATTTGACATGAAAACTAGACTAAAGCATAAAGTTTCACATCACTTATTTCAATAAAAAAGTGAGACTAGTAAATAGCCTCTAGTAGTGTGTAAATAGCCATAGTATATAAATGCGGTAAAACTTAGATATAGAGAAATCTGTTTATAAAAAATAGTGTTTATACATATGTATCTTCCTTACAGACTTCGGAACGGTTTGATCGATTCTAATTAAATTTTTCAGACAATCTTTAAATTGATAGCGGATATGCTCTAAAGTTTAGTGGCTATGGGGGTTTTTTTGGGACTGTTAATGACAGTTTTGTTTCGAGGTGAAGCAGAAATCAAACTAGCCACAGCAACGCAAAATGGCATTGGCATAAATAGGATCGCAGATAACGTCTATCAGAATGAAGAAGAAGAAGAGAAGTAACCAAAGAACGTAAATAGTTTGTAATAAATAAAGAAGGAAGACAAAACGGCGGTCATAAATGTATTTCAGTAAGTTTTGTATGCAGAAATTGCAGATAAATAATTTAACATTTAATTTCGTTTAACAAACGTGATACGTGTCAGTAAACTAAATTGAAGAAATAAGTACTCACTATGGAAGGTGATTTCCCGAGATGGATGGATGATTTGACCTTTGAGCGGCAAATAGACAAACGGAATGCGTTGTATACCGGTTCCGGTCCCGAAGGTTGCGAGGGAACATTCTGTAATGGGAACAAATGGATATTACTGATTACTGCGGTATTGAATTACTTTGTATGGCACAAAAAATAAAAGAAAATGGTTGCGCAGTAAGCTATAGCATGGGTCGGTAACATTTTTAATACTAAAGAGCCGTAAGAAATAATCACAAAAGTACTAAAGTAATAATAAAACTAATTTGCTATAGTTCGCGATTAAGTAAATAGAAAATATATATTATAATGCTAAGTAGAGTGGACTAACCGTTTTCCTGATACATGCAAAGCGACAAATTACAAAGCGAATCACTTGCGAATTTCTCGTGGAGTGTATCTCCTGATGATACTTCGGTTGCGGGGCGAAACGATTGTTGAGTTCGTGATAGTGAACGTGTCTAGGGCTTTTATATTGTGGTGGCGGTCGTGGTTTATGCATGTGTTTTTATGAATCCTTACTATTGTGAGAAACGATGCCTCATACCTTTTAAAAACTATAGGCATATAGATGTATATATGCATATATAATAGACAAATTAGGAACCGACATAATCTTGCGGCTCCTGTTTTTTCCTAGCAAAATTACGTAAATCGTTTATGGGTTTGGGTATAAGATTCTATAATAAAATTCCGCAATCAATTTTGGCCTTGCCATTACAGCAGTTTAAAAACAATGTTAAAAAGAAGCTGATACAGAAAGCCTACTATACTGTTGAGGATTACTTAGATGAAAGAATGTGTGAATATAGCTGCATTTCTACCCTGTACAAAACAGTAATGACTAAATGTAAGTAGTTATAAGATTTATATTTTTAAAAAGAGCAACCGCCGAGTTTCTTGCTGGCTCTTCTCGGTAGGAACAGCTTTCCGAACCAGCAGTAGAGTTGACGATCCAAAAGCACTTGTTTACAAGTTGACTTGAATAAAGAATATTTTGAATTTTTAAGCAAAAATTTTCCTGCGAATTTAGCTCAATTAAAAGTGTTAAGATATGTGTTGAAGTTTTTATTGCAAACGCAAAAGGGGTATTGTATGGTCTTTATTCGCGTTTTTAGCGTCTTTACAATTCGGTACTTTCAATTTAGTGTTAAAGAAATTTATAATGTGAAAGTATGTAAGAAATATACTGATGTGAGGCTTTATGAATCATACCCCTCTTCTGTGACGTATAATCGGACATAGCTTAATTTCCATACTTATATTATTAATGTGAAAGTCTGTCTGTTTGTCTATTTGTTACGCTTTCACGGCTGGAGCAATATTGATGAAATTTGACACAGTTAAAGCTTTTATATAAAATATAGGATAAAACAATCCCGTTTAGCAAAGGCTTCTATACGTGTTTGGAGGCAAAATTAATAGTGGGGGTTAAACAATTTGTAGATAATACTGCTTGCTTCGTTGATTACACGCAATTGCAATTTTGTCGTGAAGTCTCTCCTGATGGTGCTTCGCTTACGAGTGAAATGATCGTTGAGATTGTCCTAGTGAAAGTGTGTAGTGTGTTGTTCATGGCGGTGTTTGTGATTCGTGCGGTAACTAATCTTGCATTTATAAGTTATGAGAACGGTTTTGCTTCCTGCACTTAGCATTCATTACATAGACTTTATTAGAAACGCAGAATATAGCAAAATCATTCTAGAATAATTATTATAAGGTCCCGCAAAGTAGCGCCTACTGATATAAAAGAGTTTTGTAATGTCAGCAGAAGTAGTTAGAATATATAGGTAACTATTAATCTTGTAGCAAGTTATAACAACAAAACATAAATTAAGAAATAATTGGCAAGAAATGTCGACGTTGGTCTTAACCTAGGTTTAACATTTAAATTTACTTTTTAATCCGATTACAACGAACATAATAACGCACAGACAGTTGAAGATTTCAAATAGTGATGCTGGGATTATTATTGTTTATGAATCATTTAGAACGATAGCTTGTAATATTACTTGCAGCCTGCAGGAATCTACTAGGAGAGTGTACTTACGATAGTAAATGTACAATATAGAGGTTTACAATAAACAACTTATATAATGTAGATTATCGGATGGTACGTTCTATATTTCGAATTACTTGCATATAGTTTCCCTAAAAAACGCTTAAGTTATTTAACGTTTTAAATCACGATTTATAGTATTCAATGACCATATTCCAACACGGCATATGAAATAATGTAATATTACACAAACGATCTGAAAATTAAATAGTATTAGTGCGAGAGATATAAGATGTTATTGTTTTCTTTTGTTGTGCGCCGTTCTAGGTCAGTGAACCATTATTAACAGAGCCAGCTCTCAGTTAAATTGTCATTTTTTGGTTGGAAAAGAAGAAAGGTTGGATTTTGACTTGAATTTTATTTTTTCTGTATAATATTGTGATTTTTGTTCGTAAAACAAATTAAAACGTTGCCAAAATAAATCTCGAATAATAAGTAATAGACACTCAAACAAAGTTAAGTTGCTAGTATTTGGAGCCTACGTAAACTATAATGACGGTGAGTTGTAAAAAATTTAATAATTTTTTATCACTCAGCCGTTTGAAAGTTCAAATAAATTTACTGTATAATTTATTACATCGTACCAGTTGGTCACGGTTTTACCACTAGTAAACCTTAATAGGGTGTGACTTGCGACATTTTCTTATTAATATAACAGACTCGTCGTTAAACTTTAAGTATGTAGTTTAATAGTAAAAACAAAATGTGCGGTAGTAAAAAAAATATGCAGAGCTGAAATCGGAACGCTCTCTCCTCTATCCTTTCTCCAACTGGCCCTTGCCACAGTGAGCAGTGACCCTGCCTTCGGCTTTGCGGGTCGGGGGTTCGATTCCCGCCGAGAACTAACATTTTCTATTTAGAATTTGTTGGTTCTTTGAGACCGGGCGTATATATATGTATTTAAGTATGTACTTAAAACTATATATGTATATATTTACCAGTTGTCTCTCACCCATAACACAAGTATTAAGTTACTTTGGGGCTGGGCTGGTCCCATATATATATATTTTTTTATTTACTTATACTGTATAGAAAAAAAAACTAGAAACCTAAATTGCCTTCATAAAATGTAAACATAAAAAAATTACTCTGTTTACACAAGTATTTTAACACAAGTAAGTAACGGCCTGCTTCTATGCCCACTGCTGGGCTAAGGCCTCCTCTCTCCGTTTTCGGATAGAAGGATTGGAGTTAATACCTACCACGCTGCTCCAATGCGGATTGGTAGGTTACACATATTCATTGAATTCTCTAGAGATATGCAGGTTTCCTCAGGATATTTTACCTTCACCGAAAAGCGTGTGATAAATTGCAATTATCAATTAGATACATAGGTTTTAATAGAAAAACTCATTGGTGCCTACCCGCGGTTTGAACCCATGTCGTCTCTAGAGAGTCGCACGGTCTCACCGCTAGGCTATCACAGCTTAGCTTGGATAATGTAACCATTAATAATCACGATTTTCAATATATCTATTAGTATTATTAGTGTTGCAGTTAAACTGAGTTACGCAAGTTACACGTTTATGAATTTACGCATAATAGACGCGACCAATACCTCTTAGCACGATAAGTTTTTTAAATTAATGTTTCTATAAAGCTCTAAATGGTGAAAGTTTATTGCAACGTATTACACGTATTGCGTACACGTTATTGATTATATTTAACACATTTACTGAAGGGACATTTGAGGTATGGAATTTAAAACGATATATGATGTGAATTTAAGAAAGCCTAATAAAATAATATTTACAATATACGGTCATAGAAATCAGTTAGATAATGACAAAAGACACCAAAGGTTTTTCACCTTATTTCAAATCTTTCAGTAGGCTATTATATTCAGCTGTGATAGCCCAGCGGTGAGACCGTGCGACTCTTTCGAGGGGAACACGAGTTCAAACCCGGGCAGGGTAGGGCAGGCAGCAAACCAATGAGTTTTTCTATTAAAACTCATGTGTCTAATTGATAATTGCAATTAATCAAAGATCGTAAGGAAACCTGCATATCTCTAGAGAATTCTGGAGATATGTGTAACCTAGCAATCCGCATTGGAGCAGCGTGGTAGGTCTTAGCGCCAACCCTTCTCTTCAAAAACGGAGAAAGGAAGCCTATTCCCAGCTGTGGGTTTGTAACAGGCCGCTACTTTACAGTTAAGCTATTATAAAAAGCAATTGGGATAGAATATAATCATTTTCTTCTTCATGGTCTCTTCTTTTTCAATCAAGGGACGGACATTCACTGATGGATATGTCTTTTCAAGTGGAAATTTAGGATTTAGGATTTTTAGGATCTTGTTAAGGTCGAGGAACTTTTTAAGGTCGTCTGTGCACCAACGCTGGTTTTAGCGGTGCGGGTTCCCATAGCATCTGCCTTAGGACCCCAACGTTCATTGCTTATCGTTAATTCATACGATATGCCATTGCCCTATCAGCTTCGCAACGCGCTGAGCTATATAATTTATTTTGTTATTTACTGACCTCTTCGTTATTCTCTTGCCCTTATTCTACGCTAAGTGGGGTCGGTACAAAATTAATTTCGCTTCCATTCTCTCCTATCACTCGTCAACTCTGGCGCTACTCTTTTTATATGCAGGTCATATTTAACACAATCCACCCATCTCTTTTTCGGCCTCCATCTTATCATACATCCATCCACATTCATATTTAATTTTCGTTTAGTTACATCATTTCCATCCCTCCATACCATCTTAATCTTGCACCTCTCGCCTTTTCTATGTTGGACGCAACTTTCAGACTTCCCTTTATATGCTCGTTTCGTATTTTATCCAGGATTGTTACGCCGCACATCCACCTTAACATTTTCATCTCATTTGCATGCACTCATTTGTCATCCGTCTTTTTCAGTGGCCAAAATTCTGATCCATACATTACCACAGGTCTATAAATTTTCCCCTTAACTTTAAGAGGACCTCTTCATTCCTGATTTAAATACATAGCGATACTGCAAGCATGGCTCACTCCATCGTCCACTGGGTGGTCGTGTAAGATGCAAAAGATGGTCTTATATAATATAATTTTATATAATAACTAGCTGTGCCAGCGGCTTCACCCGCGTGGAAATCAGTGTGTCACAATCTTTTTCTCGAATTCTAATTTTAGACATAAAAGTAGTTATTGTGGGTTAGCCATAAGAGATAGAGACATGCTATCACGGACTTTTTTTGTAGTATTTTTATAGATCTCTAGTACATTACTTTAGCGTATCTTTGCTGGTTTACGCTGCGCACGTGACTAAAGCTCCCAGCAAGTAAGTTTTTTAACAACTGCGCGATCTCTTCAACAAAATTTACATAATACCGATATGTACTTTATACCTAAACCATACGGAAGTATTGCAGTATCGTACAAACATCCGTTCAGTAGATTTTGAGAAAATCGATTACTTACAGACAGACAGCTTTTTGGGACTTTGTTTTATAATAAGTATAGAGAATTTGAATTTGATTAATCGAATATATCAATGCTGAAAAGTTTGTATATGCAAAAATATTGTACCTGGTAAATCATCGACGCACAGCTCCCTATCCTCCCTGAAAAGAGGCGCACGCTGAGGGCAGGAACAAGAGCATTCTCCTTTTAAGGACTTGTTCCGCGCAGCGCCAGCACCAGCCCCATACTCCACGCATTGTTCCGGCCCACATTCACCACCTGAATTATTGCTTTTATTACTCTAATGAAGTAGACTACTTTTTAAATCTACTTCTAGTAGCCTACTTCCTGCACTTAGAAGAGTCACCATTGTGGTTGAGAGCGACCCCACTTCCCACGACCTAAACGACAGAGCGTGTGATAATTGTATCGAGTCAACGTTCGGAACGAGATTTAATTTTTTAGTATTCAAGCTGCTAAATTTGTTTGTGTATTTAAATTAACTTTAAAAAAATACGATAAGAACAAAAAATAGCAAAAGATTTTTTTTAATTTAAAATAAATTTTATGCAAATCTATGTTAAATACGAAAGTTCAAAGCTACTTTCACATTATTCCCTTAATTTCCGATGAATTTATAATTAGATTGGGTCTAGAAGAAGGAAAAAGACTATATAAAAAATAAAAAGTACGTGGACAAAGTCGCGGGTTCTGGCTTGTATTTTAATCGATGTATTCTAATTTTATTGATCACAACGCCTGCATGGCAGAACGGTGTGACCACTTGATCCTTACCAAGTGTTCATGAATTCAATTCCGAGTAGGCCTATGAGTTTTTTTCTAAATATTAATTATCTTTTGAGTTGCTCTGTAGAGTAATCGTCTACAAAATCTCGAAACAGAACGTCTTCTTTTAAACTTTCCCAAAATTTATACATACACGAATAACTCTTATGGTGAACTTCATACTGCAATAGGACTTCTAAAAGAATTATGGTTGCCCAAGTCATAGTCGTGATTGATTACGAAATTAGCAAAGAGACTCAGTTCAGCTTCTAACGCTGTCCGAAAAATAAGACGGTTTACAGACGGTGAAAAAGCAAAACTTGATTATTTTCCTTACTTATATGTCTTACGGAATATTGTTATGGGGTAAATGCGCGGACATTATTTTTTTTTTGTATTACAAAAAAAGAGCCATGCGTGCCATTTACAATTTAAATTCACGCGATTCCCTGCGAGCGAAGTTCAAGGAAACAGGTATTCTTACATTGGCTTCACAGTATATTTTTAGCAATTTAATTTTTGTACGTAAGAATATACATAACTATAAAAAGATTGGCGATGTATATAATAGACAATGTAGGAACTGACATAAGCTTACGGTTCCTGCTTTGCGCCTTGAAAAACTACATAAGTCGCTTGTGGGTTTGGGTATAAGGTACTATAATAAAATTCCGCAATCTACTTTAACTTTACCATTACAGCAGTTTAAAAACACTATTAAAAAAAGGTTAATACAGAAAGCCTACTACACTATTGAGGATTACGAAGACAATGAGAATGCGTGGATATATCTACTCATCGACCCTGTACAAGACATTGATAACTATATGTAACTAGTAATTTATTCTTTGAAGCACCAGCCCATGAGCAAAATATGGATATCATCACATATGACTACTTAGATGATAATGCCTGGACGGAGCCAGTCTCTGACCCTGTACAAGACAGTAATGGTTTAATTAAATTAAATTTAAATATAGATATAAGTATCACTTTGAAAAGAGCAAGCGCCGAGTTTCTTGCTGGTTCTTCTCGATAGGAACAGATTTCCGAACCAGCAGTAGATGTTGACGATTCAAATGCACTTGTTTACAAGTTTACTTGAATTAAGAATATTTTAAATTTGAATTTGATGAATACGTCAACACATCATTAGAAAATCCCTATATTTATATTTAACCCGAAAGTGCGCATAGCAGGTTAAATATATAATGGATAAGTTGAACCTCCAATTGTTCTGTTCAGAGACAGAAAGCTTTTGTCCAACAGTGGGATATCCACGCCGCTACTAATATTTCATAAACTTGCACTGAGTATACTTGTACCGAGTATAGTGAACACATCGCCGGTGTCCCGTCTCGCCAGATCACCGATGGTAGCAGCGGCTGCGGTACTCCACAGGAGGAGTAAGAGCAGCACGGCCATGCTAGCCACCGCCGCCCTTGTTCACGCATCCGCTTAGCCGCCGCATTCTTACCACCTGTAAGTAATCAGAGAACATTTTATCCATCTACTAGCTGTACCCATGGATTCGTCTGCGTGGAAATCAATATGTCACAAAGTTTTTTCCGCGTAAATCTTTTAATTGTATCCTATTATTAAAAATTTGAACATTAAAATGGTATTGTGAGTTAAAAACGTAAGAGATAGAGACATGCTGTCGCAGCCTTTTTTGCACTATTTTGTGTATCTACAATTGTCTATCACATTACTTATTGTATCTTTGGTGGATTACGCGGCGCACGCGACTATAGCTCCCATCATGCGATTTTTTTACAACTGCGTGTACCCTTCAAAACACTATATACACTATATAATGTACTATTAGCCTAAACCTTCCGGGAGAAGTGGTACCCTTAGTAAAAACCGCAGAAAAAATTGTTCAGAAGATTTTGAGAAAATCGATCACATACCGACTTTGGGGACTTTGTTTTATGATATATCGGCAACCTTCTTATTAGAGTCATAAGTGCCAATAAAAACGATTAAAATAAAAATGTATTTGATGATATTTGATTTAAGTAAGTAGCCATTAATATATGAACATATTTTAATCACAAATCATATTCTAGCATCCTCACAGCAATGGGTTTATTAAATGTTTAAAAATGATTGATTTTTTTGCGTACGGAACTGGAAAGCTTCCTACAACATACAATAACATACTTTATGTGTTTAAAAACCCTTAAAATGTGATAGCTTCATTAAGTAGGTCTGGTGTCTGTCCACCAGTGGGATTAGGACGCACTACTTAGTGTTTTTATTCTACTAATTACTAACTACAACTGACATTATTAAAAGAAAATTGCATACTAAAGTTTGATCAATAACAGATGGATAAGTAATGTTAAATAACAACGTTATACAGATAACGTTATGTAAAATAAATGATAGATTCAAAAATATTGCATGCTTAATATTGAAGTGACCTTAATCAAAATGAGGCTTGGTTAAGTTAGATACATTGTACTTATTTCAATGCTATGATATCACGTAACGTACTTTAAAAAAAAACTAGTGTTTTCATGTCCATCCAAGTTATGGATTTCTTTAACACTTACGGCACTTTGCTACGATTTATTGCAATTTGTCACAAAACAATTTTTTTTGAATTATGTCTACATTAATACTAAGCGTGCCATAAGTAAACCATGTTAAATAAAACATATAACACATATAAAGAATATGTACAGCTTATTTCTTATTAATTTCTCAAAATGGCATTATTTATTATAGGTGCAGAGAAATTCCACGAGCTTATTTAGCTATGGGCTATTTTGTTACATGTACACATAAATGTAATTAATGAGTGATATTGTGATACCTTATTTATACTAGAAACTGAGGAACGGGGAAAGATGATAAACCAGTGTCCCCACGGTTGTGGTAACATTTTAGTCAGAGAGTTCGTGGCTCTATGTAGAAAGTTATCACTTTCGTGACACACTTATTTTGAATAATCGTACATTGCGCCAGGACATGACCTTCAATGTAAAAGCCGTGAAGACCTAGTTTAATCGTTTAGTATATACCAATTGATTGCACGTTCGAACAGCGGTTACGTGTTTCTGTTTCTTTAAAAGAAATATTTTTCTAGTTTATAGTATTTTATATTTATTTTTTATTTATTTAGCAACACACAACAGATATGACAACATTATAATACAAATACCTAATACTATGACAAATATACCTTATTTATTGCCTATCCAACTTGTGCGCCGACAGCATGCTTGAATATTATTTTGTGTTAGTATCTTAACTTATTAATAATTAATAATTACTTAGTTATTATAGAATATTAGTTAGAGTTGAAGTTAGTTTTAAAAGTTAAAAGTAGATTTAAAAGGATTGCAATAATTTATATCGAAAGTGTAAATAGGAATTACCAAAAATGACAATTTCAATTTCAGATATTAGGCGTTACTTTGCGGAGATCCATAATACAAAAGTAATAATAAAAATTATTTTGCTATAATCCGCGATACAGTAAATAGAAAATATATATAATGCTAAATGTATAGTGGACTATCCGTTTTTTCATACCCGATACAGGATTCGTAAAACACATGCACAAACCTCCACCACTGCCGCCACAATACACAAGCACTACACACATACACTATCACAAAATCAACAATCGTTTCGCCCCGCAACCGAAGCAGCATCAGGAGATAGACTCCACGACAAAATTGCAAAGCCAAAAAATGTTTTTCTAATATCCACAGGATGGAGTACGGAGGGTTTAGTCAATAAATATAATAGATGGCGCTGGCTAGCTATTGCGTATTTTTCTTGTTTTCCACAAGCGAGCTAGTTTCAAATGTGTATTATCAAAACAATAATTTATTGCTCTTTATTGTTGTGTATTCTCAAAAGCAGTGTTAAAATGGGATGGACAATGGAACACACACGCACGTCTCGACATTGTAGAGATTTTAAAAAAGTTCTTTGACACGTTTATTTTACTAATTTTAGTTTAGACAAAACAAAAGAGGGAATCGTTTTTTTTAAAGAGTAAATAAGCGTTATTAAGCATTAGAAAAACGAAGATTAGACTGCTTCAGTTATATCAACATATGAAATTGTAGCCCTATAAATAAGGAATTCTTTGCGTAGAAAGTCATGAATATTAAACAAGAAAGTCATAATAAGGATCATCTCATTTATTACTAATTCGAATAGAAATCGGTTGAATCTGTTAATATTTGAATTGAATCGTGCTTTAAATATCATGTGTGTGTGAAAGTTATGTTTACCGCGATCTGTGAAATTTGACTGCACTGTTAAATTAACAATTTTGAGCGCGGTAACGGTCGTTGATATAGAAATGCGAGATAGCGGTTAGAGAATTTTTACGATCGAATTTAATTGATGTGACATAAAACTAACTAAAAATATATTTCTGTTATCTGCGCCCGACAAAAATGTGGGTTTTTGCCGCATAATCGTGTGAGTCGGTTAGCCCTTATGGTTTTTATATCGTCACTGGGCAGGACGAGCAAGAGCAGTAGCATCGTCGAGGTTGCGAAATTTGAATGTGTCCATGCGTCGTATAAAGATTTATAAATTTGTAAAATGTCAAACAATACCCTCTAATATTCGCTTATGATTGCCTGCTTTTTATATTAAACCGGCTTTTATTATATTTCATATGGCGGCTGTACACTTTCTTCAAGTTACCTTGAGACATCTAGAGTGTGAGAGTGTACATCCTAGTCTCGCCTCGCCTCGGTGTCTCAGGGTGTCTGGCCCACTCTCGCTTCGGTGTCGGTTTTTGTGCCAGAGTCAAAGGGTCTCGCGCGCCTTGCATAATCGGCGAATGTTGCGCTGTTCTCGAAAGTGTACATGATACCATTCCGAGCTTACGTCTCGCTCGAGACATAGCGAATGCTCTCGGACGAGAGTTGTACAGCCGCCTTAACGTATTAAATACTAAGAAGATGCTTTTAGTTCCGAGCACTCATTCCTTGGCTGGTATTAATTTTTTAAATTGACTAATAGGTATAGGAAAAGTTACACGAAACTACAAAAGTAATAATAAAATTATTTTGCTATAATCCGCGATACAGTAAATAGAAAATATATATAGTGCTAAATGTATAGTGGACTATACGTTTTTTCATACCCGTTACATGCAGGATTCGTAAAAAACATATGCACAAGCCTCCACCACTTCCACCACAATACACAAGCACTACACAAGTTCACTATCACAAACTCAACAATCGTTTCGCCCCGCAACCGAGGCATCATCAGGAGATAGACTCCACGACAAAATCGCAAAGTGGAGGCTTGTGCATATGTTTTTTACGAATCCTGCATGTAACGGGTATGAAAAAACGTATAGTCCACTATACATTTAGCACTATATATATTTTCTATTTACTGTATCGCGGATTATAGCAAAATAATTTTATTATTACTTTTGTATTATGGATCTCCGCAAAGTAACGCCTAATTCTATAAATTATTTACACGAAACTGTTACTTTCTGAATAATTTTACTTAGTATTTACGATTATCGTAAAATTTAAATAAACAACACACCGGCGTCGCTTTCAACTTACTGTGGAAAAGTATATGACTATCGTGTTTCCAACTGATACATCTTTGCATCTCTTTTACATCTCTGCTGCATAGCACGATTTCAGAAAAAATAATTTGTTACATGTCATTTGTAGTGGCGTTCCAGAATCTATTCCAAAGCGTGCCCTTCCAACTTTGGAGCTTTGACTTTTATCGTTCAATTGTTAGGTTATGGCTTTCGGGATTTCCATAAAACGCATAGAATTTGGCCAATGTTATATTTCTTGTGAGCTTTTTCTATATACCTTTACTCGTTGAGTACGTACAATATACGTGATAAAAGATTTTCTACAGATGCAAGTAAATATGATTCATTAAAACGAAGGAAACATCCTTTCCTAGTCACTGTTCGGCCTTTGCCTTTCTCGGTGAAGTAAAATCTAATTTCTTAAGTAAGAAAATTTTTATAATATTATATTTCTGATATATCGCCCCAACTGATAGTCGTGTGGTATCCGGCAGAATAGAATAGACCACCCTCCGTTCTTACCGAGGTGTCGTAAAAGGCGACTAAGGTAAGTTGACGTCAGGCAGGCGGCCGATCGTAAAATACGTAGCCAAATCATATGACAACATGTTTGTAACATGTTGTGCCAACGCCACTTAAAGTGGGATAAGGGTAGGAGGATGATGATATCGCCCCAACTGATAAAAATAGTTAGGTACATGCTCCATGTATAGACGTTGCAACTTTATTCTTCGAATTCTTTATTTTAAGGATAACTCACATCTACCCATAATATTTTTTTACATTGTATAAAATGAAGCTGTTATAGCCCAGTGGTGAGACCGTGCGACTCTTTCGACGGAGTCACGAGTTCCAAAACCCCGGGCAGACACCAATGATTTTTTCTGTTGAAACTCGTGTATCTTATTAATATTTTCAATTTATCGCACGCTTTTCGGTGAAGGAAAACATCGTGAAGAAACCTGCATATCTATAGAGAATTCTGGGAATATGTGTAACCTTGCATGTGTATCGCATTGGAGCAGCGTGATAGGTGTTAGCTTCAACCCCTTTTCTCTAAAAAAATTGAAAGAGGAGGCTTATGCCCAGCAGTGGAATAGCAACAGGGCGTTCGGCTATCATAGCGTGTTAATTGAAACTTATGTGCGTTAAAATATTAGAAGACGGGATGTCAAAAATGCTTGGCTGGTACTGTATAAATTTCTCTCGTATGTGAGTTATAAAAATACGTAATAACGATTACCAACATGTATTTGTATACTACAGGAACATAAAACAATTACTCTACTTTGACAACTGAATGAAAAAAATATCAACTGAACACGCCGATATATAATGATTACGGTGAAAGTTCACACAGTCTGTGTTGCAAAAAACACATTGTCTGTGTTTAATTTCACTTAGTTCTCATTATTATTTGCGATAACCTTAGAAAATTAATGAGAAAATGTAGATGCCTACGTTTTCTCAAAGTTCAATATTTTCCCTTACTCAATAAAAATCTTATTTGGCCTTCATTATAGCGTTATATATATATATATATAGCATTAGAACGTAATAGTAAAGGAGTGGGATGTTATTAGTACTTAATGACTGGCCTAAGGCAGTTTAGGTCTCCACACACAAAACAACATAAATTTGCAATAATTACGGGAGATAACAAAATATTTTTTCATCATCATTCTCCATGACAAATCATATGACAACATGTTACAAACATGTTGTCATATGATTTGCCCACGTATTTTACGACCGGCCGCCTGCCTGACGTAAACTTACCTTAGTCGCCTTTTACGACACCTCGGTAAGAAATGAGGGTGGTCTATTCTAAGCTGCCGGATACCACACGGTACTTACCTTAGTCGCCTCTTATGACACCTCGGTAAAAAGGAGCGTGATCTATTCTATTCTGCCGGATACCACACGGCATATAACAAAATATTTTTTTGTACTATGGAAATGTAGAGGAGGCACTATATTCTGCTAAGAAAATTGTCAACAAACCCTTATAATTATGATATTGTAAGCACTGGCAGGGGACCGGTGAGAAGTGTGAAAACTACTAGTAGAATTGAAAAATAAAAATAAATAAAATAAAACACAAAAAACCAATATAGAAATTTTAAAACGAAACATACTTATTTTTCTTAATAACTATAGATAACGGTAGTAAGGTAATAAACGGTAATGTACATTACCGTTTTTTGTTTGTATTAATCTAAACCTCCCGTAAGAATTGCACTACCGTTTAGTAAAAACCGTATAAAAATTAATTCAGTAGATTTTTAGAAAATCGATCACAACAGATAAACAGCTTTTCGGGACTTTATTTTATAACAAATATAGATCATCATCATTCTCCTGCCCCTATCCCACTCTAAGTGGGGTCGGCATGACAACATCTTTGTAACATGTTGTCTTATGATTTTGCTACGTATTTTACGACCGGCCGCCTGCCTGACGTCAACTTACCTTAGTCGCCTATTACGACACCTCGGTAAGAAATGAGGATGGTCTATTCTATGTAGCCGGATACCACACGGCATTTTCCTTAGTCGCCTCTTACGACACTTCAGTAAGAAATGAGGGTGGTCTATTCTATGCAGCCGGATACCACACGGCACATACCTTAGTCGCCTCTTACGACACCTCGGTAAGAAAGGAGGGTGGTCTATTCTATTTTGCCGGACACGGCTATTTATAACAAGTATAGATATAGATAGTAAATTGGCATCGAAAAAGTCGAATCGTTACGCGTTGACTAGATTAGTACGGCCAACATCTCCACATTGTAATTGCACGTGCAACAAATATTGTCTTACTGTATTGTATCTTGTGTGCTCAGTTAGAATGTTGTATACACACTACACAGCACGCTCGGTCGGCTAGCACGCGTCCCCGACGTCCAATATTGACACTTCGTAAATCAGTTTCCGCGTTCGACCAGTATTTGGTAGTGTTTAATGAATCAACATCACTAAAATCGAGTACGCGGTTTAAAATATTATTGAAGTGACAATGTTACACGGTGTTATGACACTGACAAACTAACTCGGCGGTGGCCGGACCCCCCGGGCATTGCTAACGATATGAACTCTATCATTTATCAGGACGCCGCTTTATTGGGCTTGAAATATGCGCACTGTTTAGAATAGATTATGATAAATTGCATATATTTACACTCCAAAATCAAATCAAAATAATCTTTATTTAAATATACCATCTCAGGCACTTTTGAATCGTCAAGCATCAATATGATTAATGAACTTACAACTGGTTCGGAATGTTGCTCTTACCGAGAAGAACGAGTAAGAAACTCGGCGGTCAATCTTTTAAATATTTTCAATTATACATTTGTAAACCGCTGTCTTGTATGAAGCTGAAAGGATTTTTAAATACAGGCTTTCTTATCATCCAAATAATCTTCAATTTTGTAATATGCTTTACGTATAAGCATATTTTTTACACTTGATTGGAATCTTTCTGTACACTGGTCTAGAATGGATTGAGGAATTTTATTATAGAAGCGAATAGCGAGACCAACAAATGAGTTGCTAACTCTGCTGAGTCGCGACGCAGGTATCGCAAGCTGTTTGTGACCTCTCGTATGTCTATGATATACATTAAATTTTGTTTTATACGTACTTATATTTTTCTGCACTAATAGAATATTACTATATATATATTGTGATGCTACAGTCAGTAGCCTCCCTTATTTAAAAAGATTGTTGTTTGAAATATATAGAAGTTGGCGTTACTTTGCGGAGATCAATAATACAAAATTCATAATAAAATTATTATGCTATGATCCGCGATAAAGTAAATAGAAAATACTAAAAGTAAAGTGAAAACTATCCGTTTTCATACCTGATACATGCAGGATTCGTAAAAACAGATACACAAACCGCCACCACAATACACAAGCACAACACACGTTCACAATCAAAAACTCAACAATCGTTTCGCTCCGCAATCGAAGCATCATCAGGAGATAGACTTCACTACAAAATCGCAAAGTGATTCGCTTTGCAATTTTATCGCTTTGCATGCATCAGGAAAACGGATAGTCCGCTCTATTTTTAGAATTATATATATTTCCTATTTACTTCATGGCGGAATATAGCAAAATAATTTTATTATTTCTTTAGAAGAACCTTTAGTTTCAATATAATAAAGAAGAAAGATGATCTTTTATTTTCAAGTGCGTAAAATGAAAGTAATGGCCTCTTATTATACCACTGCTGGGCATAGACCTCCACCACCGCTTTTGGCTAGAAGTCTTAGAGACCCCGCTGCTCCATTGTGGATTAGTAGGTTACACATATCCCAAGAATTTTCTAGAGATTGCATATCTCTCGAAATTAATATATTTGTAAATATATATATTATATAAATATAGGTTTCGAGAATATCTTTTTTTTATGAAATAGTTTTTTAAAACTACAATACTTCAAAGTATAAGACAGTAGTTTCTAAGAACAATAAAGGTATTAAATACAGTAAAAAAAGTTATGTTGTTTTAATGTTCAAAGATAGCAATATGTAGATAAATAAATTGAAATCAAGCTTTCAAAAACTATTACACTACAAAGTAATCAAGCAATAAAAATTTGATCGTATAGTTTTTATTTTGTAATTATTTGTAATGGATTTCCGCAAAACAACGATACACTTTTTAAAAAGTACCTGTGCTGTAATTGATATGAAAGCGGAATAGATAGACAGAAAGACTTTACAAATTTATTATTAGTACCTATTAGTATCGATGGATTTTCGGATGAATATTGAATATTGCGATTAAATAAATAAGAATATACCGTTATCTATGCGATTTGTTCTGGAACTTTAAGCAATGTTGTTACACATTGCTTAAAGCGAAACTATGTAAAAGATTTAAAAAGTTTTGTTAGAATTATCATGGTTTAGGTATAAAATATAATAAGTTTTAATAGCCCAGCGACGAGATCGTACGACTCTTTTGAGGGGGTCACGGGTTCGAACCAGGTTTTTAAGTTTTAATGTGAAAACTTAAAATATATCGGTCAATTATACATATGGTCGTCCGTTCCAAAGTAAATATTTTACTACTTATATTATGGGTGATAGACAACTGGTAAATATACATATTACAATATACAAATATAATATAATTACAAATATACAAATTATTGAGATATGTACTGAAATACATATAGACCGATAGCATAGTAGATCCTCCAACAATAATCGTAAGCATTAAAAAAATCTGGTACCAAATATTTCCCTGGACAAGAAATAACTATTTAGCCAACGGTTTAACTGTAGACAAAACTCCGTGCACAGTTTTGAAGGATATAGACCATTGTTGGAGCAAAGACAATATTCAGTGCGCGAAAACAAAGACCACACAGTTTTCATTAAAGTTTTACTGCTTGTCTTTGCCGAGTATTCAATATTCACAGAGAAATGACTATTTGTGGCGTTAGAAGCATATTTTGAAATGTTCAACCTTCAACGGATATAGCGAAGCTAGAGAATTAATGAGGAAACTATAACTGTAATAGGGAATGCATTGTGCGTCAGATTTACGAACGCAAAGTCCTGCCGAATGTAGTGAATATTATGATTATACTAAGTTCAGAACTAGTGATGTGGCTTCTTGTGTAAAAAATCGATTACTATATAATCGATTTTTCTCCACAGTAATGAATCGATTTGTAAAAATCGATTATCTCCAATCGAAGAAATCAATTATTAATAATCGTTTTTATCTAAAAACGTTTTTGAAATGTTTCTCTATTTAATATAATGAGATCTTAAAAAACGAGACAAAATAGGATAAAAATTGATAAACACAGGATAAAATATTGTGAATCGACTTTAAAAATAATCTTGTAATATTTGAAAAATCGATTATAATAATGAAATTTTCGCTTAATATAAAAATCGATTATATTTTCACATCCGTATTCTAAACAGGTGTTTAACTAATCTATTCTAAATATGACTGATGTGTTATAGGTGTTTAGCACGAAGTTGAGTTAATTGGTTCCGTTAATGAAACAATTAAACGTAATTGAATTATTACTAATACTTTATCTGTAATACAAAACTCGTTATACAACTAAGTACCTACATAGCTTAATAATAATAGGAAGAAATACAGATCAAACAAGTCAAATATAAATGCTTTAAAAAAGATTTAAACAAAATACTGTTAACCATTGAGGAGTACCCTCGTTTGAAGTCAATCCTGGCAACAACATTAGGTCATGCTTATCACAAACATCGCAATTTCAGCGATCAGCCACTGTGAAGTGGGTAAAATTTAGCTTGAAAGATCCGACCTTCACATACATTGCAAGTTAAAGTTAACTTAAAAAGCTTTTAAATCTAATGTCTTCAACATCGGCGCAGGGTTGCCTGTCTAACGGTATTCTACAGGATATATTTCGGAGAGTGTGCTGAAGTACTCCATAACCTTGTCCCTCCATCACCATCTATCAACGCACCGCTAGGCACCGGGAGAAGCTCCACCCTTACATTATCGACATCCCACGAAAGCGCACGAAGCGCTTCGCGTCTTCTTTTTTACTGCGCACGGCAAGGGAATGGAATTCTCTCCCGGCATCTATTTTTCCCGAGTCATATAATATGGGTATCTTCAAAGAAGCAAGAGTGAATAAGCATCTTCTAGGCAAACGCGCTCCATCTTAGACTATCATTGCTTACCATCAAGCAGTATTACAGTCAAGCGCTCGCCTATTACGCAATAAAAAAAAATAGTTATTGATCGATACGACGGTTCTAGTCGATCAGGCCAGGAAATCCTGGTTGTTATACTGAATATGAAATACAATTTATATATTTTATTTGTCCGCAAGTTTGATCCGGCAGGGGAATGTTTGCCGAGCGTGAGGCTGGTTCTTTAATCACGGCATTTATGTATTTATTTTTGGTATAGTATAACTGATATTTTGTACTTTCGTCTTCTCTTGACACTTATGCGTGGACTTCAGAGTTGAGAAAAAGAGTTAAGGTAAAAAAAATTAAGGAAGTCGTTTTGCTATTGTTTTATTTATTTAATAGGTTTTATTGAGTTAGCGTATACGTATGTGAAGGTGGAATAGCAAGTTAAATTTGACCTACTTCCTAGTGTCCGATTGAGTTGAAATTTTTCATACTGCTCCAGTCCCGGTGACAATGCATGTTCATGAATGCTGCCTAATTGGCTCCAGACGAGGGAAGTCCCCAAAGGTAAACGGTAGGGACATGAAACTTCATTAAAAGCTTTTTGTCTGAAAACGATAGCAATTATATGTATTTATAGAGAATCATTCTATTAGATGGTTTATTATCATATTAATTAGTCATTTCAAAATGCTAGGATTAAAAAAAAAAGTAAAGTAACAGCCTGTTATTATGCCCACTGCTGGGCTAAGGCCTCCTCTCTCCGTTTTTGGAGAGAAGGGATTGGAGCTAAGACCTACCACGCTGCTCCAATGCGGATTGGTAGGTTACACACATCTCCAGAATTCTCTAGAGATATGCAGGTTTCCTCACGATGTTTTCCTTCACCGAAAAGCGTGTGATAAATTGCAATTATCAATTAGACACATAAGTTTTAATAGAAAAACTCATTGGTGCCTGCCCGGGGTTTGAACCTATGTCGTCTCTAGAGAGTCGCACGGTCTCACCACTAGGCTATCACAGCTTGATGTTGACAGCTAGGATTAAATAATCTCCAAATGTTGATGCAGGTGGCAGTGACCCTGCTTACTGCTTGGGTCGCGGATTTGCTTACCTCTGAGGGCCAACATTTGCTAAAAACAATTTTCTGGTTTTTCGAGTCAGGGTGTATATATATGTATTTAAAATTATACATGTGTGTATGTACCAGTTCTCAGTCAACCGTATGACAAGCATTAAGTAATTTGACGGACGATCGCGTGTGTAATTGTCCCATATATTTATTATTAATCAAACAAGATATTACCTGGTGCAAAACGCCAATAGTCCGTAACTCCGACTACAATTTCTCGAATTCCTTTGAAACATAAATAGGGCGGTAGTTAATAATCATTCTTCTAGTTGGGAACCCATAATATATCACAGCCACTTCAACTTCATTACAGACATCTGGAACAACCTGAATCACAGCCTACCATTAAGTACAGAAACTCCCGGAAACAAACTTGTCAGATATATCGATGCCGATGATAATAATAATTGATGTACAGTCTAATGTTGCTACCGTTTGAAAGATACTGTACTTAAGTACGTTATTTGTATAACTACTGATTATCTACACGGACACCTTACATTCTTACTGTTTGAAATTGGTTTTTTTTTTAAAGATTTTATTTAACTTTTTGTGTGTATGTATGTGAAGTTGGATTCTTGCAAGTTTGACTACTTCCCGGATCTGATTGAGCTGAAATTTTACATACTGGTGCAGCCCCGATGACAATGCATGTTTATGCTAGAATTAGCACCAGACGTACGCCTCAACTGTAACGACATGAAGTTTTATAAAAGACTTTTTTTTTAACTTGACTTGTTTATTACAAAGGAAACAAACAACATAAAATTGAATTTCAATCTAAAAAACCCAGTAACGGGTAAACCGTTGTCTGTCACCCATAACAAAATTATTAAATTACTACGTTGGTTGTAAAACTTTTAAAATAATATTTCTATCATAATCAACATTGGCTGTATGTAAAGAAGCAGTCAGTGCTTCATTCAAATAAAAAGTATAAAACTGTATTAATGTGCGGTCGTTGAAAATGACACCTCATTACGTGCCTCGGGGCGAACAGAGCAACATCTGCTCTAGAAATCCTTAACCTACTAATCATTAATCTTCATATGTACGCAGGAGTCGTATTAGATGTAAATAATAGCTTAAAATTAGCCCGAGTTCCGGCTCACGGTCCTCATAGCTTCGGGCGCCGATTTACTAATCTGTAGTTAAAAATTACACGTCACCGGGCTATAGATTAGATATTCAAATATATAATCTTAGCGGACTTTTGTAATATACACCGACCAAACATCTCTTTTCCGGCTTACATTAGTTTAAAGTAATTTAAAACAGACAGACAAAAGGGACAGGGTACTTTGTTGTATAATAAGTTAGGAAAAACACACAAGCAAATGAAATACAAAGGAGAAAGTTTGCACCAATCAAACCATCACTTCAACGGTTTGACATATATTTACGAAATTTTGCATACAGTTAAGTCGAAATATCAAGGTAACACATAGGCTTCTTTATGAAGGGCTTATCCATGGCGCCAGAAAAATCATGAGTAGATAGTCTTTATACAATCAACATAATTTTTATGTAATCTTTGCAACGCGGGTAAAGTTCTCGCGCGCAGCAACTTGGTAATAAAATTGTTAAAGTTCATTCGAACTGAAGTGTGTACGGGATAGACGCAATAAATATCGCGCGCAGCAACTTGGTAATAAAATTGTTAAAGTTCATTCAATAAATAGGTAAATTGTGTAATCAATGTTGCAAATTATTGAGACGTCGTTATTCAATTACATGCTCATATTTTTAGACGTATGATTAAAGTATTGTTAAAATGTAGTACCGTTTTAAGGATAATATACTGAGCTTAAGCAAAATCCAATATAATTTTATTAATTTACTTTTCAAACTGTCTGACATATTCTGTGAGAATTAACGTGCCTTTATCTCTTATATATATTGGCAATATATGTACATATTTCTTATTTCCAAATCTTTCATATACATTTCGCATACTTGGTGTGGTTTCTGATTTTTTCTGTTTCAGTTTCTGAGTGACTTTTGCATTTCCAAGGCTTAACGACACTTCTGCGCTCATCTTTATAATTGTACATTATTCATTCTTTGTCATAATTTAGCGCGCGTAATTATAACGGATAGTAAATTATACATTTAGCATTACATATATTTTCTATTTGCTTTGTCACAGATTATGCAAAAGAATATTATTATTACTTTTGTATTATGTATCTGCGCAAACGCCTAATTCTATAAATCATAATTTAGCATTTTACTCTTTATCTATAGAATTTATCATACTTGCATATTTTACGGCATATATTAAATCTATCTAACATGGCTCTACTTAGAAATACTTCTGCACTCGCTCGTCCATTCCACTTCTGTTGTAAAAGTTGTAAATGTTAATCGATTATTCATAAAACACTTGAGAAAAAAACATAAACATAACCTGCCGCTAGTGAATCGCTTAATAACGCTAGCGGTCATTTACTATAAAATAGAATGACTTTAATTAGTTAATTAAATTATAGATGATGTCATAGGGACGTACTCAAGCTAATTACTTAATTAACGTAGCATTTAATGTGCCGTTGAAATTAATTAAAAACATTGTATACATTTAACGGCTCAAGACGATGTTGGATAGAAACGTAAACACTTTATTATATTAAACTTCAAATATAACCAAAACCATAAATGATAAGCACCACGCTCATACTAATATTCAAATACGAAAATGTGTTTGTTTGTTTGCACTTTCTTTAATTTTTGTGTACAGATAAAGTACTTCAGAGTATAGGGTACTTTTTAAATCGGTACTACTTTCAATGCAGATAAAGTCTCGCGAATACGCTTATATAACAGAATAGATTAATACCTAAATAACGTAATTGAAATAACAGTTTTTGGTTTTGATAGAAATGGTTGCTCTTTGATTGGGAGTAGATATGATGGCAGATTTTTTAAATTCGAACATATTTAAACAAATGGAAAATAGAAACTTAATGGTTGCTCTTTGATCGAAGTAGTTATATATGATGGCAGATTTTTTAAAATTCAAATATATTTAAACAAATGGAAACTTCTAAGATGCTAGAAAAAGTATTAACGATACTGTGGTTAATATTTATAACATTCGACACATTTTTAAATGAAAATTCGGGATACTTAGCACAAGAATATATTACTTCGCATAATAGCAACATACTCCACGAAAAACTGCACACTGTATCAATCTTTGGTTGGTTAACGATCAGATAAACGTTTCAAGTTCAAGCTTGTTGCACATGTTCAGAGGTAAAAAAAAAATCGTGGGGTTGAACCGATTACTATATAACAATGCTTGTTTGGATAATGCTTCGTTTTGCGATTTTGTCGTGGACTATCTCCTGATGATGCTTCGGTTGCGGGGCGAAACGATTGTTGAGTTTTTGATAGTGAACGTGTGATAATGCTTGTGTATTGTGGTGGAAGTGGTGGAGATCTGTGCATGTGGTTTTACGAATCCTGCACGTATCGGGTATGAAAATACTGATAGTCCACTATACATTAAACACTATATATATTTTTTCTATTTACTGTATCGCGGATTATAGCAAAATAATTTTATTATTACTTTTGTAAGTAACTTGACTTGATATAGTCATAAAAATTTTGATGCGTCATGAAACCACTACCGTTGACGACCTAAGCACCGAGTCCAGTCATTTAGGAACAGTAAAATTAAATGAATGCAACCTGCTAACTAGCCGGGCAAACATATTATAGTTATTAGTCAACAATTTAAATACTAACAGACTTATTTCTATAACTGCATCTGTAATGGAATACGGAGCCTTGAAAAATACAGTTAAATAATTTAAATGTTAATAATACGTGATACGTGCTCTAACAGACAGTTTAAATCAAGAAATGAAGGTGAATTCAAATATAGTAATAGTTATTAGCACTTGACAGCAAAAACTTTATTAGTGCAACAGGATATCAAAATAGAATGTAATGTTCCATACTTTAAACACTTTCGTCTAAACTAGGCATAGCCTGTGTCAGATAATTCTAATATATTACATTATTATTATATTCTTATTATTTAGTCGTGTGGTATCCGGCAGAATAGAATAGACCACCCTCCTTTCTTACCGAGGTGTCGTAAGAGGCGACTAAGGTAAGTGCCGAGTGGTATCCGGCTGCATAGAATAGACCACCCTCATTTCTTACCGAGGTGTCGTAAAAGGCGACTAAGGTAAGTTGACGTCAGGCAGGTGGCCGGTCGTAAAATACGTAGCCAAATCATGTGACAACATGTTTATAACATGTTGTGCCGACCCCACTTAGAGTGGGATAAGGGAAGGAGAATGATGATGATTATGATTATATTACTTTATAGTATAATTATTTTATTATATTATTCTAATAGCATTATTTTTGATTTATGATGACGTGTTCGTCGTGTACAAAATATTTCTGAGTTTTAACGTTAACGTTTTGTTTTAATACTAGGGTAACAAATACCCTATGCGAATTCTTTTGCAAATATTCCACTGGTAACTTTATCTCAAATAGTTTATTTTTTGTCATACACGTTAATCAGACTGAACATGTATTCGACTGCTTTTGACAACAGAAACGCTGTCTGTGTATAATTTGATGTTCAGCCTGTTTACAGTTTTATTGTTCTTATAGTGGTTATAGTGAGTCAATCGTAAAAGTTTAAGTAACGCTTAAAGCTTATACTTTCTGTATTACACTTGTAAAGGTAGAAATCGCTGCGAAGATTAGGGTGTGGAGATCAAGGTCTTAGATTTGAGATCGATATTCTTTATGTATCAGAGACACGACGCGACGACGAGGTTGAAAGTAATAAATAAAATAATTATATACGTATAATAATACACAGGGTCGTCTGTCCCCAAAGTAAGTAACTTAATACTTGTGTCATGGGTGACCGGTCAACTGGTAAATATTCTACATATATACTTTTAAATACATACTTAAATACAAATATACACCCAGGCTGTAAGAACCAACAAATTGTTAATAGAAAATATTGGCCGTCGGCGGGAATGGAACCCGCGACCCGCGGAGCTAATGGCGTCACTTCCCATTGCACCAGCAGGCCAGTCAAATAAAACATCGTTATTCCGTTGAAAAGTAAAGTGAGGACTTTTATTATCCCGCTGCTGGCGTCTTCGATCCCTTTTGAAGAGTATAGTAAGTTATTTTTTAAACTTTCGTGATACATACTTGTTATTATATAAATAAACGAATCAGTTCGAGACCACGGGATGCAACTCTGCCGAAACACATGTGAACCGTTAATATATATAATAATATAGTAAGTTACTCTTATATCTCAGGAATTCTTGACACACAAGGTTTATTCGCGATGATTTCGTTCAGCAAAAAATGAATAAAATGTAAAAATAAGCTACTTAGAAACCACTTAGAACGCATGAAAAGTCGGTTCAATAGGCTTAGTACTAGAGACATTATGATAGTCAAGAGACAAATGGATTTTCGTTCAATTACAGAGATCCTCGACATTATCTCATTCGTATCTAAGAACGTTCTTGAGGCGTACCGCTTGTCAGCAATATTAGTTTAGACCCGGTTCAGGTGAGCAAATACAGGTAATTAAACATCTTTGAGACTTAAACTACCGCATTGTTACACGATTTAATCAATAAGTTATGAGGAAAGTTTACTAGCCTTTATATTTATTAAAAATTATGATAGAATTGTTATAATCAGCGTTTGTTGAAAAAATCTTTGTAATGCTCAGTGTAGAAAGCATTGCAAAGCTTTGTGATTATGTCGTGGAGCTTACCTGATGATGCTTCGTTTACGTGGCGAAACGATCGTAGTGAGTGTGTGTAGTGCTTGTGTGGTGGGTTGTTGGCGGCGGTGTTTTGTGAAACGTGCATTTAGCATTACAAAGATTTTGTTAACAAACGTTTGTAAACAAAATTATTAAGCTATAATCCATAGCATAATAATTCTATCATAGGTTTTGTTCTATGAAATTCCGCAAAGTAACAACTACTTGTATAATTTATTATTATTTTCCAAGAAACCATACATTTCTGGAGATTTCTTGACGTTTTGTCAAAATTATATCCGGCGTAATCAGCCGTTGGGGATCTTCAATAAAATCTATACTATGAAGAAAAAAATTTTTGAATAGAACAATTATTATTTAATAATTTCCTAAAGCTTGTCCCAAACCATCAAATTTTCAGTAAAGATAACATTCTTTAATTTTTCTTTTTATTAACTAGTTTTATTTTTCTTATCTAGTTATAACTAGATTTTAATAAGTTTAGTTATTATTATTGTTCTGGTGATTATTAGTTCATGTTATAAAGTGTATATACTTACTTTTAATAACATATTTATATATATTATATTACTTTTGTTTTATTAAAAGGTATGGTTACATTCGAACTTTATTTAAGAAACGGCCTCTTATTATCCTACTGCTGGGCGAAGGCATCTTTTTTCCGTTATTCGAGAGAAGGGTTGTAGCTATGAACCACCATGATGCTCCAATGCGGATTGGTAGGTTACCCATATTTTCTGATTTGTCTAGGTGACTGAATTCTCTAGAGTCGTGCAGATTTCCTCACGATGTTTTTCTTCACCGAAAAGCGTGTGTTAAACTGCTAATATCAATTAGGCACATAAGTTTAAATAGAAAAACTCATTGGTGCCTGCCCGGGGTTTGAACTCGTGATCCCCTGAAAAGAGTCACACGGTCTCATCACCTGGCTATCAGAGCTTCGAATTTTATTTAAGGAGGAATAACTTTATACATTATTGTCAACAAAATAAATCGCAGTTTATATTGACTAATTCCATCCTCACGTTAACTCGTTTATACTGAGTTAGCATCGGCTTTATAAAGTGTTAGAATCTATAATGATAATAATTATCATAAGTTGTCATCGACGCACCGTTAAATTATTTAGTAAGCATTTAAGTAAATCAAATATCATGTCTGCTCAAAGAACAATATTAATTTCTGTCGTTTTCGACAAAAAACTTTTAAGAAAATTTGATGTCAATACTGTTAACATCTGAGGAGTTACCTCGTCTAGGGCCAATCCCGTCAGCAGTATCAGTTAATGCCTATCATAAATAAGCATTGTCATTGGAATGGACCAGTATGAAAAAATTCAGTTCAAGCGGGAAGTGGGTCAAATTTAACTTGAAAGATCCCAGCTTTCACATACATACAAGGCACGTTAAATAAAAGCTTTTAAAATAGTAAGTTAACATTCCACTACCACCAAAAGCTTTTTCAGCATAAATATAGATCGAACCCGTTTTCATACATCATATATTCAGGATTCGTAAAAATACCATGAATTACAAACCTTCACCTTCAGCACAATTAGCTATACATATGTATCTATACTTATTATAAAACAATGTCCCAAAAAGCTGTCTGTCTGTATGTAATCGATTTTCTCAAAATCTATTGAACGGATTTTTGTACGGTTTTCAGAAGCTAGAGAAATACCTCCGGATGGTTTAGGTAAATAGTACATATCGTTATTATGTAAATTGTGTTGAAGAGGTCGAGCAGTTGTTAAAAAACTTGCCTGATGGTAGCTTTAGTCGTATTCGCTGCGTAAACCAGCAGAGATACGCTAAAGTAATGTAGTAGATAATTGTAGATCTATAAAAATACTACAAAAGTCTGCGACAGCATGTCTCTACCTCTTATGGTTAAATCACAATAACTATAATACTTTTATGTTTAAAATTTGAATCAAAGAAAAAAATTAAGATACGCTGATTTCCACGCGGGCGAAGCCGCTGGCACAGCTTGTATTTTCTATTTGCTTTATAGCGGATAATATCAAAATAATATTATGACTTTTTAAAATTCTTAACCTTTATTGTTGATCTGAGTCTCGAGGAAAGTTAAAAGAAGTTTGCAGAACTATTTTAATGACCGAGTCATTTCATAAAGTATTGCAAGTTTTATAACAGTACATATATACTGATGGCACCTGCATACGCTATCTAGTAGCAAACTCAAGAGACCACTCAAAACTCTACTTCGTAACGGGTAATCTATATTTGAAAGAAAGAATGTCAAGTATAACACCGTTTCTTGTGCCCAAACAGAATTACTAAGCACAAAATCTAGCGAAACGTTCCTTTTTGAACTTTTTTACGTCAAATTATGCTGTTTTGTGGAAGTCGTCAAACAGCTTCATTCAACAGAACGACGTCCATGATTCAGTTTATTACAGGACATTTCAGAAACAACAGTTTTAAAACTCACGTTTATTATATCCGCTTTAACATAAATGTGTTCAGCATTATATTCAATCGAAATAAAAATCTTGTTTACTTAAAAGTTACGTTGGTATATTAACTGTACAGTTTGTCTTAACTCGCTTGGAAAATAATTACATTTAGACAGTGTGCGTAATATTATTATGTACTTCAATAAGATTAAAATTTTCATGTTGATTTATTAATAAATAATCCACTTCCACTTCAATCCTCTAGATCATTTATTAATTAATTAATTCAAATTCCAGGAAATCTCAAGAATTAGTCCAAGCAGATTTCGTTTCGTGTTTTCCTTTGTCATAAAGGATAATTTAAATATCAATTTCGTACACACGTACACACACAAAAAACATTTTATAGAAATGTTATAAAATATAATGACTTGTGTGTCAATCGCAGTTACATGGTTACAATCGCGTGTCACTCAACCATCATTTGATTACGGGTAGCTTAATCATTATATTGATCAATCAATCAATCAGAATAGAATGATGTGTTCTTCTATAATTGGTACTACATATTTAATTTAAAACTATATATATGTTGGATGATTTATCGTGTAATGCTGTTGAAGATCCGAATAAATAAATAAATCAATTAAATCAAGCAATTCAGTTTTTAAGGCTTATACAGCACCAGCTTTAAAAACTGAATCGATTCTGATATAAAAAAACATTGTCAAATTTATTGTCTTTAGTAAAATATCGCGTTGAAAATTCTAAATATCGTGTCCACAGAACATCGAACAGATGGAAACACTATTCAATAGCATTTTTTAAAGTGCTTGTTACATACTCAACAAACATGTATTTCGTTTTCAAATATAAATTAGTACTAGCAACGGCCTCAGAAAAATTTTCAATAGCACAATTTGGTGAATAAGTACTTTTTTACAATAACAAGTTCGTTCAATATATTTATTAAGACTCTTTAAAAGTTCCGTAATAAACTAACATATATGAAAATGCAATTATATTTCGTATTAATTAATTGGGAAGATACTTGATATCTTTAATTTAATTAATATTTTATAACATATCAAAGCAAACAGTTCGTGCTTAGTGCCTTAGCGAACTTGAATAATGTAGTCGTTGTGATTTTTGATTTGAATTTCTTACTAATCTTACGTCGAAGAAAACCTGTAGAACTCGGAACATTGTCTGAGGTTGTAACCACATAGTTTATATATAGAAACCTGCTATGCTCTCTTATAATATCAGATCAGCGCGATAACCCGATAGAGGTTCTGGCACGACACTGCAGATGACTTCTAATATCTCTTAACCCGTACATAAGTACCATTAGCTACGTAGTCATCATTGTCATGACTACATACATGTGGGATAAGTCCATCCTTAGTGGTATCGGTACAACATGCTTTAAATATGTTATTACATGATTGGGCTTTACTTTACGACCGGCCACCTGCCTGACGTCAACTTTCCTTAGTAGCCTTTTACGACATCTCAGTAAGAAAAGAGGGTGGTATATTCTACTCAGCTGAATACCACACGGCTACATTTCAACACCAAAACTTGCACCATCGACGCTTGTTTATATAAAATAGTAAAGTAAAGTAACAACCTGTTACTATCCCTGTACTGGAAATAGGCCTCCTCTCTCTGTTTCGGGAGAGAAGGGTTGGAGCCAAGAGCACACCACGCTGCTACAACGCGGATTGGTAGGTAACACATATGCTAGTATTCTCTAGAGATATGCAGGTTTCCTCACGATGTTTTCCTTTACCGAAAAGCGTGTGTGATACATTGCAATTATCAATTAGAAACCTAAGTCTCAATAGAAAAACTCATTGGTGCCTGTCCGGGATTTGAACCCGTGTCGCTCTCGGTAAAGTCGCACAGTCTTACCGCAGGGTTATCACAGCTAATAACTACATAGCCATACATGTGGAATGAATCCCACTCTAAGTGGGATCAGCACATGCCCTAAACATGTTACATAATATGAAATATAAATTATATAGTTCTATGTATTATAGTTGTGGCGTACAAAAAAAGAGTAATTAATTCATTCATTCATTAATTCAATATACTTACATCAGTAAATTTATTAAATAGATAAAATATGTTAAAATGTGTTGTGCATATTCTAAAGAAATTCGCATTAAAGCTTGCTGAATTAGGCTGTAATGTACTCTACATGTAAAGTAGAGGCCTTTGCTCGACCGTGAGTTAATAAAGCCAGATGTATTAAATACAGCAAAAGACAAACCCAAATGTATCCAATCTATCGACCCCGATATTTATGATCCCATCTCGTTTCTATAGACAATTATACTAAGTTCCAAATCGTAGAAAATGTTAATACTAATAACTTGTATGAAAATAGATTTAAAACACTATATAAAACGTGTTTTGCAGTGTTGAAAGTTTATCTAGTGTCTACTAAAAGGTTGATTAATAGGGTCAAGTATAAATTAATATTGCTAATTTATTAAAGATGTCCACAAAAAACTTAAATTGCATTTTTAAATAATCTTCGCATGTCAACTATAAATACCACGGATACTAGTTTTAAATCTGGTTAGCTAGATCTGAATAAATTTTAACGACAAGAATAGCTAGAATAAATATTTAGGCTATAAATTTTACGAGTGATTGCCCAGGTTCTATAAAATAACCAAATATAAAGTGCATTCACTCCTTTCGCCTAAAGTGACATTAGATTCCAAAAAATATATATAAAACTTCTGAAAATGTTTTAAGATTGTTGTGTTCTTTAAGATTATTTAATCACTTTATATACTATTATAATATAATATAATTCTTATATTATATATATAATTATATTATAATTCTTGTTTTTGTAAAAAAGTTTAATTAGTTTATTAAATTGTAAATAATTTATAAACTTTATAATTTTGTATATACTTAAAATATTAGATATAAATTATTATACTATTAACAAGGTTTTAAATTAAATATAATCTTGCCGGTTAAAAGAACTAAAATAATATGACAACAATTAATAATGGCGTCTGATGCAAGATGGGAAGCTTTGTCAGCCAAAAACCTGGAATATCCTCTTCGTGGGAAAAGATTTAGTGCCCGTTCACGGGACGAACTAACTGTCTATATATCCTTTTTAATATTGAAGTCTGTCTGTAAAATTTGTTACAATTAAAGCATAAATTCAAATTCAAATTCAAAATATTCTTTATTCAAGTAAACTTGTAAACAAGTGCTTTTGAATCGTCAACTTGACTGCTGGTTCGGAAAGCTGTTCCTAGAAGAACCAGCAAGAAACTCGGCGGTTGCTCTTTTTAAAATATAAATCTTAAAACTAGTTACATTTATTATTACATATTTATCGGTATAAGTAAAGCGCATTTATGTATACGCCAAAAAACCCCTTTTTCTCACGGAATAGGATAAACATATAATAATTGAGGGCATTTTAAATTTCAAGTTGACGCGAACAGAGCAGCAAGTACAACTTGTAATATGTAATAATAAATAATGACTACCACTGTCAATACGCTACGTCTGAATCTAATGTATGAATAAATCCGTTTTAACGGTTTTTTTTACAAAATATCTTAACTCTATGCAATTTCACATTGCAATTATAAAATGTATATTGATGTCGTTAAAATTTACATAAAAATATACAGCTCCATAAACTTTATCGACGTTGTAATTTGGAATCGTTCTTTCGCTGGATGCTTTGAAACGAGATGTCACCACGTACTATATTTGATGATGTAAGATATATTTAATACGAACCACGTTTGAATGTTCATAAGTTTCCGATGTTGCTTCATAATTTAACGTACTTAAATAAATAAATGTATGGGACAATTACTCGCTCGTCCGTCCCCAAAGTAAGTAATCTAATACTTTTTCAAATGGGTTTACGTATTACTAGTAAATATATAAGGAGCTATATATATTATTATTTAAATAAATACATAAATACACTTACCTTAGACTCTAAGAAACAACAACTCACAAGTAATGAAAATACATTCATTACTTTTGTAGTATGGACCTCCAACGCCTAATTCTATAAATTGTTTTAATCAACAAGTCGATATGTCGTCTAAGTCGGTAATTAAATAAATAAATAAATATGGGACATTTACACACACGGTCGTCCGTCCCCAAAGTAAGTAACTTAATACTTGTGTTATGGGTGACGGACAACTGGTAGATATACTACATATATAAGTTTAAATACATACTTAAATACAAATACACACACTGCCTCGAAGAACCAACAATTTGTTTATAGAAAATGTTGGCCCTCGGCGGGAATCGAACCCGCGACCCGCGGAGCTGAAGGCAGGGTCACTACCCACAGTGCCAACGGGCCAGTCAAAAAAGCGTCGTAATTGTTGGCTGTATTACTGTGCTATCCCAAGAAACTACACATCTCATTAAGCATTAAAACTGCAATTATTTTCCTGCAAAGCAAAATCAAATGAATCAACTTAAATCTAATGAATGAATAATAAGTACTTAGCGTATTAAAGTAAGCAAAGCAAAATATATCATCATCATCATCAGCAACCTGTTTCTGTCCACTGTTAGACATAGGTCTCTCCAAAAGCATGCACAACATATAATATGTTGATATAATTATAATTTACGCGGCCCGTGTATAAATTGCATTAGTTACTTAAATATTCAACGAAATTCAGTGTGACATTGCGTTTGAGTGTGAGTGCGTAAAGTGAAGGTATAAAATCATCTAATTGTCAAAATTTCTCGACACCGTTACGCTAAGTGGCAAAATATTTGACCGCCCATGAAACTTAACTTCTATTAAGTTCGTGTGAACCCTAGGAAACTAACATATGTACTACATATATATCGCACGCTTAGTATTAAATTGAATTGAATAAAAAAAAATGATTTGTGGTAAATTGCAATAAATCGTAGCGTAGCGCTCACAAAACTGGTAAGTGTGACCCTTAATTTGAAAGAGCAAGAAAACACTAGCTTTTTTTAAATAGTTCTTATTGTGATGTCATAGATGGCATTGCAAAGTATAGATAGAAAGAAAACAGGATACTTATTTTCCTATGCCGCGCTGACTGTTTTTGCTCCCTCCGTCTTACGAATTTTCGACCATGGACTTTTAGAAAACAATTGAATTCATTTTTTTTTTCGAACTGACTGTATGCTGTTAGCCCTAATGGCTTTTACAGCGTCACCGGGCGGGACGGGCGAGCGCAGAAGCATCGCCGAAGTTGCGAAATGCAGGGAGTAGAGCACAGAAGCTCTACTTGAGTCGGGGAACGTCGTCCTAAGGGTGCCTCCTGTGAGGCCGGACCACGGCTTAGGGCGACGCGTAGTGGAGGGTTGATGGTATGACTTAGATTAGTCATTGCGGCGTCGGAAGTGTGGCGAGAAGCCACGACCGACCGACGTCAGAAAACTGGGACCTCGTCTTCGCCGGCGAAGACGCTGTGTGAGTGTATTACGTGTTTCTGTGTTGGCGATCGTTATTTGATCGTCGGGGTCATACAGGACGCTTTTTGGACGCCTGTATTTTCGATGGTCGGACCTAACTGGGATGTAGGTAGAAGCAACTGAAATCAGGGGGTTCGGGTGTACCTCAGATTTCTCAAAGTAAGAATTCGAAAAACGTTTAAAGAGGTGAGTAATGGTAGGGAGATCGAGGTCTCTATGGAGGTCAACGTTCCGCATGAACCACGGACAACCAGTGGCTGTCCGCATAAATCGGTTCTGTAGTCTTTGGAGCCTGAGCAATCTGACTTTTGAAACGTGCGCAAACGCAACGCTCGCATAGGACATTATTGGTCTTATGCAAGTTTTGTAGAGTGTCACTTTGTTGCGGAGCGACATCTTACTTTTCTTGCATAACATCGGATAAAGTCGTCCCATGACATACGCAGCCTTATTGCAGACTATGTGTATGTGCTCGTGGAAGGTCATGGAAGGTTGAAAGGTGACACCTAGGTACTTGACTTTCTGTTGCCAGTGAATCGGTGTATTGTAAAGGGAAATTTCCGTAGGTGTCTCTATGTGAGATCGAAAGCGATTACCGATAAAGTGCATGGCTGCACTTATATCCGGGTTTATTTCGATTCTCCATTGGCGGAACCAGCGTCCGAGGCTGTCTACCGCTTTCTGGAGACGTCTAGTTATTACATGAGGCCGGCGGGATGTGGTAAATACAGCGGTGTCATCCGCGAAAAGGGCAAGATGTGTACGCTCTTTGATAGGCGCCCGTGGAATGTCACTCGTGTAGAGAGAGTACAATAAGGGTGCCAGCACAGATCCTTGAGGGACACCAGCACGAATTGTGCGGCGAGACGATAAAGTGCCGTCTATGCGATACCGAAAGGTGCGATTATTCAGGTACTCTCGTAAGATGAGTACGAGTCGGTCTGGAATTGAATTCAAAGTCAGTACCTAAACTCAAACGCTTTCTTTTCGTACTATGAATTGTGGATTGCATTGAGGTCGTAATGTTTGAAAAGGAAAACGTTATATGAACTATAGATAACTCTTTTACTCAAATTCTTTTAGGACGCATTTGCAGCGGTCATTCGGCTACGACTTAAAGTATGCGTCTTTAAGACGTCATTGTATAAAAAATCAAAACAATTTAGTTAACGTCTTCAATTGAGTCGCAATAAGAGTTCATGGTAGGCTTGCAGGTCACATGTCTTGATGCAAGTTTAACATTTTTTACCCATCGCAAAAAGTGCACAATGCCGTTAAAGAAGTTTCACATATTTCACTTATCTTGCAATTAATTTTACCAAAAACTTTAACATAAGCAATTTTGCTCATTTAAAATTTGCTTTAGGTAACAAGCTAATCCGTTATAAAACCATTTGCTAAGTGTGAGTTAAATATTTAGAAATAGTATATTAATGGGGTGTTTTGTTACTTTTTATATTAGCCAATTTATAGTTATTTTCAAATATATATCATTTAACAAACAACCAAATAATAGATTTGGGTGGCAGAACACATTATTATATTTAAATTCTGTGAGTCATTGTCTCTAATTTCAATCACGACGCAATGGTTGTTATCGAAAAAACGCCGAAATAACGAAGAACTTTTTAATTGAAATTATTGAGTTATAATTTGGATTCATCAATCATTAACAGAAATAGTTTTGTATACCGTGTAAGGTGTAAGATTGCTTTCACATTCGTTATTTTGGCGCTCAGCGTTTGAATTAATCTAACAGGCCGACACCAAATTAAATCGTCGATATAAAAAACTAAATATTTTTGGTACTTCTTAGGTATCTAGTACTGCTTATTTTGGTGTAATCATTTAACTAGTTTTATACCAATGCGCAAGAACTTATTTCAATGATATGTTGGGCGCAAATGAAATTTTTGACTGCTGAATTATTCTAGATTCTGTAACGAATATCTATAAAATATTAAATAATAATTTTGGATATTAGTTGTTTCTGCCCCCAATTTCGTCTGCGTAAACTTTTGTACCGATATAAAAACTATGCTGTCTGCTAATCCACGTTAAAAACAATGTAAATGTTACATTTTTCATTTTTGTTTAATCAATAGCATTCAAACATAATATGAAGAGCAAAGAAGTACAAAGAACGCGAGAACGTGACAGATGCACCCCTTCGCTGCAGTAGGTGGAAAGACTTCAAAGAAGGTCCCAGGGATCAAGTCCACTTAAAAAATCGATATCTTAAAGCGGACATTGATCACTTGTAATAGAAGATAATAAGCTTAAAAATCATTTTTTTTTTATTTAATATAATTTAAAGGCTCAATAATAAATCAAATGATGAATAATTATTTATTGTTAGCGTACGTCAGTAAAAACCAGACGCCGAAAAAAGCGCGTTGTGTTTCGAGTGTAAAAGCTATTTTAGAAAAAAAAGCGATTAATCTGAATGGACGTCTCATTAGCGCAGCTCGCTTATAGATTTTTAGCGGAGAATTAGTAGTCATATTCTGTGCCTTATTGTGCTACTTAAATTGGGAAAAACTTATTTTTAATTGTTGCTCTTGACAGTATGGCATCACTCAAGAACGATTATTTAGATCTCATTAGAGACTTTCAATATTTAATTGATGTTTTGCAATTTATGATGTTTGAAAAGGTATGACAGTTGTATATATTGGTTTCAGAACTATGCCATTACTACTTTATAATACGGTTGTTAGACCAAAAGATCGATAAAAGAAGAGTTCATGCAAATGAGATGGCTATGTTAAGGTTGACGTGTGGTGTGATAAGACTGTACAAAATACAAAATGTATATAGAATCTGAATGTTGAAATCTGAAAGCTTGAATGAAAAAGTGCAAGACTAAGTTGGTATGGATATATAAAGAGGAGGGATAAAAATCATGTGATGAAACGAGTGAGACGAGTTAAATTCTTTTTCGGCCTCATCTAATCATTAAAAATTTAATGATTAGATGAGGCCGAAAAAGAAATGGTTGGATTGTTGAAGTATGACATGCATATAAAAGGAGTAGCGCCAGAGATGACGAATGATACGAATAAATGGAAGCAAAAGACATGTTCTGCCGACTCCAGTTAAAGTGAGATAAGAGCAGGGGAAAGAAGAACTATGTCACTACAACTATTAAAGGTGACCAGTTTCTTTCATGCGATTTACTTAGACTTTGCCAACAAGTTTTCGGCTGCTCCTGCTTTACAAAAGAGATAAAAACCTCTACTTAGCAACACTTCCCAGTATGACGGTCGTAGCCGTGAGACAGTCTAACAGAATACCATCTAAACTCAAGGTAAAAAAATTATCTTTGGACCATAGGACGAAGTCAGAAATAATAATAGTATTTATTATTTTTTGTTTTATCGCATCTCAAGTTAAATTGTTATAGACAGCAGGTTTACGATTAAAAACCGTTCTATGAGCCGTTATAACCCTGCGATGGGACCGTGCGACTCTTTCGAGAGGGTCACGGGTTTAAGCCCCTAGATGGAAACAATGTGTTTTTCTGTTAAAGCTTATGTGACTAATTGATTGCAATCTACCACATGTTTTTCAGTAAAGGAGAACATCGTGAGGTAACCTACGTATCTTTAGCGAATTCTGAGGATATGTGTAACCAACCAATACGCATTGGAGCAGCGTGATGGGTTGGCCAGCTGTAAATCTTCACTCCTAAAACCTAGAGCATATACCCAGCAGTGGGATAGTAAACAAGCCATTACTTAACGTTACTACAAAACATGCCTTAAATCTACTGTCATTGTGATAGTTAAAAGATTTCAAATCTAAACCTAAATAAGTAACGCGTGTTGTTATAAATGTTACCTCTTTAAAAAGTTGATGTTTAATGATGTTGCCGCTTAACAAATGAAATAAATATATAATTGACATACCATAACTGTAAATTAATGTCGAAAACAATATTCTTATTGTCTCGTTGAAGAAGTCACCGTGTGAAATATTTCACCATGATGAACAGTTGGCGACTAGAAACTGACGTGCCTGAATAGTGCAAACGATTGTTGTCTTAATTCCAGCTTATTTAGGATTCATTTTAGCCTGCTTTCATTTTAGATTGGAGCTCATAACGGGGGCACGTCAATTGTCAATCGGTGGAATCTATTCTACCATCAGGGTTCCCATGATAGCTTTCGCATACATACGTGACTCTTTGGGTCTCATTATAAGATATTGGAAATTGTAACCGCGACAAGGTGGCCAAATGTGCGTTGATAAATACATTAAAAATTACAATATTAACTTTGCTAAGATTTCAGTGTAGATAACAATATCGTATAGATGATTTATAGAAGCAGGCGTTAGTTTGCGGAATTCCATATTACATGCACTATAACAGAACTACCTTGCTATAATCCGCACGGGTATTGGCTTTGCATGCATTCGCTTAACCCGTGCGGATTATAGCAAGGTAGTTCTGTTATAGTGCATGTAATATTGTATAGATTTCAAAACACATAAATTAAGTTTTATTTAATCATCATTATGGCAGAATATTTCATGCTTTGTGCAGAGCAAACTATTTTCCGCCTTTTTAATTAATAATAATGATAGAATTATTTTGCTATAATCCGCGTTTGTTTAAAATAATCTATGTAAGTGTGAGTGCAAAATCCGTTCTCAACCTTATACATGCAGAATTAGTTAGCGCATGTATCACAAAAGACCACCACCAACACGCTACACAAAACTACACCTTCACTAAGACAATCTCAACGATCATTTCCCCCATAACCGAAGAATCATCACGAGATAATTCAAGAAATAATAATTCTATCACTTTTGTACTAGGAAATTCCGCAAAGTAATGATTACTTTTATAAACTACTAGCTGTGCCAGCGGCTTCGCTCGCGTGAAAATCAGCGTGTCAATTTTTTTTTTTGAATTCAAATTTTAACCATAAAAGTAGTTATTGTGAGTTAACCATAGGAGATAGAGACATGCTATCACGGACTTTTTTGTAGTATTTTTATAGATCTACAATTCTCTAGTACATTACTTTAGCGTATCTCTGCTGGTTTACGCAGCGCACGCGACTAAAGCTGCCAGCAAGCAAGTTTTTTAACATCTGCGCGATCTCTTCAATACAATTTACATATTAACGTTGTGTATTATATGCCTAAACCATCCGGAAGTATTACACTATCTTTTGGTGAAAACCGTACCGTCGACAGACAGACAGCTTTTTGGGACTTTGTTTTGTAATAAGTATAGATTTTTTAATCTAGGATAGAAGTATTTCAACCTCCAAAATAATAGCTAATACTACGCATATTTAATACAAGTGTACTATGACTGTGATGTATGTATAACAAGTCAAGTTTATGCTTTTAATAAAATTTCACATCTCCACTGTTCGCCGGTGAGGAATTCCCTCGGCTGAAGCTTATCCTGGCAGCAGCATCAGGTCATGTTTTTTTATTAAATCAGGAGACCCAATGGAGTCTCACATTTACACATATCCTGCTCACTAAGAAAGATGATGCTGCTCACTAAGAAAGATTTTCCAATTTTTTTATGGTTTTGTTAGAATGTTTTTCGCGGCAAATGATATATCTTTGCAAATTAGCAGTAATACAATGAATGAAACCTAATTTAATGACGTTTCGAGTAGCAGAATTTTTGCAATGGGAACTGCGAATTAACCTCCCGGATCGATCTGAATTTGTGATGGAGATATTTGAAGGCTTGGAATGCGGCAGAAGCTTTATTTATTCCGCTAAATTCCCGAAGTCGCGGGTAAAAGCTAGTTAACTATAATGCATGGAACAGCGGAAAGGCAAGACATTTCATTAGATGAAATTTGATTTCATCAAAGGAACTGTAATTTTGGTATAGCAAAAAATTATTATGAATTCTCAGTATCGATTAAGTGAATAAGTTTTATAAGTAACACAAGCATAATTAAAGGACGAATAACATATTATTACGTAGCTTGTAGCAAAATAAAATTTAGGTAATATACGATGTTTGATGATAAAAATTTGTGGAGTATATCCAAGTAATTTAGATGAAATATGGAATAAATGTGATCTTAATGTATTTTAAAAGTAATAAAAATGAACACCTTATTTCATTGTGTACTTCATGCGATCATTAATGGCATAATGAAGACATAAAATATAAGGTTATAACACCCAGAGTTTATATTCCTAACTACATATAAACAGGGTGTAAGGGTTAGATATTCGAATTCATCTTTTTCATCATAAACCCTACGTAAAAAAATGGAAGATAGATTCCATGGAAATAAATAATTGTTTCTTATGTGACATCTTCTGAACGACTTCTCTTTCTACGGGTATAAAAATGCACACATCGACACGGTATAATAAGCCGGTCGCCATTTAAAAAGATATTTTTTTATTTTAAGCAAAAATCTTTTGTTTTATTTAATATCTCTAACACGACGACGCACAATTTTAAGTATTATTAGACATTCTATTCTATTCTATTCTATTCTAAACATTGGTTCACTCGATCGTCCGGCAAGATCAAGACAAGAAGGGTCTATGGTAAAGTAAAGTTAAAAGGTAAGGTTAAGGTAAAAACTTACTTTCGAAAATATGTTTGAGCGCGAAATAAATTAAGTAATTAATTTGCAAGGGAAAATCAATTTGACATTTGGACGTTGCCAATATAATATATGTTCACTTTATGACCACAGGCGATCGCTAGTCATATTGAATATACGAGTAATGTAATTGTTGATGTCCTAATTAATATCGTAAAAAATAATCCCTTATATAAACCGTGAGATGTTGTTACACAAATTATAATATCAAAATACTTTTCCACTTAGTATAAAAACCAAATTTCATTAGATATTTTACGGTGTCAACGATATTTTACAGCGGCAACAAAAACCCATACGCAATAAATAAATGTGGCGTTAAAGTAACATTACTCGATAATAAATTGATGATTAAACTTCTCGTGTTGACATATAAAAAACTCATCGATTTTTCCCTAACCAATTAATGACTTAAGATTAGCTTATTCAATTAAATGGGTGTTACGTGTTTTTATGGAACATATTATCTTTACATTAAAACAGTTATTTTTATATTACTTGGTAAAATCCAACTTTCAAGTTTGCATACACTTTTTTTTTAGTTTCGCGTGTATGTATGTATGCAGCCGTCTTCTTTAAACTTACGGATTCTTTGAACGGATAAACTTTGCATGTAATAACGATGACAAGATAAAAATTTGATAAATTTGGCTATTTATTTAAAGCCACTTTGTGCCAGACACAACTCATATACGACAAAGATATGGTATAAGTATATATTTAACAGCCCAGGCTTTTCGCACAATAATATATTTTTTTCGTTATTTTTCACATTTTAGTTTGATTTGCTATAATTTTTAGCCAATTTTTCTCCAATAACTTTAAATGGTGTTGTTTTGCCAGTCTGCTCCGACTTCCGGTACCTTGGCTCGCTTCTACAGGAAAACGGTGAAATTGATCGCGATGTGAGGAATAGAATGAATGCAGGATGGATGAAGTGGCGACAGGTCTCAGGGACAGAATGTGACCCCCGAATGCCCTTTAAACTTAAAGGGAAAATTTATAAATCGGTCATAAGACCTGTCGTAATGTATGGATCAGAATGTTGGGCAATGAAAAAGATGGATGAAAGAAGAGTACATGCAAATGAGATGAGGATGTTAAGGTGGATGTGTGGTGTGACAAGACTTGATAAAATAAGAAATGAGTATATAAGGGGAAGTCTGAAAGTTGCGCCCATTATAGAAAAGATGAGAGGTGCAAGATTGGGATGGTATGGACATGTAATGAGGAGGGATGAAAATCATGTGATCAAACGAGTGTTGAGTATGAATGTGGATGGATATGTGACTAGAGGAAGGCCTAAAAAGAGATGGTTGGACTGTGTGAAGTATGACATGCATATAAAAGGAGTAGCGCCAGAGTTGACGAAAGATAGAAGAGAATGGAAGAGAAAAACATGTTGTACCGACCCCACTTAGAGTGGGATAAGGGTAGGAGAAAGAAAGTTTGATTTGCTATAAAAGTGTGTTTATAAGTTTTTAAACTATATTTATCTATATAATAACTTTAAATTAACTGATCTTGTATATAATCTGAATTTCGAAAACCGCTCCAACGATTTTCATGAAACTCATTATGTAGTTGGTTTTGGGGGCGATAAATCGATTTAGCTAGGTTTTATTTTCAAAAAATATCGTTTTATTACTGTTTTCAGACATTGATCATTTGCTTGAATATAAAGAAATACAAAGGTTAATTACGCTGTCTTTTGTAAAATCATGGTAGCTCAATCGGAGAGCGGGCGGTATAGTTTCCTTTTTTTTTAAGTAACAACTTTTTTATATCTTCAAAAGAAAACACTTAGCAAAGCTCGGTCATCCAGGTACTATACTATTAAATACCTAATAGTGACCTACTTTGAATTAAACAGAACATTTTTTTGTTTCTGAAAAATATGTATTTTGCCTCATCTGATTGTTAAACGTCTCAAACCCCATCCGACAAATTTCCCGGGACATATTTACTTTATAATATAACACGGACAAACATTTTATACTGCATGCTTTATTATATACACAAATTATAAGTAAATTATATGCACAAATTATAAGTAAATTATATGTAGATTTAATAAAATGTATATAAATTGTTGCGAGCCATTTAGACTTTCTCAAATAAAATCTAGTCTAATTCGATCTAATTTGAATAAAATAAACGTTTTTATAATTCATTTATTGTTAGTTTACATTTTGAAAAAGCGAACACTACTAACGGTTATTATTAGAGATGTACCGATCTCGTTTATCGTAAATATCAATTTCGGTATAAATACATTTATATATCCTTAAATATATATATATATATATATATATATATATATATATATATTGGTGTCAACATTATAAATATTTGTTGAGTGTTCAATACTCAGTATAATTGTAATTTAACTAAGCTTATCGAAATAAAGCAAGAATAAATACAATTAGAATGTTTTAAATTAAATGTATCCATAAAATCTTTATATTTCTAGCAACTCATTATTTTTTTAAACAAATAATGTTTTAAATAAGTTCTATAAGTTCTAGTGTAATAAAAAATAATTAAAATAAGTTAACTCACGAACAAATTATTATTAGTTCCTACAGTACGTAAGTAGGTACGTAGGTACGTAGTAAGTGAAAATAATTTGAGATATTAAGTATTTTTTAATATGCTGTTATACGATCTATGCATTAATTTATTTATAATATCTATACATATTATAAAACCAAGTCTCCAAAACATGTCAGTCTGTCTGTATGTGATCGATTTGCTCAAAATTTACTGAACGGATTTTGTGCGGTTTTTACTTTAAAATAGTGCAATTGTTGAGGAAGGATTAGGTTAATAGTACATTGTCAGGTAAAACGGTTTTCATGGGGCTCTCACTAGAAGATAGAGGAGGTTGTGGAGCAACAAATATGCTTTTTATCCTAGCATGCCCACGGGGTTGGGATATACGCAGGAATAACTTTACACTGATTTAAAGGTGGGCGACGCCATGAGCACAGCTAGTATTATAATAAATAAATTGCTCGGTACTCTTTGAGTCAACAAATCTTGCACTGGTAACATCACTAGTAGAAACTTATATCAATAGAATTGAATTATAATTAAAAGAGAAGTGATATTTTGTTTCAGATTATATCTGCATTTGAAAATGTAGATGAATTTATAAGCAAAAACTAAAGAATGCTGTTCGGCGGGGCAAACGCCTCTACTCTCTATGGATAGATCGGGAATTCTAAAACACAAAAAAAAACCTGAATTTATTCATTGTATCTTCGTTTTTAAATATATTATCTGTATAATTCTAACATTATGTTAAATAAAATTCGTATAAGAAATTACAAATAATTTATTCCACACTCATTTTATTAGAGACAGCGATGAAATTCATTAAAAAATATACGATTATTTTCTCATTTATAAATTGTATTTTACTATTATTTTACATGCACATTCTACTATAAGCAAAATATAATCATAAGTAATTACTTACATTAGTTATATAAGGTGGCAAGTGATTTGATTATCTTTTGATTATCTTTGAAGGGGAGCGAGCCTAAAATGTGTCCTTCAATAAAGAAGTGGGAATTGAGATTTATTATCAGTATCTCTTTTTTATTTGTGATTAGACAAAGATAAGTATATGAGTTTCATCTTTCCTCTCATTTTTTAATGCAACCCTCTCACTAACAGACCTGCCTAAGATCTCATGCATTATACTACATGTAATTTAATGTAGTTTATTGCGTCCTATTGACATAAAATAAGGATCGCGCCAATGCAAATAGGTCTAAATAATAATAAATTAGCCTTATAAATAAATTAAATTGTCTTAGTTTTCATCGAATAGTGAATACTTTTTAGCAATTCTTGTTATGGTTGCTAGATTAATGACAAAGTACATTATTATTATTATTTGCACTATTGCGGTGTATCCTCGTAAGTCTTGCTAAAAGTAATTAATGCAAATTCTATTTAAATACATCCGAAGCACCGAGCGAAAGCTAGTTAAATATAACAGTAAAAATAATTTCATGTCTAAATTCCGTGTATCGGAGCCCGCCATTTTTAGTAGACATAAAAAAATATGAGGAAAACCGTACAGCGCTTGAACTTATTGAATGACAATAATTTAACTACAAATTACTTCTATTGATATGTAATTTGCCGTAAAAGAAACTTCGTTAAGTCGTATCAATCGAGTTTATTAGTCGCGGTACTTGTATATTTAAAGATAAGAGACGTCTGTAAAGTTCTTACAACATTTTTGATAGACTGTCGATCAGCGATGTTTATAATAATCGATTTTAATATTAATCGGTTATTTTATTTATTATAAATCAATTTTTAAATAATCTGATTTTTAAATATTGATTACTCTCTTCTTCTCTTTTTTTTACTCTCTATTTTTTTTGTTTTTTAAGATATGATATGCATTGTTACTTGTTAGATGACACCAATTTAGCCAAAATACTAATTTTCGAAATCGAATTTTGCACACAGCGCAACAAAAACAGCAACTTTTTATTTGTACGAGTCCACTTTATTTAATTTTTATTTTAATTAAGTATTAATATTAAAAAAGCAACTTTGAAGGAGTTAAAAAATCAATTATTAATTTTTGCATTTCGAAATAATCGTTTTTTACAAATTGTGTTTTTTTAAAGGGAGAAAAATTTATTATTTTATAATAGATTTTTCACTCCAAGTCATATCCCTGGAAAGTAAACTGAGAGACATGCAAGAAAATTTCATCAACCAATGATCTAGCCAGTGCAGAATCCAATGAATGTTAATCAAAAATCCGGCAAAAACGTTATTATATAGCAGCTAGCAGATAGCAAAATAGCAACGCGCGCTGAGCATAACCAGAGTTTGATTTATCATTCTTGTTTATCAAATGATAATTAAGGAACCATTAGCGTGGTTTTACTATTTGACAACAATTGTTACATTGAACATATGTAACAATGTATGTGTACTTCAAAAAATAAAAAAAATGAGTCGAAATTGAATCGATTTTTCCACTCCAATTTACATCCACTACTGTCGATATGAAATAACGTACATCAAATCGCTTTTTAGTAGATGAGGCAATCAATAGTGTATTGCACTTTAATAAAATTCCCTATTTAATTTTATATATCTTAACATCATTTTTGTGGTACCCATTGAATACTTATAAAACATTTTATAGGATTATCATTAAGTTGAGTAGTAATATTTATGTTGAGAGATTATTATGCTCATTATCGTGAAAATATCTCATTCACAAAATTAGAATTATTTGATAAAAAATATATTTAAATATTATATTATATGCCTAAAGATGTTTTTAAATATGTGAACGGTTTTGTTTCCTACACTGAACATTTTTGCAATTACAATTATTACAATTTTTTTTTAAGAAATTATGATTCTAATTTAATTATAAATTTGAGTTTCGTTGCAGTAATAATGCATTACATGATATGCTACTGTTATAATGTTTTGTCTAGATAATATCGTACTAATTCCTACTGCTTACAGCTGTCTGGAGAAAATGTTTTTCAAAAGGTTTGTTTTAAGGAGTAGGTGATTACTAATTTAGCGAGGAGTGATTAGAGCCCTTGAATGTCGAGTACTAACAAAACCGCCTTTGCATCCGGCCCTTGATCCGAACTGCTAAGGGAAAGCCTTTTAAGATGTTGGCTTAAGCTCTTTAGAAATAGACCATTTCTAGATTTAATGGAATCTGTTGAAATCTCTACCTGATGGTAAACAGAAACGCAAGCATTATAATATTCTAATTGACCCTGTAAAAACTTATGGTTTAGTTTTCGTAAGAAGGTAAATAATAATTTATTTTTGGTTATTTACAATGTGTGTTTTATGCGGTTGCCAAAAATTTTTTCGTTTTCAAAATTTTAATATAGCCTGAAATACAGCCCTTATTGAATGAATTACCCATTAACTGAAGTATAATGTAAAAGTAAAGTAGCGAGCGGCCTGTTACAATCCCACTGCTGGGAATAGGCCTCCTCTCGCCGTTTCTGGAGAGAAGGGTTGGAGCTAAGATGTACCACGCTGCTCCAATGCGTATTGGTAGGTTACACATATCTCCAGAATTCTCTAGAGATATGCAGGTTTCCTCACGATGTTTTCCTTCACCGAAAAGTGTATGATAAATTGCAATTATCAATTAGACACATGAGTTTTAATGGAAAAACTCATTGGTGCCTGTCCGGGTTTGAACTCGTGTTCCCCTCGAAAGAGTCGCACGGTCTCACCGCCGGGCTATCACAGCTCGAAGTATAATATAATGCGGACAAATGCTATTTTGCTATAATCATTACTTTTATATTATTTTAGGCTTCTACAAATTAACGACTAATTCTATAAATTATTTAATTTTGACATGTATCAGAAAGCACCCGCCGTGTGGTATCCCGCTGAGTACAATAGACCACCCTCATTTCTTACCGAGGTGTCGAGGCGACTAAGCCAAGTTGACGTCAAGCAGGCGGCCGGTCGTAATACGTAGCCAAATCATTTGACAATATGTTTGTAACATGTTGTGTCGACCCCGCTTAGAGTGGGATAAGGGCAGGAGGATGATGTATTAGAAAGCACGGTTATTTATTAATTTAGCATAGGTTTTGCCATACAGGTAGATCGTGTCGGGTGTTTTGACCTCATGATTTCTCATGAAACATCACAGGTTTTAGACATATGAGGTGCTTGCATTATTTGCTGCGGTTGATTAAACGATTATGTTTGTCACTCAAGAGCGAATAACATGTGGCTGTCATGTAAAAATACGTGTTACAATAATTTAAGCGGCTATACCACAAGTGTCGAGTTTGTAGGTCTTAAAATGGACAATAACCATCGTTAGGCATTTCGGTACATGACCTGTTGACCTGCGCTTTTGTGCACACTTCTATGTAAATCCGTCGGTTATTTTTAACACGTTCCGTTATTGTTATAGGACCAGTTTCTATGAAAGCAATGTAAAATGATTTTTTTACACTAGTTATCTGATATACTTACTTGTTTAACGCCCGCGGTTTCTTCTGCGTCTTAAAGGTCATATCAGAACTAAAATGGTTCAGTTATTGGACCTTGTTATAAATAAAAGTCGAGTTTATTTTTGTACTTTCAGGGACCATGGATTATCACGGTATAAAAAAGTTACTACCTTAGACATTTCAAAAATAAATAAATAAATAATTTCTTATACATATAATACGACCTAACCTTACCTACCAATCCGCATTGGAGCAGCATGGTAGATTTTAGCTCCAACCCTTCCCTCCAGAAACGGAGAGAGGACGCCTATTCCCTGCAGTGGGATTGTAACAGGCCGCTACTTTACATATAATACGTATGTATTTATTTTGTATGCAAAAAGAATTAATAAATAATAAATAAATAAATTTAGTCGTTGGAGGGTGAAAGCAATACAAACGCACAAACAAAGACACAAAATTTTGGTTCGAGTATCTATGTTGAAACGTCTTATGAATGTGTGTCTGAACGGATTTTTGTATGGTTTTAACCAAAAACAAAGTGCAATTCTTGAGGTAGGTTTAGGTTCATAGTACATTCTTCGGAACGATTATCCGGATCCGATTTTGATGTGTCTTTCGCTGAAAGATTAAAGGTAGCAAACGTATGAAAAGTAGACGATGGAGCTTTATCCTAGAATCCCTGCGGGGTCGGGATTTACGCAGGAATAATTTTGGGACACTGATTTTCTAGCGGGGGAAATCGCGGGCACATACTAAAACTATAATTATAAAGTCGTAATGTCCTTTGCAGAAAAATGCATATATCTTTAAAAAAGTAATAATAAAATTATTTTGCTATAATCCGCGATACAGTTAATAGAAAATATATATATAGTAATAATAGTAATAATAAGTAATAATAAATATATATATAGTGTTAAATGTATAGTGGACTATCCGTATTTTCGCAATAAAAATCTCAAAAAAAAACGCTTTGCGATTTTGTCGTGGAGTCTATCTCCTGATGATGCTTCGGTTGCGGGGCGAAACGATTGTTGAGTTTGTGATAGTGAACGTGTGTAGTGCTTGTGTATTGTGGTGGAAGTGGTGGAGGTTTGTGCATGTGTTTTTACGAATCCTGCACGTATCGGGTATGAAAATACGGATAGTCCACTATACATTTAACACTATATATATTTTCTATTTACTGTATCGCGGATTATAGCAAAATAATTTTATTATTACTTTTGTATTATGGATCTCCGCAAAGTAACGCCTAATTCTATAAATTATATATCTTTAAGTCAGCCCAACATCATACCGAACTTAAACGTAACTAAAATCATCATCTAACATCAGCAGGCCTACCATGAACTTTAAGATAACGATTTAATTCAAAGTCAGTACCTAAACCGAACCGCTTTCTTTTCGTACCATGAAGTGTGAATTGCACTGGGGTCGTAATGTTTGAAAAGGATAACGTTATATGAACTATAGATAACTTTGTCTCTTTTACTCACATGTTTTTAGGACGCATTCCGAACGCTCATTCGGCAACGATTTAAAGTGTGCGTCTTTAAGACGTCATAGTATGAAAAAGTAAAACAATTTAGTTTATGTCTTCAATTGAGTTGTCATAATGGTCAAGCACAAACCTGTCATTGATAAAAAATCATTCAGGTGAGTCGTAAATATTAACGTTGGATAAAGGTTAAATCCACACCTGCCTTATGAGATACGCTCTTTGTACGAACATGCCGGCATTATCTATGTCGCTATTAAGATGAGAGTGGCTTCCCAGAAACATGCTACTAGTTTATAGAGCAGATATAATCTTGAAAAAGCGTCTGTAAGATGTCCAAAATAAATTGTCATTTGGTTCTATAACCTGCCTAAAATGTGAATTTATAAAATAAGGAATACTGGTGTATGAAAGTGTTTTGTGGGATATAATAAAGAAAGAACATTTTATACTTATGAGGATTGAAATTATGTGGAGTCTATCTCCTGAGGATCCTTAGGTTGCGGGTCGAAAAGATTGTTGAGTTTGTGATAGTGAACGTGTGTAGTGCTTGGGTGTTGTGGTGGCGGTGGTTGAGGTTTGTGTATATTTAGCAGTCGTCCATTACCCATAACAAAGGCATTAAGTTACTTACTTTGGGGACGGGCGACCGTGTGTGTAAGTGTTACATATATTTATTTATTTATATATTTATTATCAGGTATGATATATACAATAGTCTACATTTAGCATTATATATTTTTGCACGGATTATAGCAAAATAATATTATTATTACTTTTGTATCATGGATCTCCGCAAAAACGCCTAATTCTACAAATTATTTAACAATTTAATCATTAAGGTCTTTTCTCAACGATATACTATTCGTAGAAAGATCTTCAAAGCTACATGCAAGTTCATTTGACATTTCAAAGCGTTTATATGCATAAATAAATAGATGTACGGAAAAGTAGATCTTGAACTAGCTAAATAAATCAAAAAGTGTTACTTATTCTAATTTGCGATAAAATACTAAGCCATCCACTTTGATGTGCCGAGTATATAACAGAAAGGCTCGGTGATATCACAGCGGACATTAAAGCTTATGGTTTTATTAGTCAACAGATTTCTAAGGCGCCGATGATATTGAACAAGCTTTGCAACTATGATAAATCCCTTTCAATAGACAACTTGGCCTGGTAGATAAGGTACGCATCGGTGCGAGCGCAGCGGTCCACGTCAAGTCGCATCTCCTATGCGTGCGCAATCAGGACCGATTACGATTACGCTACACTCGCGATATGATGCAAAACACGCGCGTCAGTCCGTTACATGACGATCACTAATATCGACACGTAACTAAACTCAAAAGCGAAGCAAATTTATCATTAAAACCATCGATTTTAGACGCTCGATCGTAATCGATATCTCCACAAGTTGATGCGTAGAATTGAATCTGTTATGCAATAATAAACAGTGCCGTTTTCTTGACGTATCAATCGATTTCCATATATCGCTCATGGGCTGCAATAGGGGCATGTTTTAGAGTAGGAATATATGTAGATGTTAAAATATACACTCTTTTCATCTCCAATAGCGGCAGAACTCATAATTCAATATTAGGCCTTTCGTTTAAGCAAACATTTTTTAATGAATTTTTCTTAACTATAGAAACTGATGTAGCGAAACATCGATATCAACACATATGAGTATTTAGACGATAAGAACGCGTGTGCCATTCTTCGACCCTGTACAAGACTGTAATCACTAAAGGTAACTAGTAATAAGAATTATACTTCAAAAAGAGCAACTTTCTTGCTGGCTCTTCTCGGTAGGAACAGCTTTCCGAACCAGCAGTAGATGTTGACGATTCAAAAGTTGAGTTTTAAGTTTGAGTTTATGCTAAATATTTATTTTTTTTTAGTTCAAGGTTTTCGATTGACTGTAATTTTACCTGGATGTAAGTGTTGATAGTCTAATGGAAACGCGAAAAATCCTTAACGATTTCTACACAGCAATTAACATTAAATCATCTGGTGATACTGCTTGGCGAGCAACGCTGTAAATAGTCATGGTCCGGACTTTCCAGACTAGAGACAGCAATTTGGAACACGTAAATTGAATCTCACACTAGAAATCGTACTCCTACCTCCAATTAGGTGGCACAGAGATATCTGAAACGCGGAGGTAACTTTTTATTTGTCCTATCATATTCAGACGAATCATAGTCAACCATTCTTTCTTAAAACCAGCTTACTCAGCGACTTCTGTCAATCATCTCTAACATATCTATACTAATTATAAAACAAAGTCTCCCAAAAGCTGTATGTGATCGATTTTTTCAAGATCTACTACTATACGGCTTTTCGTATGGTTTTTGTTAAAAGGTAGTGGATTCTTCCGGAAGATTTAAGATAATAATACATTACGGTTTTATGAAAATTGTGTTGCAGAAGTATTGCAGATGTAGAAAAAACTTGCCTGCTGGGAGCTTTTGTTCTCGTGCGCTGCTTATACGAACAGAGACACATTAAAGTAATGTACTAGAAAATTGTAGATATACAAAAATACTACAAAAAAGTCCGCAACAACATGTCTCTATCTTTTATGGTTCACTCACAATAACTACTTTTAGGTTCTTGATTTCAATTACATACACTGATTTCCTCTCACAGCAAGTTATGTATAAGCGAATACTAGGGGGATAAAATATTAAATTCTGCGTAAGGTTAAAGTACTTTGTCGATTATTAGACTAGTGTTGATCATTTGCGATTTTTATATCTAAAAATCACTACAATCTGTTGCAATATTGCAGATAGACGCTGTGTTTAAATAATAAGCTAAGTCTTGCTTTTAGTGTAATGGAATGATGTTGAAATGAATAGACATTAGTATGATCATAGACCAGATACAAGTTGCTACTTGCAACGAAAATGCAATCATGCAAATTAAAATACCTTTACATCTCGGAGACTTAAGTATAAAGCTTTACATCACGGAGACTTAAGTATAAAGCTTCTAAAGAGTACTAAATTAGTGATTTATAAATATATACACTTTTTCCAGTTATTTTTTTTTAGCAATATTTTTAAGGTGTAACTTAGCAGACACTTTTTAAAAATTGGTAATATCTTCGTCGGATATCATTCAAACACACATTCTCACCTTGTCCGGTGAAGACGAGATCCAATATTGAAGTTTTTTTCGGACACTAACTAATGCTGTTAGCCTTGAAGGCTTTGACAGCGTCACCGGGAGGACGGGCGAGCGCAGAAGTATCGTCGGTTGAGAAACGTGGAGAGCGAGTCGCAAGTGAGGCTCGCAACATCCTGGGAGCGTCGCATTAAGGGTGCCTCCTTTGAGGCCGGACCTCGGCTTAAAGCGACGCGCTGTGGAGGTCTGTATCGGACTTGTGGAAAAGTCCTAATGTCATAACGGACGGAGTTGGATGCCCCGGCCGCTAGACGTAAGAAAGCGGGGACCTCGTCTTCACCGGTGAAGACGCTGTGTGTGTGTCTGTGTGTGCAATGTTCTGGCGATGGCGATCGTGTAAAAATCGTCAGGATCAGTAATTAAGCTCCTGGGTCGTCTGTGGATATGGGCTTTAAACGATTCGTCGAATCAGCGGTAGTTGCCCATCCTTCCCATCAGAGGGATGGGGGGTATACCACTGCTTTATCGAAATAATTTTTCGAAAATCGTTTGAATAAACTGGCGATAGTGGGGAGACCGAAGTTGGTTGTTCGTGTTTTCCCTTTATCAACCAACAGTTTGACGACTAGTCAACTCCCGTCGTAAGCCGTAGTTCGATCTGACAGAACAAACTCGGACGAAATCGGCTTACATTACTTGAGCTACTACGTCGCACTAGTAAGCAGTAATAAACAATTTATAGAATTGTGGAGATCCATAATGCAAAAGTAATAATATAATTATTTCGCTATAATCCGCGACTTTACCATGGATTTACTTTATAGCAAAATAATTTTATATTACGCTTGTAAGCAGTAATAAGTTGTTTAGTAATTATTTTATAGTAAAAAACTGGCCCTAGAAGTTTTAGTCTAATTTAGCCATTACAAATAACAAATGTTATACAGCAAATGGCGAACTGACGTACGCTATATAAATGTTAAGCCTTAATTATTATTATTTAATGATTTTTTTTAATTTATAACAAATATGTACAAGTCATATCTATCTTAAATTACTTACACGCTAGTACTATACAAATCATGTCCACATGGAACGGTCCCAAGAATGCTGGCAGCGTTTCCGCGTTGAATCGCTATGCTGATTCTTTGTGCGAAAAAGGAGTCAGCCCTCTTGTCACCCGAAGAGGCAATCAACCGAGGTGTTAAAACGGATAAAAAATTTTTTGCACTTTTGCTCCATGGCCCCTAGGGTCTCAACACGGCACAAATATATAATGATTTGATTTGATTTGTTATGATACAAATGTTCGAGAAATGAAATTTCTTAATATATACAAAATCTCTTAGTCTTTATCTACTAAAACCAGGAATTGTGCTAAGCGGATATGTTTTAAATGTAATTATCACAATGTAAACTGGTTATAAAGCACTTAAACTGAAGTTACTAAATCTAGTGTTATAATAGATCGACTACACGCTACGAAAATTGTCTGTGAAGTGTCGTCAATATAAAAACATATTTTTTTGGTGACTCTTTACTAGCACCTGTTAAGCAACACGGTAAAAAAGCGTGTCGAGATCACTCAAATAAAATTCCAATCAAATTCAATATGGTGGAACGCGTGCTACAACATATTCTGTATTTTGTCTACTCGCGTTGTATATATATTTTTTATTTTAATCTCTATGTCTCAAAAGATAAAGGCTACGAAAATTTTATTATCATAAACGATATTGTATACACACGGTTTATCAAAATAACATTAATAGGATAAGTATAGGGTAATTGTTGATTCTGATTTGACCTCAATACCGTTGAATACATCAAATCATTTCTTGTAATAACACGTCTGGAGACTATTAGACATAATTCTATAATATTGATGGTACAAACAAAGTTTGTATCATTTATTTAGTTTCAAAGACGGTAGCTGTTTGAAATGGAGGTAAGTATTAATGGGTGTTGTGCAAGGAAAATAATGTTTTATATTTTGTAACAGTTGTAAATAATTTACAAGCAATTGAGAGTTATTGGGCGTTCATCATACGGTTAGGTTGGTTACTGTATGTATAAATTCGCATTTACTAGATTATTGTATATAAAATATATAAATACATACAATAATGAATATAATATTATAAATCTGTGGTAGCCCTGTCTCTTTCGAGGCGTCACAGGTTCAAACCCCGCGCAGGCACCAATAAGTTTATCTGTAAAAAAAACTTATGTGTCTATTGATAATTGCAATTCATCACTCGCTTTTCGGTGAACGAAAACATCGTAAGGAAACCTGCATATCTTTAGAGAATTTAAGAGACATGTGTAACCTACCCATCCGCATTAGAGCAGCGTGGCAGGTCTTAGCTCTAATCTTTCTATCCAAAAACGGAGAGAGGAGGCATAGGTCTCCTCTAGGCATAGGCCTAGCAGTGGGATAGTAAGAGGGCGTTACTTTACTACTATAATTAAATCGTGACTGCTGACTCTGTACATTATATTCTGAAATATTTTAAAGTATTTCAGTGTTTCCATATAAAGATATTCTTTTACGGCTACTATAATAGGTTTCAAAAATTTTATCTGTTGGTCTGTAATAATTTCAGAAAGCGCTGATCTGAGTGGGTGGTATTTTCATAAAAGCAGAATCTTAAATAAGATTGCACCTACGATTTATACAGGTAAGTCTGAGTTAGGCAAATCATTTTTGGTATTCTCGGAAAAATCAATCGTCTCAAGAAATGAAAATTATAACTCGATTCTTGGCCATAATACCAAGGTCACAAAGCTACCTATAGTTAACCTTTGTACAGCAGGTGATATCGCGGGACGAAGCTAGTATTCATAAAGCATTCCTTACATCACTTACTCTGTAGATAAAATTTACAGCTAACTTAAGTGATTTATAGAATTAGGCGTTACTTTGCGGAGATCCATAATACTAAGTAATGATAAAACTATTTTGCTATAATCCGCGATACAGTAAATAGAAAATAGAAAATTTTCGATTTCGCGATTTGCTTTGCGATTTTGTCGTGGAGTCTATCTCCTGATGATGCTTCGGTTGCGCGGCGAGATCATTGTTGAGTTTGTGATAGTGAACGTGTGTAGTGCTTGTGTATTGTGGTGGCAGTGGTGGAGGTTTGTGCATGTGTTTTTACGAATCCTGCACGTATCGGTATGAAAAACGGATAGTCCACTATAGATTTAGCACTATATATATTTTCTATTTACTGTATCGCGGATTATAGCAAAAAAAATTTATTATTACTTAGTATTATGGATCTCCGCAAAGTAACGCCTAATTGTATAAATCACTTAAGTTAGCTGTAAAATTTTATCTACAGAGTAAGTGATGTAAGGAATGCTTTATGAATACTAGCTTCGTTATTATTACTTTTGTTTTAGCTAACTTAAGGTTAGTGGCACAGATATACGCTAGCTAGCAAGATGGTTAACTTATCACATCTATTATTCAGATTGATAAATAATTGCCAATGACTACCTCACTTTGTGTAGTGAGTACTAAGTTTATAATGCTTCTCTCTTATCGATTAATGGTGCATCTCATCGTGAAAGATATTATCTAGATCGTAACGTCGTGCAAATTAATTTATAGAATTAGGCGTTACTTTGCGGAGATCCATGATACAAAAGTAATAATAAAATTATTTTGCTATAATCCGCGATACAGTAAATAGAAAATATATATAGTGTTTAATGTATAGTGGATTATCAGTATTTTCATACCCGATACGTGCAGGATTCGTAAAAGCACATGCACAAACCTCCACCACTTCCACCAAAATACACAAGCACTACACAGTTTCACTATCACAAACTCAACAATCGTTTCGCCCCGCAACCGAGGCATCATCAGGAGATAGACTCCACGACAAAATCGCAAAGCGAAGCGTTATGCAAACAAGCATTGTTATATAGTAATCGGTTCATCCCCACCTTTACCTCTGAACACGTGCAACAAGCTTGAACTTGAAACATTTATCTGCTCGTTAATGAGGGTGCCATTGTTATGCTTAATGATTTCTAATTGTTCCAAAATATTCATATTTTGGATGAATATTTTGGAGTCACATGATTTGACTACGTATCTTACGATCGGCCGCCTGCCTGACGTCAACTTACCTTGTCGCCTTTCACGACATCTCGGTAAGAAATGAGGGTGGTCTATTCTACTTAGCCGGATACCACATGGCGGTACCTTCTATCTAATAAAATATATATCTATCGTTCGTTCGTTATATATCGTTCAAAAAAATTAACATGATATTTTCAAGGATAATTAATCTCTTATTTCTAATCTCTTGGGTTCTGTCGAGAAACTTGATATGAAATAGCTAAAAACTGTTACGTCACAGGACATTTCAGCTTCAATATTAATCATTGTCGTCTCTAGCAAAAGCAATCAGACGAAGTACGTTACTTATTAGAATTATAATTGACCTGTCACCTACGGTGTTTCTGATAGAAATTGCGTATTAAGATAACAATGGTGTATAGGCTACTAACGTATTATAACAATAAAGTTGCTATACATGATAACAACAAATTGTTTATAGAAAATGTTGGCCTATGCGGAAATCGACCAACTGCGCCTACGGAGTGTAGATTTTTAATTTTTAATTTAACTGACTGTCACACATCTATCTACCCTTTTAAATTCTATTGTTGTTTCTCTACGTTGTATTGTCGAACATTAGTCTTATCATTAAAATAACGTCAAAAACGTTTTTCGACTTTCATTGTTTTCCTAGTTCAAAGAGCTGACCCACAAATTTACCTAACCATCAGAGGTCAGATGTATCGGATACAGGCGATGATTCGGCTATTAAAAATGATCGTCAACGTCATACTATAACTGGAGAACAATGATGATAATATTAACAACATACAATACTAGATATTAGCTTAGCTTGCGAGATGAAATGTTAACACACTTTTATAGCCCGCCAGGCGAAAAGATTTTAAATGTACGACATAGATGTAAAAATAATCGACTCTGTTTCCGATAAGCCCATTGGTGTAGGTGGCAGTAACTCTGCCTACAGCACCGAGAGATGCGGATTCGACTCCCGTCAAGGGCCAACATTTATAAAAACAATTTGTTGGTTCGGTGTGGTTGTTCGATGGTATGTGTTCCGTGTGGTATCCGGCTGCATGTGCCGTGTGGTATCCGCATAGAAAAGACCACTCTCATTTCTTACTGAGGTGTCGTAAAAGGCGACTAAGGTAAGTAAACGTAACGGCCGGTCGTAAAATACGTAGCCAAATCATGTGACAACATGTTTGTAACATGTTGTGCCGACCCCACTTAGAGTGCGATAAGGAGAATGATGGTCCTAAATATTATATGTATTTAAGAATTTTTATTTAAATACCATACATCTATGCATTTATTTATGAGTTGTCTGTCAAGTATAGCACAAGTATTAAGTTACTTACTTTTGGGACGGACGACTGTATGTGTGTTTGCCACTAGCTGCTTGCATATTTATTTATTACTTTTCACACACACAAAACATTTTACCCGGCGCAATTCTAGGATAAAAATTCGTCTTTATGCTGCTCCACAACATCCTGTATTATGCAGTAAAAGTCCCATCAAAATCGATTTAGCCTTTCCGGAAACGTATTAATTATCCTATACGTTCCTCATGAATTGCACTTTTAGTTAAAACCGTACAAATATCTGTTCAGTAGATTTTGAGATCGATTTTGTTTTATAATATGTATAAATTTATATCACCGTATGGCAGACAATACCCCTCTCTCTGAAGAGATTGAGTGGAACTAGGCAGCTTACAAATCACCTAGGTATTCTCTAGAAATCCGCACGATCGACTAACAAGTAATTAAACCATCTTATAAAAATCATTATTGACTTCACGATTTTCAAACCATGGATGGATCTTCGGTAATGTCACATGCTCTCCCTGCAGCACACAAGCCTCGTAGGAAAACTGGGGATGCCTCTATTTGATGAATGAGATCTAACATTCAACCGTAAAATTTACATTTTATTTTAGGTCAGCTAATATAGAGCTTAAAACCACCGTTAGTTAAGCCATCCGGGGTTAAAACCAGCTTGGTATAGACCCCTGGTTAGAGTCACACGTCTGGTCGATGTTCAACTATCAGGGCTTATACTGCGGGAATGATATATTGCTATCGCATATATGATAACATCTTATAATCATCAATCACAATCGGTCATATTGAAACGAATTACAAGGAAGTATACGAATCTTGATTAAACGATTTAAATCTGATATAAGAAAATCTATTACCATCATAACAGGCTAATAATGCTACTTTGTCATTGAGAAAGCTTCCGTTTTGTTAGAAAAGTGTTAACAGATCTTCATAGTCATTCGCATCTTTTACATTTGTATTAGCAATACAATTTAAGACTATGCGACACGACACGACAGAGGTTAATTTTATTTAAAAAAATATTATTAAAAGGGTTGTTGTTTCATTATTGTCATTATTTATTGTGACACTCTCACTTCCAGGCCTGCCTATGGCACCCCTATTATCAGTATAATTACTCCATGGTTTAGCTACATAGCTATTGGACTGGATTCTTCGATACATCAATAGCACATTTTAAATATTTAAGACGTCCCGTCGACGTGAATTTTGAAAACTATTTAAACAATGAGACGTAGTGACACCACATCATGTAATTTTAAAGTAGCTCTGAACTATTTTACTCTACCGTAAGTATTAAGTTATTAGTTTTTATTTTTTTACAGCTTTGCATAACCGCACTGTTATAACAGATTTGAGCTTTTTAACAGCAATTGCCGAAGATTTGCTGTGTGTATTACATTTGATATCCCCGCAAAGTAACGCCTAATTCTGTAAATAGTTAAAACAGATTATTTTTTTACTTAGAATACAGAGAATATTTTTTTTACTTAAATTCTAAACACGATTACTATAACTTTGTGCCTAGATTTTCTACTGTTTCAAATATTTCTTACACTAAGCTTCGAGTCAGCAGAGCGTTTCAAAACTTTACGACTTTCAGCATTAAAGGTGTGTAAGATTATATCTTGTAGGTCTGGTCCTGCGTTGAGCACAATTTCTACATAGTTATGCAATAATATGCTTTATTTTATGTATCGCAAATTCAACGGGCAATCTGGATAAGGGTAAAATTGTTGTCGTGCTCGATTCGTCTATTATAAACAATTCGAGCTTTGTAGGAGAAAGCATGGAGACAGTTTTAAATTGCCGAGATTGCCGCACTAGATTGTAACACATGTCATCCGTGCAAACGGTAATTCCATTTGCAATTGATGGCAATTTTGTAGTGTCATCTGGCGTATACGCGATCATGGTGTGCCGGCTGACTGCAATCTCCCCGACACGTGAAATCTAATCATAGATGATTAGTTTTACTTTGTAAGGAAACGAAAACGAAACATTTTATTCCTAATTACATACGTAGTTTTTCATACTATCACTTACCAAATTATGCTCATGCTTAATTCTTTTCCCTTAATCTAATTTTACCAAATTGTTTCTCAGTTCTAATAAGTATAACGTTTCAGTATATTTATCAAGCATTAAACATAATGGCCTCTTACTGTCATAATTATAAATTACTTATTCGACTTTCATATAAACTAAATTACTTTTTTTTGTTGACGTGCAAAAATTTAAATATCATATGACATAACATTATTTGACATTAAATACATTTTACATTATTACTTTTAATACATGTCATTTGAATGTATATCAATTATTAATTGTTTAAACAAACAATAATAGAACGATCATAAAAATTATAACAAAACATGCGTCTTGGCAGTATTTATTATTATCTAAAACTAAATATAAATTTATGTTATAATTGCATAACTGTAAAAATAAAACGATAATTTTTAGATTGCGTTGTTTCTAAAGCTAAATTATATAATTATGTTAATGTTTATTAATAACAGTAATAACTGTTTTTTATAAAACGAGTAATATCCAATAATAATAATTGTTATAATTACAGATTGTAAGGAAGTTCCTCATTCTGGAGCCCTAGCTTACCGGTTTCTTGGGATATCGGCCGTCTTCCGGCGCACAACGATTTTTAAATGTTTTTTTCATTATTTCTTTTTTTCTAAATAGAAATGTTTCAAAATGTAACAAGTTAGTTATCAGAAAAATTAAGGGAATAATATTTAAACGATAATAATATAATAATAAATAATCGAGTAATATCCAATAAGTCGTTTGTATTCATTATTTTATTTACTACCACTTTAATATTCGTAGTCATGTTATTATTAATAAACCCTTCCCTTTACTTACTAGAAAAGACTCTGAGAGACATGCAAGAAAATGTCATCAATCAATGATCGTGCCAGTGCGGGAATCCTATGAATGTTAATCAAAAACCTGGCAAAAACTGTTTTTGCAGATAGTAAAATAGCTGCGCGCGCCGGGAATAACCAGAGTTTGATTTATCATTCTTGTCTATCAAATGATAATTAAAGAACCATTACCGTGGTTTCATTATTCGACAACAATTGTTACGTCGTACGTATGTACATGCGTACTTCGACACTCGACTTTAACCTTCTGACCTCCATTTCGGACTCCATTTCAAGACGCCCAAAATCTATACAAATGAATTTGCAAATCATCGAACATGAGAAATAAACGAGTCAAATGGAATGTTGATGATATAAATTTCTCTATGGCATCTGATGGAGGCTTGTAATGATAGAGGTTTAAATATAGAGACGAAAGTTTCCTTTGAACATGATTTTGTATCTGGTCAATTATTGACCAGCAAATGGATTATGTGGAAAAAACCGCATGCCTCAGCGAAGCACGCGTCTGATTGCAATCGCTTGCGCCAACGCATTAATCTACCTTAGGGTTGTGACATAATTATTTAGGTACCTTATTTTTTTATTTAAAGAATAAGAGCGAAAGAAAAGGAAAGAAACGCAAGTAATCGATATTATAACAACGGTATGTCGACTAAAATGCAAATGGGCAGGCCAAATCGCGAGAACCACGGATGGACGTTGGACAAAGAAGATCTTAAGTTGGTACCCTAGAGGCGGGAAAACATCACGAGGACGACCAACCACACGTTGGGATGACCACATAATAAAAATAGCGAGGGTAACATGGTCTAGAACAGCCCAAAATAGGAAAAAATTGAAGGACATGGCCTTAGCCCAATTATGGGTGTCCAAATTATAAAACAAAAATAAAAATAAGGAAAAAAAAATGACGAGTTTATTAAAACAAAATTGAAAACATAGATTGTAACTAAATATTGAAATAATAACTAAGTAGAATTTGACATTCTTTTTGGAATAAAAGGAATATTTTTTAATTAACACGTTTAGCGCCACGTCCGCCATCAGTAGCTGACACTAGACTTTCCGTTTAGGTCCCGTCAACCATAGCTGACATTGTGTAATATGAGAACTATAAAATTAATACCATTTACTTAATTGTGTATCATTACAGGATTAATGGGATTCATTGAAACAGGGCAAACATAAAAATGGTCCTCCTTCAGAAGTATTACAAACACAACACGCTTGGTCTTTCTCCTTGCCATCGTTCTACCATCTTTTCTTACATTTTTCTCATAACAAAATTTACAGTACTTTCGAACTTTAGATACTGTTCCCGATTTACTTTTGTGGAGTTTGTGTTCTTTTTTGGATCTTCTTGCAATTATCTTCGATGGAATGTTTTCCTTGTCACAACTTGTAAGATGGACTGCTAATTTTTTTCCGAAACTCGGTAATGCTTAATTTCTGTTTCGTAATATTTTTATATAGAATGTAACGATTTACAACCGCAGTATTTAATAATAATTCAAAGGCTAGTTTTCTATACCATTATGACCTCCTAAAAAATCTGTATTAAACATAATTAATTGTAATAAAATCATTATTAATGTAATTATAATCCAGACGAAAAAATGAATGCTTTTTTTATATTTATAGCTAAGCTATATGTGCCTAACCTGTATATACCTAACCTAATACATAAAAGCTATTTTTTTTAACCCTTTTGAAGAAATTGCATGCGCGAATGCGTGTGAGATTTGATATACGAGAGGCGTTCAATGTATACTCGGTATCAGCACGGATAACACACAAATTATCCCAAAGTTTATCATGAACATACTGACTGACGTGGCGGAGAAAATAACTTTTAAGTATTTATTTAACAACAATAGATACGAAGTGACAACCCTAGTGCTTAATCTTGTAAATTCTAGCGAAATTAAAGCGCTGCTCCACATCGCAAACAATTCTTAAGTCGTTGCTTTTAGCGCTCAAGATGTCGATGCGTGTCATCCGCGTATGACACCGATCGCGTGCCCAACGTTACGTGTGGCTAATGCCTTACTATTTGCGGTTAGACACACTACTATATTACCTATCTTATACAACCTTCTGATGGGGATGAAGTCCGTCATTATGCCTGGAATCTGATGATCGAGAGCAAAAAGTACACTGCGTTAAATTATTTTATGGAATTGCATTTTTTATTGCATACATGCTTACTATTTATTTTATCGTTGCGAAATGAATAAATGTGTAGTGAATTAATCGGTTCACCCAAAATGTTTTGATTCCAAAAAAAACATTTATTAGAATGACAAAGTGTTTGGGTATTGATACAAATAAAACTTGTTTTTGTCAAACCTCAAAAAGTTCGTGACGAATCGCTGATTCTAAACTGCTCAAAATTTAATACTAAGACGGCGAAATTGATGTCCATCTGATAAATGCAAGGGAGAAGAATTTATAGGAAACCCATAGGTGTCCAGATGAGGAAGGTATATCTCACCCTTTGGTAAGGATCAAGTGCTCACACGTGTTTATACATATCACTGATTTTGTGGAAAAGAAGATAAAAATTGTTGTATCCGGCTGTGTAGAATAGACCACCCTGATTTGTTACCGAGGTGTCGTAAAAGTCGACTAAAGTAAGCTGAGCCAACGTGTGGTATCCGGTTGAGTAAAATAGACCACAAACATTTCTTACCGAGTCGTCGTAGAAAGCGACTTAGGTAATTTGACGTCAGGCAGGCTGCCGGTCGTAAAAACTATCCAAAACATGTAACAACATGTTTAAAACATATTCTACCGACCTCACTTAGAGTGGGATAAAGCAGGAGAATGATGAACGATGAAGAATAAAATTATATGACCCATGTACAGAAAATAACCCCTTTAAATGATGGAGCTTAGTTATGTCATGATTCATTAAATTACGAAGTAAGCCGATCCCGATTGCTACTTCATTAATAGACCTTTTTTACTACATAAGCTGTGTTAGCTTCAATAATTCCTTGGAGCACAGATGATGGATTACGTAACAAATCGTCAACACTCGGTTATTAAGGTAATTACGGACTGAACAGGTTAGGGAAATAGAAAATCTAGCTAGTTGCAGACTCGTTGTTGGTTGGTCTACACTTGCGAGAACAAAATAAAACTCGTTTTGCGTAAAATTAGTAATGATCTATACTTATTATAAAACAAAGTCCCAAAGAGCTGTCTGTCTGTATTTAATCGATTTTCGCAAAATCTACTGAACGGATTTTTGTACTGTTTTCACCAAAAGATAGTGCAATACTTCCGGATGGTTTAGCTATATAGTACATATTGATATTATGTAAATTGTGTTGAAGAGATCGCGCAATTGTTAAAAAACTTGCTAGTTGGGAGCTTTGATCGCGTACGCTGCGTAAACCAGCAGAGATATGTTAAAGTAATGTACTAGAGAATCGTAGATCCTATTAAAATACCTATTAAAATACTACAGAAAAGTCCGCGATAGCATGTCTATATCTGTTACGATTAACTCAAATGTTAAAAATATGAATTCTAGAAAAAAATTGTGACACGCTGATTTCCACGCGGGCGAAGCCGCTGGCACAGCTAGTACATAATAGAATTAGTAAATTTGAGTATTTCTGTCACCTTATAAGCTACACATTTTTTTGTTACAAATTACATAGGGTTATTAATACTAGAGTAGCGGAGTCATAGGCAGAACTGTAAGTGATAGTGACACAATAAATAATAAGACGGAAGATGATATTCGGATACTTCATCTTTGTCTAATCACACATAAAAAACAAGTCTAGTTAAAATAGAGTTCCATCAAGCCAATCCTGGCAGTAGCATCACGTCATGCTTATTATAAACATGCATTGTAACACTGGGACTGGAGCAGTATGCAAAATTTCAGCTCAATCGGAGACGCGGGAAGTGAGTGGAGTGGAGTGGGTGGTGGAGTGTAGTGGGTGGTGGAGTGGAGTGGGTGGTGGAGTGGAGTGGGTGGTGGAGTGGAGTGGGTGGTGGAAATTTTACTTGCAAGATTCAACCTTCACGTACATACACAGCAAGTTGAATGAATGGTTTCAAAAGGAGAGACAGATAGAGAACCTTCATTTGCTTTCTCTTAAATGCAATATGCTTTTAAGAAAGAAGAAGAATTCAAACTGTAATTACTTCTTATTCTTTTTAACCAATGGATCTCAACTCCTTATAACTAAGGTAAATCTCTTAAAAAAACCCATATATTGGAAAATAACTTAAGAAATAACAGCTAATTCATTTATAGAATTAGACATTACTTTGCGGAAGTCCATAATACAAATTTAATGAAAATATTATTTTGCTATAATCCGCGATAAAAGCAAATGTATTGTCGTGGAGTCTATCTCCTGACGACGCTTCGGTTACGGGGCGAAACGATTGTTGAGATTGTGGTAGTGAATGAGTTCAGTGCTGTGTAAGTTAAGTTAAGTTACGGCCTATTGCTATCCCACTGCTGGGCATAGGCCTCCTTTCTTCGATTGAAGCTAAGACCTAATACGCTGATCCAATGCGGATTGGTAGTGCTTTTGTATTGTTGTGTTATTGGTTGTAGGTAGTGCATTTTATGTGCAGTGTTTAATTATTTTCAACGATATAAATTATTCAATTAAATCCAATTTTGAATTCGTTCACTTTAATACTAATAATTTGTGATTTAACAAAATACTTAAGAGTATAATAACTTATGCAATGAAAAACGCAGTGGTTACTGTACTTACCTTATGATTTCATTGTCGATTTTGTCTGTACGCCTTCTGAAAATAAAAAAAAGTTTTGAAACACGTTGTGATTATAATACAAAGGTCGTATGGTTTATAAACCACCCTCATTTCTTCTCTAAGTTGAACCGCCGTGTGGTATCCGGCTAAGTAGAATAGACCACCCTAATTAATTTACGAGGTTTCGCAAAAGGCGACTAAGGCACGTTGACCCGCCGTGTGGTATCCGGCTGAGTAGAATAGACTACCCTCATTTCTTACCGAGGCTTTGTAAAAGGCGATTAAGGTAAGTTGGAGTTAGACAGACGGCCGGTCGTAAAATACCCAGCCAAATCATGTTACAACATGTTTTAGCATGTCTGCCGACCCCGCCAAGAGTGGGATAAAGGCAGGAGAATGATGATTAAAATAACTAGCCCAATCTTCTCACAGCATCTTTAAAACATGTGTGACCCCAATTAGTGGAATTAGGGAAGGAGAATGATGACGTCTCACATGCCACTTACAAATAAATAATATTATTATGTTTACTTTTGTGTAACTTAACTAAACATTGTTCATTAAAAAAAACTACATCGACTCTATGTTACACTACAGAAAAAAATCAACATTAATAGTTTATAAAAAATATATGCAGTCGAGTACCTTCTTACAGATCTGTAATATTAGTTATACTTAATACTAAAACTGTATATACATGAAACTAGAGAGGGTATTATTAGACAAACAAGCCAATCCAACCCACAAAAGTCATACCTAATACACTCAGCTCACCGCAAATAAACAATTTATGCAAACATGTTCCGTCGCTTATTTTACAGCTATAGTTGCTTTTTACATCAATTATTCTATGGAGAGAGGAAGCGTACATAAATTCGTAGTGTAAATATTGTTTTATGATCATATGATCAACGTAGAAGATTTATAATGTGGGCTGTGTTGACATTGACAACAAATCTATGTACGGACTAAGGAGATTACCTTTCATTAAAGTACCATTTACATAACCTGCAGGCCTACCATGAAATCTTATTGCAGCTCAATTGAAGACGTAAACGAAATTGTTTTGCTTTTTCATACCATGACGTCTTAAAGACGCACACTTTAAGGCGCTGAACAGAGCTGGCGCAAATTCAGATTTCGGCATATAAGCCACGCCCACAATTTCTGCGACGGCGTAGCGACAAAATTATTTTTTTAACACCCATTGTAGGTGTACACTATTTTATCCAAACTTTTTTTGGACAATTTATTTAAAAAACTTATGTCTAATTAATCTTATAAAACTAAGTATGCTGAAACTATAACTAAACACCTAAAAAAAGACAAAGTATCAACAAGGAATAGTCACAAAAGGCGGCAGCTAGCGACACACGTCCGTATAGCAGCGCGCCTCAGCGATCACTGTCTATATTCGTAGATGTAAAAGAGAAGCGAGACGATGACTCGTTTCAGTTTTGCTATTTTCAAAAAAATATTTAATTTGAATGAAATATCTTAATTAATTCAAAATTTAAATCTTACATTCTCTTTATATCATAATGATTTATTAGTCTTATTAATTTTATAAATTTTTGTTGATAAATATTAGAGATATTTACGATCAAAGTAAAAATCAGAGGTCTAAATACCAATTTTTTTTATCGAAAAAAAGTATCGTAATCGTGTTTTGAAATCTTACATTCTCTCTGAGATATGATGTATATTAACATATATTTTTCTTTTAATCGTCATCCCTATAGCTTTTGTTAAAAACGTGTTTAAAGTCAGCCTATTTGGCTCTGTTCAGCGCCTTAAGTCGTTGCCGAATGAACGTTCGGAATTCTTCCCAAGAACATGTGAGTAAAAGAGACAGAGTTATCTATAGTTTATATAACGTTATCCTTTTCAAACATTACGACCCCAATGCAATTCACACTTCATGGTACGAAAAGAAAGCGGTTCGCGGTCGTCGTTTACGTCGTCAATTGAGTCGCAATAAGAGTTCATGGTAGGCCTGCTGGACAGAAAGCTTAAAATCTGAACAAGCTAGCCTGAACCTAAGGTGAAAAAGATAGCCTTCAGTGATAAAAGTACCGTCCTGTCACTACTCTACAACTGGGCAAAATGTATTTTGTTTGGGAGAAAAAGGTTGAAGTAAGAATAACTTTGTACGCACCTACAATTTGCTGTAATATGCTCACCTCCTCGAGATAGTTCCGTTGACTATAAAACGTGCGATACATTGTAAATATGAATTATTTATTAATTTCTTTACAGATTCATAGAAAAGGAAAAGAATAGCACATGTACATGGACGAGCTTATCCCTAAAAGGTATCTCTTCCATTGATGAATTATTATGAATTATATATCATGAATTATGAAGAGAAGTTTTTATAGATAGCCAATTTTAGACCCGTGATCGGCGACTATAAAGCCCTGATAAGCGATTATAAAGCCCTGATAAGCGATTATAAAGCCCTGATAAGCGATTATAGATCCCTGATAGGCAATCATAGAGCCAAAACGGCTAATTTTAGAGCCATTATAGCCGATCAATACCCGTGATAGGTGACTATAGAGCCCTGATAGCCGATTATAGACTCCTAATAGCCAAATTTAGAACCCTGATAGTTGATTTAGTCAAAGTGTGATGTTTAAGCGGAAATTACAGCCACGATCTATGGGACGACATCTTTAAATATTTATAAAAATCATCAAATTCGCTATGTTAATTATTGAATAGTACGCTTTCATTTTTTTTAACTGATTACTTTTTCGCATTGAATGTATCTACATAGGTTTTTGATCTGTGAAAACTTACCATGAAAGTTTTGTTTTGATACATTGTAATCGTTTCCCTTGTTTAAGAAAAATGTTGTCAAAACTGTAAGGAATATACATGAACAAAGCTCACCTAAAATAATTGCAGTAATATGATATCTGCGTCACGTCTGCACGTTTGTCGTCAGAACAAACATTGGAACTACGATATTGTATGGTAATTGATAACTCTAAACGGGATTATTGGATTAAAATTTTGTAATCTTATGTAGATTGCGTGAGATGCGTGAAGAAAAAACTCTGTGTTGCATTTCGAGCTCTTTCGGAGAAGTGAGGGTTTGGTTATTTTACTTTTTGTTTCGAACTTGCAATAATTTTAATAAGACATTTAATAATTTAGATTTGTTTTTGTGGTCTGTAGATAACTATAGAAAACAATTACTGCACTCACTCAAGCAGTAAAATTTGTTGATTGAGTAAAATGTGTTGTAGTAGATATTTAACAAGAATAGAGCAGATAAATGCTTCTAGTTCAAGCTTGTTGCACGTGTTCAGAAGTAAAATAAAGGGTGGGGATAAACCAAGTATTATATAACAATGCTTGTGTGGATATTGCTTCGCTTTGCGATTTTGTCGTGGAGTCTATCTCCTGATGATGCTTCGGTTGCGGGGCGAAACGATAGTTGAGTTTGTGATAGTGAACGTGTGTAGTGCTTGTGTATTGTGGTGGAAGTGGTGGAGATTTGTGCATGTGTTTTTACGAATCCTGCACGTATCGGGTATGAAAATATGGATAGTCCACTATACATTTAACACTATATATATTTTCTATTTACTGTATCGCGGATTATAGCAAAATAATTTTATTATTGCTTTTGTATTATGGATCTCCGCAAAGTAACGCCTAATTCTATAAATTATTTTTCGCATTCTTTACTTTTTCACTGTTTATGTATTAGTAATAAGTGGAAACTAATTTTTGTTTGTGTATTTGTAATAACTTACTATATATTGGTATTGTTTGTTTCCCAAATACAAATAAAATAAAAAATATATAAAATAAAATAAAAATTATTAAAAAATTCAGAATTAAAAAAAGTTATTTTGTGGCAAATGTACTACCTACAAAACCTAAGTAGATTTTGAGAAAATCGATCACAAACAGACAGAAAGCTTTTAAACTTCGTTTTATAATATGTAAAGTAGTTTGTTGACAAACTTTAGTTTAGTATTATTAAACTTAGTTGTTTTTTTTAAAGTTCACTGGTGCGTAAAATTTTATATACTATAGATTGTGACTTTGCTATGCTGCGTAAATTATAATAGAATCACTCTTGAAAGCCGTTATCATTTATGAATTTTTATGAGTTAAGTATAAAAATAACGCATGCTCATTGCGTTTAGTTCATTCACTTAAGAAGCAATTATTATGAGGGCACCATGGAACTGCAAAAAAATGGATATGTTATAGATTCTATTTTTATGGGAATAAAAGTGAGTTTAGAATGAATATTATTTCGTCTTGAGTGGTTATGAGGCATTAGGCAGTGCGATATGGTAGGATGGCTGGCACTGAAGCGTGTTACTTAACTGCCCCTGCACATCATGTCTTGAAAATTTCTTCCGGAGTTTTTTTGTTGTTGGGATATAAAATTGATTTTTATTAATATTAAGTTATTCAATCTCTTCGAGCGGAACTTTGTCTTGTTTTTACTGTTGCAAAAACCTAGATTCAGAATGTATTGTGAATAGTATTAAATGGTTCAAAGTTTTTTCTTTCCTATGCCGTGATGTCTTGTCACAGTCATACCACCAGCAGGCCTACCATGAACTCTTGTTGCGACTCAATTGAAGACGTAAACGACGACCGCGAACCGCTTTCTTTTCCTATCATGAAGTGTGAATTGCATTGGGGTCGTAATGTTTGAAAAGGATAACGTTATATAAACTATAGATAACTCTGTCTCTTTTACTCACATGTTCTTAGGACGAATTCCGAACGCTCATTCGGCAACGACTTAAAGCGTCTTTAAGACGTCATGGTATGAAAAAGCAAAACAATTTCGTTTACGTCTTCAATTGAGTCGCAATAAGAGTTCATGGTAGGCCTTCAGGTCTCCACTACACGTCGCACAAGTTATAGTCTGGCCTCACAGGAGGCACCCTTAGAATGGTATTCCCGACGCTTGTAAAGATTCTCTACTCCCCGCATTAGGCAACCTCGACGATTTTTATGTGCTCGCCCGTCCCGCCATATGACTTACAACATATTGCACGCTTAGTATTGGCTGACCAAAACAGTTTTATTGTAGCAAAGTAGCGCCTACAAAAGTTATGTGTTAAAAAGAATAACTAGGAAGAGCTAGAAAACACTAGGTCTTTTAATAGTTCGTAACATGATTTCATAGATGGCATTGAAATAAAGATGACAATTTGTCGGTAATTAAGAACGCAACATTATCTGTCATAATGCTATTGTTTAGTCTGTATTTGTTTCTGCATTTTGTTACTTTGTTAGTCTGTAACGTATGTAACTTTTTTTCCATTTTGATGTCTGTTATCTCTAAGACTACGCCAAGAAATATAATCTTTTGCCGTGTCCTAAAACAGTTTGTTTCAATATATAAACCACGTAAATTATCAACACAATTTATCTAAGTAAATTAAGCCTAATTTTGAATTCGGTCAGTTTAGTACTATAATGCAATATAATCTGTCCGAAAAAGAAAATTTTGTACCAGTATCAGAGTTTACGGCGATGGCGTCGCATAAAAATGCTAGAAAGTAATAAAATCCTAGTTATTTAGAACCTTGTTACTACAAGATCCCACGGCACCTAAACATTTAAACTTTATCCACGACAAACCGCAGCCTTAAATTTGACACGGTAACTAATGTTTCATTTAGACTAAAACCGCTAACTACTTGGCCTCTAAATAAGACGTCTATCGCAAACACTTGCTTGTTAGAAATGCAGTTTCGAGTTACCGTCACCGGTAAGTTGACCTTACACTTCAGTTATCTCAGATCAAAAAGAAGGTAGATCCACGGAAATAAATAAAAATAATGATAATAAATAAATTAACTAAATATTTAAATCGTTCTTCTCAGATAACCGCCATGTTGAATGTTGACTCAACAATAATTGTTCCAATTGTTGTTTCGGTTAACGGTCTGCTTGCGAAGAGCTTCGACCAACATCTTTAGAGGCTTTCGCTTAATAGTTGCATCAAGAGTCGGATGCAGAAGGCAGTATTGCTTGAAACGGCACGTATTGTGGGGAAGTCCCTCACTCTGGAGCCCAAACCACCGGTTGTTTTTTTAATTATTTTGTTTTTTATAATTAGAAATATTTAAAAACGTAAAGAGTTAACTTTAAGAAAAATAAATGGATAATAAATTTAAAAAAAACAATTAAATATCATCATTCTCCTGTACCACTCTAAGTGGGGTCGGAATAACATGTTACAAATATGTTGTCACATGATTTAGCTACGTATTTTACGACCGACCGCCTGACGTCAACTTACTTTAGTAGCCTTTTACGACACTTCGGTAAGATAGGAGGGTAGTCTATTCTATGCCGGATACCACACGGCGTAATAATAACAATTAAATATATACATGGTCGCCCATCCCAAGGTGAGTAACTTAATACGTGTTTTATGAATGACAGAAAACTGGTAAATATATAGTAATAATATGATATTTTAAATTCATATTTAAATACATAATTACACCAAGACTCGAAAAAACAAAACAAAATCTAAAACATGTTGGCCCCCTGTACCACGATAAAAAAAATAAAAAACATTATTAATAAAAATTAATTAAGTGTACAAAGAGTCACTTATTCGTTATCTCTGCAAGTTAACCTAGGAAGTCAGACAATTTATAGTGAAGCAGTTAGGCATAAATATTAAAAATTACTAAGTTTTATCTCTCATAAATTCAAATTCAAATTCAAAATATTATTTATTCAAGTAAAGTTGTAAACTAGTGTTTTTGAATCGTCAACATCTACTGCTGGTTCGGAAAGCTGTTCCTACCGAGAAAACCCAGCAAGAAACTCGGCGGTTGCTCTTTTCAAACAATAGTTCTTATCACTAGTTACATATAGTTATTAATGTCTTGTACAGGGTTGAAGAGAAGCTAAATCCACGCCTTCTTATCGTCTAGGTAATCTTCAATAGTATAATAGGCTTTCTGAATTAGCCTATTTCTATATTATATCATCTCTAACTCTACGACGCACGGAAATATTAATTCATAACCAGTATTTAACATCGCTTCTCTCTAGTTTCCATTGATGCGTATAGAGATTTAGTATAACATTTTGCAAATATTTTAGCTCTAATAAAAGTACTTCCTACATTATATTTTATCAACCTCTGATAACAACGACTTTAAGATTTTAGTTTCATAGTGAAAATTCCCTTATGCAGCTCATATTTCATTTATCCATATAGATAGCAGGCGAGGAAGTAGTTTAGCCTTCTTAAAAGCTCTGCACTGTAAAAGCTGCAGCATTATCATTAAGTTACATAAATTACTGTTAAGTGCAGCGCAATTTGCCTATTATAATTTATAAGGCGATTTTACAGTAGCAAAATTTGTAACCGCGACGTTGTTGACCTAACTAAATTCATTAAATAGTCTCAATTATTCGATATGTTCTATTGTTCCCAAAATAACACGAGATTTAATATATCTTATATGTTAATTAGGTATATAAGCCTCAATTGTATTGTATTCCAGATTAGCCGTAAAAGAGAAACAGGCAAACTGACAGACAGACTTTCGCATTTATTATATTGTCTTGGATATGCCGACTCCACGACAATATAATCTTGTGAAATGTTCTACATAGTTTTTAAAGTAAAGTTACGAAGAAGAAAGCGTTTTAATATTTATTTTTATTTTTTCTATCACGTACAACACTCCGAAGAAAAGATGGTTAAAAATTAAGTTATTTCCATATAATTTCACTATTAATTTGGCAAATACTTAAACTAAATAGAGAACCAAGTTAAATGGACATTAAATTGTTACCAGTACAAAATTTAAAATACATTGTGAGATGCAAGCAAAACTATCATTAACTAATACGAAGTAAATTGTTATTTTTTTCATTATTTTGTTTCTTTCTTTCTTTTAAAAGTGACTGTTGAAAACTTACAGTTATTATAATAGAAGTAGGCTAAAATATTTAATATTATAAGTCCCTCTTTTTATGTGTGATTAGACAAAGATGAAGAGTTTCATCTTCCCTAATTATTAATTTGTGACTTGTTATGACTTACATACCTGCCTGTTACTTTTTTACTATAGTATAATATTTCTATATGTTCGCTACACCCCAATAGACTTTATACATTACATACAAAATTTTAAATTTGTCTATTCCTTCTATCTTTAAAAAAAACACTCGCGTTGAAGATATCTATCATTTTTATATCTCTTATGAGTAAGGAATTAAAAGAGTAAATAAATATGCAGATTATTCTGTTAACCATTTCCTGTTCCTAATAAATATAAGTTAATTAATACCGACACTTGTATTCATGCAAATATGTCTTGTTCTACGTATTTTATGTTATTCCATTTATAGAATAAGCAGTTACTTCGCGAAAATCCATAATACAAAAGAAATGACAATTTTATTTGTTATAATCTATGCCGAAAGATCTATATAATGCTAAGTAATTTTTAATTATTCGCCTCGTAACCAAAGCATCATTCCGAAATAGACTTGACACACTTGTTTTTATCCCCTTGAGATCGTGTTAGTGAATGTGTGCAGTGCAAGTGCAGTGTGATGGAAAACGGATAGTACATTATACATTACATAAATATTATTTACATTGCGTACAGTCACATTTTGCATTATATTTTTTTCATCTCGGTTTAAAGCAAAATAATTAGTTTCGTAATATTGATATTGTATTATTATTAGAATTGCTACCGTATCGAGTCCACGTTCAGCTCAAGAGTAAATTCCATTCCAACAACTTCACCATTTTAAACCCATTCTACTCAAAACGAAACACCACTTGCACTATTAAGCCACCAAAGCACTCAAACGTTATTTGACTGTATCCGCTTGGACAAATATGTAAACATTTTTTTAAAAAGGTTAATTAATTGATATAAACGTTAATTAATAATCATAAATATTAATAATATTAACATCAAAATTCATAATCATAAATTGCACGGGCTGCGACGCAGAGCCAGTTTATCGCTCGTACGTAAGGAGAAAATAAAAGATGTTTTCCGATAAAATGATATAATAGTACGGATTAACATTTTAAGAGTTTGATATTAATGAGAACTAAGTGATAAAAATGAAGTTCACAAAATTTCATGTCCCTACTGACCGTTGAGGAGCTCCCAGGTCTGGAGCCAATCCTGGCAGCAGTATCAGCTTATCATAAACATGCATTGTCATCGGGACGGGATCAATTTGTAAAATTTCAGCTCAATCGGACACCGGCAAGTGGGTCAGGTTTAACTTGTAAGATTCCACCGTCACATACACGGAAAGTTGAATAAAAGGTCTTAAAATAAGAGAGGTTTTCTGATGCAATGATTTCATAGTACCGATTAATATTCAAAGAGTTTGATATTATTTAGTACTAAATTATTGATAAAAAATGAATTTAAATTGACACTGCAACAATGCAATATGCGATTTCATAATATATAATCTATTGATTATATATTATGAAATCGCATATTGCATTGTTATTTATTATAATAATAATAAATATAAATATATAAATATATGGGACACTTACACACACGGTCGTCCGTCCCCAAAGTAAGTAACTTGATACTTGTGTTATGGGTGATAGACTGGTAGATATACTACATATATAATTTTAAATACATACTTAAATACACCCAGGCTCAAAGAACCAACAAATTATTTATAGAAAATGTTGGCCTTCTGCGGGAATCGAACCCGTGCTATATACATGCTTCACATGCGTACGAACGACTATTATAAATGCGTAAGTGCGTAAGTAAAATTTCCCGATTTTAATTAGTGTTACAAGCAATATAACAGAACTAACTACTTTGCTATAATCCGCACGTGTTAAGTGAATGCATGCAAAGCCAATGTGTATGAAGCAGGCAAAATCCACGCACCTTATACATGTAGGACCAGCCACCACATGCACCCCAAGGCGCAATTCACCAGCAACAACGCACACAAAAGCAGCACACACACTCACCACCACAATCTCGACGACCGCTTCGCCCCGAAACCGAAGCATCACCAGGAGGATAGGCTCCACGACAAAAATCGTACGGCAGTACGAAATCGTACGGGGCGAAGCGGTCGTCGAGATTGTGGTGGTGGGTGTGTGTGCTGCTTTTGTGTGCGTTGTTGCTGGTGAATTGCGCCTTGGGGTGCATGTGGTGGCTGGTCCTACATGTATAAGGTGCGTGGATTTTGCCTGCTTCATACACATTGGCTTTGCATGCATTCACTTAACCCGTGCGGATTATAGCAAAGTAGTTAGTTCTGTTATATTGCTTGTAATATGGAATTCCGCAAAGTAACGCCTGCTTCTATAAATCATATAAATTAATTAGTGTTATTAGGATACGAAGGTAATTTAATACTGTCGCATTTAATAAGTCGCGGGTATAACTATGAAATAAAATTGTATAAAAATATATGTTATAAAAATGTACGAGGTCGTGTATAAATGATTTGACATTATGGAATAACGCACTATGCAAATATTTCTAGTGTTCTATGAAGTATCTAGTAGAGTACAAAACTATGGCTATATATTTTAATTGGCGGGACTTGGGCCATGATAGATGATATCAAGAATTGCATATCACCCTAGATATGCCTACAAAACAGTAATTTAGACCTCCTAGGAGACATTTCATTACTGCTGTAGGTTGATTGCGAAATCTGATATCAGAATTGCATGCTCTTTTTAGGAGACGTCGACTGTAAGTCTGCAGTATCAAATGCTTTGCGCCTAGCAAAAGTACGTAAATCGTTTGTGGGTTTGGGTATAAGATTCTATAATAAAATTCCGAAATCAATTTTGGTCATGCCATTACAGCAGTTTAAAAACACTGTTAAAAAGAGGCTGATACAGAAAGCCTACTATACTGTTGAAGATTACTTAGATGATAAGGATGTGTGGATATAGGTGCACTTCTACCCTGTACAAGACAGTAATAAATAAATGTAACTAGTTCTAAGATTTATATTTTAAAAAGAGCAACCGCCGAGTTTCTTGCTGGCTCTTCTCGGCAGGAACAGCTTTCCGAACCAGCAGTAGAGTTGACGATTCAAAAGCACTTGTTTACAAGTTTACTTGAATAAAGAATATTTTGATTTGATTTGATTTGAAAAAAAAAATGAAAATTTTTCAAAAAAATACATTTGCTTACTAGATTAGTCTTCAGCATACTTACTTAGTTTAGTCTTATGTTAATTTGTTACTTAAAACAATTGTGAGTTACATTTAGTTCAATTATTATTGTATTGTAATAAAATATGTATAATATGTAATAAAAAAGTTTTAATTGTATATCTTAAATTATTATTTTCAATCAATTTTAGCCTTGACATAAATGAGGCTTATACAGAAAGCCTACTATTTAAAATTACATTAATGATACAATGCGTGAATTTAGCTGCTCTTCGAACTTGCACAAGATGTCAATAACGAAATATAACTAATTATAAGGTTAATATTTTTGAAAAGAACAACCGCCGAGTTTCTTGCTGGCTCTATTCGGTAGGAGCAATTTTACGAACCAGCAGTAGCATTGACAATTCAAAAGACAAGTTTACCTACTTGAATAAAGAATATTTTGAAATTGAATTTCAATTGAGTTTTATTGCATGTATGAATAACTTAATGTGGTTTATTGCAACAAAGTAAAACCTTCAGATTTAAACTTGCTGGTATGACCTAGTAAGCATGATAATATTGTATCAGAAAATCTCGTTGTTTAAAAGGAAACATACATTGAAATAACAAAAATCAATTACTACTGGTTCTTGTATGTTCGTTTGTACTATATTATCTATGTACGTGTATGAGTGCGAGGGTAAATACGTACGTGGGTGTGCGACTAATAGATGAATGTCATTTCTATTAAAATTGTGTTTAGTTATTTAAAAAAAACTATATTTTAAAAAAATAGAGGGTTTAGCTTAATAAGTCTGCAAACCACAAACCCTACCGCAAATCAATTTGAAATTCCATTTGTATGTCATGTAGAGATTATTCGAAACCATGATTACTGTATACCTAGAGTAAAAAGTGGCTAATATATTTGTGCACTCACTCATTTACTTTGGTAGTGGATGAATTATAATCAGTTATCATAAAAAAATTCAAACAAATATACTTTTATATTGTTAAATACTTAAAGCATATGATAGGTAAGTAAACAGTCTTATATGTTAAGCTTATAAAACTGCGTTGTCTATAGTAATCTACATTTCTTAATGTTATCATATAAATTCTAAACACGAGTGAACCGATTAGGTAATCCTACCCTTCGGTATGCGCATTGTAGCGAATTCGAAATCAATTTAGAACTAGAGTCCCCATGTAAAATATATGACTAGGGTTAACACGCTGCAGTAAAGATTGATATTGTTTTCTAAATTGATTTAAGCAAGAAGTTCAAAACTAGGAAGCTCTTTTTTGTAACGACCGTTCTAATTAGCTTCCTCTCTTGCCTAGTATTTTATAGAGAAAATTATTTTAAAAGTATATACAAAAATTGTGACAACCTAGTTTCAATCGAAATGAAGTCGATATACAAGCAATACAACAGACAACAAGCAATACAACAAGCAACTACTTTGCTATAATCCGCACGGGTTAAGTGAATGCATGCAAAGCCAATGTGTATGAAGCAGGCAAAATCTACGCAACTTATACATGCAGGACCAGTCACCACATGCACCCCAAGGCGCAATTCACCAGCAACAACGCACACAAAAGCAGCACACACACCCACCACCACAATCTCGACGATCGTTTCGCCCCGAAACAGAAGCATCATCAGGAGGATAGGCTCCACGACAAAAATCGTACTGGTATTACGATTTTCCTGCATGTATAAGGTGCGTAGATTTTGCCTGCTTCATACACATTGGCTTTGCATGCATTCACTTAACCCGTGCGGATTATAGCAAAGTAGTTAGTTCTGTTGCTTGTAATATGGAATTCCGCAAAGTAACGCCTGCTTCTATAAAAAAAAAAAGAAGTCGATATATTTTAAGGCAGTCATTTTCGTGTACAATATTCGTATATACAGGTGAATTCACTGTTATAAATATATAACAGTGAACAGTAGATATGCATATTATTTAGTACATTTCATCGCAATCGACGACTTTGCGGACTACTGCCCGGTGTATTGCAGTACACATATTTTTAGTTTTTTGATTAAGCGTACCTCAATATTTACCTCAATTATAATAAAGTTTTTCGTAGAAACGTAGTCGCTCCTTCATAGAATATTAATGATATTCCTGCATTTTTTCACATGGTTCAGCATTTCAAGGATATTTTAAATAATTTCTATGACATGGCTTTGCGCTTTCGACAAATTACTACAGTCACTTGTGTCTTGAATGTAAACTCTTTGTCACCCTACTTTTGCTTATTTACATTGATAGCCGAGACAACGGCCAAAAATGATGTCACCAATATATTTATTGCCATTACACTTCACAACTTAATAGTAGGTTCAATGCGCCGGATCTTTTTGTAGCTACTTACCAGTACGGTTGCCAGATCTCATTTACATAACGTTAAGATGCATCATAAAAGTATGTGTCAAAAAAAACGACACCGAGACCTTAAAAAGTTCTTAAAAATGGCTGTAACTTTAATTATCGTTCGTCTAGTTTGTTAAAAAGTCTAAATATACAACGACACATTTTGGATTCCTTGCTATAAATATCCACTAAAACACTCTGACTGTTCTTCAGTTCAAATATAGTCTTGTCGAGACAGAGGATAAGAGAGCTTCTCCGAGGAGATCTATCTCAGTTAGGCCATACTGTTAATTTGTATCTCTTATAATTGCGTTTTAACTTAATTAAGTACAAAAGTAATAATAAAATTATTTTACTATAATCCGCGATATAGTGGACTATCAGTATTTTCACACCCGATACGTGCAGGATTCGTAAAAACACATGCACAAACCTCCACCACTTCCACCACAATACACAAGCACTACACAGGTTCACTATCACAAACTCAACAATCGTTTCGCCCCGCAACCGAAGCATCATCAGGAGATAGTCTATATATATTTTAACTGTATCGCGGATTATAGCAAAATAATTTTATTATTACTTTTGTTTTATGGATCTCCGCAAAGTAACGCCTAATTCTATATTATTATTTAATGAAGTACGTTTCCTGATATTATCACTCTTAGTAAAAGATCTTTCTTTTTATATTGACATATTTTTAGCATAGAATACTTTAAGGTTCATACATTCTTTTTCAGTTAAATGTTTATAGATAAATTTGCTTCATAAGGTTTTATTTTAGACTTAAAAATTACGTAGTGTCACTTGAAATCGCAATAGCTGTTCTGATTTGATTATTTTTTATTAGATAGTTAAATAGATTAGTTCTGATTAAATATTAGAAGGTAACCAAGGTAAATGTGATCAATCACAATTTTTTAATATTATATAATTGAATTAAAGTTTTATGGTGTATGTAATACAGGGAATCCTAGTTTAAGTATTAGTTTCCTTCCATAGCATTTATTATTTTATTCGGATTTTAAACAGCAGTACATAATAGATAATCTACCAAATATCCTCTATATATATTTTTGAACATTATTCCAATTATAGGAGATCTCACCATTCTTAATTTTAGTGTTACAATTACGATTAATTACATTACTTACTATAGTATAATGTGAAGTGTTTAAATTTAATAATATAAAGTTTAATAATATTCTAAAGAGTTCTTTAAAACGTTTAAAGGTAAATATTTTAAACAATCTCAAAATTTATAGGACATTAGGGATGTCTTGCAAAAATGCGAATATTTGGTAACTCTATCCATTAGTATGTTAAGCATCGTTTGCACAAGATCTTTTGAATCACAGTCAAGATATTTTAAATTATTTGCATTTTCGCAAAAAATAAATCCTTATCTATAATGTGTCTTAAATTTTGTCTTGAAATACTGATGGCAATTTACAGAGAGCTTTGATGGAGAAAGATGGGATAGACTATTCAAATTCTTACGAACTTGTATATTTGAATACTAAATATTAATGTTGCATTTTAATTAAAATCATCTATTCTGAAAACTTAGAAAATTAAGAAGTAAATTATTACTTACAATTTAAATATATGTTATTTAGATTACCATATTAGATTTGTAAAAGTAGAATGACAATAAATTTATGATGTCAAAAGAAGAAGTTGTTTTACTAGACTTGATAATTCGTGTAGAAGATCTTTGATTCGGCAAAAGATTTATTATTGTTTCTAACTACTTACAATACTTGTAAAGCTATAAATCTATATAGCTTGACATATAAAACAAGTTAAGTTGTTAATACTATTGGCAGCATTTTACTAGTTTGCATAGTTCGTATTCTATCTTGGACTTTCTATTATAAAGCTAAACTAAAAAATAAATGTTCAATTTACAAGCTAAGCTAACATCCTAAGTTTTTTGATTGTATCCGGCTGAGTAGAATAGACCACCCTCATTTCTTACAGAGGTGTCGTAAAAGGCGACTATGGTAAGTTGACGTCAGGTAGGCGACCGGTCGTAAAACACCTAGCCAAATCATGTTACAACATGTTTAAACATGCTGTGCCGACCCCACTTAGGGATAAGGGCAGGAGAATGAATGATGAATGGAAAAAAATTCGTGTTGAGTGACCGAACAGAAACGCCGCGCGAGCGGAGCTGATGCCTTTCGCAATAATCCCTTCAACTAGCCTGTTGCTTCCAATAATTATTTATTATTATAAGGAATTTGATAACAATTACCCCCCTTAAAATAAATAAATAAATCTCAGTGACAACATTATGTAACTCCAATAAAAGATTAATAAAAAGCGTAAATACGTTTTTTTTCCGAACTTACTGTATGCTGTCAGCCCTAACGGCTTTTACAGCGTCACCGGGCGGGACGTGCGAACGCAGAAGCATCGTCGAGGTTGCGAAATGCAGAGAGTAGAGCGCAGAAGCTCTACTAGCGTCGGGGAACATCGTCCTAAGGGTGCCTCCTGTGAAGCCGGACCAAGGCTTAGGGCGACGCGTAGTGGAGGGCTGATGTATGACTTTAATTAGTCATTGCGACGTCGGAAGGGTAGTCGTAAATACTCACGTACACAACATGAGTAACGGATTTGCCCTACTATTATAGAACTAATGTATAATTTATAGTTTCTAGAATTGTAAGAGTAAAGTGAAGTGAGCACTTAATGCTTCGTTTAAACTTCTTTAAGCCAATTCATATACGGAGGGAAATAATTCTCTATAAACGAAAATAAAAACATTGCTAGATTAAATAGAATAGTTATTTACAGGTAGGTACTACATGGATAAGCTGTGATAGCCCAGCGGTGAGACCGTGCGACTCTTTCGAGGGGAACACGAGTTCAAACCCGGGCAGGCACCAATGAGTTTTTCTATTAAAACTCATGTGTCTAATTGATAATTGCAATTTATCACACGCTTTTCGGTGAAGGAAAACATCGTGAGAAAACCTGCATATCTCTAGAGAATTCTGGAGATATGTGTAACCTACCAATCCGCATTGGAGCAGCGTGGTAGGTCTTAGCTCCAACCCTTCTCTCCAGAAACGGAGAGAAGAGGCCTATTCCCAGCAGTGGGATTGTAACAGGCTGGTACTTTACTTACTTACTTACTACATGGATAAGGAGAGGCTATAAAATCACAAAATAGCACATAACTTAAAAAATGTTCCGTGTATCATTAATAAATATCACTAGGAAATTGTGCCTGACAGGCGTTTGTCGTTTAAATTGACATGACGTCTTTCTTGGTATTTCGTATGTGCTTATAACTAGGATTAGAATTTTATTGTAACCAGCATCAAAATGACAGGTATTAAGCTTTTTTATAATTAAAATCAACAGTGTATTGTGTTGTTTTTTTATTTTTAATAGCTGTGATCGTAATATTGATAGATCTTGGGGTTATAAATTGTCAGTCAAGACATCGCTCCGAAAAATGTAATGTACATTGCCCTACCACCCTAACTGTAATTAATTCTGTAATTTTATTTTTCCAGACTCTTAGCATAGCTGAAATTCACAGTCCTCTGAGAGACTAAGTTCCTTATAAAGTATACGGTGTTTTACGCCATCAAGTTTAGGATCCTAAATTCAACAGTGACAAAACGCTTTGATCTTTATGATTTACGAATAGTTAATGGAATCCTAGTTTTAGTTTTATCTTTTCTTTTATTAAGATGTTTCTCATTTAGAAAAGAAATAGTGATAGTGATATTAGCGACTTCGTTCACATAAATTTAAATTTATTCAAGCTCAATAATGCATTCCCCAAATATTTGTTATTTCACTGTTCCCGAAGGTAAAACAACATCAGTCTTGCTATTCCTGTTGAATTAACAGGATTTTTTATATTCTATATGTTGCGTTGTATAAGCTTTCATTGTACTATTAATCCAGCGTATTTGCCGTGGAGGTGCAACGGAGAAACAAACTGAATTTTTTATTTGTATACATAACAAAGTCCCTAAAAGCTGTCTGTATATGATAGATTCTCTTCAAATGTACGGAACGGATTTTTGTACAGTTTTTATTAAACAAATCTTGACGAAGATTAAGGTTAATAGTATATTCTCCGGAATGGCTTAACTTATTTCGATGGGACCTTCACGGGAAAGTATAGGAGATTGAGAAGCTTACAGGCTACTTTTTATCCTAGAGTTACTGTGGAGTCAGGATTTATAGGGAAAAACTTTTTTGACGCTAATTTCCATATGGGCGAAACCATGGGCTCAGCTAATCTATCTATACTTATTACAAAACAAAATCCCTAAAAGTTATCTGTATGTATGATTTTCTCAAAATCTATTGAGCGGATTTTGTACAGTTTTTACTAAAAGGTAGTGCACTTCTTCTGGAAGTTTCGGTTTATTAGTACATTTCGATTTTATGTAAATTGTGTTGAAGAGGTCGCACGTTGTAAAAAAAAACTCGCCTGGTGGAAGCTTTAACTGAAAGCACCGCGTAAACCAACAGAGATACACTAAAGAAATGTACTAGAGAATTGTAGATCTACCAGAATACTATTAAAAAGTCTACGATAGCATGTCTCTATCTTTTATGGTTAACTCACTAACGACTTTTATGTTCAAAATTTCAATACGGGAAAATTTTCGTGACACTGATTTCCATAAGGGCGTAACCACGGAATCAGCTAGTATATAAAAACATGGATTATTAGAAAAGACAGTTTTTATTTCAACTCGCCTTTTCTATGAGTATGAAGAAGATTGCTTTCAAGTTAAACAGCACAAATAGTTTGAAATTCAAAAGTAAAAGTGTTTTTAATTAAAATTTATTCGTTTGTGAATGTGAAAAGTCATTGCGAAACGCGTAGATATTAGAGATGACGTGAATTTAGACACGGACTTAGTAGTCCACACTCGTCACAACTAAAGTATGTTTACATACATACATACATTCTCCTGCCCTTATCCCACTCTAAGTGGGGTCGCCACAACATATTACAAACATGTTGTCACATGATTTGGCTACGTATTTTACGACCGGCCGCCTGCCTGACGTCAACTTACCTTAGTCGCCTCTTACGACAACTCGGTAAGAAATGAGGGTGGTCTATTCTATGCAGCAGGATACCACACGGCACTTACCTTAGTCGCCTCTTTCGACACCTCGGTAAGAAAGGAGGGTGGTCTATTCTATTCTGCCGGATACCACACGGCGTTAAAGTATGTTTGGCCATGGTAACGGCAGGGCAGGGGGTGCGAAGAATCCCCGGGTGACGGCAGGCCGCCCAACCCAACTGACCCTGGCTACGTATAACGGACGCACGATACGCTATGACGACAGGCTCGCACAGCTAGAGGAAGAACTGACGCGAATAAAATGGCACATTCTAGGATTATGTGAAGTCCGAAGACAGGGGGAGGACACCATAACCTTGGAATCGGGCCATCTTTTATACTATCGCGAAGGTCATCGGCTGTCGCAAGGTGGGGTCGGGTTTTTGGTCCATAGAAGCCTTTGTAACAACGTTTTAGAAATCGCCAGTGTATCTCCGCGGGTTGCGTATCTTGTGCTGAAAATATCAGCACGATATACCCTCAAGGTGGTATTAGCATACGCACCCACGGAGTCATACTCGGATTCGGAAGTGGAAACTCTATATGAGGATATAACGAGAGCCTTACGTCATACCTCTAGAACCCACTTCAACGTTGTTATGGGGGACTTCAACGCTAAAGTGGGAGTACGAAATTGTAGTGAATTGGTTGTAGGACCTTACGGTTTGGGTCGAAGAAACGAGAGGGGGCAAATGCTTATCGACTTTCTGGAGAAAGAGGGGTTGTTTTTGATGAATTCTTTTTTCAAAAAACAGCCCCAAAGGAGGTGGACATGGCGAAGCCCCGACGGGCGGACGAAAAATGAGATTGATTTTAGTATTACGGACAAGAAGCGAATATTCAGGGATGTCTCAGTACTCAGTAGATTTGCAACCGGCAGCGACCATAGGTTGGTACGAGGTAGTCTGAGCATTAATCTACAGCTGGAACGTGTCCGTTTAATGAAATCAACAGTCCGCCCGAATGTTCTCCAAACCGTAATTGGATCTGAAACATTCCAAACTCATCTTCAAAACCAATTCACTACTCTGGAAACCACTGAAGACGTAGATCAAAAACTCGATCGGGTTGTAGAAGTCCTTCGAAATGAAGGCACAAAATTTTGCGATAAGAAACGTAAGGGCAGGAAGTCGAAGCTTGCGAGAGATACTCTCCTATTAATGGAAGAGCGACGCAACCCTATGCTAACTTCGTCAGAAGTAGAGGCTTTAAACAAAAGAATTACCAAGCTGGTACGACGCGACCTCCGATCAGCTAATACGCTCTTGATTCAAAAATCGATTGAGCAAAATCGAGGTCCTAAAGTGTTTATCAAGCCTCTTGGAAAAAGTCACCTGACGAAGTTAACTGCATTAAAGGGAAAAGTTGTTACTTCGAAACCAGAAATCCTCTCGGAAGTGGAAAGTTACTATGCCCAATTATACGCGTCGCATGCTCCTCATATACCACTGCCTAATGAGGACAATAGAGCTACTCTGACCCGCCACTATACGGAAGAACTGCCTGACGTTAGTGTGGACGAAATCGTTTTAGCTCTTGGACAGCTTAAAAATGGAAAAGCCGCGGGTGAGGATGGTATTACAACAGAGCTATTAAAAGCTGGTGGGACACCACTGGTAACAGAGCTCCAGGAGCTGTTTAATACCGTTCTCTTTGCTGGGAGAACTCCAAAGGCATGGCACACGAGTATAGTCATACTGTTCTACAAAAAAGGGGACAAAACCCTTTTAAAGAACTATAGACCAATATCTCTACTGAGCCATGTCTATAAGCTGTTTTCAAGGGTTATCACGAACCGTCTCGCGCGAAGACTCGACGAGTTCCAGCCCCCCGAACAGGCCGGGTTTCGAAGCGGGTACAGCACTATAGATCATATCCACACCGTACGGCAAATTGTACAAAAAACCAAAGAGTACAATCGACCACTATGCCTAGCGTTTGTGGATTATGAAAAAGCGTTTGACTCGGTCGAGACCTGGGCTGTCCTGGAGTCCTTACAAAGATGTCAAGTCGATTGGCGATATATTGAGGTGCTGAGATGTGTGTACGAGAACGCAACAATGGCAGTCCGAGTCCAGAACCAGCAGACGAAGCATATCCATCTCCAGCGAGGCGTTAGACAAGGGGACGTCATTTCCCCGAAATTGTTTTCAAACGCACTAGAGGATATGTTTAAGACACTGAATTGGACTGGACATGGCATAAATATCAATGGCGAGTACATCTCTCACCTCAGATTCGCGGATGATATCGTCTTAATGGCTGAATCCCTGGAGGACTTGCAATGGATGCTGGATGGGCTGGCTGATTCTTCTCAACGGATCGGTCTCCGGATGAACTTAAGTAAAACCAAAATCATGTGCAACGAGCACGTTGCTCCGGGTCCGATATCCGTAGATGGTGTCACTCTTGAAATTGTTGACAGGTACATTTACCTAGGGCAGATGCTCGAACTAGGTAAAAACAATTTCGAGTGTGAGATCATGAGAAGAATTCAGCTAGGCTGGGCAGCATTTGGCAAGTTACGTAGAGTCTTCTCGTCACCCATCCCACAGAGTCTAAAGACAAAAGTATTCAACCAGTGTGTCCTACCTGTCATGACTTACGGTGCCGAAACGTGGACACTAACAGTTAAGGCCGTCCATAAGCTTAAAGTCGCTCAGCGGGCTATGGAAAGAGCTATGCTCGGGGTTTCTCTGAGGGATCATATTCGTAACAAAGTAATCCGTCAGAGAACTAGGGTCACCGACATAGCTCAGCGCATAAGCAAGCTGAAATGGCAATGGGCTGGCCATATCTGTCGAAGAACCGATGACCGTTGGGGTAGACGTGTTCTGGAGTGGAGACCGCGAATCGGAAAACGTAGTGTAGGACACCCTGAGACTCGATGGAGTGACGACATACGTAGGACAGCGGGCGGTGGATGGAAGCAGAAAGCCCAGGATCGGGCTAAGTGGCGTGGAATTGGAGAGGCCTATGTCCAGCAGTGGACTAAAGTGGGCTGATGATGATGTTAAAGTATGTTTACAATAGAACAGATATCATCTTACTTGAAGTCGAGGGTGGCATAGATGAGGTCTAAATTTTCTGTCTCCCGAACGCTACGTCTCGACGGTACAATGAAAAGTCACATTAATGACTGGCCCGTTGGCGCAGGTAGTGACCCTGTCATCAGCCTCACGGGTCGTGGGTTCGATTTCCACCTAGGGAACTACATTTTCATGTTCTTAAAAACAATTTGATTATTCTTCCAGTCTGGGTGTATTTATATATATAAAATTATATATGCATCTGTCAGTTATCTGTCATCCATATCACAAGTATTTAGTTGCTTTGTGACGGACGACCGTGTCTGTAACATTGTCATATATATTTTGGTATAACCATAAACCACTAGACACACTTTTATAGCCCTAAACAAGTTATAATATCGTTAGTTAAGTAACGGCCTGTTACTATCCCACTTCCGGGCATAGACTTTCTCTCTTTATTTTTTTAAGAGAAGTATTGGAGCTAAGAGCAACCCTTGTGCTCCAATTCGGATTAGTAAGTTATCCTCCGAATTCTCTAGAGACATGCGATTTCCTCACAATATTTTCCTTCACCGAAAAACGTGTGACTTATTGCGAATATCAATTAAACACATAAGTTTTAAGAGAAAAACTCATAGGGGATTGCCCGGGGTTTGAACCCGCGACCCCTTTTTTTTATTGCATTTTATATACTAAAGCCTTATTAGCTATTGCTATGTTGGCTAAATATTATGTTGGCTAAATATTATGTTGGCTAAATAGCTTTTGAAAGAGTATCACGGTTTCACTAATATTTGCAGGGTTGACAGAGGCTATTCCAGAACTAAGGTACACAAAGCCCACAAAGTCACGGGCTGAATGTAGTATGTCATATTTTAGGCTGGCTTGCCTACTCTTAAGTATTATATAATAACTCTATCCATAGTACACGTGAACAAATTCGAACGAATTGCAAAAGTACAACAGTAGGCCTACCATGAACTTTTATAAATGATTCAATTCAAAGTCAGTGCCTAAACGCAACCGCTTTCTTTTCGTACCATGAAGTGTGGACTGCATTGGGGTCGTAATGTTTGAAAAGGATAACGTTATATGAACTATAGATAACTCTGTCTCTTTTACTCAAATGTTTTTAGGACGCATTCCGAACGCACTCGGCAACGACTTAAAGTGTGCGTCTTTAAAACGTCATGGTATGAAAAAGCAAAACAATTTAGTTTACGTCATCAATTGAGTCGCAATAAGAGTTTCATGGTAGGCCTGCTGGTTATAAGTATAATTGAAAAAATACTTAATTTTGAGAAACAACTAAATAATTACTTAATTAGAAACAGATAGAACTATGTAACAAAACACCAATAAATAATATTTCCGTTGAGTACAAATTATGCATACACGGTAACGTCTGAAATTATGACTTTCCATGGTGTTGCTAGCGTGGTACGTGATCGCACATTAGTGTTGCCAGTTAAATACACGTTTTAGACAAATATTTTAGTTACAGTTGTCTTGCCACAAATTTATTTGTCTAAAGCAACTAGATGTTACGTGTCCGCAATGTATGTAGAATTCATAATGTCCATTTATTTTCGAAAGTAGTGGAAGCAAGTCAGTGTTAATATTTAATATATTCCCGCTAGTTGGCTTGTTCTTGAGATAAAGAGTTTGTGTTTAACTGAATTATTACTTAATCCTGAACAGTTCGTTTATATGCTTTTTGGTATGTTATAATAAAGGCTGTGAGCCTAGCGGTGAGACCTTGCACCTCAGTAGAGAGTTACGGATTCAAATCCAATGAACAAAACCCGGGCCGATGATTGTTAATGATTGAGTGAACAAATGAGATTTTCTGTTAAGATTTATGTCTAATTATTAATTGCAATTTATCACACGCTTTTCGGCGAAGTATAACATCATGAGGAAAAACTGCTTAGCTTAAGATAATTCTGGGGATTTGTGTAAGCGTTGTCTCCAAAAATGGAGAGACGAGGCTTATGGCCAGCAGTTACATAGTAACAGGTCGTTACTTTATATAATAAAATATATTTTTATTACCACCTAATTTTGGCTTAGGTATACGCATAACTTTTGACAAACTCGGCTAGTCCTTACTGACTATAACTCAATAACTTACTAAAGATTAAATATAAGAAGTGAAGATTAGCGGATTTTATGATATATTAGGGTTTCTTTGTAATATTTCACTTCAGTGTTAAGTAACGATGATTTGTTATTATTAAATTAAATACATACATGTTTGAACGAAAATGGAGTTTAAAAGTTAGAATGCTTGTTAATTTTAAGGAATTTCCATAACATGCTTTGAAAATCAACATAAATTTTTGATGCATAAATGTTGACTGCTTATCTTCCGAAATATATTTAAGCGATTTATATGAGAATTAGGTATTACGCATAACCATGATTTCTAAATAAAAAGAAAGTATAATTATTTAAAATCCATTAGGTAATCTTATAATTCATTCATTAATTATTAAATAGATGATTATTCAAAAAAATATAAAAACAAGAAACCGTTTCGCGTCCATGCCTTCGTCATTTATGAGCAGTTTTTTTAATTTGCTTTAAAACTTTAGCTTATAATATAATAAACCTATAAAGTTATAAATAAAAAAATTTAGTACATTACGATAGATAATTAGTAGTTAAAAATGATTATTTACTCGGAAAATAAGTCAAATTCTTTCATAATAACTACGGAATGGAATTCGTGTTACCATCGATAATTAAATTCTTTAATGCCAATAGAGCTATTAAAAAAGATACTATTTACAGTATTATTGTAACGATTACGCGGGACAACATTTTTCATTATGCTATTTTTATGGTTACAGTAAAATGGCATTTAATCTTCTTTTCCACTATCACGGAATCAATCAAAAATTCCATTAATTACATCATCCATTACAAAAAGAACCCTTCAAATTCATTAAACTGGTTATATTAAACAAATCAAAGCTATTCAAATTCGAAATATTCTTAATTCGAGCAAACTTGTAAACAAGTGCTTTTGAATCGTCAACTGACTACTGCGGAAAGCTTTTCGTACCGAAGACCCAGCAAGGCGGTTACTCTTTTCAAAATATAATTCTTTTAACTTTGTAGTTACGTTTAGTCATTACTATCTTGTACTGGGTCGAAGAGTAGCTATAGAAACCCCGAGCATAGCTCTTTCCATAGCCCGCTGAACTACTTTAGACTTGTGGACCGCCTTAACTGTTAGTGTCAACTTTTCAACGTAAGTCATGACAAGTAGGAGACACTGGTTGAATACTTTTGTCTTTAGACTCTATGGGATATGATATGCATATATAAGGAATAGCGCCAGAGTTGACGAATGATAAAAAACAATGGAAGGTGAAAACATAAGACATATTATAGAATCAATTCAACAATCGTGACGGATATAGTCACAAGTAACGATGCATATGCAAAAGATACCACTCGGAATGAACACGAAATTCATTAAAAAAATTAGGTTTTTCGAAAAATTACTGTTATGAGTTACGCAAACAGTTATACAATGCTTTGAATGAGGCTAAAGAACCACAAAAAATCTACGTTACTTTTATAACAGTTCAGCTAAGATACATTACACGGGAATGTGTTAAGGTTCGTTTGATATTTGGGTAAATTAAATGTTTTATGTTTTTCGATACTATAAACAGCCGTGTGGTATCCGGCAGATTAGAGTAGACCACCCTCATTTCTTACCGATTTGTCGTAAAAGGCAACTGAGGTAAGTTGACGTCAGGCAGGCGGCCGGTCGTAAAATACGTAGCCAAATCATATGACAACATGTTTGTAACATGTTGTGACGACCCCACTTAGAGTGGGATAAAGGCAGGAGAATGATGATACTACAAACACAGCTAGCTATCTACGGTTCAATATTTCAGGCAGTCTGCGGCACCGTTATTTATTTTTACTAAATATTACCATGATATAAGAACTATAATATTCTTTATTTTATTATATTTATTCATGTTATTAATTACCAGTTGCACCCACCGTGTGGTATTCAGTAGAGAAGAATAGACCACCCTCATTTCTTGTCGTAAAAGGCGACTAAGGAAAATTGACATCAGGCAGGCGGCCGGTCGTAAAATAAGTCAAAACATGTAACAACATGTTTTAAACATGTCGTGCCGACCCCACTTCGAGTGGAATAAGGGCATGAGAATGATGGTTCCCTTCAGCTTAATGATTACCGAAATTAAGATACAATACAAAATTATACAAAAATAGCTCATTAAAAGGTATTAGATATTTATTATTACATAATCATTTTTGATAATAGAGACAAATGTTGACCAGTTATGTTACTGGTCATGACGATCAAAATATATACTTAATTTTTGAATCAAAATTATTATATTCAATAAAAATGAAAGAGTAAAAGGAAAAATTAAATGATAATGAAGAGATTTACAGCAATAACAGTAAAATATATACGACAACTAACTGATCTACATGTGGACAGCTTTAGTGAATCGCGTGCTGTATCCCCCCCGTTATGCTTACTGTTACCGTTACCGAATTGACCATGTCCCGTTTACACGATGTCTTGCCGTTTTACTTTGGCAGTAAAAAATTTACCGGAAGATTCTTCGAATTATGCCATATTGGATTTATGTATATATTATCAAAATTAATAAGAATGTTGGATAAGGAAAGTAACAGTCTGTTACTATCTCGCTGCTAGATATAGGTGTCCTCTATACGTTTTTGAGAAGAACTGTTGTAGCTAAGACCACGCTGCTGGCTTGCGGATTGGTATCCCCGGAATTTCTTAGAGATATGCCAGTTTTACCAAAAAGCGTGTAATAAATTGCAATTATCTATTAGACACATAAGTTTTTACAGAAAAATCATTTCTGCCGAGCCACTAATAGAGTAGAATGGTTTTTACCTTGTAACCTTGAAAGTGTTGCACAATCTCAGTTTATTATGTAAAATATGCCTCTTTTAAAAGAACTAATAAACAGTAATGGTAATAATAACAATGATAAAATAATGATAATATTATGTTGTTCAGCCGTGTAGTATCAGGCAGAATAGAATAGACCGCCCTCCTTTTTACCGGGGTGTCGTAAGAGGTGACTAAGGTAAATGCCGTGTGGTATCCGGCTGCGTAGAATAGACCATCCTCATTTCTTACCGAGGTGTCGTTAAAGGCGACTATGGTAAGTTGACGTCAGGCAGGCGGCCGGTCGTAAAATACGTAACCAAATCATGTGCAACATGTTTGTAACATGTTGTGCACACCCCACTTAGAGTGGGATAAGGGCAGGAGGATGATGATGATAATATGATTGTTATTATTCGCGATAAATACTCAAAGTTAATTTATTTTCATCCTCCATTGTCGTCTGTCATTCGCCGACTCCGATTCTCTAAGTCTTTTGTATGTATGTATATCATGTTTCAAACAATCCATGCTTCTTTTTTCCGACTTCAATGTAGTCCATATTATAGATTATCCATCCAATTTTATATTGAAAACTATTTTAGCCGCATGATTTCCCCATTTCCTCATTACATCTCCATGCAATAACTAATAATAATAATCCTTTACTAGCACATAATAAATAATTATAAGAAACTAGTATTGTCATTACTTTTATATTATTGAAACCTTATGGTATATCAATTAGTCACATATTTTGACTGGCCCGGTGGCGCAGTTGGCAGTGACCCTGTCTTCGGCTCCGTGGGTCGCGGGTTCGATTCCCGCCGAGAACAAACATTTTCTATTTAGGATTTGTTGGTTCTTCGAGTCTGGGTGTATATATGTATTCAAGTATGTATTTAAAACTATATATGTAGTATATCTACCAGTTGTCCGTCACCCATAACACAAGTATTAAGTAACTTACTTTGGGGACGGACGACCGTGTGTGTAAGTGTCCCATATATTTATTTATTTATTTATTAATTTTTTTTTATTTATTTATATAACGGACTAGTAAGCAAACGCAATGAAATTCGCATTAATCAATACGTTTAAAATTAAATACGATTTTTTTTTCAATATTTTTTTACTGACTAGACGATTTCCGGCGGTCGAACCTGTATTGTGAAAACGGGCTCTGAGACATTACCAAAAATAACGGCGCGTGCGCATCATGGACGTTTCAATTTTTATGATAATTAAAATAGTTCCGCCGACGTCTGAACGTACTCGCATTTAATTTCTTGATTCACTGATTCCTTTGTTGTAAATATAATGAGTTAGTTATAATTCACTTTTTTACTGGTATGATTAACTCCAGTTACGTATAATTTGTAACTTTAGTGGCCGTATGATGATCTTTATTTTGCGCGCGGTATAGTTCCTTGATACTTTATATCTATAGTATATATGATAATATTTCAATCATCAGATTGAAATATTAGTATCACTTAATAATTGGAAACACTTAAAGTCTGAAAGATAGGAACTGGAATTTAATTTCTGGATACAATAATTACTGTTGTCAATATAATGAGTGCATTATAATTCTTTTTATAACTGCTATTATTAACGTCAGATACGTACAGTTTATAACTTTTGACCCCCGAATGCCCCCTAAACTAAAGGGAAAAATTTACACATCGGTCATAAGACCTGTCGTAATGTATGGATCAGAATGTTGGGCAATGAAAAAGATGGATGAAAGAAAAGTACATACAAATGAGATGAGGATGTTTAGGTGGATGTGTGGTGTGACAAGACTAGATAAAATAAGAAATGAGTATATAAGGGGAAGTCTGAAAGTTGCGCCCATTGTAGAAAAGATCAGAGGTGCAAGATTGGGATGGTATGGACATGTAATGAGGAGGGATGAAAATCATGTGATCAAACGAGTGTTGAGTATGAATGTGGATAGATATGTGACTAGAGGAAGGCCAAAAAAGAGATGGTTGGACTGTGTGAAGTATGACATGCATATAAAAGGAGTAGCGCCAGAGTTGACGAATGATAGAAGAGAATGGAAGAGAAAAACATGTTGTACCGACCCCACTTAGAGTGGGATAAGGGTAGGAGAAAGAAGAAGACGTACAGTTTATAACTTTTAGTGACTGTATGATTTGTTTCTCGTTTTAAGTGTTTGGCAATTAGTGGGCTACCCAGACTACAGAGAATATTGATCTATTTTAAAGTCTTTATTGAAATGTGATAGATGGATAAGTAGATTGGAAGTTTTAGTGTACACAAAAATTTTACAGACTATATTTAAGATGTGATGATGTGATTTGATGAATTTGTCAGCATCAAAGTTTAACAGTGCTTATATACAACGATTTATAAAAGGGAATCCTAAAGTTCTGTGAGATAATCAATAAAGAATCCATATTTTAAATATTAAATAATTTCGCAGTGTTTCAGTTTGGAAATACAAAGTAGAGATTTTTTTGTCAAAACTTTGAAATGCTTACAACGTGCTTATTTTAACTTTTATATTTAAACTTGTGATACCCGCGACTTTTTACGCCCCAACTTAAGAGTTAATTTACCCTCAAACGTTTTTCCTTTGTTCCCGAAAGAAAAACGAAATTTTTGTCTATTTCATATGTTATACCAGTGTACATCATCAATCAATTGTGTCGAAGTTCATCAATGTTGTTCTAGCGGATTAGATGTGAGAGCATAATAGACAGACAGAGAGAGAAAATTATAAATAGTTGAAATGATTTACAGAAACAGTTACTTTGCTGTAATCCGCGTAGGTTAAGCGAAAGAATGCAATGCTAAGTGTATGAAGCATTGATACCATTATGATTTTATTATGGAGCCTATTCTCCTGAAGATGCTTCGGTTTCGCGGCGAAACGATCGTAGAGATTTTGGTGGTGGTTGTGTGTATTGCCTGTGTGCATTGTTGCTGGTGGAGGCGTCTTGGGATACGTTTGGTGACTTGATGTGCATGTTGTAGGGAACGGAATTTTGCCTGCTTCATACAGTTAGCATTACATTCATTCGCTCATAACACGCGGATTATAGCAAAAAAGTTCTGTTATAGTTTTTATAAATAGTTTAGTTCGGTAGCTTCTCGCGAATTCGTCTACATGGGTTATAGTACCAAGATAAAACCTAATTCTTATTCAGCATTTCATAATGCTGGAGGGAGAATTAGGGATTATTAGAATAGGGAGAGATAGGGAGAATTAGAATTAGAGGGTTCTGTTATACTGCCTGTAGTAATTATTTAAATACAAATATATTTTCAATATTAATCCCTCTTTCATGTCCGAAAAGAGCATCCTATCAATGTAATAAAATGCTAGAGGGTTAGTTAGGCTTTATCTTGGTAGTATAGCCCAAGTAAACGAAGTCGCGAGAAGCTACCGAACTAAACTATTTATAGAAACTATAACAGAACTACTTTGCTATAATCCGCATGTGTTAAGCGAATGTATTTAATGCTAATTGTATGAAGCAGGCAAAATTCACGTACCCTACAACATGCAGGACAAGTCACCACACGTATCCAAAGACGCCTCCACCAGCAACAATGCACACAAGCAATACACACAACCACCACCAAAATCTCTACGATCGTTTCGGCTCGAAACCGAAGCATATTCAGGAGAATATGATCCATGACAAAATCGTAATGCTATCAATGCCTCATACACTTAGCATTGCATTCTTTCGCTTAACCCGTGCGGATTATAGCAAAGTAGTTCTGTTATAGTGCCTTGAATATGGAATTCCGCAAAGTAACGCCTGCTTCTATAAATCATTTAAATAATTACTACACTACTACACACTAGGGGAAACACTAGGGGGATTAGTTTATTTATCAGTTACTTTATCTTATCGGTAGGTATAACGCATTGTGGTGGGGATTGGTACCGTTGAGTTGACCACATTGGTCGCTCGAGAACCGCCTGCTGGAGGCGTCGCCATTTGTATCAATAGCAAGGTTTCCGTTTAGTATGAATTAGGCAAAACGCTCGTTACAGTTGCGCTTAATTTCGCTCCCAATATTCCCAAGGATTTAACAGCAGCTTCTACACTATATTTTTCGTGTGTAGAATTATTGGTGATGATACTATGGTCGCATGTTCTATGCAGTAACGCTATAGAAGATTTTTGGGATTAAACGTATTGATCATACGACCATACATTACACCAAGGTCTACTTATTAGTTATACTTTACTAAAATTTACATAACAGTGTACATGTAGCTTCTGCTATCTTATCTTTCCAATCATTTATAAATACGTCTGCACATATTTTCGTCTGGAACACTATATTAAATTATGTTAAAACTAAAAATATCCAGTATCTAGATTTAAGGTGTTAAAATTTAGCGAAGTTAATAAATTATATTAATCTAATTTATAGCCGCCGTGTGGTATCCGGCTGAATAGAATAGACCACCCTCATTTCTTACCGAGGTGTTGTAAAAGGCGACTAAGGTAAGTTGACGTCAGGCAGGCGGCCGGTCGTAAAATACGTAGCCACATGTTCGTAACATGCTGTGCCGACCCCACGTAGAGTGGGGTAAGGGCAGGAGAATGATGAATAAAGAATTAAATAATAATAATAATAAAATCACATATTTACGTTAAGACAAAATGATCCTCATTAAATTGAAAAGCTGACGCTAATAGTAGTATTTCTCGAATAGAATGCATCGTAAGAATATAAAACAAGTCAGTGAATGCGAAAGAATAGGCGATTCAAAATATACGACCAATAAGTTTTGTGTCATGTAAACACATTTCTCCTTTGTTTTGAACTTTACTGCCAGTTAATATTGTTTTGGTTTCTTTGGGTAGGACGCGCGTTGTTCCATTGTAGAGGGCAAGCTTTTTTAACACTCCTTTAACTCAGTGGTGTTTATTCAATATGCAAGAAAAAGATCGTGAGCTCAATTTTTAGTTAGTAACAGCCTGTTACTATGCCCACTGCTGGGTTAAGGCCTCCTCTCTCCGTTTACAAATATTCCTAGAATTCTCTAGAGATATGCAGGTTTCCTCACGATGTTTTCCTTCACTGAAAAGCGTGTTATAAATTGTGGGATTAATGATGATTAATGGGGGACATAAAAATGGGAATGTTTTTCTCAAAATCTACTGATTGTATTTTTATACGGTTTTCACTAAAAGTGCATTTTTTTCATATTTCCAGAAGGTTTAAATTAACAGAAGCTGTGATAGCCCAGCGGTGAAGCCGTGCGACTCTTACGAGGTGAACACGAGTTCAAACCCGGGCAGGCACCAATGAGATTTCCTATTAAAAAGCATGTGTCTAATTGATAATTGCAATTTATCACACGCTTTTCGGTGAAGGAAAACATCGTGAGGAAACCTGCATTACCTAGATAATTCTGGAGACATGTGTAACCTACCAATCCGCATTGGAGCATCGTGGTAGGTCTTAGCTCCAACCCTTCTCTCCAGAAACGGAGAGAGGAGGCCTATTCCCAGAAGTGACAGGCCGCTACTTACTACTTGCTTACTACTAAATTAACAGTACATTACGTTGTAATGTAAATTGTGTTGAAGAGGTAGCGTAGTTTTAAAAAGCTCGCCTGCTGGAAACTGTAGTCACATGCGCCACGTAGACCAACAAAGGTACAATAAAGTAATGTACTAGAAAATTGTAGATCTACAAATAAATCCGCGATAGCATGTCTCTTATGGTTAACTCACAATAACTATTTTTATATATTACATTTAGTTACAAGGCGACTAAGGTAAGTTGACGTCAGGCAGGCGGCTGGTCGTAAAATACGTAGCCAAATCATGTGACAACATGTTTGTAACATGTTGTGCCGACCCCGCTTAGAGTGGGATAAGGACACGAGAATGATGATACATTTAGTTACATTGCATTTAGTTGTCCGCCTGCACAGTAAATAAATACTTGTGTTATGGGTGACAAAAAAGTGGTAAAAATAATATATTTATAATTTTTTACAAAAACCGGCTATACTCACTTCTTATTCTATCGAGTTAGCCTAGTAGCCGACTAGTTTCGAGTCCATTTATTCATGAGTTCTTTACACTACGCGAAACGCCGTGTAAAGAGAGGTTTCTATAGATAAAATAAGAATACTAATCACGATAGTTTCAATATATAATTTTACATAAATACTTAAAAAGATATAAGTATATACACAGCCTTGAAGAGCATTACAGCAATAAACAGTTATGAGAAAATATTAGCCGTCGGCGGGAATCGAACTTGCGATTCCCAGAGTTGGCAGGCAGGGTCACTGCCACCTCCGTAAACGGGCTAGTCAAGTAACTACGCGCGTTCGATTGCTTCCGAAGACATTGTTCCGGTCGTTCCCAGCGGGTGAGAGCTCTTTATAACAAGTGTAGATAATTGTTGCCTCCAACAATATACCGTGTAATTGTATTGTACTCGACACTACTCGAACAGTTTCTGAATTGATTATTGCCAATACAAGTGCTATGAACCGTTGTATGTACATAAGGAACTCTTAAACAGTTAATCGCCTTGATGTATATACGCCTTTATTTCAGATACGATCGTGTATGGAGTACTGCTGTAGGATTGCAGTGCCAAATAGTAGGATGCTCTGGGAGTACTCGGTAGATCGACGTGCCAGAAGGTTCATTGGCGATGAACCCTGACAAATACCAAATTTCACAGTTTGCAACGCGCAGGGTTGCCTGTCTATCGGTTTTCTACAATTTTTATTTCTGAGAGTATGCTCAGGTACTTCATGACCTTGTTGCCCTATTGCCTTTCTATCATAACACAACTAGAGAAGTTCCACCCTTACATTATTGACATCCCACGAAGGCGCATGAAGTGCTTTGAGTCAGGCACGATTCCACTCAAGCGCTCGCCTATTAAGCAATAAAATAAATGTGCTTTTTAGCGGGGGACAGTATTGAAGTTATGCCGGACTCCTACCGACTGAAACCTCACGGCGCTCCACCTTACTGCTTGTTGGCGAGGCTACAGGTATTCTAAAAGCATCATGTCTTTAGCCAGCATTAACCGCTCGAAGCAGCTATAATTCGTGGGGTCAGTTGTCATCACAACAAACGCAATGGGAATACCAAATGCAACGGCCGCCTTGAAGGACGTTTCTGCAGCTAGATCACGCCTTTACGTGCCTAGTTATGATGAATCGATAGACTGGTTACAGAAAGTCAAGTGTCTAAAGTGTTTCAAATGTCTCAAGGGTTAGGGTGCGAAATGCTAAGATTAGAGAAAAAAGAAGCAGAAACTCCACTAACGTTCTGAAGATATGTCCTGTGAAGGCTATTTAGACCATGCCTTATGCTATGTCTATAACTACTGTAATCATGCTATAGTGCGATAGATCAACGTCAGAACCTGGGCTTAGTAAAAAACAAAAAATAGTAAAAATATACGCGCGTCTACTGGAAATTAGAATGCAAGTGCATTATGTAATTTTCGAATAATTACATTCTTTCGTAATAACTAAATTGAGTGTGAAATACGTATTAAAGAATGATGACTCCATTTAGCAATCGAACGATGGAAGATCTGCTAAGAATGAATTTAGTAATAAATATTTCCTAACATACTTATAATTTAATCTGTATTCACAGGTCAAGATTTTTTCTCTAATGTGAATCCAATTAGAATAGCAAATTCTAGCGCTATGCGTGATAAAGTTTGTGCAATAGTGTTACTAAAATACGTCCTAGGCCATTATTTAAAACCGTAAAGCTGTTAGCATAAATAGCAGGCCATTATGATGACCTCGGATATCTTATCAATTGATATTAAATTTGACGGCGTTTGAAATGTTTCGAACAAATTAAAATGTTGAATTGAGTGACGTTGGATGTCACTCAGGCGAAGTGTCGTTACTGTGGCAGCGGGGCAGCTATCTTTTAACAAGGGATCGGCACGAAAAGAGCCAGCGCACCGCGTCTTCGACAAATCGCCATACAATTGGGAAATCCAGGCGAATAATCGTTATTGCAACTGTTTTAATTAATTCTGTTCAAGTTACTGTGTGAATCTTTTAGAGGCAAATAATTATAAATGCTGTCAACTCTTCTTTTGAATTTCCCACCCACAAACACAGCCCATAGAGTATGAAGATAACTACTATTTCTGATGATGGCCATTCTGCGTCAAATTCGATATTTTCTGAAGACCTTGAACACAGACTTAAAAAACTTAATAGCAATGATACTACATTTTTTTACGTACACCAATATCTTTAATTATAATAATCATAATAATAAATAAAGATATAATATAGTACATGAGTCTTAGCCACCGGTGACTTGGGATATTGCTCCGCTTCCGGCGGACGACGATTTTTTATATTTTTAAATGGTTTTTTTTAATTATTTTGTTTTTTTATAATTAGAAATATCTATTAAAATGTAAAAAGTTAGTTTTGAGAAGAATAAAGATATAAAATCGTTTAAATATAGCTTAGGTAAGTACTAAAAACACGACTTTTCAGGGCTCCTAGAACTCGCGGGCAGAAGCTACTTTAATATAAATAAATAAGTGTATATATCGCAAACTTAGTATTAAAGCGACCTAATTAAAAATTAGGCTTAATTGAGTTAGAAATATTGTAATTCTCATTTCAATGCGTTCTATGACATCATGCTACGAACTATGTATCTATAAAACTTGTGTTTTCTTGAAAGTTTAAAGTTATTGCCTCTTTAACATTAACGAGTTAGAGGCTATGCTACGCTTTATTGCAATTTTCCTAAAAACAACTTTTTGAATTAGGTCTTTTTACTACTAACACAACACTTTAATACTAAGCGTATATATATATATATATATATACGTACATATATATAGGTATACATATATATATATACAATATACAATACATGTAATATATATAGTATAATAAATTATAATAATAAAAAATGCTAAAAGCTCACAACCTTCGTTCGTTTTAAGGTAATTTAAACTTTGATAAATTGGTTTTATTTCAAAATATTTTTTTGAAGGCGGTATAACAAAAGATGGAAGTCAGTTAGAAATGTGCGCTTTTTAAATATTGCAAAAAGTAGAATAAAATTAATATTCAACGCGTAGTATGACGTCAAGAGCATTTTATTTTTCGTGAAAAAATTAAGACCTACAACAATTATTTAAATCTTATAAACTTATATATTCCTTAATTAATTAACTGTTAATTTAAATTTTAACTTTTTTAACGCACTCCATGTTTATGTATGAAAATTAATTAATATGCGACTACCTTATATAATGAGTTACCTTCAAAATTATTTAAACATGGATTATGAATAAAGAGTTTTTTTTTATCTTTAGCTGACGGGGCTTAGGAGGACAAAGTATCGAGGAAGAAGTTATCTAAAGAAGTAAGTAATAAAAAGTCAGTCACTATGTTTAAAATCGTCCTTGTAAACTAACTGTGCATCGTAGATATGAACTAATTTTGATTAATAAACTTATAAATAAAATTGGCATTAATAAGTTTCTTTTATCTTATCAGTTTAAAATATACCAAATATGTTTGATTGAAATAGACTTTTATTAGGTCGTTTGAATCTTCAGATGCCCACTGCTGGCTAAAGACCTCCTCCTAAATTAAAATTCTTTAAAAGAGACTTATATAGAAAGCCTATACTATTGAGGATTATATAAATGATAAGAATGAGTGGATACAGCTACTCATCGACCTTGTACACGATAGTAATGACTGAATGTAACTATTTATAAGAATTATATTTTGAAAAGAGCAACCGCTGATTTTCTTGCTGGCTCTTCTCGGTATGGACAGCTTTCCGATTGAGCAGCAGAGTTGAAAATTCAAAATCACTCGATAACAGGTTTACTTGAATAAAGAATATTTTTAATTTGAAAAGCTTTCTCATTAGCACCAAAAATAAGTTTTTAATAAGTTTTTGTTTCAAAAAGTTTATCTCACTGGGTTTAACTCCAGAATCAAACTTAGAATTATAAGATTGAAAAGTGATTGTATTATTAAGATTTAGAGGTCGTTGGGATTTATTGAAACTATTAATGTCGTAGTTAAGATGTATTGAGTAATTTTTGTATCCATAAAAAAATGGTACAAATTTATAATGTGTCTGGGAGAAAGCTAAGGATTTATACGTAACCAACCGTTGCCTATTTTTGCATGTTCTTTTAATTTAAACGTTTCACGTAGAGTGATGAAAATAATTGAAACTTAATTTCCATGCTAATGTTTAATTTATGCAATTATACACACGAGAAAGACAGAGAATCTTGTTTATGTATATAAAGTAAAAAGTGGAAATAGTACACGTAACAAATCGTAATGTATTATTTGAAAGCTAAAAAGAAATTAACTTACCAAAAAAATATGTTCAATACACGCAAATCACAATTAAAATTTTTATAAAATACATTTTTTTATTTAGGCTATGGAATCACAAGAAAATGTCCAAAGAGAACACACTTTTTCGATAAACAATTTATTGTCTGTATTTAAAAATAGAATATTTGTTACTACGAATTTATTGTCTGTATTTAAAAATAGAATATTTGTTACTACGAGTTGTCTATCGTAATGCGAGATTCGCGTTTCGCGCGTCGAGTGTCGTTCGAGTTGACCCACCGGGACCGCGTGTCTCGGGTAAATGACGGCACAGCACCTGTCCTCTAGCGTGTATCGCACGGGGATGTTGTGCTATATCATTGACTCGCAAATTAAAAAGTTTAGTGCGCGTAATACTGTGGTTCCGTAAAGTAAATTTAATATAAAAATAGTCAGATTTTAGAAGCACTTTTGCACATTCTCATATTTATAAGATCAAATAGTAATAACTGGTTTGAGATGTTGCTTTATCAAATCAAATCAAATCAAATCAAAATAATCTTTATTCAAATAAACCATTTCAGGCACTTTTGAATCGTCAAGCATCAATATGATTAATGAAGCTACAACTGGTTCGGAATGTTGCTCTTACCGAGAAGAACCAGCAAGAAACTCGGCGGTCAATCTTTTAAATATTTTCATTATTAAACCGTTGTCTTGTATGAAGCTGAAAGGATTTTCAAATCCAGGCTTTCTTATCAACCAAATAATCTTCAATTTTGTAATATGCTTTACGTATAAGCATATTTTTTACACTTAATTGGAATCTTTCTGTACACTGGTCTAGAATGGATTGAGGAATTTTATTATAGAAGCGAATAGCGAGACCAACAAATGAGTTGCTAACTCTGCTGAGTCGCGACGCAGGTATCGCAAGCTGTTTGTGACCTCTCGTATGTCTATGATTTATCACCCACGATATTACAGGAAAATAACCCGAAGAAACGCGACGGACTTTCCTTGTTGCACATTTTGGATATTAGATTAAATTTATTTCTGTCTTTATTATAAAAAAATATCTAGAGAATTAAATATTTTATTTTATACTGATATGATCAAGCTTTCAAATAAAACTTATCTAACTCGCAAACATATACGATAGAAGATCATTTTTCCTTCGGGAACAGCAAATAGCACATAATTAACTAAAAATAGCTGAGGATTTTTTTAAATTGATTTAATTATATTAATTCTATTGATTTAACTCTCAGTTGTCTTTTTAAGAATATCTATCAAGGAATACTAAAAGCATTTACTGGTTTTTATTGATGGATGTCTATCAGATGAATAACCCAGGCATTGGATCGAAATCGGATTAGCGTTGGTAATAGGGTTCACACGAATAAATTCAAAACAGGATAATTTACTAAGTTGATAGCTAAATAAAAATGAAATTTTTATATAACTAGTTGCTTAGTTTTAGAATTCTCTTCGAAACAGAACTCAAAATGTTTAAAAAATCCTCCGTTCGACACCGAACTATCATTTCCGAATCATTCGCTAGGCCATTGCATGAAAATTTTATTACAATCGGTCCAGCCGTTTTGGGGCCCATAAAGGACATACAGACAAACAGTAATCTGTACTTAAATTTTTAGTTATTTTTAGTTAAATGATTTATAGAAGCAGGCGTTACTGTACGATTTTTGTCGTGGAGCCTATCTTCCTGATGATGCTTCGGTTTCGGGGCGAAGCGATCGTCGAGATTGTGGTGGTGGGTGTGTGTGCTGCTTTTGTGTGCGTTGTTGCTGGTGAATTGCGCCTTGGGGTGCATGTGATGGCTGGTCCTGCATGTATAAGGTGCGTGGATTTTGCCTGCTTCATACACATTGGCTTTGCATGCATTCACTTAACCCGTGCGGATTATAGCAAAGTAGTTAGTTCTGTTATATTGCTTATTTTTAGTTACATTTTAAACGAAAGGCTCTTCGACACTATTTATAGAGTTATTATACATAGAGGAGAGCTATACACAGGTCTGTGATTGCTTCTACTTAGTTATTAATCTATGGACTAATAACTAAAATATACGTTGCGCTTATGAACGTGTTTTCTCGAAATGTTTGTTTTTCTAAAGACAAAAAAATTAATGATCAACTTTTACTTTATAAAGATTTCTTATTGTTATATTTTTTATCTCAAATCCTATCGTTTTTATTATGCTTTTATGGTATTTAGTATGGACTTGTAGTTGTCCATAACCTCAGACTATAACTCATTTTTATAATTGAATTACTATATTTAAAAATTTTGAAAAAAAATTAAATCTGACAATACATTTTTTTCATATATAGACACTTTAATTTTTATTCAATACTATATGAATCGTTTATTAGAGAATATATTATTTATTTTTTAGCTAGATTGTTGATTAAATTATTATCAACATTTTATTATAACTATTAAAAATAACTACTTTATCTTTGAGCTCCTATACTTGTGAAAATAAAGTATATATTTTTCGATTTATTCCCCCTTATTCTTTATTCTTAATAGATCCTCCGCGAAATAGTAAGTTAATGGTATCTCACTGTACCTATACGTATATTCAAAACAGGACATATCCTCCTACAACCAAATACTTGGCCACCTAAAACAACATCAATGTACTTAGTGCATTACGTACTATTTCTTTATAGTGCCGGTATTTCGGTAAAGTAACTTGATTAATGCCTGTTGCTGTCAATATGATGATGACTTTTTCATAATGGCAATAAATTATTCTTAACATAAATTTTTGTAATATAAAAAAGACTACGTCATGTAAACAGCTACATATTAAAAAAAAATGATTAATGAGATAAAAAAGTTTATGGCAGCGGTGGGATTCGAACCCACGCCTCCGAAGAGACTGGTGCCTTAAACCAGCGCCTTAGACCGCTCGGCCACGCTACCCGTTGGTGACTGAGTCAAAATTATTGATATAATACTAATCAAAAATTATTTTTGTATGACACATTAATGTTGAAACGTATAATCAATACAAAACTAATAATACAATTATTTTGCTATAATCCGCGATACAGTAAATAGAAAATATATAGAGGGTTAAATGTATAGTGGACTACACATTCATACCCAATACTTGCAGAATTCTTAAAAAACACATGCACAAACCTCCACCACTTCCACCACAATACACAAGCACTACACACGTTCACTAACACAAACTCAACAATCGTTTCGCCCCGCAACCGAAGCATCATCAGGAGATGACACGACACACTCCACGACAAAATCGCAAAGCTTTGCGATGATTGTTATGAATTATTATTTGAGTATGAAAATACGGATAGTCCACTATACATTTAGCACTATATATATTTTCTATTTACTGTATCGCTGATTATAGCAAAATAATTTTATTATTACTTTTGTATTATGGGTCTCCGCAAAGTAACGCCTAATTCTATAAAATATGTATAATTAATAGATATAACAACTAATCCTTAGTAAATATTCTTTGCAAATAGAATTATTTTATACGGTTATGAATGAGATTACCTATTAACTTAAAATAAAAATCCATACCAGGCGTGAATAGCTTAACAAGTCCAAAACGCACACATTTGAGGGCAGCTATAAATAGTTTTACATTTAGTATACGTTTAAGAGAGTTATTTAAACATTTATAAGTATTAGTGCAAGTACAAGTATCAGTACAAGTACAAGTAGTATGTGCGATATAAATAAAAAAATCCTATTATAATTAAACATAAAAGTAGATAGTCGATAGAAGTATATATTTATGTATATTCACACCTTATACGGAAATAATGATGAAATTATTTCGCTGTAATCCAAAAGCGTTAGATTATGTATATGTGACTACAGGAAGGCCGATAAAGAGATGGTTGGATTGTGTGAAGTATGACATGCATATAAAAATTACGAATGACTGGAGAAAATGGAAGCGAAAAACATGGTGTGCCGACCACACTTAGAGCGGGATAAGGGCAGGAGAATATAATGTATAATCAACAATAAACAACATAAAATAAAAACCATATATGAGAAGGATTATTTCTGTTAAAGAGCTTATTTCAGTGACCCTTGTTGATAATAAAAAATACAAAAAGTAATGAAAAAAGCACTCATGTACTTTGTGTAACAAATAAAAGTAAGTACATTGACAAATTTCCCAGAAGTGACGCAAGAGTTTACAATTTCATAGAAAGCCGCCAAGCCGTCACTTTACGACGTGCCAACTGTTACATTGGTATAATATATTTAACTGGGAAATTTTGCGGAACGGTGTAAAATAGTTTGAGGTTCGCTGCATAATTTTTGTTAACATGAAAGTATTAGGAGTATAACTTAGAATATGTCTCAAAAGGAACTGTGACCCAGTTCCTTGTATTGTAAATATAAACTTTTGTTTTCGTCCAAACTACTGAAATTCTTCTGGGTACTCAGAATACTACAAGTTAATATTATAAAATACTGACTAACTGACTGACTGAAATAGTTGTGCCAACAGCTTCGCCCGCATGAAAATTAGTGGATCACAATCTTTTTCCCACGTAAATCCCTTCATTTTATTCTATTACTAGCTTTTACCCGCAACTTCGTTCGCGTGGATTGTAGTCTTGGAATTAACAGTATCTTCTGTCACTCACCAACCAAGTTTGATAATTTTAGTAAGTATTACCTATATTAATTATAAATTAAGCACATCTGTGCTTAATTTATAATGATGTCCATACATATATATATATGATGTCCATGTGGAAAAAAGGTAGACAGTTTTGGCATACACGGGCTTTATGCCATAGGAGCTCTGGTAGGCTTTTCTGCCATGGTTCTCTTAATGACACCATCAAAAGAGCTCTTGCCAAGATCGACATTCCTGCTCTTCTAGAGCCTTGACATGAATTGATCTTCTAGAGTATGACAGTCTTTTATCTTCTGTTTACAAAACATGATTTGTTGTTAGGATATGGTATGGAATCGATGTATTGAATTGACTCAGACAAAGTTGCGGATACAACCCAGTTGTAAACATAAAATGCATAAAGAAATTTTATTGAGGATATGCGATGAGTAATTAATGATGACCGACAAACTGAAATCCGTAGATTATATTTCTAGCAATCAAGTAATCAATAAATTATGATGTACATATGCTGTTACACTTGTTACATTTTAGATTTACGAAGCTAATAGAAACATAGTTGCTTATAGCGTTATAAATGACAACAATGATTTTGTATTGGTGCAATTTCCTCAATATAATGAGCTTAACGCTATGTTCTTAATAACCGATCAATTAAATTATACAACCAAATGATTTAATGAGAACTACCAGTGCTTCGCTAACGGGAGTTAAGTTTACGTTTGAGTATAAATGTGTTAGAAGTTGTCAGGAATAACTAGGGAAGCCAACCTGAAATATTGATAATTATGAAAATGAAATATAAATAATTAATGAAATATTAATATTTATATTACAATAAAGAGAAAACTTTTTTGTGTCGTAGATCCCTTGCCATGTTTTTCCGTGTTGGGTATACCCCCTACTTACCTGATATTGTTTTCCTGTAAATTTCTAACTGTAGTGAAGTTTAGTGTTAAAAACTTAAAATTAAAACACGTGTTAATTTTACATTTATACATTTATTAACTGAATTTAATTTAAAACTACTCAAAATAAAATTTGGTGCAAGGTAGTGAAGCTCTGAGACTGCGACTCTCAGGTTTTTACAAATTCAAAATGTATTGCGACCACAAAGCGAATACCAACATCCTACAAATTACACAATTTTGTAACATATATAATATTTTTTTACTTCATAGGTACTTTTATACATAATGTATATGTTTTGATATTATAAGATAGTATGATGTAAGTAAATAGGTACTATCAGTATATGTGTTGAGATCCACTATCGTGGACCCCCATTTTCATTTCATGAATTTTTTTTCGCTGACGTTGACCCCTTGCAGGATATCATAGACCCCTAGGGGTCGATATAGACCACTTTGGGAATCACTGCTTTATTTAACGCCAAAACTGTTTTCGCGTACGCCTTCGCGGCACTACCGACTTAAGCAACTTACAATTTCCTTTGCTTGAAACTCTACCTTTAAAAATAGAGACTTAGAACATTATTATAGAAATACGGTCCATAATATTTAAAACTTGAAGGTCAAAATCGTTTGAGAATGCAGTGCGTACATATTAATTCCAAAATTGTACGTTGGAGACTAACAATCACTTGTAATTGAACCCGTGATTACACGTATTGTAGAATAATCTTAGACATTATATGCGTAATATCTTGCCACCTAATAAGCGTAGTTTGTATACAAGTTACTTTGTTCAGCTTCTGTTACGTAATTTCTCTTATGTTAATAACAATATGAAACATTAATACAATAAAAAGAATTATGAAGGTCTTTCTATACAGAATTCTATAATGAAAAATGGTTATATAGTATAGATAATACTTGTTTAAAAACAAGTTCCCCAAAAGCAGTCTGATGGTATGTGATAAATTTTCTCAAAATGTACTGAATGGATTTTATACGTTTTTAAATAAAAGATATTGCAATTCTTTGGGACGGTTTAGGTAAATAGATTACGGTTTTATATAAATTGTGTTGCAGAGGTCGCGTAGTAGTAAAAAATTACCAGCTGGGAACTTTAGTCGGATGCGTCGCGTAAACCAACAGAGGTACGCTTAAGTAATGTACTAGAGAATTGTAGACCTGCACAATAACTACAAAAAAGTCCGCGTCAGCATGTCTCTATCTCTTATGGTTAACTCACAATAACTACTTTTACGATCTATCTATACTTATTATTAAAGGTTAGTATTACAATAATTCACTACGAAAGAAAATCTACATATGCCAAATCCGTTCTCGTCATTCGTACAAGCAGGATTAGTGAACTGCACTGCAAACCATTATCTTTCGTAGGGTTTTATATGTTTTAGAAAGTTTCAATAATAAAAGTTACTTTGTACTAATCTAATGAAGATAAGTGAGATTTTACATAAAAAATTTGCTGACGTTCTCATCGGCCCATTAGCTCAGTTGGTTAGAGCGTCGTGCTAATAACGCGAAGGTCGCGGGTTCGATCCCCTCATGGGCCATTGAATTTTTAATAATTTTATTTATTTTTTGTCAAAATTTTTGTTGCCTATCGCAATTTAAATTCGATAAAAATCATATTGATCCAAATTCCAATCCTTAAACTGTACTCAATATGATATTCTTTGTGCCTACCCAATTAACAACCGCTCTTGCGCTTCTTAAACAAACTCTCTGCCGAAAACAATTATATAATTCCTCCACATCCTGATAAACCTGATAATGATACCTTGAATAATAAAACGGACGAAAAAAAGGACGAACATTTAGCAATGAACAACGATCGGTTAAGACTTGATTAGCATTTAGAAATAATTAACAGTACAACTAGGAACAACATACTTATATTCCATGCAACTTTCCATTCATTCCATTTGCACTACCATCGTTTAATGAAGTCATGATTACGAATCATATCGAATCTTTTCAGAAAAACCCAATAATTCTACGGCACATCCTATTTTATTTAATGATGAATATCCTACAAAAGCTAAATTTAGACTAGACAATGTACTGCTGATCCACAACAGAAGGGATATGGGACAGATTGATGCTCAGTAGTGAGGATCATGATGCTCCGACTTAAGGAGGAAGTGGTATTATGTCCCAAACCCTAAGCAGCGAAAGCCATAAAGTGGCAACTATATTTTTTCTATAGTAGTAATCCATACTAGTTACATTTCCACCCATAGAAGATATCACAAAATCTTATTTTTTAAAAATAAGCATTTCTTCTAAATTTTCTAAGGGTTATCAGTTATGTCTATTTTATTAATTTATTTGGTTATTTGTAAGAAGTGAGGATTTTATCAGTAGTTGTAATTTTTATCTTATTAGATATAACAGAATATTAATGATAATAACATTCATGAAAATCACACGAAAAACATAAATCTTTTTTACATATTTATTTGATTACATACCTCTTTTATGATAATCAACAAATGCAAGTTCAACGTTAACTAAAAAAAGAATTCTCCATGATGATTAAAAGGATTTCTAAGAACGTATATTGACGAATCGCAAAGTTAAAGGGGGAAAAGTCAAAGCGTAGAGAATAACGAATTAGTAGACTGGGCCTAGAGAAATAGCACATTGAAAGATTGTGTCTTTCAATGTGCTATTTCTCTAGGCCGGTTGATATACTACTAGGTGTGTAGACCTTACTAAAAACTAGGAAAATAAAGTCTAGGAAACATAAGCCATTTGGCGCGGTCCCTTGAAGTCTCTTGATAAGTCCTATAACTAACAGTGGGATTGAAAGTGAAGTGAATAGGTAATAGCAATAATACTAAGATCGCTACTTAAAAATATTATATTTATCCATGTTTCTCGAACATTCACATCGTTAATTCTATGCTTACAAATGATACTACAATTATATCGGCCCTTTATTTACATTTTTTTATTTATACATATTAATTACATAAGTGACCTAAACCAAAAAAATGGTATTATTAATTACTTTGCAATAACTTTCGTCGGCCTAATAATTTATCAGTCAATATCAGGTTTTAGGTTAAAATTTGAAAAGTAAAGGAGGTTCGTAATCATGGACGCGATAATCTCCCAGTCTAAGATTATTATCACTCCTTAGATTAGCTATTATAAACAATTTATAGAATAAGACGTTACTTTGCGAAACTCCATAGTAGAAAAGTAATAGTCGAATATTTTTGTTTAAAGAGACACTAATTCATAGAGATTATTATACTGTTAAGAACTACATATGTCATTGATAAGAAATCTTAAAATTAAATTGTGAAAGTGAAATTAAATTGTAACAATTACAAATATAATATTGTAATATTTATTTTCTAAAAGAGTGACCGCTGAGTTTCTTGCTGATACTTCACGGTTAGAGCTCGTTTCCGATCCAGTCGTAGCTTCATTTTAATTTAAATTTGACGATTCAAAAGTGCTCGCAAAGGCCAAATTTGAATAAAGTATCATTTGTATTTGAATTTATATTCCCCCTTTATGTACAAACAAGCAAAAAAAATTCTATCTACTTTTCTAGTCATAAACTGTATATTCTATCCATTCAAAAAGTTCTCGCCGTTTCTAAATCCTTTTTCAACCTTCTTTTTATGGCACTCTTTAATATATTTTTGTAGATGTATAACTTTTTCACACGTTATTGCAAAGTAAATAATTCCTTTTATAAAATTCAGGAAAATTATATTTCGTAGCCTCTTCAATAATCTCAAATAAAGATAAATTAATAATTAATTGCACAACCGGCCGGTCATTTACAAAATGGCATTAGCTAACATAATGTTTTTACATATCACTACACAATGTTTATTTTATACACATATCTCTATAATAACAATGAGATAACATTATAAGAAAAACTTTAACTATAATAAATGGGTGGGTAAATTATATAATACACTTCTTATATACATGGCATTAACATAATAATAAATAGCATATTTAGGACATCAGGCACTATCCAACTTTTATATAATCATGATTTATCTCCGCCAATTGAATTAAGTCTTTTTAAGTTTATCGATATAATGCGAACCGATAGGCGTTTAGGTCTTAAGGTGTTGGAATGGCGACCCAGAACCGGATAACGCAATGTCGATAGATTCCCTATGACATCTCATAGATCTCATAGATCATAGATAGATATATCATAGATAGAAGATCTGATTTCTTTGATTGAGATCTGATTGAGGTCAGATCGTGCTGTATGAAGATCCCGTGAAGAGACCTATGTCCGGCAGTGAACAACCATCGGTATAGAAAAAAGAAGAAGTTTATCGATCATTTTCCAATATAAAAACCGGTAAGTAATAGCCGGGACCATTGGCTTAATGTTAGTCACATGTAGACTTTCCGAATCTTGAAGTGATAGAAAATGCCCTAATCGTTACGAAATAGTAGTTGAAATTCACTGCTATTGATCAGCGTTTAATCCAGTGGCTTTCAACAGGCCTACCATGAACTCCTATTGCGACTCAATTGAAGACGTAAACGAAATTGTTTTGCTTTTTCATACAATGACGTCTTAAAGACGCACACTTTAAGTCGTTGCCGAATGAGCGTTCGGAATTCGTCCTAAGAACATGTGAGTAAAAGAGACAGAGCCATCTATAGTACATATAACGTTATCCTTTTCAAACATTACGACCCCAATGCAATTCACACTTCATGGTACGAAAAGAAAGCGGTTCGCGGTCGTCGTTTACGTCTTCAGTTGAGTCGCAATAAGAGTTCACGGTAGGACTGCAGGAATGCTATATTTGCACTTTGCTAATGAGACAAGAATTATAAAATTCTTATGTTAACATAATTTCTGACATTAGCCGTTAAAATTAAACATACATTCAAAACCAAAGCTTCACTTCAAAGTCACAAACAATATATCGTAACGTGAACTGCCTGCTTTAAAACGTTAATTAAAAATGTTTAAAAGATCGTCCGCCGAGTTTCTAGTTGGTTCTTCTTGGCAAGAGCAACATTCCGAACCAGTGGTATCTTTATTAATCATATTGATCCTTGACTATACAAAAGTAGATAAATAATAAAAAGATAGTTATAGAAATAAAAAAGTAGTATTAGTTAAAGTTAAGTTTCAAAGGGTATCTCCCTTTGAAAAGCTTATTTGAATAAGGATTAGTCTGATTGTTCGATTTGATTAAACAAATCAAAACTGCTACGATTTTAGAGTACAGTCGAGTCCTTTTTTAATAGAATATCGGTATTATATATTTCTGCTATATTGTATTGCGGTTCTTCAAACGTATACCAATATAATATGAAATTGAAATTGAAATTTATGAAATTTTATGGAACAATTACATTTTTTCTTTAACAAAGGTAGCGATCATCCTGCAAAAATTAAAACTGCGTTGCAAAATATATTTTTTTCACAAAAAGACAGACTATGCTTTTATTCAATAAAATCTTAAATTTCATTAAAGTTCAATGGATGATAATTGATACCATTAATTTTTATATCATTGACCGTGAATTTTAATTTGAATGCTCAATCGTTATGGACCATATACACAAAAAATTATCTTATCAAAACTGGCTACGATGTCAATGCAGTTTGTTCTAATTAAAGAATGCCACACGCGGAGCTCTAAATCCGCATTTAACTTATTTACGCGTTCAACAGTAATATTACGTTTTCATTACTTACATTTGTTTTTATATTGTCCTTTCCTTTCACAAACAATATTATCGATGATTATAAAGACGCCAAGCGCTCAGCCTACCCTTACAGCATGAAAATAATATATAAGTTCGGTGGAAATAAAAGTCTTTAAACATTTACATTTTATCATGAAGTGAAGAGTTTAATTAACATTCTAAAGAATGTATATATGGCGAGTCGTCTAAATTCGAAATAGAAGCAGCTGAAGCTCTCCCGTCTCGTCCAACTACAATAGAAATAACACTCTTATGTTCCGAATCACTATCACCGCTAAGTAAAATATTTGTCTCACCGACAAAACCAGAGTCTACTTGCTCTTGTCGAACTATTTTGCGTTGAGATTCAAAAGTTAATTCTTCTAACATATCTCTTGATTCATTAAAATTACCAAAGAACACTGAATCAGTTTCAACACTTTCACCTCCTGATTCACTTCGTCCATCACATAATGATTCTAAATCATCCGTATCGGTGTCTATATGCAAATTACTCAATCTGCTTAGAGGTGGCTTCATGACTGGTTCTGGAATGATTTTGGGTTTAAATTGCATTAAATATCTTGCCTTTCGTCTTGAATCATTGGAATCAGTGCTTAAATACCCCGAATCTTCTGTTCGACATAATTTCTTGATATCGTATATTCGTCTAGATCTTGTCCTCGCTGATCGCCTTCCCGATCTTCTTGCATTTATATTTTCAGCTCTTAAATGAGATGGGAATTTATCTCTTTCTTCAGAAGAACGGTATCGATCACTTGGTGGGCTATTTCTGGGTGTATTAACCTTTGTGTATAAATCTGTTCCACGTTTTTGTTTAGGTGGTAACGGTGGTTTAGGTTGATATTGGTTGTCTTCAATTCTGGATTGCTCACAATTTTTTATATATTCTGCCAATTCTTGAGTGCCATACGGAACACTACCACGTCTACCATAAAATCGCATATCATTTTGAGCTTTGTTTTTGGCTTCATAAATTTGCCTTAAACTCCCAATTTTTCTTGTAAATGTGTCTTCAGGTGGATTTATTTTATAAGTTTCATTAACAATTAATTTATTTTTAAAACTACCACCAGATTTAAGTAATATTTTTTCGACGCTTTTTTTGCTTTCATATTGTTCGACCGATTTTTTTGGTTTTCTATCAAGGGTATCTGGATCAAAATCGTCGTTAACATTTTTTCTGTTGTCAACTGGGGAACCACGAACTTCAATTGTTAATGGACCAGGATTTTCGATATTGTTATAGATGGGTTCTATAGCGTTTATTGAAACATCATTAGACTTATATTTTTTGCTGCTATCACAATTAAAGGTTACTGTTTCTTGAACCACATCAATATTTGAGGTACTTTTTAAATCCCGCCAACTCCTTGTTAGCTTATCGCGAGTGATACTGTGTCCTAGAGACAATATTTCATTTGCATTTAATTGTTCCGTTTGATTATCAAAGGAAAAACGTCTCTTTCTTGTCACCTTTCTTTCTAAGCTATCAAATGGATCATCAATTTCACTATCAAAGTCTTTTTTACGATTTTCAAATACTTTGTTATCGTCACTTAAATAAATAGAATCTGCAGCAACAACTGGTATAACTAATTTTGGTAGTGTTGGTATTTCCCTAACGTCATTTAATTTGTGTGGTTTGGCGCGACGACATTTATTCAATTCACGTATAACAGCCTGCATTTTTCTTTTAACTTCTGGAGAGACTGGTTCGATGTCATTGGTATCACTGACTTCAGAAGGATTGATTGGTGGTGGCGGTGGCGCTGGCAATTTTTTCCTAACACGTCTAGTAGCATGACTTTTTTCCAAAGAGTTTGCAGGAACATTTGATGAAACAACTAGTTTATCCGCATTTTTAGGTTCTTGGATAATTTCGTTTGCAACAACATCTTCTAACTTCTCTTCAGTTTGAAGCTTAATATCTTTAATGTATTTTGTTAAATAAGATTCAGTTATTTTTACATTTTCTAACATGACATTAGATGTTGGTTCTAGATTTATGTTAATTTCTTCTTTCTCTTTAGGTTCCATAATTCTTGGTGTTCCACTAACTTTAGCAATGGATTTAATGGGTCTTTTCACAGTAGTTGTAGGTGTAGGAACTTCATCTAACCATTTTTGAACTATTTTTTGCTTATAATCATCACTTGCACAAGTTTTGCATGAATTTGATCTGATTATATTAGTATTTTTCTGTGTTAGTTCCGCACTGTTACATCCGGGACAACCACCACATAAAATTGCGCGACGACTATTTTCTCGCTTTAAGCTTATAGCACTAAATCGTCGACCTCTTCTTGTACAAGGAATATCCCATCCGAGATCTACTGTGTGATATAGCTCTTCTTCTGGTATATCGGATAACATGGGAATAAATCTTTTCGATATCATTTTTTCTTTAGCAATACACATAACTTCCCTTAATTTTATTAAAAAATCTATTGCAGCAGGTGGGGGATTCTGTAAAAAAATTTAAAAAATGTAGCGAAAGAAAGCATAACTTCTATTAATATAAAATAAGTCATTTTTCTTCGAACACGTACCTTTAAATGTTCTATTTCGAAAAACACTGGATTAAAATATAATTTTCTTCTAATAACTGGTTCTCCTACGGGAGATGAGGGTAAAATCTCCGGAACATTGCTGTCTAAGCTGCAATGAAGTATTGACAAATCAGAGTGTGGGGCTTTCTCAAGTTCAGGTGAAGCTGAACGCCTCTGCAAGCGTTCGTTAACACGTTCTGGCGTCGACGTTGCTCTGATTGTAGGCCTTGATAATTTTGTCCGTCTAGAATGTACTACTGCGGATACAACATTAGAGTTCGGATCCTGAAACTATAATTGTTTATTACAATAAAAATAAGTATATTCTACGAATTATTCATCTTATCATCATGCCTTTAGAATATAACTTAATCTAAATTACCTTCTGCGTATTCACAGACGAAGAATCAAACGTATCTTCCGTATGTTCACTGACATCAGATAACCCTGCGTCATTTGTGTAATCACTTCTGGAACTGTCCAAATTCATTAATGGATTAGTTTTCATTCTCTGAAATAAATAGATTATATAATAGTTATACAAATTTTAAAGAATTATCAGTCTTAGTTTTTTATTCTTACCATACTATCCATGCCTAGTCGCGGGTCGTGGATAGAAGTATTGTCAGTCGAATTAGTATGAGACAGGTTCAACTCTGGGTCCTTTACTTTTCGTCTCTGCTTTTGCTTATAATGGATGTAAAATATAATGCCAGCTGCGTACACAAAGATAATCATTAAAACGCAGACTCCGATTGCAAGTGATTCCAAGACGCTAAGTCCCTGGCTTTGAGCAACTGGCTCTGTAGTGACAATTTCTCCGGCATGAAATGGTATTGATCTAACATCTGAAATAAATAAATATATGGGACACTTACGCACAAATCAATGTTGTGGATACATTATAAATATATTAAGGCATATTTATCTAAAATAATTCCAAGAACTTTACGTTCCGAGTATACATTAATTTTATCAACAATAAACCTTATAAAATACAGCCATAAGAACCTTCAATTTTCGGATTGTCTAGAAGGAACAATTACTCAGTAATAATATCGCTCCTTGTACTCTACTCTCTAGTTTAAAATAACTAGGAGGCTGATATAGGAAGCTTCCTATTGAGGATAACCTAAATGATAAAAATGCGTGATATAAGAAGTATATTTTGAAAAGAGGAACCGCATAGTTTTTGCTGGCTCTTCTCTGGTTGGAACAATTTTCCGAACCATCAGAAGAGTCGACAATTCAAAAGCACTTGCTTACAACTTTACCGAAATAAAGAATTTTTCGAATTTGAAACGGTTTTATGCAAATTACATTTTAAATTTAGTGTTACCTAATAATGTATTCCGAGTGATTCCAGCAACGCGAAATGCGGCACATGAAGCAGCTAGATGCGCAGGCTTTTGAGCGGAGCACAAAACATGAACAGTTACGAGACGACCTTCCAGACGACTATGAAGAGTTGGAGAACCTCGCCACTGTTAGGAGAAAAGCAGAAAAAATTGATGTTGTTAATATATGATTGAAGGTGGAATCTTTCAAGTTAAATTTGACCCACTTTCCGGAATCCGATTGAGCTGAAATTTTATATACTCGTCCAGTCATGATGACAGTACTTGTTCATGATAAGCATGACATGATGCTGCTGCCAGGATTTACTCCAGAAACTTATATGCCTAATTGATATTTGCACATCGTTGAAGGAAAACATCATGAGTAAATTTACGTATCTTTAAAAACTTCTTGGGATATGTGTAACCAGCAATCCGTATTAAAGCAGCATGGTGGGTCTAAGCTAAGCTTCGATAGAATCAGATGTGCGGTCTTTTTAGTTCAGAACTTTAGCACCCCCATCGTCCATTTGTATTTTGAATCTATCCACCATAATCGTTTTATCTTCGCATCTGTTTTAATATTCTCATGACTCCAGTTCTTCTCCAGAGTCCTCATTGCTAAATTAATTTTCTACTATTATCATATACTAATAAATATTAGAAAAAGAAAAAGAAAAGAAGAACTTCTCCAATTCAATCTCATCAATAGAAATTACCAATTCCGCAATACTATGTCGAGATTTAAGAGATATATTTTCGTCATTGACATTTATTTGATCGTTTAGTTTAGTGTTATCTATTTGTCAAAAGTTATTTCTCCAAATACTGATTAAGGAGTTTACCTAAAGGTTCTCACTAGTTAGTAGTTAGTGAGAGTATCGACATAATCTCTAGAATAAATTAAGTCAACCACAATTAGACGAGAGCAGAAGTCTTTTTGTCACGCCGTCCCAACATGCCCTCCATTACAATTCAAGAGAAATCTTGAATATATAAATGTATAGGACAATTACACATACGATCGTTTTAGTTTTCCCGTAACTTTTCCTATTATTGCGTTTTCACGGATAAAAATCTTGAACGTTGATTTACACATAGTGTATTTTATATCGACTAAAACTCATTTATTCTCCCGCTCTTATCCCAGTGTAAGTGGGTAGGCACAACAAGTTTTTCGCTTTCATTCTCTACTATCATTCGTCAAGTCTGGCGCTATTTCTTTTATATGCTTTTCATACTTCAAACAATCCAATCCAATCATGTATTTTTAGGCCTCCGTCTAATTACATATCCATTCACATTCATATTTAGAACTCGTTCGGTCACATTACTTTCATCCCTCCTCCTTATATCTCCACACCACCTTAATCTAGCACTTCTCATCTCTTCCATAATGGGCTCAACTTTCAGACTTCCCCTTATATACTCAAACGATATTTTTCTGACTCATCCTCCTTTATCCCACTCTACGTGGGGTCGGTACAACATGTTACAAACATATTGTCACATGTTGTACCCTCATCGTATTTTACGACCCCGCGGTCGATATTTTTCCGACTAAAACTAATTAAAAAAAAAATAAACTCGACTGTCCGTCCACAAAGTAATTATCTTACTAAAACTTGTGTCATGGGTGATAAACAACTGGTAAATACATATATACGTATATAATAAAAAATGCATAAATACAAGTATACACCAAGACTCGGCCAACGAATTGATTACTGAAAATGTTGGCTCTCGGCGGGAATCGAACCCGCGACCAGCAAAGTCGAAGGCAGGGTATAAACAACTTAATAACAGTCAAAGTTCGCTCAATAACATAGGGAATAACTTTCAACATTGACATATGATAATTAATATTCTCATTTAAATAAAATTGTAAACGATGTAGCGAAAATATTAATATGTATTTTTAAGATCGGGCTTTCGAAACATTTATTGCTTGATAATATGTTGGAAAATGAAAAAAATATCAAAGCCATTTTGCCAGATTAATGTAAATTTATATCATATTTATACAAACTCTATGGTCATTATTTTGAGGAAAATTATTATATGGACAAAAAGATTGTAAATTTATTACTAATTATATGATACATCGCGTTGATCTAATCGCGAATAATAACAGAATAACTTTTTTTTTTAGAACTCCCCTAATTCTATGAATTATAAATTAATAATATAATAGCTTTTTTTTCTTAAAAAACCGTTACTATACGCTAAATTTATAGGACAATGTACACATTGTCGTCCGTGCCAAAAAAAGTAAGTAAAATAACTATGAGTGACTGGTAAATATAAACATAATTTTTAAATAAATATACATTCACAAAATACACCCAGACCCGAAGAAGCAACAATTTGTTCGAATCAATCAATTTGGTCAATTTCAATCAAGAATCGAATCCGCGACCTACAGGGATACTGCCACCTGCGTTTACGTGCCAGTCAAATCAGTTATGTCACTTATATATTCAACCCGAACAATGTCGAGGGTAATCACTAAAAATATATATTTATCGTCGAATCTTCTTATGGTTCGGAAGATATATATCTAATGTGGATTTGAAAATACTCAGGTTTCCCACTATGTTATCTTCACGTAAAATTTGTCACACAGTCTTACTAATATTATAAATGCGAAAGTCTGTCTGTCTGTAACGTTTCCATAGATAATCCGCTGGCACTTTTTTGATGCTTTTTGAAAAAGTTGAGTATCGACATGATCTCTAGAATTAATTAGGTCATAAGTTAAGTAATAAATAAAGTAAGTATATTTATAATGATTTATAAGAAATAAAATAATGTTTTTCCCACATATTGGAATTGCTGGAATATAAAGAATGTCACAGCTCCGAATCAGGCGACATGAAGATTAATTTGCCTCATATATTGGGTAACATTCTTGTCACATTTGTAAGAATAAAACTTGGTTAAGTTTGATCTGTCTGTACAGCATTGATTCTCTTGTATATCAATAAACGCCTTATGCCACTTGACTTTGAGCTACGACTAGCACCTTGTTGTATTGTCTCCATCTCTTGTACGACGTCGAAGCGCGGACCCTCACAGAGCCGTTGTGCAAGAAGATTGATTTTTTTTTGAACTGACTGTATGCTGTTAGCCCTAATGGCTTTTACAGCGTCACCGGGCGGGACGGGCGAGCGCAGAAGCATCGTCGAGGTTGCGAAATGCAGGGAGTAGAGCGCAGAAGCTCTACTTAAGTCGGGGAACGTCGTCCTAAGGGTGCCCTCTTGTGAGGGAAAAAATTGAATCCTTTGAAAGGCTGGAAGAAAAAAGTTGAAATCTTATATTCTATTCAAAAGAGGAAACTTGAATATTTCGGCCATATCTTGAGAAATTCCAAATATGAATTATTTAATCATACAAGGAATAATTAAGGGAAGGAGAACTTACTGGCAAATAAAACCTATGCCAGTGGTTGTGCAATCCTGCATGTTTCGAGTATGAAAACGAATAGTCCACTCTACATTTAGTATTATATGTATTTCATATTTTTACTTCATCGCGAATTATAGCAAAACAGTTATTCTTTTCTTAAATTTTTGGACTGATAGCGCTGCTCCACATTACTTTTTTGTACACCTGTATCAGCAGAACGTCATTTAATTTAATCAGTTGATTTATTTTGTATGAGAAAAAATAGCACCGTACAAAAAACATTTGAAAACCCATATGCTCCGTTCAGTGTTAAGATTAAAAAAAAGAATAACAGAGAACCCTAATGCGACGTTACTATCAGCACACCGCATCAGCACGTTCAGTGCGAGCGCTGAATATTTGGACAGACTGAACAAATTGGTCCTTTGACACGTCCGAGATTATCACCACCCACATCTGCGGCCCGCTTTTTGCCGCCAACGGCTTGACTTACAACCGAAGAAAGATATCAGCGTAATTTAATTATTAATACATCTTCGAATTATCAATCCATACTTATAAATGCCGAGTGTTTTTGTTGGTTTTGCTTACGCGTACGAAAAGAGCAACGTTTGATTCGATTTGATTATCATATAGAGTAATTTATAGAATTAGGCGTTACTTTGCGGAAGTCCATAATACAAAAGTAATAAACATAAACAAAAGTAGAAAACATATATAGTGTTAAATGAATAGTGGATTATCCGTATTTTCATACCCGGTACGTGCAGGATTCGTAAAAACACATGCACAAACTTCCACCACTGCCACCACAATACACAAGCACTACACACGTTCACTATCACAAACTCAACAATCGTTTCGGCCCGCAACCGAAGCATCATCAAGAGATAGACTCCACGACAAATTACGATTTTGTCGTGGAGTCTATCGTAAAGTGTGACAAATTGTCATAGGTTGGTGATATTATCAAGAATAAATCTCTGTTTAAATCATCATTTGCCTGCCCTTATCCCACTCTAAGTGGGGTCGGCACGTGTTATAAACCATGTTGTCACATGATTCGGCTACGTACTTTACGACCGGCCGCTTGCCTGACGTCAACTAACCTTAATCGTATTTTACAACACCTTGCTAAGAAAGAGGGGGGTCATTTTACTCAACCGTATACCACACGGTGGGTCAACTTAGCTTAGTCGCCTTTTACGACACCTCAGTAAGAAATGAGGGTGGTCTATTCTACTTAGCCAGATACCACACGGCATAAAAAATCTCTATTTAAATATAAATATAATAATAAATACTAAATACACACACGGTCACGGGACAATTACACACACGATCGTCCGTCCCCAAAGTAAGTAACTCGTACGATGTAGTTAAATTTATGATTTTGTCGTGGAGCCTATCCTCCTGATGATGCTTTGGATACGGGGCGAAGTGATGGTGGAGATTGTCGTAGTGAATGTGTGTAGTGCTTGGCTTGTAGTGGTGGCGGTATTTCGGGATACGTACATACATGTGTAAGGTATCGAAACGTTGTCTGCTCCCTACACTTAGCATTACATATATTTTCAAACAATCAAACAAACGCGGATTATAGAAAAGTAATAATAAAATTATTTTGCTGTAATCCGCGATACAATAAATAGAGAATATATGTATATAGTGCTAAATGTATAGTGGACTATCCGTTTTTTCATACGCGTTACATGCAGGATTCGTAAAAACACATGCACAAACCTCCACCACTGCCACCACAATACACAAGCACTACACACGTTCACTATCACAAAATCGTTTCGCCCCGCAACCGAAGCATCATCAAGAGAAAATCGCAAAAGCGCGGATTATAGCTTAATAATTTTATCATAACTTCTGTAAAAGGCATGAGTTGAAATTATAGCAAGATTTTGAAATGCGTACGTCACTTATCGGTCGCGTAATACGACAAAATCGCTTATCTCCAATATTTTTAATGATAAACGTAATAAACCACCAAGAGTCAATCCCGCTGCGTGTACCAATTAAAATACATTTAAGCGCATTTAAACTAATTAAAAATGAGTATAGTTTAAATTATATTAACAATTTACTAAATTTTAAATGTACCGTTAAATAATTTCACGAACATTACAACATTTAAAAAAAAATTGGGAGCCAAACTGCTTGTTTAGTAAACGTTTTCGTCACATATTTTTGGAACAACAAAATTTTAATTACCTATCTATCTTTTAACTTATACAAAAAATTATAGATGTTCTTGATTTGTAGAAGAATTTCAATTATCAAAATAAGATGTAATTTTTTCCTTACAATTTTTTTTTTTATTTGAAAATATGAGCCGCACTTAAGGAGCTAAAGAGCCACACAAGAGTAATTATTTTAAAAATAGTTTTAAGCTTATTAAATAAAAATTCTAATTTAAAATAAAAATTGCGATTTAGAATAGACAAATTATATAATACGAATTTTCTAAAAACAATTGGATCTTCGAGTCTGGTAAGTATGTATTTAAGTTCGTTTTTGAAATTTTATATGTATATATTTACTGGTTTGGGGAAGGACGACCGTGAATGTAATTGATCCAAATAATATATCGCCAGAGGCGGTGTGCGGTCGAAAGGACCACCGTTCAAGATTTCAAACCTCAAAAATCATTAGAGTATGAAGTTTCCTCGTCAAGCGAACAGTAACATCCGCTCCATATCACCAATAAACGTTTTACGATTCTGATGAAAACAATCATAACATTATGGACGAGGCATAGCCGATTGTGGATGTACAAAAATATACTCATTACTAGATGCGACAAATCTTGAGAAATAATCTTTGTATATAAAAGAGAAAGCATGAATATGTTATAAACCCCGAAACGAGGAACGCTTTTAACAAAAGTTTCATACAATCTTTAGATAGACCCAATGGATTATCCTGTAAGTTTGGTGGCAATTGGACATTTTTTTATATATCATTGATACTTTCGTTTCGAGGGAAAATAGAAACTGGACTGAGCAACGCGTAACCGAGCCGCTAGTTAGCATATGTTAATATTGTAACCTATTTAAACCCATGTCTTCTTCGATAGGCGACAATAAAGCTAACTGGCGTTATATCTGTTGAAGGCTTTAGTTGTACTGTACATGGAAAGCGTATATCAAGTACAGCAATTAAAAAAATGGAATTAGAATCATATGGCAGTTTCTTTATACAAGTTACTTTTTAAGCACATAGAAGTGCACTTGGATTGGTTAGTTTCGCAATTTATAATAAATGTTGTTTAACAGTAAAGAATATACGGTTAAAGTATTGTTTAACTGCATTTTTAGAGCAAAGCATTTTTGTGCAAATACGAGTCTAGGGGCCCTATCTAAAATATATAAAATTGTTCATTTCGTATTTCTCGTGTTCTGTACACGACGTACGCTTACGGGGGGGGGGGGTCAAGTTTAGAAGGGACCCTCGGAGCTTAGGGACCCCGAAACACTGCCCCGTGTTCCTCTGATCGCTACGCCACTGAACAGTATTAACTGACTTTTTTATTTAGGTAGCAAAATTTAAAATACTTTCAATGTATTAATAAAAAAATTTATATCTTTTACTATTTACTTTTTAATATCCACCAGCCTTAATTTAATAATATAACTATACCTTAATATAAAGTAACCACAAAATAATACATAACGTATAAGACATTTCCATAAATTCTACATCTCAGTTCGTCACCAATCCAGATCGCTTGCGTTTATGTGATCCTGTTTTTGTATAATTTTAGCTGAAAGTTGACTTCATAAGCTTTAATAACATATATCCTTAATTACCTATTCGTTTGATAATATGATCATAAATATGTGAAAATAAGTGCCTTTTTTTGATAAGAACGTCGCCCTAATGTCAAAGGAAATCAAAAATCAAGAGCAGTATGGGTGGCAACGCGTTTTATTATTTCACATATAATTTGTTGTTCAAATGTTGCATGAGTAATATTCATCTTCATAGAAAGATCAGAAAGAGGAAATCGAACTGCATATAACTTAATAAATAGAGTTTAAAAAAAACTAAAATACACGCTTTCGAACTAAAAAGTTTTTAAAAATTCGTGTATATAATATTCTCTTATTATTTAGTTTGATGCAGAAATATGCAGATTTCCTAACGAAGTTTTTCTCCACTCCACTCTGAAGGTAATAAATTGTAAATATTAATTGCACATAAGTTTTGAATATAAAATGTTATTAATGGCTGCCCGGGTGGTATCCGGCAGAATAGAATAGACCACCCTCCTTTCTTACCGAGGTGTCGTAAGAGGCGACTAAGGTATGTGCCGTGTGGTATCCGGTTGCATAGAATAGACCACCCTCCTTTCTTACCGAGGTGTCGTAAGAGGCGACTAAGGTATGTGCCGTGTGGTATCCGGTTGCATAGAATAGACCACCCTCACTTCTTACCGAGGTGTCGGAAAAGGCGACTATGGTAAGTTGACGTCAGGCATTCGGCCGGTCGTAAAATACGTAGCAAAATCATATGACAACATGTTTGTAACATGTTGGGCTGACCCCACTTAGAGTGGGATAAGCTTTAAACCCGTGACCCTCTTGTAAAATTCATACATATCACCGTTTCGCTAGCCTTATAGTGTTCCATACTTAACTGACGATCGCGTCTGTTTATGGCGATTCAACCGTAGTTGCTCCATGGAGTTATTAATACTAGAGTAGGGGAGTCCTTCAGGCCTGTAATTGTTAGTGACACAATAAATAATGGAAGGGAAGATGAAATTAGTACACTTCGTCCTTGTCTAATCACACATAAAAATGAGAGACGGAAACCTCACCCTCATATGCTTTCTCTTTATTACTGTTTATTGTAATAGGGCATAGGTAAGTTGACCCGCCGTATCCGGCTGACTAGAATAGACCACCTTAATTTGTTATCGAGGTGTCGTAAAAGGCAACTAACGTCAAGCAGGCGGCCGGTCGTAAAATAACTACCCAAAATATGTAACAACATATTTAAAACATGTTGTGCCGACCCCACTTAAAGCGAGATAAAGGCAGGAGAATGACGATGTAAAGGTCACATTTTAGGCATGCATCCCTTCTCTAGTATAACTCTATGAGTTTCGCACTTGCCTCCCCTGTCCTTACGATGGACCTACCACGCTATTGCCTATATTGATCAAAATTAAATATGTGACTTCAAGATATATGAGTCGCTAAAGTCGTCAGTAAAAGAAAAATTATAACTCACTTGTAAAAAAGTGCTGCCTTCATCTCGGTATAGGCCAAAAGGGACATCGTTGTCAACAAGGTCTCGTAGTGTGACCCACCCCGATGAAGACAGGTATTGGGCACTGGTCACTGCGCAGATTGCATCTTCTACATCTAAGTATGGGCAAAGAACATGCAATTATTTTATAATTTTCTATTATTAAATTTTACAACGTTTGGAGATAATTGTAGGCCGTATTGAATCACCTGGCTCAATAGCGTAAACCCCGCGCAACCAGTATGCTTTTCTTCATACGAATGCGTTTTTTACAATTAATCATGCGCTGAAAATTTATTAAATGTGCCAATCGTAACCCCCTTGTCATATAACTATTAAATATAAATGTATATTTATTATATTATATTTATTTAAAATAAACAACTTTCCAGTTCGTCGTTTGATGTTATGGATGGCATAGAATTAAGGATTAAATTGTATTTAACTCAATTAAGCCTCATTTTGAATTAGGTCACTTTAATATTAAGCTTGCGATATATATTTTTAGTTGTCTAATCACACATAAAAATGAGGGACGGAAAGATCACAGTCATTTGCTTTCTCTTTATTACTGTTTATTGTAGTAATAGGGCACAGGTGAGTTGACCAGACGTATCCGGCTGAGTAGAATAGACCAGCTTCATTTCTTATCGAGGTGTCGTAAAAGGACAAATATAATTACAATAGTGTGAATTTGCAAAATATAATTTTAAACATGGTGGGAAAACCTGTTGATCTTTAACGATTTCGAGGGATATGCGTAACCTACCAATCCGCATTGTAGCAGCGTGGTGGATTTCAGCTCCAACACTTCTCTTAAAGGACCTTTCTCTCTTCTGAACATAGGCCTACTCCCTCCCTTTTTTGATGGGCTAGTGATAGGTCGCTACTTGACGATGACTAATTTTTAAAGGTCCAATCATTTATTAAATCTTATAATACAAACTCGAAACGAAACGCGTCGTATCAAAGTATATACTAACAGTGACGTACCTGTAAAAACGATTTCCTTTGAAGGGTAAATGATCTGACCTTTTAACGGTAAAAAGACAAAAGGTATATTCGGTTTAGTTGCTCCACGTCCATAGCTAGCCATCGGGCATTCTGCAAAAGAAAGATGTGTATACAAATAGATAAATAAAATTTCTTTACTCGACTATTTCAGTATCGAGTATTTTACAAGCACTTTTAATTAATCAAATACAAAATATTCTTTGTTCAAGTGAACTTGTAAGCAAGTGCTTTTGAATCTCCAACTCGCCTGCTGGTTCTGAAAACTGTTCCTACCGAGAAGAGCCAGCAAGAAACTTGGCGGAGCTCTTTAAAAAAATGTTTTTTATAACCAGTTATATTTGGTCATTGCTATCTTGCATAAGGTCGAAGAGTAGCTATATCCACTTTCAATCTGCTTTATCGGGGTGTGAACTCGTGATCCACTTGAAAGAGCCCATATCCAAATTTTTAATAGAATTTTAAGCATCATCATCATTATCCTGCCCTTATTCCACTCCAAGTGGGGACACCACAACATGTTTTAAGAATTTTGTAACATGTTTTGGCTAGTTTACGACCGGCCGCCTGTCTAACGTGAATTTATCTTAGTCGCCTTTTACTTATACGGCGTTCAAATATAAGCATATGATATTAAAAGTATATAGTAGTAAGAGCTATAATAATAACACAACGTCAATCCTACCATAAATATTTAATTTTGTTAAATCAAGAATTTGTTCTTCAATTGCATCACATTTCGCTTTCAAGACGGATTCTGCATACTAAAAAGCGACATCTATTTTAGCTATTATTCTTGGGTGCGTCTCGGTAACGAAAGTCGAAAGTGCTTGTGCAATTGTCGTAGTAAATAAAACATGAGTTAGAATAATTACATGGTTACATTTGGGACGGGGTTGACATCACAATGTGGGGTTACGAATTTTGAACTCACGCGTAATTCACTCTCTTAGCTAGTGATCGCAAAGTGATACTTGTAGATGCGGCAACAAACGCGATTTCTCGAATATGAATATACATTTAAATAATTATTCAAAATATCACCACATTTTAGAGTTCCGCAGCCAAGGGTAAAAACGCACGACTCATTATGTATTGCTGTTCGTTAAACTTTACTTTATTATTTGATACCTCTTACCATGAACTCTTATTGCGACTTAATTGAAGACGTAAACGACGACCGCGAACCGCTTTCTTTTCGTAACTTGAAGTTTGTATCGCATTGGGGTCGTAATATTTGAAAAGGATAACGTTATATGAACTATAGATAACTCTGTCTCTTTTACTCACATGTTCTTAGGACGAATTCCGAACGCTCATACGGCAACCACTTAAAGTGTGCGTCTTTAAGACGTCATGGTATGAAAAAGCAAAACAATTTCGTTTACATCTTCAATTGAGTGGCAATAAGAGTTCATGGTAGGCCTGCTTTCTTTCTTCATTATAGGCGATGATCGATCGTGCGATTATCCACAGTCGGCACGATCATCTCGCAAGTATCCACACGATCATCCATATTATCATATGTTACAAACAATCATAAGTATAAGCCAGCGATTCCCTTTGATTCGTGTCCAAATAACCAACAATTCTCAGGTTGCAGGCGATCGTAGGCGATCATAGACGTTGATTGACGACTACAGCCAAGTATGCCCTTTACACGATCTTGCTCGCGTTTAATCGTTCATAATCGCCGATAATAAAGAGAACCATGAAGATTATTGTAACCCAGCATATTCCCATTGCAATCGAGATGGCCTAATCGTGAGAGTTAATTATGATATAATTGTATGAGTAGGTATCCTTGTAGATTATTATATTCATGTAAATGCTGACACAGAAAGCCTACTATACTCATCATCATTTTCCTGCCCTTATCCCACTCTATGTGGGGTCGGCACAACATGTTACAAACATGTTATCACATGATTTGGCTACGTATTTTACGACCGGCCGCCTGCCTGACGTCAACTTACTTTAGTCGCCTTTTACGACACCTCGGTAAGAAATGAGGGGTGGTCTATTCTATGCAGCTGGATACCACACGGCACTTACCTTAGTCGCCTCTTACTACACCTCGGTAAGAAAGGAGGGTGATCTATTCTATTCTGCCGGATACCACACGGCAAAGTCTACTATACTATTGAGGATTATTTAGATGATAAGAATACGTGGATATAGTTACTCCTCTTCCGTGTACAGAGTTATACACTGGTTATAAGAATTATATTTGAAAAGAGCAGTCACCGAATTTCTTGCTGGCTCTTCTCGGTAGGATCAGCTTTCTCGAGTAGATGTTGACGATTCAAAAGCACTTGTTTACAAGTTTACTTGAATAAAGAATATTTTGAATTTGAATTTAAATAATGATATCGATACGTAAATATTAGTAATATAGTACATCAATTATAACACGCAATTGGAATTTTGAAATGTGTAACATATTATTAAAGGGCTCTAAGGTTAAACAGTATCATTTGAATACAAGTGTAGTTTATGTGATGAAGTATTAGATCAGCATATTAGAACGAACCTTCGACATGACCTTAAATGACTCTCATAATTGTTATATTAGAATAGTTTCGTAGAATTAAAATTCAGTAGACACTTTTTATTCTGACACCTAAGGGTCACACAAAAGTAATAATAACATTATTTTGCTATAATCCGCGATACAGTAAATAGAAAATATATATAGTGCTAAACGTATAGTAGACTATCCGTTTTTTCATACCCGATACATGCAGGATTCGTAAAAACACATGCACAAACCTCTACCGCTGCCGCCACAATACAGGAGCACTACACACGTTCACTATCACAAACTCAACAATCGTTTCCCCCTCAACTGGAGATAGACTCCACGACAAAATCGCAAAGCTTTACGATTTTGTCTATCTCCTGATGATGCTTCGGAAACGATTGTTGAGTCAATAATCAGTGCATGTAAAAAAACATCTAAAGTGATTCAAGATATTGATTATTTGTATATGAAAATCTATCATAAAAATAGATAAGCAAATCATAAAAAACGTACCATCGATGGTGTTAACACAAATCCTCCGATCCTCCCTAAAGGCAGGTGTTTTCTTTATACACTGACATACGCAACCGACTCCACCGCCCATGGATGCCAAGGCTGTGCCATGGGACATCTCCATACACCGAGTTAGGCCACAGTCTGTACCTGGAAAAATATCGTTTGTGTTAAACTAGTGGTGCCATCGACTTCGTTAGCGTCAACTTATACATTTAAGTACCCCCGATAATACAATGTGTTTTTGTTATTCCCAAAAAAAATATGTTTCTCTCTCTCTCTCTCTTTCTATCTAAGCTTCAATTAGTACCAAATTTCATCAATATTGCTCAAGTTGATTACCTTTCGTATTTATAATATTACTTTGTATAATAATTCGACGTCATTATTTGGCGCACTCAAAACAACCAAATTTTATACTAAATAGAATGAAAATAAATAAAAATTTACCATCCATTCAAGTAGTTATTTGTATTAAATAACTATTTAAATGCATACATGTATAGTGTATACTAATACTTTCACTTGTAATTTTAAATTATAATTATAGGTAAAGCGTGTTAATACGGATCAACTTGCCGTTCGTTTTTCTTATATTCTTTTAAATATATGAAAAGTATATACTAAAAAGTTTTTTTTTTAACTTTTATATGTTAAAAAGTATACAATAACATAAATGTGCAGAAGAAATTTATACGGAACACAGAAAATGTTATTATAAAGAATGTTTTATACACAAAGTAACTCAATAATTTTACCACCTTATTAATTAATTACTTTTCATTCTATTTATCCAGGATGTTACTACTATTTCTATTATAAATAATATAATTACTATTCAGATATCGTCAAAATAAAGTCCGACTGTTTTTTAATTCTTTAAAAGCACTTACCGACTATAGAAAATAGATCACCATTAGCGAATCTTGTAACGTTTGCCAGCGCCGTGTCTCCTTCAGCGTTAGAACCACTTGCTACATATATAGTCATAAGAAATACTACTAACGCCATCTTCTCTCGAATGAAACACTCCGTTGTAAGTCAGAGTCCAAGTTATTAAGCCATATTTAACCAGCTGTCGCCATTTTTGTTATAAATTTTTTTATAATATTATAACTTTTCATTTTTCGTTGATACATTTTCTGGTTCATTTAAATTATTACCGGTTTATGACATAGACTTCTAAATCAACATCTGAAACAAAACAGTTTAATGAGATTCAATTTATTTTATTAAATATCGAATTTTCTAAATTTCATTCAATTCAATTTACAATAACTACCGACTATATTATTCACGGATATCAATTTTAGAAAATGAATTTGCGGCTTAAATTTCGACAACTTTATGTTAGCAACATAACATATCTTATTGACTAATATTATGCTGTGTTTTAAATTGCCACCATATTGACAATATGACCTTTTAAATTAAAATGAATGACTTGTTATATAAAGACATAAAAATTATAATTAAATGACATAAAATACTTTAACTCCGTTATTTATTTATCTGAACATATACATATTACATTCCAACGGGGTCAAGATATCAACAAATAAAACCAATACCGAGGCATATACTTGAAATTAATTAATGAAGGTGCTAAATTGCGATAGCAGACTTCGTTATTTATCATTTAAAAATACAAATTATGCAAGCTAGCTTCGTTAAGCGTATTATATATTGAGACTACTCAAATATTATATAGAATAAATTTGTATAAAAAACCTTTTAAAATCTAAACTACAAGTTTGGTAATATGACATTCATATAGCAAATCATTAGCTCCATTTTCAGTGTTTAGAAATCCATCGAACCATCACGTCTTGCACACAGTTTTTAGATAAGAAACCATTATTATGCCTTACGCAGTTCCTAAGGGATAATAATGGTTTCTTATCTAAAAACTGTTCCAGTGCATACTTTAATAATAATTAATAAAATAATAAAAATAATTTTTATTCACCATTCTCCTGCCCTTATCCCAATCTAAGTGGGCACAACATGTTACAAACATGTTGTCATATGATTTGGCTACGTATTTTACGACCGGCCGCCAGCCTGACGTCAACTTACCTTAGTCGCCTTTTACGACACCTTGGTAAGAAATGAGGGTGGTCCATTCTATGCAGCCGGATACCACACGGCACATACCTTAGTCGCCTCTTACGACACCTCGGTAAGAAAGGAGGGTGGTCTATTCTATGCAGCTGGATACCACACGGCGGGTGAGAATACGTGATACGTGATAATATTCACGGATACGTGAGAATATTCTACTAAGTATTTGAAGAAATTTCTGTTCAAGTATTTACGGCAACTTACAACCAATAGTAGGTGTCCTAGCTTCCCGCTCACATATTGATATCCTCAACGAACGATCAGTTTCACTCACAACTTCAAATTCAAATCTACCCAAGAAAAGTCTGTTTTTCCCAATAAAGACCGAAGATTATTGTTCATACTATGATCTTTGTAACATAAATTTCGCTCATGAGCTGCAATAGTGCCACAAGTCAAAGAACACGTCTTTTTGGAATACAAATCGGTTTAAATGTTAATATACACATTCTTTTCAGCGTTGCGCTGAAACTCGCCCCCGCAGCACTCATGATTCAATAGTAGGCCGTTCGTTTTGGCAAACTAAAGTATTTTTAAAAGCATTTTCCTTAACAATTGAAACTTTTATTTATTTGATGAGCGTTAATTTGTGGAATTCCATATTACAGGCACTATAACAGAACTACCTTGCTATAATCCGCACGGGTTAAGCGAATGCATGCAAAGAATGCGTGTATGAAGCAGGCAAAATTTATAATATATTAAGTATTTAAAATTCAAAATCCTCAAAAACAAATAATACTTATACACTGATCGTTCGCTGTCGATTTTCGGTTAAATTCGCAGCCATTTCAATAACAACCACTGGCGAGTGAAAACTGTATGCCACTTTCGAAATGGCAATATTTATTAATTATGCATACCATCTTCGATATATCATACAATCTGGTATATTCAAAATACAATCTCTAACTTTATTAATTTCACTTTTCCACTGTGTCAATATTGCATTCATTTTTATCTTACGTCATTATGTGCTAATCTATTTGACATTAATATACTGATTTTTAAAGTCATAAAGATAAAACTATGATTATGCAAGTTATAGAAATAAGACGGTTAGGACACCTGTTAAGGAGGTTGGTGCCCATAAAACCAGTCGCTTGTTGAAATTCAAACTAATGTTATTAATTTACATGTCTGTCTTTCTGTCTGGCAATCGTTGAAGACTAATTCGCTAAGCCAATAGCAAGAGCAATCCAGAAATCTGGAGAATTCCTAAGATATGTGTTTCCTATCGATTCACATTAACCAATCGTTGGTCATTGCTTCAGTCCTTCTCTACAAAGAAGCGACGGAGCTTTTGTCCAGCAGTAGCAGCAGACTAGTAACAGGTCGCTACTTTATAGATTTTAGATTATGAATGTAAGTGTGATAAACTTTAATGTTAACAAAAATAAATCTTAAGTCCGACTTAGTAGACTTTCCACTACCATGAGAACGTTATGTACGCTGATGAAACCGCGGGGCATTGCTAGTTGCTATATATAATGCAATAAAGAAACCGTCTTTGTAATTATTTTTAGCGTTATATTTGTTTAAACAGGTTTTCCGGAAATTGACGTAGGTTTTCGTATAAATTATTAAATTCCCCATCTTTATTGCACTCTTACGCTGTGTGAGCAATTCTACAATTGTGTCCTATATTACTTTAGTGTATCTCTGCTGGTTTACATGGCACACGCACCTATAGCTGCCAGTAAGCGAGTTTGTCTACATCCGCGCGACCCCTTCAACACATTTTTCAGAAAATAGTTACGTACTAACCGAAACGTTCCGGCAGAATTGCACTATATTTAAATGAAAACCGTTAAAGAATCCATTCAGTAGATTTTGAGAAAATCAATCACATACATACTCGAAAATTTTTACAAGAATTCTTTAAGCAATTAACCTACTTTTGTATGCGTTAAATACAATAACATCGCGGTCTTCTAACGCAAAATGCGTTTAAAATCACAAATCTATTGTTTGTGATAATATCTTGTAAAAATTAGATATACACCTAATAATACAAAACTGCCTATCGAATTAATACATTATCAACAATATAACTCTTATCGCGAACTAAACGCTTCATTAAAATGACACTTTGCTTGACATTATTATAATAGATGGCCCAAGGCATGGATATTTTATGCTAATAAAACATAATAGAGCGTTAAACAATAGAAGAAAGCCTACCGTCTGACAGATATTGTCGAATATTTTAATACAAAGGCGGAGGTTTATATATGGGTGTCAAATCTGTTAACATTTTATAGAGGGTCAAAGATTAGAACCGCCACACGCAGTGTAAAATGTAGGCTCTACTTCGCTTACTAAACTCAATTCTTGATTTATAATTTATAAGCTTTTGCCCGCGGCTTCGCTCGCGTGTAATTGGGGACAGCGGCTGATATTTACAGGGTCTTCGTTTTCGAAAAAAGAGCTATTCGTGGTATTTATAATATGAAACCTCGTGATTCTTTAAGGAAGAAATTTAAAGAAATGGGCGTCATGACTGTAGCTTCTCAATATATTGATATATACTATTTGTAAGAAAACATATTCACCTATATAGTAAGAATAGTGATAGATACGAAAAACACACTAGAAACCTAAATAAACTAATAACGCCAAGGTTGCGCCTCCAAAAGGTGCGAAAATCATTTGTCGGTCTCGGTTCACGTTTTATAAGAAAATTCCTCAATATTATCTAGACTTGCCTTTACACAAGTTTAGAAATTATCTTAAAACGATGGTGCTACTATACAATTGAAGATTATTTGAGTGATAGTAGCATATCTTAACTGCAGTCAGCTACGCACCAAGCTCCAACGATTAATTTGTAACCATCAATCAAATTGTAAAAAAAATATTAAAAAAAAATTGCCGCTGAGTTTCTTGCTGGTTCTTCTCGGTAGGAGCAAACTTCCGAATCAGTGGCAGCTTCTTGAAAACTTTTGACGATTCAAAAGTACTGTATTAATATACATATTATAAATCAAAGTCGCCAAAAGCTGTCTATATGCGATCCTTTTCATCAATTGAATGGATTTATATACGAATTTTTCTAAAAGATAATTCAACCTTGAGAAAGGTTCAGGTTAATAGTATATTCTCCAGAACAGCTAAACGATTTTGATGGGTCTTTGAGTGAAAGACAGAGGAGATTTTGTGTATTGACTATTTTTATCCTAGAATTCCTGCTAGGTCGGGATTTCAAGGGTAAAAACTTTGCGACACACACATTTCCACGAAGCAGAAACATCGGACACAGCAAGTTTTTTGTATAAAGATACGCAAGACTAAATCAAAACCACGCTACCGAATTCAACGTATTTAGTTCTCAGAAAACCATTAATCATGAGAGATGTTAAAGTGCAATGTAATGGCAGAAGGTGATTTGAACAAATTAAAATGAGATATTAAGGCGCTGAACAGAGCTGGCGCAAATTCAGATTTCGGCATATAAGCCACGCCCACAATTTCTGCGACGGCGTAGCGACAAACTTAATATTTTAACACCCATTGTAGGTGTACACTATTTTATCCAAACTTTTTTTGTACAATTTATTTAAAAAACTTATGTCTAATTAATCTTATAAAACTAAGTATGCTGAAACTATAACTAAACACCTAAAAAAAGACATATTATCAACAAGGAATAGTCACAAAAGGCGGCAGCTAGCGACACACGTCCGTATAGCAGCGCGCCTCAGCGATCACTGTCTATATTCGTAGATGTAAAAGAGAAGCGAGACGATGACTCGTTTCAGTTTTGCTATTTTCTAAAAAATATTTAATTTGAATGAAATATCTTAATTAATTCAAAATTTGAATCTTACATTCTCTTTATATTATAATGATTTATTAGTCTTATTAATTTTACCAATTTTTGTTGATAAATATTAGAGATATTTACGATCAAAGTAAAAATCAGAGGTCTATTTACCAATTTTTTTTATCGAAAAAAAGTATCGTAATCATGTTTTGAAATCTTACATTCTCTCTGAGATATGATGTATATTAACATATATTTTTCTTTTAATCGTCATCCCTATAGCTTTTGTTAAAAACGTGTTTAAAGTCAGCCTATTTGGCTCTGTTCAGCGCCTTAATTTGTCTTGCACCTCATTAAGGAAATCGGTAAGGCACGGTTAGGAATTCTAAAATGAGTATCGAGAAATATCTTACAACAGTATGATATATTACATAACTGTTTCTCTACTATTGTGAAATATCGTGATGAATAATCATTCTAAGATAGTGTAAGTCTACCTAGTTGATAGCCATTTGTTCTTTAAATTTATTTTTTTGGAATTGACTTTCATAGCGACTTAAAATAATAGTTTCGATAAAAATATTCAAAACCAAAATGTATAAAAAAGGTGACGTAAATGCTTAAGAAATAGGAAACTTTCTTTCTTTCCATTCTAGAGATTTGTTAGACTTTTTGGTCAAAAAATTCACACATAATGCCATCTAACGAAACTAAAAATGACTTTTATTTAAAAAAAATAACTGGCACGTTGGCGCAGTTAAAATTAAATTAATTTCAAACATCTATCCGACATGTATCCGAGTTTCGCGCCGCCTTGCCCTATTGGAGAGCGCGTCTCTATTCACTCTTGAGAGTGTATATGGTCACTCCGAGCTTAAGAGTCTTGGCCGAGGCATCTCGGGTGAGACATAACGATATACAGACGCCATTACATCTCACCATTTGTATATATTCTTGTGTTATGAGACACGTCATGTAACTTGGTTTAAACTACGATCAAATTAAATAAACACTACTATATTGAATATAAAGACCGTTTAAGGCACATTTGACAATGTTTAATACCAGTAAATGCCGCAGCTAAGTGTTAGTACATTTTACACGCATGTACTCGCTATAAAATAAATACGAACATGATTTTAATGCTGGGTCGTCACGGGTCATATAATACGTCGGTTCCATTCTACAAATTAACTACCTTTCATTAAGTGTTTAAATTTATTTTTATGAATCCTTCACGAGGTCAAAGGCCAGTTGTCATGGACCATAAATAATCTATATCCGTTACCGTTAAAACGGTAGAAACGTTTCGAAAAATACTGGTTTTAATCATTTATAAATATCAAAATAATTAATAATTGACGCTAATATATATTACAACTAAATATTGACGAGACATTGTCGTTTACATGACACCAATTGTCCATTTTCTCAGCTCAGGATTTTCTATAATCTACCTCGAGATATCACGACTTTCTGGCATTGATGCTCAAAAAACTTCCTGAGACCATTTTGGTATCATTATTAATTTAATGGTCTTTAGGTGCAAATAAACATCATCATGAACTATGTATATAACCGAAGAATTCGTGTCATATGCATATATACACTGACCTAATAAGAATTATTCTTTGAAAAGAGTAACCGCCGAGTTTCTCGCTGGCTCTTCTCGGTAGGAACAGCTTTCCGAACCACCTTACTTGAATAAAGAATATTTTGAATTTGAATTTTTGAATTGAATAACAATCGACATGGGATGCGTGCGGCTTCTACCCTTCTCTCTAAAAAAGGAGAGATGAAGCCTGTTCTAGCAATGGCATAGTAACAGGCCGCCTTCCGCAGTTTACTTCTGCAACTTTTCCTTTTAACTTTTCAATTGCTGACTGATCGTGATGAAAATTGTTGTAAAGCAACTTTAATGTTCTAGGATATGTTTGCTTCAGTAAATATATGTCTGGCACTATAACAAAACTACCTTGCTATAATCCGCACGGGTTAAGCGAATGCATGCAAAGCTAATGTTTATGAAGCAGGCAAAAATTACGCACCTTTCACATGCAGGACAAGTCACTACACGCACCCCAAGGCGCCTCCACCAGCAACAAAGCACACAAGCAGCACACACAACCACCACTACAATCTCGATAATCGTTTCGCTCCGAAACCGAAGCATCATCAGGAAGATAGGCTCCACGACAAAATCACAATGCGCCGCGCCACCCATGCTTGTATGGGTTGCCTGCTTCATACACATTAGCTTTGCAAGCATTCGCTTAACCCGTGCGGATTAAAGCGAGGTAGTTCTGTTATAATGCCTGTAATATGGAATTCCGCAAAGTAACGCCTGTTTCTATAAATCAAATATATGTCTCCTGTGCGAATACCGCTAAACATTCTCTGAATTCTTATCATAAGTTTTCTATCAACCATTGCAACAGTAAAGCCATTATCATCACTCTTTTCCTGATTGCGACTGCAAGATGGTATTTGGGTCGGTTTTCTCAAATCAGTATAAGCTTTTTATTTTTAAAACTGTTATTTATGCTAATTAAGCAAAATGTATATATTAAATTTCTGTTATAGATCTAGACTAAAACATTTCTACATTCTAGATTATAAATGTTTATTTAAACACGAATATCGAAGATTTTCGAAACAAATGACGGTGTTTTGAATATATTGCCTGACTTTCAAATTCAACGGTCAATTTCTCGCTTGATTTATGGGGTTACTTATTAAATGCTTGTTTAGGATGACCCCTAAACATATAAGAGCAGTGATTCGTATTCATTTTTCCTTAGTCCAACAAAATTTTATATTAATTAGATAGAGCTTCCACTAAAGAAGTCTGCTTGGAGACATAATTTTTGTAATCTTGAGTATTCCTGTTTCACTGACAGCTGATTATTGGCATATAGTTATTATATTATACTAGGACAGCCAGCATAAAATATGTACATCGAAAAATAAATCAACAGGATGCACAGGTGCATTTTTAATATTTTGGAATGGTTAGGGAATAAATTTGCACGAATAGCTTTAATTATAAGTATTTAAGTACTATCATCTTTGTATCAAAATACAATATTCATTTATTGCGCTATTGTAAACAAATATGACATTTTATTTCGCGCAAGCGCCTTGAACCGTTGAAACGAAAGAGTAGGTACAGGTACATTTTCGCCGTGCGGTAGAAAGAGACAGGGATAATTCCTCTCCTACGCCGCGCTGGCGGACTACTCTCCCTCCGTATTACGAAATTTTAAACCAGGTCACGTGTCCTGACGCGAATTAAACATTTTTTTTCCATTACAAAAAATGCCCAACACCGGTAAAGAAGTTGTCACTTCAAAAAAATAGTAAAAAACGCTACTTATTTGGACGGCACGGCACCGGCGCCGTTTGCGGTAACATACTTCCATTGTAATCAATATAATATCCTCGTGGTACCTGGTGATAAATGTACAGTTCTCTATCCCTCTTTCAATTTTATCGGATAAATAGAGTTGTGCACGACTGACCATAGTTTGGGAAGAACTTGCTTCGTTTGCCTCGTTACATGAATTGATCCAATCCGATGTCATTATAAAGTAATAACGGAAAGAGTCTGCATTGTTCACAGTTTGCAGTATAGGGTGCCAGAAGACTGTTCGTTCTGTAGTAATTTGCCTAGAAACCGATTGAGTCCAATTCAAATTCAAATTCAAATTCAAAATATTCTTTATTCAAGTGAACTTTTAAACAAGTGTTTTTGAATCGTCAAAATCCACTGCTGGTTCGAAAAGCTGTTCCTACCGAGAAGAACCAGCAAGAAACTCGGTGGTTGCTCATTTAAAATAATATTCTTATAACTAGTTACATTTATCATCTATATAATCCTCAATAGTATAGTAGGCTTTTTGTATCAGCCTCCTTTTAACAGCATTTTTAAAATGTGTGGCAAAGATAAAATCGATTACGGGAGTTTATTATAGAATCTTATACCCAAACTTATGCAGGAACCGCAAGCTTATGTCAGTTCCTATTTTGTCTATTATATACATTGCCAATCTTTTTATATGTATATTCTACTGCACAAACATTAGATTGCTAAAAATACTGTGAAGCAAAAGTAAAAACACCTATTTCCTTAAACTTCTCTCGCAGGCAATCTCAGATGAGTGTCACCTACCTCTGTCACTCTCTTTGTATTATTGTTAACTTTTATTCACAGAACGCTAATTAACAGGTTATCTTTCACAAAAAAAGCGAAAATAAACGAATATTTAATTTTCAATGTCCGAAATTCGTAACCGAAAATTTGCAGTGTTTACTTAAATACTTATATTCCTTATTGGTATTTTTGAATACACTTACTAATTGAGTTGAACTATGCCGCCACACAAGTTTAACAGTTATTCAGAGGCTTTGACTGAATACAAAAATTAAAAGAGCTTTTGTACTAAGAGAACTATTTGTAACAATTAGGTCGCGTATTGAAACTCAGATCGAGCTTAGGAAAAACTCAGATATATACTATTATATTCATCATACTGTCTAGCGAATGCTTTCTTGCAGAATTACATGTCTCTATAATGCCCAAGAGTAAATATAAATATCAATAAAGCACATACGTTTAAAAACTTCTACGCAGCTGCCCAGGGACAGGATCTGCGATCCCCTAAGGTAGTATATGTAGGATGTGTTATGCGATCTCTGAATTGGGCCCTTTACAATTTCATTTTCATGGTTCATTTAATGTTCAAACATTGTTTTAATATAAAGATAAGAAAAACATTCCATGAGACACATGTCCCAGTACAGCAGTAATTACTATATTTTTTCACAAATCAAGTTTAATAACTTATCATGATACATGATAATATTATAATATACTAGTTTTTGCCCGTGGCTTCGCTCGCGTGGAATTTGGTTCGCCACATTAAGTTTCGTGACAGATCATTTTAGATTTAAAAATAATTATCTTAATTAAAAAATATATATACTTATTTAGTTACTCGTACACCCAAAGCTTCCGATGTCTAACTTCAAAACTGACGGATTCCATGCCATCTTCGCGCGCTGCGCATATTATGCAATCTAGTGGCTTCCACGTAAAAGGTAGATATATGCTGTCGCGGACTTTTATTTAGAACTATTCAACTTAAACAATACTACGGTACATTATCTTTGTGTAACTCTAATAGTTTGGGCAGCGTATGCCAAGATAGCTCTCAGAGGCAAGATTTTTTCCGACTTTATTGACATGTATTGTTATATTACATAAAATCATTACAAAGTGTAGCCTATGTGTTATTCCGACGTATAACCTATATAACTGTGAAGTTTCATCCAAATCCGTCCAATAGTTGTATCGTGAAAGAGTAACAACATCCATCCATACTCACAAACTTTCGCATTTATAATATTATATATAATATATAATATATAATATATATATTAGTTTTTAGTAGGATATAGAAATATAGTTATAGTTATATAGTAGGATAGGATATTATAGGATTTAGCTGTATACTCAAATATATATACGTACTCAAAACTATACCAAACATTTAAAATACAATAGATTTTTTTGTAACATAAAATGCCTTTCGATTGAGCTCTTAAATCGAATTTCTTGGGGTTTTCTGATGGAATTTTAGTATGCCCATAATAAAGCCTGTGAATGGATTTTCTTGATCAATTCTTTGATAATATTCATAATTTAGCTTTTATCTAATTAATGTCTCTCGAAAAGTTACTAATCATACAAACCTGTGCGACAAAATATATTGACGATATTTGAATTTATATGACTATAAGCTTTTACAATTTATACTCCTATTTCACCTTTTCATCTGATAATATTAGCATACACAGCACATACTTGAGGCTCTTTTTCTTGTTTTTGAGTTCCCCTCTTCATAATTTGTCATACGTTTTTGTTGCGATAACTTATTTTTATGTATAATATTTATAGAAATTTAATCTCATAAAGAATCATAAACAGTCAAGCGTGAAATGATTGAGGTAACTGTATTTCATTTGCTAAGCATTCATAATATATGTTTCAATAGCTTTAAAAATACTGCATTGTACGTGATATATTTTTTAATTAGTTCTAAAATGTTTTGTTCTAGATTAGTAGCTTCAATACGTCGGTGACTTTGATTCTTCTACGGTTCTCCTCATTTCTGATTTGAACACGTAGGGACTTGCCCGTTGGCGCAGTGGGTAGTGACCCTGCCTTCAGCTCTGCGGGTCGCGGGTCCGCCGAAGGCCAACATTTTCTATAAACAATTTTTTGGTTCTTCGAGCCTGGATGTGTATTTGTATTTAAGTACGTATTTTAAATTAGATATGTAGTATATCTACAAGGTGTCCTTCACTCATGAAACAAGTATTAAGTTACGTACTTTGGCGTCGGACGACTGTGTGTGTAAGTGTCCCATATATTTATTAATTTATTTAAAAATACTCCGAGTATAGCATCGCCCGTTGAGTAACTCTAAAATCTAAGCCTTCTTATGAGGCCCATAGTCCAACAGCCATTTTATGAGCCCATAGTAGAAGAGAAAACTTATAGGCTTTTCTTATTAAATGAAAAACTGTTTTTTCAAAACGACTCTTTTCATAAATACTGTTACTTACATACAAAAAAATTTAATAGTTAATAGAGTAATGAAACTAGCAAACACGCCTTTAAGTCAAAGAGGTCTTCAAAAAAAGGTTGATACCAGTTTAGATATTATAAGTAACTTTTTTTGGTTACTCAGTATTCTAGGCCAAATTACTCCGGTTGTTATTCGGGTTGTCAATCGAGTTACTCCAAAACCTAACTAAATTCTACAAGACGTAGCAATCGAGAGATACCATCTCAAGATATAAATGTATGTAAAAAATAGTAACATTTAAGTGAAAAAATATAACGGGTTTGAAACAGATTTGACATACTTAACAACTTTCGAATTTTAATACATATTTAAGGAGAACTTATGGATTGATTAAAATGCCGATCTTGTGATACAGAATTTGTAAGTCATAATATTTATCAATAGTGTTATTTTTAGGTGGTTGACAACCACGGCTGGGCATTGATTTAATTTATTTATTTCTTTACACATAAGAGTTATTGCAAGTAACCACCACGCCAGGCAGGCGGGTTGGTTACTTGCACAATTTTGAAAAGAGCTTTTTCATGATTATTCTCGTTTAGAGGACTTTCCGAATCAGCGCTAGTTTCCAGTTTAGTTCCATAGTTCAATAGTTAATTCGAATGGGTATTCAATAAATTGGAATATATATTAGAATTTAATGCTAATCGAATGTACGGAACATTGCAAGTCAATAATGTTTTTTTCAGTCACCAGGGCCGCATCGGTTCTTAGGCAGAATGCATTGGGTATAGGTGATATTAGTAGTTAAGAAGGTAAAATAGATCTTCTTCCAATTAATTTAATCATATATATAAAAATGAATGTTTATCTGTAAATCCCTTATATTCATCAACGGCAACGGCTGGACCGATTTGATGAAATTTTTACACTTACCGCAGCAAATGTTCCTTTAAAGTTTGGTAAGTATCGGATCATTTTTTTAAATGTCAATTTCTTTAACTAGTGATAATATCTTTAAATTAAGCTTGGGAAAGCGAGGTGGATATGCTAGTATGGTATAAAAAGAAAATTGTTTGCTATTTAACCATAAATAATTTCTCGAAATTATTAATAACCTACAATGTAAGTTGTGATTTTTCAACATTACGTACATATCTTTCAAAGGCTTAATTTTAACACTGTTATTGCTTGGTAAAGATTTTTCTATAATATTTTCAAGTACAATGTTTAGTGATGACTGTACTGATATAATTTCGCTAATGTATTAATCTTACCTTAGTAGCCTTTTACGACATCTCGCTCAGAAATGAGGGAGGTCTATTATACTCAGCCGGATATCACACGGTGGGTCAACTTACCTTAGTCTTGACCCACCGTGTGGTTTCCGGTTGAGTAGAATAGACCACCCTCTTTCTTACCGAGGGGTCGTAAAATACGACTAAGGTATGTTGACGTCAGGCAGGCGATCGGTCGTAAAAAAACGTAGTCAAATCATGCTGACAATATGTTTGTAATATGTTGTGCCGACCCCACTTAGAGTGGGATAAGGGCAGGAGGATGATGATGGTCAACTTACATTAGTCGCCTTTTCCGATACCTCAGTAAGAAAAGAGGGTGGTATACTCTACTCAGCCGTACGGCGGTTCACTTTACCCTATTTTACTTATTTATTAAAACCTGTTTGCGTAATTTTAAAAGTCCTCCGTCGATAGTAATCAGTGCCGATATTTTGTAGATAGCAACGCCATAACGAGCAATAATCAATAAAGACATAAATTATAATGAGATTAAAGAGCGTGGGTGCGTGATATCAGTCTATTAAAAGACAAGCTGTTGAGTTTCGATTTTATTCGTAAGTAACAACATTCCGGGCCGATGTTATCTTGTCATACAAAAAGATTGATTTGAGAGGTCTTGTGAAAGCCTACTTAAATGGAACATATGGAAGTGATGGTCTTAAAACAGAGTTCGGCTCACAAGTCAAATGAGTGAATATGATGATTAGGTCCGTACATAAATCTTGTATATAAAATTCTAAGTTAGTAATCATACTCTTCCGAAACGGCTTGACTGATTTTTATGAAATTTTATATACATATTCAGCAGTTCTGAGAATTGACTACTATCTATTTTTCATAACCTTAAGATATAAGGGTTTTACACCCCTAACATTTTAATTTTATGGACAAAATATTCAACTTTTATAGTGTAAATTTGAAATTCCTTAGAAATAATTTATATGGCAAAATAACGTTTGCCATATAAATTATTATTTTTTTATATAATTTTTAGTAATTTTTTTTCATATAATAATAATTTTTTTATATAATTACTAGTAATTACTAGTAATTATATAAAAAATTGAATCAATAATCAAAATAAGAAAAGCATCATTTCTTTTGCAACTCAATTGTAGTCGCTTTTCACCGCACCCCTCAAAATCAAATAAACCATTTCAGGCACTTTTGAATCGTCAAGCATCAATATGATTAATGAAGCTACAACTGGTTCGGAATGTTGCTCTTACCGAGAAGAACCAGCAAGAAACTCGGCGGTCAATCTTTTAAATATTTTCAATTATACATTAATAAACCGCTGTTTTGTATGAGACGGAAAGGATTTTCAAATCCAAGCTTTCTTATCATCCAAATAATCTTCAATATTGTTATATGCTTTACGTATAAGCATATTTTTACACTTAATTGAAATCTTTCTGTACACTGGTCTAGAATGTCCCTTCCCTATGACAACTCACTCTGGTCGAAGCGAATGACACCGTCATCGGACGTTTTCTGAGCTTTTCATTCGCATCTTTGTTCGATGCGAATGAAAAGCTCAGCGGCTTTTGACAAATTGAAATTTTGTAAATCGTAATTTTTGACTCTTCCTTCATAAAAGGTTGCCATTCTCTGTCGTGAATCATTGATATTTAGGGAAGTAACGACATACAGAGGAGAACTTAAATCCATAACGTAATAAATTGTTTAAATATAAAATTCTTATACATTCATTTATAAACGTCTCTTTATAACAGGGCCATTTAATAATTTAAATAAGGATTAAACAAAATGTTATAAAGAGCATAAATCACAATAGCCATTTGTAACCTAAAAGCTTTTTAATTCGATATTTAAACTAGTTGGAATAAAATAACTGTATCCGCGACATTCTACTTTTATATTCTATCGCCATACTAATATTATTAATGCGAAAATGTGCTTATTTGTTTTTTAATGGACTAGTAAATTTCGGCACGTATTCGTGTCCAGTAACATTAAAAAATAAATATATCTAACACGTGTATAAAAATAAAATAAAGTAACGGCCTGTTACTATCCCACTGCTGGGCGTAGGCCTCCTCTCTCTGTCTTTGGAGAGAAGGGTAAGAGCTAAGACCTACCACGCTGCTCAAATGAGGATTGCTCGAATACACATATCCCTTGAATTCTCTAGAGATATGCAGGTTTCTTCACCATGTTTTCCTTCACCGAAAAGCGTGTGATAGATTGCAATTATTAATTAGACACATAAGTTTTAGAATAAATCAACTTTTGGTGCCTGCCCAGGGTTTCAAATCATCATTGTCTCTAGAGAGTCTTTAGAGATATGCAGATGTCCACACGAGGTTCTCCTAAACTGAGAAGAGTATGATATATACCGATAAAATGTTCCAACGGTCTAGAAAGTGGGTAAGCATTAGACCGTGCAAAGTGGAAGCAACTTAGCAGGAAAGGACCCTGGCATAGCCTGGGATAAATACTAGAAAGAAGAATTAGATACATAAGAAAAACTCATTGCCCGCCCGGGGTTTGGCCTCGAAAGAGTCGCACGGTCTCACCACTGGGCTATCACAACTTAAAGCTTAGCTAAATTGTATATAAAACTGGATAATATTTCTCGCATTCTAGAAGTATTGCTTCAAACCGTACCGTCTTAAATTTATCTACCATAATAAATTTATAACTTTCGAAACAGAAAGGTGTAAATCAATAACAACAAAGTGAATGACAAAGCTTTGACATTACTTGACCCTGAAGTTCACCACAAAGCTGAAACAGCAGTATCTTCTTGCTTATCAGACAACCTCACTTATAAATCAGTATAAGATGTACCAATAAAGTTGCATGCAAAATACTTTGTATCCGAATGTAGCCTTTACTACGTAAGAGATAACGTCTCTTATTGTATATATATTATGCTTTCACTGATTTGTTCCCACTGTATGTATTGGGGACATTGCTGAAGACATTTGTATATATAATTTGTATATCAGTCTTGAACAAACACGGGTCAATCAGATTAATAGCTATTTCTAGAAAAGCCATTAAATACAAATATCAAGTTAATTCCACTTACCTATTTCACTTCAAGTATTTAAAGGAGAAAGTCTTATAGGAATTACGAGTAGTAAAGTAGCGGCCTGTTACAATCCCACTGTTGGGAATAGGCCTCCTCTCTCCGTTACTGGAGAGAAGGGTTGGAGCTAAGACCTACCACGCTGCTCCAATGCAGATTGGTAGGTTACACATTTCTCCAGAATTCCCTAAAGATATGCAGGTTTTCTCAAGATGTCTTCCTTTACCGAAAAGCGTGTGATAATAACAATTAAACTCATGTTTAATAGAAAAACTCATTGGTGCCTACCCGGGTTTGAACTCGTATTCCCCTCGAAAGAGTCGCACAGTCTCACCGCTGGGCTATCACAGCTTGAATAACGAGTAAGTTAATTTAAAATTAAACATAGTTTACGTTTCTTTTTTTTTTCGAACTGACTGTATGCTATTAGCCCTAATGGCTTTTACAGCGTCACCGGGCGGGACGGGCGAGCGCAGAAACATCGGTCGGAGGTTGCGAAATGCAGAGAGTAGAGCGCAGAAGCTCTACTTAAGTCGGGGAACGTCGTCCTAAGGGTGCCTCCTGTGAGGCCGGACCATGGCTTAGGGCGACGTGAGACGTTTCTTATAGAAAAGCAAGCCTTATTAGAGTTTTGTATTTAAGGCTTGTCGGTCAGTAGAGACGACGAAGGCTATTGATATAAGTATAAATTATAGGCTACTAGCTATTCGGTCACGCGTTGCTGTGGGTCAGTCTGATTTCGAATTCCCCTCGAAATAGAACACAGCGGTTAAAAAATGCTCCAATCGCCATCAAACTTTACAGTTCACCCGCTAGGTAATCCTAAAGTTTGATAGTTTCATTAAAATCGGTCCAGCCTCGAGGCTATAAAAGACATACAGACAAACCTTAATTTTTATATATTAAGATTCAGAGCATATCTAATAATTAATTTATTACCAGTTATCTTCATTTAACTACCAACTTCAGAATAATGGGGCCTTAAATGTGCTGGTAAAGTAAATGGATGTATTATAATAATAATAACACACACAATTAATTAAGCTTAATATTATTTTATATTTTGTTTAAAAAAAATAGCAGTATATAAGACAATGGAAGGCACTAGTAACCAAGAATACAAGCTACGCTTAGTTTGGTTGCTAGTGGTGACATTTAAAGTGAATTTAAGGCATCAAAAAGTTTTTGTAAACATTGTATAACAGTTGGTTTTGAACAAAATAAATAATTTCTAATTTCTAATAATATCTTTATTTAAGACAATAACAGTCCAGTTGTTAGTAAGTACCTTATGACTAAGTGTTAGGAAGTGAAATAATTAATAATAAAAAATTACAATACAGATTAAAAAATTAGCCTACTTAATAATATGCCGGACAAAATGACGAAATAGATTAGTGCTTATTTTGTCCGACAAGACTTTCAGAATACTGTTGGCACTATTCCGCGTCCTCTCCAGCAACGAAGCAATTTTTTCCCGAATGATACAACAAAAATCGTTTGTACGGTTTACTGCAAACATACCGGAGGCATTGCAGAAACGCGGAATTATGGGTTTTGTTTGGATATTTTGGTTTGAGTGTCAGGACCATGCAAGACGCTTCCAGGGTACCTTTATTTACATTGATTCTATCTATATGGAATATAGATAATCAGGAGTTTATGCCGGCTTTCTCGAAGTTCCATTAAACAATTGCCATGTATAGAAAATAAACGTCAAACGATGCGCGTAGCTCTAAAAGGTCGGCTTTCACGCCTTATAATATACAATACATAATACCTATATAAGGTCTAAGGTGTTTGAGATATCTATGGAATGCGTTTAAATCATGGACTACCTATTAATATTATAACTTGCGTATTAAACTTTAAGCAACGTCTTTTTTGTATAAACATATTGATAGAAAAGAGAAAAAAATACATGTACAAAGGCGGACTTATCCCTAAAAGGGATATCTTCCAGTCAACCTTTGAATTACAGAAGGAAAAAGACAAGAAGTGAAATACGGGTAATACAGAAGGAAAAAAAATACTGAAATTCTATGCCGAGATGAAAAGCTAAAGCGCGATAACCCAATTTTAACAAACAAAATTTTTAATGAAATAGATTAATAAAGATGCTACTAATATATATAATTACTTGAAACAAATATTTTTTTAATTTTTTTATATCAAATTTTTATAGAAATGATCAAAAAACCTGATTTACAAGCGTTCCCAATACCATACCTAACACAATTAAATACTCTATACCAAATTTCTTAATTTAAACGGATTGTCGAAATGATTTTGCACTAAAAAAAATTACAAATTTCATTGCACATTAATATAGCTAACTTCTATTTCTAGCAAATATTCCCTCTACACTGAAAGATTAAAAATTATAAATTCATAAAATTTTTCAATATCTAGTTAATTAATATTGTATCTCTAACTGACTTTACCTCGTAAAAGAAACAATAAATTCAGCGGTATAGATCAAAATCTACCTTCGTTACCCATTATTATAGTAGCTGAATTTCGCATAACTTTTTATTACAGGACGTCTAAAAATTGACTAGCTGTCACGATTCAGTGCTCGAAATATTATATTTTATTATGTTGTAATAAAACTTCAATAAAATAATAGTTTTTATGGATGAATCTATTTAGTGCTTAGGTACTTCAAAATCGACAAATCGATTTCGCGATAACGGTGTTTTCAGCATTTAGATACGTCGGAAAGGTGTTAATAAAGTTTCAATGCTAAATTTAAATAAATGTTTATATCTATTCTAATTATTCAAAAAAAGTAGGACTTCAAAGTGCTAGAATTTATGGTCTTCTTAACTATTTTATTGCTGTGGTAAATAATTATTTCTAGAAAGATGTTATATTGAAATATTTTGTTACCTAGATTAACTATAGAAATTTTAGTCGTAGATCGTTTGTAAGCTTCGGTATACATTTTTGTAATAAAATTCCACAGCCTATTTCTGACGTGCTTTTACAAGTCCAAAGAAACAATTAAAAGACCTATTCATAAAGCTTATTATACTATTGAAGACTATGTTCATGATAAGAAAGTTTCGATTTAAGTTGCGACCAGCTTCGCACTTGATTTATTTTTGAAAAGAGTGACCGCCGAGTTTTTTGCTGGTTCTTCTCGGTATGATCACCTTTCCGAACCAGTCGTAGTAGATTCATTGTAATTTTAAGATTAAAAAGTGCTTGTAAAAACCAACTTGAATAAAGAAATATTTGTATTTGAATTTGAACCGAGTATGTTACATTTTATATATCTTATACACAAAAAGGTACATGACCTTTTTTCTTCGGACTTCGACTTCATCTTTGTCTCATGACTTATAAAAAAGAGAGATTGATCGACTGATAGACAGATATGACTAAAAAAAACTTTGTCTAGTCCTATCTGGAGATTAAGATTTTTTTACACAACCTTTGCATCATGGATAAAATCGCATTCTGCATACTTTTCAGGTGTGTTTCTTGCATAAAATACTCTCATTAACGAGCAGATAAATGTCTCTAGTTCAAGCTTAATGCACGTGTTCCGAGGTAAAATAAACGGTGGGGATGAACCAAGTACTATTTAACAATGCTTGTTTGGATAACGCTTCGCTTTGCGATTTTGCCGTGGAGTCTATCTCCTGATGATGCTTCGGTTGCGGGGCGAAACGATTGTTGAGTTTGTGATAGTGAACCTGTGTAGTGCTTTGTGTATTGTGGTGGAAGTGGTGCAGGTTTGTGTATGTGTTTTTACGAATCCTGCACGTCTAGGGTATGAAAATACTGATAGTCCACTATACATTAAACACTATATATATTTTCTATTTACTGTATCGCGGATTATATCAAAATAATTTTATTATTACTTTTATAAAATACTCTAGTTCTAACCGTTACACCATTACATACCAGTGCAGGTGTAAAATACTTTATCGGGAATATTATTCAGATATATGCGTTTTTTACTAAAGACCGATTAATAGGCAGAACACAAGCTTATCTAAAAGCAAGTGATGATAGAACCAAATTCGAAAAAAGTTAAAAAGTTATTTGAAACACAGTAAGCAACTAATCTTATAACAGCGCATAAATGATGTATCGGAATGTTAACTAACTTTCTTAGAAAGAAATAAATTTCATATAGTTCAACTGATAATCGAACCCAGAACTTTAATAATAACAATAATGGGAATAAATTTACCGATTGCGTATATCTCTTCATACAGCGTTACCGATTATACATCATAACCCATAAAAAATGACTTAACTTTAAGTCAGGGGTGTCAAACTTAAAAAATAATAAACAATGCTTACTTTTAGCAGACCGCAAAAAAATCAATATTAATAGAAACGAATATTGTTATTTTGATTTATATTATTTATTTTATTTTTATCAATACTAACTTCTTACATTTTTAAATATTTTCAATTATAAATAAAAAAAATTTTTTTTTTAAATATATACATATAAATAAAATATTATTTATTAAATAATATTTTGAGTACATTATAATGAACATATATAAAGTTAGATTATTGAAATGATCCACCTAGTTAATATATAATTTTATAATTTTATACGCTAGTTTCGTTTCTAATTCATATTTTTATTTTATTCTTCAATCTAATTGATTTATAGAAGCAGGCGTTACTTTGCGGAATTCCATATTACAAGCAATATAACAGAACTAACTACTTTGCTATAATCCGCACGGGTTAAGTGAATGCATGCAAAGCTTCGGTGTCGGGGCGAAACGATCGTCGAGATTGTGGTGGTGGGTGTGTGTGCTGCTTTTGTGTGCGTTGTTGCTGGTGAATTGCGCCTTGGGGTGCATGTGGTGGCTGGTCCTGCATGTATAAGGTGCGTAGATTTTGCCTGCTTCATACACATTGGCTTTGCATGCATTCACTTAACCCGTGCGGATTATAGCAAAGTAGTTAGTTCTGTTATATTGCTTCAATCTAATTTTGAATGCGGCCCAAAAATATTCTTCCTTGTACCTCGAGTGGAACACCTCTGCTGTAAACAGTTGTATTTTTGTATCGGCAAGTATGCATGAAAGTAAATAAAGCATATCCCATAATTTAAAGTTATACAGTGGTTTTCGCAATCTTTCATCCATGGACGAGTGCGTTTTGTATAGTTAATAGAAGTAACAAGCAGTTTGCACATACTTATTTATTTTATTACTTACGTATACTGAAATAGCTTTATCATCATCATCATTCATCATTCTCCTGCCCTTATCCCACTCTAAGTGGGGTCGGCACAACATGTTACAAACATGTTGTCACGTGATTTGGCTACGTATTTTACGACCGGCCGCCTGCCTGACGTCAACTTACCTTAGTCGCCTTTTACGACACCTCGGTAAGAAATAAGGGTGATCTATTTTACTCAGCCGGATACCACACGGCATTTACCTTAGTCGCCTCTTACGACACCTCGGTAAGAACGGAGGTGGTCTATTCTATTCTGCCGGATACCACACGGATAACTTTATCATATTAGAATAAATAGATAAAAAAAATTAAGAATCCTACATGTGGTATCCGGCTGAGTAGAAAATACCATTCTCATTTCTTACCGAGGTGTTGTATAAGGCGACTAAGGTAAGTCGACCCGCCGTGTGTTATACGGCTGAGTAGAATAGACCATCCTCTTTCTTACCAAGGTGTCGTAAAATGCGATTAAGGTAAATTGACGTCAGACAGGCGGCTGGTCGCACAATATGTAGCCGAATCATGTGACAACATGTTTAATATGTTGTGCCGAACGCACTTACAAATGTGATAAGGGCAGGAGGTAAAAAAAACACAATTGCTACTATGGTATACGATTGATGTTTACAAATAAATATTCATATAAAGTGTGTTTAGGAAAAAACAAAATTAATTAATTGATTCATAGTTTTTACACACCTAACGACACCTTAAATGTAATTGAAAGATGCATTTTACTAAAAAAAATCCACCATAAAATTATTAAATTTTCGAAAAATCTAAAATTGATTAAAATCGTCTGATGTACATTCATTGAAATAAAATCTTTAATACTACACAGAAAATAAATCTTTCGAGTTCATATTCTATACGACTTTTGATAGGTTAAACGCGCTCGCTCGCTTTAAGAGACCGTAACCAAAATCCATATAATTGATTGATTAGACAACCATCGACAAAAATAACATGTCAATTATTCATAAAATTCCGAACATGAATAATTATATTTATGATATATCCTCTGCCACTAACCTACAGCTGTTTGAAGACTTGTTTGACCCTAGAACGACAGACAGCTACAAGTATTTGTCATGGATTTTACCGATGTTTATACAAGATATCGATTTACATTCAATACCTCTTCAATGTTTATCAAGAGTCAAGACTAGTGATCATAAAATAGGCAAACATGTAGTTATTCTTACATTCTCTTCACAGCTTGCATTTGCTTTTTAGCAATTTCATTTTTGTGCACAAAAATATAAATAGCTCTAGCTATGCCCGCGTGGAAATCAATGTATTTACTTGAAAGTTCGACACCGTCAAGTAGTTATTGTGCGTTACCCATAAGAGATAGAGATATGCTGTCGCGGACTTTGTTTTAGTATTTTTATAGATCTACAATTCTCTAGTACATTACTGGTTTATGCGGCTCACGCGAATAACGCTCCCAGCAGACGAGTTTTTTGCGCGATCTCTTCAACACAATTTACATAAAACCGTAATGTTGCACTATAAACCTAACCTAACATAAACCGTCCGGAATAAGTCCACTGCCTTTTATTAAAACCGTATAAAAATCCGTTCAACAAATTTTGAAAAAATTGGTAACATACAGACACAGCTTATGGGGACTTTGTTTTATAATAAGTAAAGATATAAAATTGGCGATGTATATAATAGACAAAGTAGGAACATAAGCTTGCGGATCCTGCTTTGCGCCTTGCAAAAGTATGTAAATTGTTTGTGGGTTTGGGTATAAGATTCTAGAGTAAAATCCCACAATCAATTTTAGATAAATTTCAACAGTTTAAAAACACTATTAAAGGGAATCTGATTCGAAAGCCTGCTATATTGTTAAGGATAACATAGATGATATGAATGAGTGGATATAGCTACTCTTTGACTCTGTTAAAGGGTTAACCCTGGGCAGAGACCAAAACCGGGAAGAAAACATCATGAGGAAACCTGCACATTCCTAAAGAATTCTGGGGTTATGTGTTCGGTTTGGTGTGTCTCTTCGGTTCAACGGTTAGATACGTCAGTTAAAGTAATTTAAAGTTAGCAATTCGGAATATGAACGACCGATTAGATGATTTGATCTTATCTTCATCTAAAATGATAGTATGAATTCTTTCAGATTTTGAGCTTTCATGACTTTTGAGGGAGATTTAAATAAATAAATAAATGAATATATATGACACTTAAGCACGTTCGTCCGTCCCCAAAGTAAGTAACCTAAATTTATATATATATATATATATAATTTTAAATACATACTTAAATACAAATATACTCTCAGTGTGACGTATGCACTCGTTCATTAATACGCTGGCTGGTTGGTGGTCGTAATACTGACCATACCGTTACTGTTCTTCGAGACGATTTGACTTAACTACTATGAATGAGTTTATAGGATTAGGCGTTACGTTGTGGAGATCCATAATACAAAAGTAATAATAAAATTATTTTGTTATAATCCGCTATACAGTAAATAGAAAATATATATAGTAGTATTGTGTATTGTGGTGGCAGTGTTGGAGGTTTGTGCATGTGTTTTTACGAATCCTGCATGTAACGGGTATAAAAACGGATAGTCCACTATACTATTTGGCACTATATATATTTTCTATTCCGGATTATAGCAAAATAATTTTATTATTACTTTTGTACTATGAATGAACTCCAAAACTCAAACTCTACTTAACATCACTTAATTGTAGTAAAGTAGCAGCCTATTACAATCCCACTGCTGGGAATAGGCCTCCTCTCTCCGCTTCTGGAGGGAAGGGTTGGAGCTAAGACCTACCACGCTGCTCCAATGCGGATTGGTAGGTTACACATATCTCCAGAATTCTCTAGAGATATGCAGGTTTCCTCACGATGTTTTCCTTCACCGAAAAGCGTGTGATAAATTGCAATTATCAATTAGACACATGAGTTTTAATAGAAAAACTCATTGGTGCCTGCCCGGGTTTGAACTCGTGCTCCCCTCGTAAGAGTCTCACGGTCTCACCGCTGGGCTATCACAGCTCAATTGTAGTAATTGTAAGAATATAATAATATACTAATCAAAATATATTACATGAATAAAATTATAATAATATATCTCGATACATTAGTTCAATACATTTTATAAAACACTATAATTTTACTATTATTACATTCACTAATTTCTATTTAATTTATTGATTATTCTTGTTTGTTATATTAAAAAATTTACGGTAAAACTTAAGGCGTAAAGGAATCATGACCTTTAGCGACATTCTAAGACTTGCCATAGTATCATATGAAAAAAAATTGAGCGCATACTGAATATCGTAATAATATTATTTGACAAAATATATAAAAATGTTATTTTCGAAAACAGACAATTATATCACGTAACATGTTATTTTTTTTTTTTTCTCTTTATTGGGATAACAAACAATTACACACTAGGATTACATATTTAAACTTAAATGAAATATTTATAATTATGTTGGTGTGTAACCCGTACCGTTACCCACGTATTAATTATTGTGTTAGAGAGTGTTTTCTCAGATAATGAGGTTATTATGTTTATAAGAGTTATGTTTTAACTGTCTCATTTCATTGATTTAATAATTTCGATAACTCTGTTTCTATATTGAACAGACGATAAAAAGAATATATCAAGATTTTCAAAATCATTGTTATATGACTGGCATATCCGTTGTAATGGAGCACGTTTATATGCGTTCGTTTTGCAAATTTTAACAGCAAATAACTGGCGTTTTTTCGTTATCATCTTTATACGGGATTTTTTCTATGTAATATTGATATAATTATGGTTTAAGATAAAATTCACGCATAAATTTATCGTTATTCTTGTTACTATTCAATGTGCATGGTACTTATAATTCATATGTATTCGTATAGACATACATAGTTTTTATATCATAGTTTAGAATATCAAAAATATCAGTTTTGTTTTTTAAATCACAAAACGTTAAATAATTTCTGAGTTTAAATTTAAAATATGTATTAAATTTACTCACATCGTTCCATTTTATTACACAGATAACAACACACAATCACAGATAACATATATTGTCCCAAAGGAAAACCGCGCGAAATTTACAATGTTCACTCGCGTCGCGTGGTTATACACGAACGGCCTTCGCAGAAATGTTCACTCCAGCACTTGCCACGACTCGGGCTGCCCTACACAAATAATTCCGGAATAGGTCAAAATTTAAATTACTTGTGAAGTTAATAAATATAATTGTTACTTATTAAAATAACCGGCTTTCGATGGGTTAATTGAATTTTTCTAGGGCATACCTTACCTGTAAATTCGGTGATCGTTTGATTATTATATAATACATAACACAGATTAAAAAATCATAATATCGTTTATAATTTTTTTAATATTAGTCGTATTCGCAACTAAGTTTGCGTCGACGTTATTATAAAATACTTAGTTATGTCGTATATTGTCTTTTTCCTAACGACGAAAAACGAGAATTTTTATTCTTATGTGTTAGGCAGGTATATAAGCATTAATTGCATCAAATATCATCAATATTGCTTTTATCAATCAATATTGTGTAACATAAAGCTTCTGAACTCTCTAAGCATGTACAACACGGTTTTATTTCAAAATAAAATTCATTATTAATAATAAATATTGGTTAAGCACATAAATGTTATACGAAACAGATCAGGGTTAGAATCCGCAAAACCTTTGCAAGTGTCACGTACTCACACCGTGCGGCCGTAGCGGTATTATAAATGAACACATAAGGATTTTTTTATAGACATAATATACCTATTTACCTTACTAATGAACTTTTTTATTACTTTTAGGCATCGTTAAAAAAACCAGTAATATCAAAATTTTATATAAAAAAGTACTAATTTTTTTAAAATGAAATTTATTCAATCTTCTTACTTTTGTTTCAGAACGATCATATCGTTCTTAACCCTAACTATTAGTACGATTTATACCACATTATTTGACACGTGTAATTTCGATATACTGAGCTTAGATGATACACTATAATGATACTGAGTGATCTTAACTGTATCCGCGATGGATTATAATTATAAAATTACTAGCAAAGCCCCGCGGTTTCACCCGCGTCCATACAGATCACGTGGTAGTGGAAAGTCTACGAAATCGGACTATAGATTTATTTTGTAGATTATTTGATTATAAAAAATGGGTATCATTAGTATTCTTAGAATAAGACTTAACTCACCAAGTGCAGGCCCTGCTATAACGGTAGGTTAGGTTTGTTATGGCATTATTTGATTTCGATTTACATTCTTAAATTCGTAAAATCTTTTGATTGGGATGTCGGATTTTAATAATTTAAAAAGTATTTTACAGGTATTGAAACAGTTATTCATAAAATATCATTTAATGGGATAAGGATTAATACAGAGATATGAATAAAATGGTTTGATTATTGTCGGCACTTTTACCAACTTTTACAATGTAAAAAAGGAGTTATATTGGCATAACTATAATAGTTAGACATATGGTATCGCGAACTTTTTTGTGGATATTGATACGTTCTATAATACTGTAGAACAATTTTTTTGTTCTATCATCAATAGTTACCGCAGCGCACGCGATGATAGATGTTTACGACTAAATTTTTACCAAGTTATTACAATTTTATTAGGGATCCCTATTTTTTTTTGAAAATGACATATAGCCTATGTTGCTCAGTGAAAAAGCAGCTTTCCATTCGTGAAAGAATTTTTGAAATCGGTCTAGTAGTTTTTGCGTGAAAACGTAACAAACATACATACAAACAAACATACAAATCTTTCCTCTTTATAATATTAGTATAGATATTATTATTATATTATATTCAATAATAAATGTCGTTGACCTACATAGAGTAAAACAGATTAGAACAGCAGTTTAAAAAAAATACCGAGCAGTTTGGACTGTAAGAAGATTATATTGCATATTCAGATATTCAGAAACTATTCTTAAAAGAGAATTAACTAGAAAAACGGTTTTATTTAAACCAACTCCGACTGACGTAGACGCGGAGATATCGGTTTGGAATTTATTACAGTCTTATATCGAGATTTGGAAACTAATAGATTGAATATATAAATGCCAAAAAAATTTGGTATATCGAATTTGTTAGGGAACTTTAAACTCTATCCCGACCAGTTAACGAGAAACAATAAATTTTGACAGACTGTCACTATCATAGCGACCTTGCTAATTCATATTATAATGTGAACAGTTTATCATTTCTACACAAAACCTGTTATTCGATACATTAGTATATTTATCAGGTTTTTTTTATAATGATAACGGGATCAAGCAATACAACAGAACTAACTACTTTGCTATAATCCGCACGGGTTAAGTGAATGCATGCAAAGCCAATGTGTATGAAGCAGGCAAAATCTACGCACCTTATACATGCAGGACCAGTCACCACATGCACCCCAAGGCGCAATTCACCAGCAACAACGCACACAAAAGCAGCACACACACCCACCACCACAACCTCGACGATCGCTTCGCCCCGAAACCGAAGCATCATCAGGAGGATAGGCTCCACGACAAAAATCGTACTGCCAAGTCGATTACGACAGTACGATTTTTGTCGTGGAGCCTATCCTCCTGATGATGCTTCGGTTTCGGGGCGAAGCGATCGTCGAGGTTGTGGTGGTGGGTGTGTGTGCTGCTTTTGTGTGCGTTGTTGCTGGTGAATTGCGCCTTGGGGTGCATGTGGTGACTGGTCCTGCATGTATAAGGTGCGTAGATTTTGCCTGCTTCATACACATTGGCTTTGCATGCATTCACTTAACCCGTGCGGATTATAGCAAAGTAGTTAGTTCTGTTGTATTGCTTGTAATATGGAATTCCGCAAAGTAACGCCTGCTTCTATAAATCATTTGATAACGGGATCTTCAGAAGAGATTTTTTTCCATTAGATTTTTTTCTTAAATATTTTTTACTCACCGACGCCGTGTGGTAACCGGCAGAATAGAATAGACCACCCTCTTTTCTTACCGAGGTGTTGTAAGAGGCGACTAAGGTATGTGCCGTGTGGTATCCGGCTGCAAAGAATAGACAACCCTCATTTCTTACCGAGGTGTCGTAAAAGGCGACTAAGGTAAGTTGACGGCAGGCAGGCGGCCGGTCGTAAAATACGTAGCCAAATCATGTGACAATATGTTGTAACATGTTGTGCCGACGCCACTTAGAGTGGGATAAGGGCAGGAGAATGTATTTTTTTACTCACCGCTCATAAAACTTTTTAATTTTGCAGGTCGAAATGATCGGGCTTTCTGCACAGCGGGTTACGGGTTCGATTTTCGCCAACCTTCAATTTTCTCTTCAAACTTTTTATGGATGATTTAATATAGTCTTCAACTTGTTTAACAATAGATCTGTTATTTTAACTTATTGGTTTCACTTTCTCCTTGCCAATTCTGTATTATATTTAATTTATTCGTAGTTTGTGGAATATTTTCATCGCGCAATATGTGATACGATCAACAACTTCGTCCGCTCAATATTACATTTTTAAACAACTTTTTCTTTTAATTTAAAAATAAAGTAAATTGTTTTAATTAACGGATCGATAAATGAGCCTATGATAGAGTAAAAAACTTGTATTACAGGTCATGTCTCAACTACCCAAGCATTTTATTTATTTCTTCCTATTTTTACGATATTTTTTTTTTCCTTCCCGCGGATTATAGCAAATGTTATTATTACTTTTGCTTTATTATACTTACCTAACTATAAGTGGCCGCGGCTTAGCCCCCGAGGAAGTTCGTGTGAAAATAAATTAATATTAATTGTTGATTTGTAAATTCATGTTTAATTAGAAAATTTTGTATACATTAAATAGACTTCAGATATTTTGAGAAAAACAATTGCAATTAAATAGTCCATAAATTACAGGCTTTCACTTTTTTAACTAACATTAATCAGGCTTGAATCGTTACTGCCTTCAATTATGAATCGATTGCGGTATGCAATTAGTTGTGTTAAAATTGTTTACGCCCAGGAGAACACTTAGTTGAAACCGAAATATTTTTTCATGTACATTTTGCTTCAATCGATTTGGTTACTAAAAATTTTAAATAAATTTAATAGAAAAGGTATAAGCTTCTTAATATTATCAATATTTGTTCATTATATATTGTTTTTTACCTAAAGGTACATACGGAGAGAAAGATCTAGGTTTTTTATTGAGTTTTCTCTGCGTCCATAGATTTCTCTGGCATAGACTAGAATGAAACCTTATTTGTTAATCCGGGCTTAGACCATTTTTTTCAAACTGACTGTATGCTGTAAGCCCTAATGGCTTTTACAGTGTCACTAGGCGGGACGAGCACAGAAGCATCGTCGAGGTTGCGAAATGCAGATAATAGAGCGCGGGCTGTCTTAGTATATGATCATGGTATGACTTAGATTAATCATTACGACTAGGGATGTTACGGAGACGGGCTTACCGGAACCGGCGTCGGAACCGGAGATTTCATATTTGTATTATCGGAGCCGAAGTCGGAATCGGAGGCGAAGTCGGATGCGGAGTTTTACACCTCTGTCTCTTTATTATTAATTTAAATATTGACCCGTAAACTGTTCTTAGACAATATGACCACCACGATTTAAATAATTGAATACTTAAGCGCGTCTAACGATTAATACTGAAAATGAACGAGAGTTGCGCGCGCGAGGGGAGATACCCCCGGGCGACGAGTTACAACTTGTAGCTGCGCGTTCTGTCCGAATTAGCATGACAATTTCACCTTCGTTATACCTCCGACTAAAATTTGTCGGAACCGGAGTCGGAGTCGGAGGTGTGAATTCAATCGGAGGTTCCGACCTTTCGGAACCGAAGTCGGAGCTCCGTAACATCCCTAATAACGACGTCGGAACAACGGGGCTTAGACCAATATGTACGCAAAAGTTTGAGCACCAAATCGATACAAATACACAATACATTCAAGAACTCCCGTCTTTATAATATAAGAACCGTTCAATCAATCAATCAATCAAAATATTCTTTATTCAAGTAAACTTGTAAACAAGTGCTTTTGAATCGTCAACTTTACTGCTGGTTCGGAAAGCTGTTCCTACCGAGAAGAGCCAGCAAGAAACTCGGCGGTTGCTCTTTTTAAAATATAAATCTTAGAACTAGTTACATTTATTTATTACTGTCTTGTACAGGGTAGAAGTGCACCTATATCCACACATCCTTATCATCTAAGTAATCTTCAACAGTATAGTAGGCTTTCTGTATCAGCCTCTTTTTAACAGTGTTTTTAAACTGCTCAACTGGTCATGCCATTACATGACCAAAATTGATTTCGGAATTTTATTATAGAATCTTATACCCAAACCCACAAACGATTTACGTACTTTTGCTAGGCGCAAAGCAGGAGTCGCAAGCTTATGTCGGTTCCTACTTTGTCTATTATATACATCACCTATCTTTTTTTAATTCTTTATATTTTTATGTACAAAAATTACGTTATTTAAAATATACTGTGAAGCAAATGTTGAATACCTGTTTCCTTAAACTTCTCTCGCAGGGAATCACGCGGACTTAAATTGTAGATGCCACGTATGGCTCTTATTTGTAATATGGAAATTTATTCACTATCCGCGCATTTACCCCACAGCAATATTCCATAAAACATAATGCTATGGAAGTAAGCAAAATAAACAAGTTTCGCTGTTTCGACATTTGTAAATTGTCTTATCGTTCTAACAGCGTAGGCTGCTGAACTAAGTTTCCCTGCAAGAGTTTTTATGTGTGTGCTCCATTGGAGTTTTGAATCCAAGGTCACTCCCAAGAATACAGTTGTATTTTCTGTTTTCAGTGGTACATTATTTATGGAGAGCCTATTTGCTGTTTTTGCAGCATTAGGTAATGCAACATAGTTATTGACATAGTTATTGACAACATAGCCCCACTACACTAACCCCTCGTACGCACGAGATGATTTTTATCGCGCGTAAAAATTACGTCGAAATGAAACAAATGGGTATCCAAGTATCTTTTCACACGACAGCGTATTTAAATCGCGACGTATTTTATGGTGCAGTGTTTCATTTTAGTCGTTAGGGCGAGGGCGTTAAGCTGAATATACCATACGAAACTTCTTATAACGCCTATTGTGGAATTTTAACGCGACGTAATTTTTACGGCCGTGCGTACGAGGGGTATACACTCATTTACGAGTAAAAGTTCATTATTAAAAATACTTCGCAGTGTTCTATTGAATATTACTATATTAGAGATCATTAGTAGCGTAGCTACTGGAGGACTAAGTGGGGCAGTAGTGGAAATGTTATTTTTATATAATATGTGATAAAAATTTTATCGCGGATTAATGCAAAATAATATTTTCAATACTTTTGTAGTATGGACCTCCGCAAGTAACGCTTATTCCATAAATGATTTAAAGTTCGAGCTCTAAATCAAACAAGTAAAAACTTTGTTTTTGGTTAATAATTGCATATATGTATGTATATATTATGTGTAGGTATGTGTATATATATATATATATATATGTATGTATGTAGATATATATTTATGCAGTAATTTTCGTATACATTGTATTAAGCACCACCTATCTGAAATAATGTCTCTAGCCCGAAGGTTGCTTGGAAGAAATCACTAGTTAGCGATAAGGCCACCTTATTGTGTCATTTAGAATTAAATTGTTGTTTTCTTTATTTTATATATTGTAAATTTTATGTGGTACAATAAAGTATATTCTATTCTATAAGTTATAATTTGTATTTGGTTTTTAGTATGCAGTCGAATATATTAAAACGAATACAGAGCACGTCAAATTCGAAACAACAAATACGGAACAAACGATTTTAAATAGTTTAGTTGGGATCCTAGTTCATTTTTTGGACCTTTGGTTACCTAGCTATAAGGTGTTATCAAGCCTTATCAAACCTTGTCTGAATTATAAACTATTGAAATAGAAGTTGATTCGTGTCATTAAATTTATAGTTTTTTTACATACTAATGATCCAGTGAAGATTTCACGTCGGCTCAGACAAAACTAGTTAGTAATTTCCCGTGCCGCTTCACCGCGCACTATAATATGCAAGTTTTTGCAATGTTGTTTGTGCTTCGCTTTTTATATGAAACCTATTCATGCACTTCCTTTTTCTTATAGTTATAACGTAATGTATATACTATTTAAGTACCAATGAACTTAGCATGTGCACTGTACAGTAACAATTTCTGCTACATTTCAGATATAATGTATCGGCCCTACTAATTCAAATTCAAATTCAGGTGCTTTTGTATCGTCAACTCTACTTCCCGTTCGGAAAGCTGTTCCTACCAAGAAGAGCTAGCAAAAACTCAGCGGTTGCTCTTTTTAAAATATAATTCTTATAACTAGTTGCCTTAGTCTTTACTGTCTTGTATAGGGTAATTATATCCACACATTTTTATCATCTAAGTAATCCTCAACAGTATACAGGCTTTCTGTATCAGCCTCTTTTTAACAGTGTTTTTAAACTGCTGTAATGGTAAGGCCAAAATTGATTGCGGAATTTTATTATAGAATCTTGTACCCAAACCCACAAACGATTTATGTTCTATTGCTAGGCGCAAAGGAGGAACCACAAGAAACCCGATATGTGTCTTGTTTGAAATTATTTTACGTATTTATTTTTCATTCATAAATACAATTTTATAAAATTTTAAAGTTTCAAATCATTGTTGTTTCATTTACCTGCAAAACATATGAGTAAGATAACGTTTTATTTGATGCTTGAAATAGAACAACGTGAAAATTCATGTAATTAGCACATCACTATTTTGAATGAAGACTATTAAAATTTCCAAATTAGAGAAATTTTTTTAACACGTTTTCTAAAGCGAATTCAGATATTTTAAACAAAATTTAAAAAAAAATTATGTAAATAGAAACGCCGTTATACAAACGTGCTTCTAATATATAGTATAAGTGCTTTATAAAAAATGATAATATATTTTAGATATAAACGTGTCTCCACTTTTCTTGGTACTTTCTAGAAACTAATAAACCAATAAAACTGTTTAAACAGCTTATTTGTAAGATCTACCAAAACAGATATAAAACAAAGTATAAAATAAATTATTGCAAACATAAAATTACACATATAACTATGTGAACTTTTGAAGTGGTTAAGTAAACAGCCATTATTAATCGGGAAAGTTCAATAAAAGAGGTTTTACCATAAATATGCGGATTATAAGTCGTTAATATGACGGTAGAAAACTGTGCGACAAAACTGTTACGATCCTGTTTTAACGTGTATGGAAATGAGATAAAATAAATGGAGGATGTTTTTATCGTTACGATTTACTAGTAAGTATGTATGAGTCTCGGAGGTGAAAAGGTGAAGTTCGTCCCAATTCATTAATTAATGAATTAGTTTATTTATTTATTTACTTATTTATTTATTATTTATTTATTTACTTATTTATGTATTTATTTATTTGTTTATATGTAGACCACCTGTTGGTGATACACACTAGACATTGGCATTATACACATATATAAAGTAAGTGACAACAACTTTCAAATTAGTTACGACAGCATAGAGATACCGTTACTAATGTTATTGTTAAATTAAGCCAAAAAATGGATTTTACAGAAAAGCGGAAAAAATTTGTAAAACAAACACTACAACTACACATTATCTGCTAAGATTAAATTATCATGAAGTTGAGCAAATAATAATCGACGTGATTTGATAAATATTAATATAATTTATAGAAGCAATATAACAGAACTAACTACTTTGCTATAATCCGCACGGGTTAAGTGAATGCATGCAAAGCCAATGTGTATGAAGTAGGCAAAATCTACGCACCTTATACATGCAGAACCAGCCACCACATGCACCCCAAGGCGCAATTCACCAGCAACAACGAACACAAAAGCAACACACACACCCACCACCACAATCTCGACGATCGTTTCGCCCCGAAACCGAAGCATCATCAGGAGGATAGGCTCCACGACAAAAAGATCCATAATACAAAAGTAATAATAAAACTATTTTGCTATAATCCGCGATACAGTAAATAGAAAATATATCAACCTCCACCACTGCCACCACAATACACCTTAATACACAATACACAATAATTGAATGTGTGTATACGTATACACACATTCAATTATTACACTTACACACAACATACATTCACACAATCACACACACACGTTCAAAAAAATATATAAGTTTGTATTGGAATATGTTTAAAAGGAAATAAATAGAAACATGTATTTAATTTTATATTTAATTGACTATTTGTTATTAGTTTAATGAGAAATTTACCTGTTTGAATGAGCGTGGCACCCAGCAATACGGGGTCACTCCAAAAGCAAGGTACTGTGTTATCAGTGTATAATAAAATTTTATTTCAATAAATTATTTTCAGTTTCGTTTTTCATTTTTAAAATTAATGCACAAAATATATGTCATAAATATATATGCCCATAAAATATAACTGAGAGTTTAAGATCAGTACTTATCATTATTAACTAATTACTACTAAATAATAATAGGCTGTGATAGCCCAGCGGTTCACACCATAGGCAAGCGCCATGCACCAATAAGTTTTTCTATAAAACTAATGTGTCATCATCATTCTCCTGCCCTTATCCCACTCTAAGTGGGGTCTGCATAACATGTTACAAACATGTTGTCACATGATTTGGTTACGTATTTTACGACCGGCCGCCTGCCTGACGTCAACTTACCTTAGTCGCCTTTTACGACACCTTGGTAAGAAATGAGGGTCTATTCTACTCACACGGCACTAATGTGTCTAATTAATAATTGCAATTTATCACACGCTTTTCGTTGAAAGAAAACATCGTGATACATCCAGGGATATATCTAAGGGACAATCCACATTGGAGCAGCGGAAGATCTTAGTTCCAACCCTTCTCTCCCAATACGGAGAGAGGAGTCCTATGCACCAGGGATATGTGTAAGAGACATTCCGCTTGGGAGCAGCGGAAGATCTTAGTTCCAAACCTTCTCTCCCAAAACGGAGAGAGGAAACGCAAAGCAGGGGGATAGTAGCACATAGTTACAATAGTTACTTAAATTTACTTTTACTAAATAACTTAAACATATCTAGCCTTTATTATTTCAAAGTGCAAATGTTATTCACAGAGTATTAGACATGACTATTAAAGTCCTCGAAATGTGCGTGTAGCCAGTGATGGATGACCTGTTGAGCTGAAATTGCATTACGAACGGGTCTAATAATAATTGTCTATTCTTTTAGTGAACGCTTGAGCGAGCTATGATTTGCGTTACATTCAAAAATTCATTCATTCAATTTATTCAAGTTGACTTTTACAAGCACTTTCGAATCGTCAAATTTTAATAAAGCTACCACTGTTCCAAGAATTACCAGAAACAGGGTGGTCACTCTTTTCAAAGATAATATATAATTATTTAAGTAATCAAACAAGCTTGCAATAATCTAGCGCGTAGCCGACAACTTATACCTAAGCTTTCGTATCATTTACGTAATCTTAAGTAGCTATATTAAGCTTTATTAGTAAAAGTATTTTAAGTATTTTTTAAACTTGTATAAAGGCAAGTCCCAAACAGATTGTTACCAAAGTTGATGAGTGACTACCATGAAAGTGTCGTAGAGAGTCGTAGTGGAAATTACCTTAGTAGCCCTATTAGGAAGAAGTAATTGCTATCGTACTGTACGATTTTTGTCGTGGAGCCTATCCTCCTGATGATGCTTCGGTTTCGGGGCGAAACGATCGTCGAGATTGTGGTGGTGGGTGTGTGTGCTGCTTTTGTGTGCGTTGTTGCTGGTGAATTGCTCCTTGGGGTGCATGTGGTGGCTGGTCCTGCATGTATAAGGTGCGTAGATTTTGCCTGCTTCATACACATTGGCTTTGCAAGCATTCACTTAACCCGTGCGGATTATAGCAAAGTAGTTAGTTCTGTTATATTGCTTGTAATATGGAATTCCGCAAAGTAACGCCTGCTTCTATAAATTAAGTTCATATTATTGTTTATTCAAGTAGACTATTTCCATTAATTTTGAATCGTAAAGTCTTTTTAAAGAAGTATTGATTCGAAAGGTTATTAGAGATGGTTGAATTGTGTGAAGTAGGACATTTATATAAAATGAGTAGAGGGATTCCAGAGTTGACGAATGATAGGAGAGAATTCAAGAGAAAGAACCTGTACCGACCCAACTTGTGACCCAAATTGAGCGGAATAATGGTATAATAATAAAATATACTCTACATTTAGCATGTCATAGATTTTCTAATCGCGGATTAATATTATGGTTCTATGTTCTATTTGTGTTCTATGGAACTATGCGAAGTAACACCTAATTCTATAAATTGCCATTATACAATGCTAATATAACATAAATACAATTTAATTCTAAAACAAATAGATTTGAATGAAGAAATGCTACATTTCTACAAATAAGCCGAATTTATTTCTACCAATAAGCTTTAGTTTATAAATTATTTTAAATGTAGCACGGGTTTTGTGAAGTTGTAATTTATGTTTCGCATAACATGTTTTTGCGAATTGATAATAAATTTGGATAAATATTATAAATTGGGTATTATTTGGTACAAAAATTCGTTCAGGTCATACGATTAGTAATATTAAACGGCTTTAATGAAATATCGTGCAATTATTAGAATATAAAATTGACTGTAATGTTTTAGTTACGAGTTAGTCAACGATTTTATTAGTTTCGTGTCATAGATGTCTTGAATATAAATTTATATACGAATGACTTGTTCCTACGACTTCGGTTTCGTTTAAATTGTTTTTGTTGTTTTTTTCCTGAACTGACTATGCTGTTAATCCTAACGGCTTTGACAGCGTCATCGGGCGGAATGGGCGAGCGCAGAAGCATCGTCAAGGTTCTAAAGCCAACATCACGCAGTCTTTTCAGACCCATCGGAGCACTGACCGCGCCCAGCGCTGCTTTACTCCGATGATCAGACGAGAACCGGATAATAAAGGAAACTGATACACTTTTATACAATTTAGGGATATTATCTTCATTTCAGGTGTTTGTGTGTCAAATATGTATGGAGAAAACATGAGGAAATATACAAATAATACTGCTCTACGCTACTGTATTATATTAACGCAGCAATAGGCCGGCTTCGTAGCCAATCTAATGTACAATACTTGGATCTTAATGCTAACATCCTTGAAAGGACCAACCGGCTACAAACCGGCTTTAGAAAGTGGGGTAGCAACAAGGCAGACAACATAAGTGACTGGCGAACATTGGATGAGTACTACAATATATAAAATTGGAAATATCCACTCCTTCATCTTTGAGAAGTATAACCACTTAGAAATCTGTACTCCACGTTTAAGTATCGAGGGATTCCTTAATTAGAAAAAAAAGTTGGTTACTTAATGAGAAAGTAAACTTTAATTATATTAAAACTGATATATAAGTCATCTAACGCGTGCATCATTCAAAGCTGCAGTTGCTATAAGTAGGACCTATATTTTCCATAGGTTTATGTACTTAATTATGTAGACATGTCAAAAAAAGGTTTTTACAGGAGGCATTACAAAACATTACATTTAGGTAATATTATTGTTAATTTTTGTTACAAAGCATTAAAAATAATTATAGTATTTGTGATAATATATTAAAACGCGAGTGCTATCAATAGTTTTAAAAACTTTGAAACAAATTAATAAATAAACTACCGCGCGATCTTGTTAACACAATAACAACTAAGAATATTCCATTTAAATTAAAAGAATACTTTCTTAAAACGTTAAAATGACTAAAATTTATATTAATTGGTTATTAAAATATAACGTTATTTGCTGTTCCTTCAAAAATTAGAAAGTAAACAAAAAATACATACAACTGTGTAATACTGTAGTATATATTATGATGTAATATAGACGACATTAGCACTAAGCACAAACCTGTGTGATTTTTTATAGTGTTAAGTAACGTTTGTTAATAAATTGTTAAAATTGTTAAATAAATAAATAAAAATAAGAACATTATTCAATGTGCAGTAAGACTCAAGGTTGATGACTTTCCACGAAAAATCACAGTCTTGGTAGACTCCCCTTTAGACTTCTCTAAATGGACAGTCGACCTAAAAAACTGAAAAAAATATTACGTCACTCAAAGCTTAGCCTCATTACATTTGAGTGATGTAAGATTTATAAATATTGAAGTGTATTTAGAGTAGAAGTGCTAAAAATTTATCAATGTCAAAAACTAAATAGTTTATCATTTGTTTCGCACCGATTCAGCTTAGCGAAAATATATAGGAAGTTTAAAATAACAAATATTAGTCCCGTTGACTAAATGCAAAAATAAGCTCTTAAATAGTATACAAAATGATTTAATTATCACAATCAATTTATGTATCCCACATCCGATGACATTCAAGAAATTATTTATTAGTTTTTGAAATTTAAAGCCACTGGGTGAAAGGTATGCATTAACTTTGTATATGGTCATTTTATGACCGCTGAATTATCACTAGTAGAAATATATTGTACATTTTGATGCTATACAAAATAACTCCATTCAAATCTTAGGTACCTACATCGATTAACGACATTATTATATCATATTTGATACATATTGATACACCGTGTGGTATACGGTTTAGTAGAATAAACCACCCTCATTTCTTATCGAGGTGTCGTAAAAGGCGACTAAGGTAAGTCGACCCGCCGTGTGGTATCCGGCTGAGTAGTAGGGATGGACAGAATCACCAATCCCTTAGTGATCATGATTCACTCATCATATAGCATCATCTGCTATTGAATTTTAGATAACTGTTATTGCTATACAAAATTATGGATATTCCATAAAAAAGTAAAATAATATTACAAAGAAATGTTATCATTATATCATATGGTTATGTGGTTATGTGGCACTTATACGATATTCCAAGTGAATGTATTACCTAGAGATAAAGACCGCATTGAATATAATTTAAGAATTACGTTTGTTTGTAATAACAATAACTTTGTTCAGTGATAACTGAATAATGTAATAGCCGATAGCATTTTTATTGCGATTTGCTATTTACGCTTTTAGCGATTCATCAATTAGTGGACTTAATGATCGCTTATACAAATGTAGTCCTTATATCCTATACATCGCATACGCATATAAGGCCTACATTTGTTTGTGTACACAATAGCAATCGCAATAGCAGCACGATCACCGTTGATAATATCATGGTGCGAATATGATTCTCAAATCGCAATCATACCCAAGATTACTGAGTAGAGTACGCGACTAAGGTAAGTCGATCCACCGTGTGGTATCCGGCTGGGTAGAAAAGACCACCCTCTTTCTTATCGGGGTGTCGTAAAAGGCGACTAAGGTAAGTCGACCCGCCGTGTGGTATCCGGCTGAGTAGAATAGACCACCCTCATTTCTTATCGAGGTGTCGTAAATTACGACTAAGGTAAGTTAACGTCAGGCAGGCGGCCGGTCGTAAAATACAAACCCGAATCATGTGATAACATGTTTTTAACATGTTGTGCCGATCCCACTTAAAGTGGGATGAGGGCAGGAGGATGCTGATGATGATTTTATACATATTGATATGTGACCAGAGGGAGGCCCAAAAACAAGATGGTGAGGTTAGTGTTGTGTTATGTGAAGTATGCGTATAAAAGGAGTTGCGCCAGAGTTGATGAATGATAGGAGAGAAGACCACTAAAAGTAAGATAAGAGCAGAAAAATATATATACCGCCATTTAGTATTGAAGTGACCTAATTCAAAAAAGTTATAGCAAATTGTAATCAAGCGCAGCGCAGCACCTACAAAACGCGTAAGTGTTATAACTTAACTTGGATGAGCAAGAAAAACACTTGTTTCTTTTCAATAGTTCGTAGCGTGATTGAAATAAGGATTAAAACTCACTCTTTAATACTCCTAAAAGAAAAACCGAATTATGCAGAAAACACCTTCCTTCATCGTATAGTACGCGGCAATATATAATGCACATCGAGGCTTAGAGAGAGAAATCGGCTAGATTCTGCTTCATAGAGCATTGTCTCTGTCGCACAGACTGACGAACCCGTGTGTGACAGTGACAGCGCTCTACGAAACCGAACTGGCCGGCTGTTTCGTTCTAAATATCGATGTGCATTATTTAATGCCGGGTACTATACATGCAACCGTCCCAATAAGGTGTTTATAGACATTGACTTTAACTTATCTTTAAATAAGTTAAGGTGTCATACGAAGAGTTTCTTTCCTGCCCGTTTGTAAGTTGCAATATTTCATATTTATTTCATATTAACCTGTAATTTAACTTGTCATCTGTATGTATATTCCTTTTTTTCTTCTTTAAGTATTTCCTTGCTGGTTTCTCTTGCTCTGGCTTGGTTTCTCTTATAATTATATTTGTATAACTTTATCATGTCTTCCAAATAAATTTCCAATTTAACTAATCGAAATAAGGTTCCTTTAATACGCACGATTGCGTTATTTATTAACGTAAATATAACGTAACGTATATCATAAATATGCTCATTGTAAAAGCGTAGTATATATACCAATTTTATTTTATTTTTTTATTTTGTTTAGTATAAGATGTTTTTAACTGACATGCAAATTTATCAGACAAGCAATGTTTATCAATCTCTCTCATCAAGGCTAAACAATTCAACCACCGTCCTAACTTTATACCGATAAGGTCAATTAAGACCATAGAAATCCCTAGGCCCATAGAAAGTGTGATATTCAAACATTGTACCACGAACTTTCTAAGGTTTATAAATTGATTACTTTAACCTTATCACTTTATTTACTGCATTATTATTAACTCGTTTGGTGCATATCTAACAGTCGATCTTAACATATCTTCCCAATTAAGAGGAGTCTTGAAATTTTATAGATAGTTTGTTAGGGAGGTTCAGTTTATTAGGCTATTTATGACTAATGAATACTTACTACTCTATAAGATAAAATTGAGATAATTCAAATTTTATTACTATAATCAGCGGCGAAAGATACTGACGAAAGATTACTATGTAATGCTAAACTTTTAAATACACTTTCCGTTTCCAAAGTTTACGAGTATACTTGAAGGATTTAAAAAAAATTTGTGTGACCTACCAATCCCTATTAGAACAGCGTGGTGGTTAAAGCTTTATACAAGGATCTCTAAGAAAACCGGAAGTCTGAGCAAAACTATGAAATTTATACTACAACTGCAACTTTGTTTTTAATATACGAGCCATTACATAATATTGTTACCCAATAGTAAGTAGTACTATTACGTATTATTCTTTTATTTCTCTTAAAACTAACTTTTTGCATTTTTAAATATTTTTAATGATAAAAAAAAACTAAATAATTTAAAAAAAATATTTAAAAATATAAAAATCGTCGACCGCCGGAAGCGGGGTAATACCCAAGCTACCGGTGGCTAGGGCTCCAGAGTGAGGAACTTCCTCACAATGCGTGCCGTTTCGAGTAGGTAATACCGCCTTCTGTATCCGACTCTTGATCCAACTATTAAGCGAAAGCCTCTGAAGATGTTGATCGAGGATTTTCGCAATCAGTCCGTTAACCGAAACAACAATAGGAACAATTATTGTTGAGTAACATTCCACATGGCGGTTTTCTCATAAGAAAGGTCTAAATATTTTGTTAATTTTTCTTTTTCCGCCTTTATGAGATTATCGTCATGTGGAATGGTATATATATACAAAAATGTATGTAGATATATTCCTTGTCGACTCCAAAAGGACTGGAATGATTTTAATGAAATTTCCAGACAGTCTTTAGATTGACCCAGCAAATAATCCTGTAAGTTTGGTGGCGATCGAAGAATTTTTTTTACTGTCACTTATTGTTTTGTTTCAAGTTAAGTCGAAACCAAAATGAGCTACAGCAATGAGTGCCAGACCGGTAGTTAAATTACAAATAACAAATGCTTGCACGATCGTCTTTAAAAGTAATACTCGTACATCAAACCTTGTTAAGGTCGTAATGAAAATGTCAGCGATCACTTATGCGACTTTATTAACAGCGTAAGACGTTTTAAGCCGAAATAATTTACCCAAGATCTAGGAAGTGATTATAATTTACATTCTCCGATGTTTCGAGCCGAGCTTGAACAATAGAGCCATTCCGTTGATTGACTCGCGATCATTTCCCGGATGCGTTTTTCTCATAACACGTTTCCTTGCGTGTAAACTTATTCAACAAAAAAGATTCATTTGCTTATCATAGTTCTTTTTATATTAAAAATTATAGAGGAAGTAGTAAGTAAAGGTAACAATTATCATATTTATAATGCCTAATGTTCTTCGTGATGGCCTAACGGTTAACGTGTACAAAAGTAATAATAAAATTATTTTGCTATAATCCGCGATACATCTATCGCGTACATACATGTATCGCGGATTATAGCAAAATAATTTTATTATTACTTTTGTATTATGAATCTCCTAAAAGTAACGCCTAATTCTATAAATTATTGGTTAACGTGTAATTATGAACTAAAGATTTCGTAGATTCACACTCCTACGCATGTATGAGTTAAAAAAAAACATATATAAGTTTTCTAAAAAATTACCTATTTTTTTAAAGTAGTTTTTATTTCATTGCTTATATCCAACCAAATTTAATATAATAAACAAATTAATTTTTTTTATGATTAGGTATTTAACAAGTACACCCAGACTCGGTGAACCAGCAAATTGTTTTTAGAGAATGTTGGCGCGAATTGAACCTGTGACCAGCGAAACTTAAGGCAGGGTTACTACCACCTGCACTAGCGACCCAATCATAGTCACAATAGGACTAAACTAAAACTAAACATCTTAGCCTGCATTCACATACGTATTGGAGCAGCATAGTGCACTAATCTCTCCAAGATAAGAGGCATTTGCCCAGCTCTGAAATATTAAAAGACGTGTATTTTACGTTGACCAAGCTCGACTCTACCCATAGTCTATAGAAAAAGTTGTCTATGGGCCATAGACAACTTTTTCTATCAACAAGTCCTAAACACAACACAAAATTATATGGATTTTACAAGCAATATAACAGAACTAACTACTTTGCTATAATCCGCACGGGTTAAGTGAATGCATGCAAAGCCAATGTGTATGAAGCAGGCAAAATCTACGCACCTTATACATGCAGGACCAGCCACCACATGCACCCCAAGGCGCAATTCACCAGCAACAACGAACACAAAAGCAGCACACACACCCACCACCACAATCCCAACGATCGTTTCGCCCCGAAACCGAAGCATCATCAGGAGGATAGGCTTCACGACAAAAATCGTACTGCAGTACGATACGTAATATGGAATTCCGCAAAGTAACGCCTGCTTCTATAAATCATATATGGATTTTCCAACATGACCTACCATAGGGAGAAAATACAGATTCACATCGACCTTGGAATACATTAAAATATTAATCAATGCCTTATAGGCATATACAAATCGATATGCAAATTTCAAAAACAACTTACTAACTTAACCAACGAAGATTAACTGGCCGCTTCCAAATTATTATTTAAACAGAAAATAGGGTTATAATAGAAAATAAATTTGTAACTAATGATTAGAAACCTAATAATTTTAATTTGATCTCCGCATATGGGAATTTATATTAAGTGAAAGTTTATAGAAGTTAAAACGGTACGCCACAATATAATTGGCTCTGTTTAGTCGGTCATCAATGTTTTTCGGAGATCCCAGGTTCCATATAATAAACGGTAACCACGACTTCCTTTATCTCACTTCGTGCTTAAATACCTCCAATTTCCTATTCCCGAAGGATAAACGGGTATACTATTAACCTATATGTTATCCCGATATAAAAATTCAATCGTACGAAATTTCATATTGCTCCAGCGGATTAATCGATTAATCGGAGACAGAATTCCTCCTTCTGATTCCATCATAGAACGTTCAATTTGCTGGTATAGGTAGGTCTCTTCATGAGATTTTCATGTCATAATAAAAGTAATGAACGATTGTAGAGATTGTAGTAGTGAATGTATGCAGTGCTTGTGTATTGTTGTATTATTTGTGGTGCACGAGTTTTACAAATTCTGTATCAGGTATGAGAACGGATAGTATACTCCACATTTAACATAACATATATTTTCCTTTACAGCGGATTATAGCGAAATAATATTTTTATTACGTTTGTATTATGGACGTCCGCAAAGTAACACCTATTTCTATCAATTATTTACAAATCACATGATCCCCTCCTGTTTAGTACAAACTACAGTGAGCTTACTTATTAAGAAAGAAGTGTAGGTAATACATATTTATTTTTCCAAACAATATAATTTTACTTGTCCGTGGTTTTTGCTAGGCTTTGGTAATAGGAAAGCCTTATTTCCTCAATTGTTTTACAACAGGGTTATAGACATTTATTACAATTTTTATCACCTCATTTAAATATCATTGAATGAGTCATCGTCCTGCCTTTATACCACTGCTAGTGGGGTCGGCATAACATATTATAAACAAGTTGACACATGATTCGGCTACGTATTTTACGAGCGGCCGCCTGCTTGACGTCAACTTACCTTAGTCCTATATTACAACTTGGTAAAAAAGAGGGTGGTCTATTCTACTCAGCCGGATACCACACGGCATTGTTGCTCACACTATAACACTATAGTTTAACGTATACCCAGAAATAGATATCAGTTAAGATGAAAATGACGTACGACCTCTTGAAGATATAATTTTTTATTGTATCAACAATTTGTTAGGCAAGTGCCTCACTGCATGCGAGTATTTATGTGCAATTACGACGATTTATGCGACTTACGATAAAGCCTGCGCATAAATCGTCATCCTTGAAACTAAATGACTAGGTCATTAACCTCTCATAAATAAGAAACAATGTTGTGGGCATCTTCATCCATTACATTTTTTAGTTTTAAATTTACTATACAATAGCTGTACACACGACTACGTTCGCATCAACTTAAATGTCAAAATACCCTCATAAAAAGACAATATATAGTATATTGTCTTTTTTCTTGCACTTGAATGAAAAATAAAACTTTAGTCCCGTGTCTTGGTTCAGTATATAGAGTTCATTCTACAAAATTTCATTAGTCTTTATATCGGCCTTTGTTGTGAAAGCGTAACAAACAGATAGGCAGAAAAACAGTTTTTCACATTCCGTATTTGCATACTTAACAATTCTTCTGCACTCTATCCTAGAACTCAATCACGCGATCAATCATTGTACCGTAATCTTGACTGAAATTATACTAAGAAAAAATTAAATATTTAAATATATTCTACTTTTTAACCTTTTAGCTTTTACACGTTAACAAAGTAATAAAATTGTTATGGGGTCTAGTAATCAAGCAGGAAGTAAAGGTCAGTGGCCATATAATAAATTTTAGTGTCTTCATCTCAATCGATTTACATGGGTCACTTTTATGATTTGAACACATTTGATTTACCATAGGACTTTGCGTACATTTTGGTTACAATAAACATTTCCATGCCACACTATTTTATGCCAATATATTATCCTCGAATGCCTCTTAAAGTTAAGGGAAAATCGTGTGGTATCCGGCTAAGTTGAATAGACCACCCTCATTTTTTACCGTGGTGTCGAAAAAGGCGACTAAGGTAAGCTGACATCAGGCATGCGGCCGGTCGTAAAATTCGCAGCCTAATCGTTCGACACCATGTTTATGTAACATGTTGTGCTAATCCCATTTAGAGTGGGATAAGGGCAGGGGGATGATGATGCCTCTTAAAGTTAAGGGAAAAATTTATAAAACGGTTATAAGACCTGTCATATTGTATGGATCAGACAGACCCAACATTTTGTGTTGGGCAATGAATGAAAGAAGAGCACATGCAAATGAGATGAGAATGTATAGGTGGATGTGTGGTATGACAAGATGGATAAAATACAAAATGAGTATATAAGGGGAAGTTTGAAAGTCGCACCATTATAGAAAACACGAGAAGTGCAAGTCTAAGATGGTATGAACATGTAATGAGAAGGGATTTATTTATTTATTTTGTGACAAATACGTCTTTACATTACATAAAACATACTTAAAATTAATTGGATTACAGCTGATATCGTCAATTACAGATGGTGACGACATGAGCATTGCAGTTGATAATCATAAAATCAAATTGGTATTAAAACAACGCTTAACAACGAATAGTGGTTGCCGTAGAGACGGAATAACAAGGAGCCATCTTGTGTGATGTGACGCGTTTTTTGTATTATTGTATTAATTACTAAGGAAGTACAAATTGAATTATAGATTGAGGATTCATTAATACTCACTTCTGAACATTCTTTAACACACACACACATGTTTTCATACATAAGTATTATAGAATATGATCGATTAAATTGTTAGAACTAATATCGGGGTGAATCTGAATGAAATTCATGTGACCAAACGACTGTTAAATATGAATGTGGATGGATGGATATGTGAAAAGCTAAATTTATTGTAGATAGAAGTATTTATATAAATTAATCTGTTCTCTATTTTGACAAACGTGCAATCGTTAACGAGTATTTGACCCAAGAGCAGAATTCTCACTCTAAGAATTAGTTGCTTTAATTTCACCGTGTCTTAATTACAACAGATGTCTATCAAAATGCCAATCTTTTTCTTTTAAAGCGTTTAAAATAAACACCGACAAACCTAGCTTATAATTTATCGGGTCTGAGAATAAATTATAACGCGTATAGTAAAGTAAAAGTAGTGGCCTGTTCTATTACAAATCATGTTGGAGAGAAGGGTTGGAGTTAGGTTACACATATCCCCAGAATTCTCTAGAGATATGCAGATTTCCTCGCGATTTTCACCTTCTCCAAATAGAATGTGATAAAAAAGTAATAATAAAATTATTTTGCTGTATCTGAGATACAGTAAATAGAAAATATATAGTGTTAAATGTATAGTGGACTATCCGTATTTTCCGATACGTTCAGGATTCGTAAAAACACATGCACAAACCTCCACCACAATACACAAGCACTACACACATTCACTATCACAAACTCAACAATCGTTTCGCCCCGCATCCGAAGTATCATCAAGAGATATTGATACTATACTCGACTGTAATAGTAAGGTCAACTATATATAATTTATAGAATTAGGCGTTACTTTGCGGAGATCCATAATACAAAAGTAATAATAAAATTATTTTGCTATAATCCGCGATACAGTAAATAGAAAAAATATATAGTGCTAAATGTATAGTGGACTATACGTTTTTTCATACCCGTTACATGCAGGATTCGTAAAAACATATGCACAAACCTCCACCACTTCCACCACAATACACAAGCACTACACAGGTTCACTATCACAAACTCAACAATCGTTTCGCCCCGCAACCGAAGCATCATCAGGAGATAGACTCCACGACAAAATCGATGATGTTCATCAATCAATCATGATGATGATCAATCCTGATGATGCCTCGGTTGCGGGGCGAAACGATAATTTGATTGATTATTATTTAATGATAATTTTATTATTACTTTCAACTATATATATTTTATATTTACTGTATCGCGGATTATAGCAAAATAATTTTATTATTACTTTTGTATTATGGATCTCTGCAGAGTAGCGCCTACTTCTATAAATTATTTAGAATGTGATAAATTGTAATTATCAAATAGACACATAAGTTTTAAAGGAAAACCGCATTGGTGCCTGCCCGGGGTTTGCACCCGTGACCCTCGCCGATGAGTCCCACGGTCTCTTTGCGAGAATCACAGCTTCGTTAAACTAACCAAAAAATAAATGTAAAAAAATTCTGATAAGTTACATCTATACGACTTAAAGAGGTCGAACTTTTACCGTCCTTATCTACAACGATAATATGATAATTGGTAAGCTCGTGTAACATAAATATTTTATTGATTCAATGTTCATACGTTCTTTGAAATTGCGGTTAGATGTAAAATTTCGTGCCGCCGAATTTTAAATAGTTGTAAAAATTTCTCCGTAAAGCTGTGCCACTATATTTTATAATTTATTATATTCGCAACATAATAAAGCAGGCCTTCTTAATCATGTAATCTTTGTTATTAATTGGTGGTCTATAAATCATATACTGCATGTACTTTACGGTCTCGCAATTATAATAATCATAAATAACGCTATTTAATTTAATAACTATAAAAAAAGCCTTTGTTGAATCAAAATATAAAATAGACAACAGCTATTGATATAATGTTGATGAGAGACTCTTGTTCAGTCTTTCATAATAATGAAAACATAGTAATTTATAATAATACGTTCGCTAATTTAATAAAATTATATTCTTCCCACATAAAAAACACCCCAACAATAGGCATGCACATATGCGAACGAGGGGTAACCGTTGCACATTTAAAACTATTATTTTGGTGACTAAATAAAGTTTATTAGCATTTTTATTGCTACAGTACAAAACAAGATTTCGGTCGTCTTGAAGTTAACTTTTATAGACTTTTTTTATTAATTTTGACCTAACGGCATATGTAAATATCCTAACGGGCATCTTTCATAGTATATCGCTACAATCGGTGCCTCCTTTTAAAGATCGTGCCTCTACTGAAGTGGTCAGTAATTATGTGTCGAAATTATTAATAATTATGAACTTTAGCGATCCATTCTTAATTACATGTTTAATCTTCACCGTATTAAACAACTATTCACTTTTGTATTGCAAATTATTCGCTTGTGGATACGTTGATCAAAGTTTAAATTTGGTATCCTAAAAGACCATCATAACGTTTAAAACTATAACCCCATTTTATCTTTTACTAAAATTCTCTGACGCTGGAATCTTATAAAAATAAATATAAAACAGTGAAATGATGTTCGTTTAAAATAAATTATATTCTATTTCGGTATCGTTCAATACTTCTTTTGAAGTATAAACTAACGGCCTGTTACCATCCCACTTCTAGGCATAGGCCTCCACTCCCCGTTTTTGGAGAAAAGTATGGAGCCTACCACCACGATGCTCCAATGAGGATTGGTAGGTTACCCATATGGGTAACCTACCAATGGAGAGTTCTGGGGATATCCCCAGAACTCTCCAAACGTACTTCGTACTCCAGATTTCTTATGTAGTGTACTATTAATCAAAGCCTTTCTCGAGACAAGCTGTATAAAAATCCATTCAGTAGACTTTGAGAAAATTGCATACAACTTTTGGGTACCTTTTTTATGATATGTACTATCTACGCCAGCGACTTCGCCCGCGTGGTAATTAATGTCAATTTTTTTTCAAATCAAAATTTCGAACGTAAAAGTAATTATTGTGAGTTACCCATAAGAGATGGAGTCATGCTATCGCGTACTTTTTTGTAGTATTTTGTAGATCTACAATTCTCTAGTACTTACTTTAGCGTATATCTGTTGGTTTACGCGGCGCACGCGACTGAAGCTCCCAGCAGGCAAGTTATTTTACAAGCGCGACCACTTCAATACAATTAACATAAAATGATAATGTATTAGTAAACTAAACCATCCGGAAGAATTTCACTATGTTTTAGTAAAAACCCTATAAAAATCCGTTCAGTAGCTATTGAAAAAATCGTTCACATAAAAGCCACCTTTTGGGAATTGGTTTCAAAATATTTACAGATATTAATACCTGTTACTATTATTTTGCTAACGATCTACCGTTAGGCGATCCATCATGATTGTTAATAATTTAAATATATTCACTTTATCAGAATAAGAGATTAAAAACGATTGACGTTATGAACTGGAATGCTGCAGGCATAATGAAGTATGAGTTATTCGGGTTTAAAAAATGGCTTTTTAGTTGTTATAAACCGAATGTTTGGAGAAAAGTGAATAAAAGATTTATTATCGCTTAATTAACTGCACAAACGTGTTCTATGAGATATATTGTATGTGAATTTGGAACTGTAAAATTGTTTATTTGCATATCGATTTAAAACTGTATGCATGAATAAATTATTTACTAACGATTTTGAACAATTCCTCTAATATTCTATATATTTCCGATAAGCTATATTGTTATCATTTATAGAATTAGTCGTTACTTTGCGGAGAGAGAAGGTTCTATTTACTTAATCGCGGATTATAGAAAAATAATTACATTATAACTTTTCTACATTGTATGATGTTACTGCCATTATAGTGGCTTGCAAGTTTTTTTTTATAGACGTATTTAATTTTATAATTTGTAGCAGATGTTTTAATAGTATGCTAATAATAATTGTAAGGAGTGATACTTTTTTTTATAAAAATTGTGTTAAGGCTACAACACGATGATATAGTTAATTCATCGCAGTTTAGTACATATGTGTTTTATTGTATTCTGTTGGGTAGACTGATTAATAAAAATAGAATCAAATCTCGGAAACTGCAAAACCGTATTGATGATAAAATGAAATTATAAAACGTCTTTCAAACACTTCAATCCTTTGAACACCCTAACGTAGCTCAAAATACTGTCTTATCTTGTCTTCTATATTGGGTTACGAATAACAACCACCGTCTATTGTTTCCACTTTATGACACATTTCCTCATAATAAATAGTTTATCTTATGTCTATGATTTAATGTATGTATGTAAGAAGTTATGATAAATTATTTTGCTATAATCCGCGTTTTAAAGAGAATTTATTATATATATAAAGGATAAGGTTTTTAATGTGACTTTATTAATAAAAGGTTTTTGTTTTGATCTGATATACATTATTTACCTGTGTGTGTATAATTAAAAATACACACATAGGTACACATTATAAATTTAAAAAGCAGTAGCAAACCGCATCGCAATGGAACTGACGTTAAAATGAAATGCACTAACGTACCTAATTACTTATGAACATAATCACGCATACTCAGATATATTTTTACATAACATGTTAGCGAATAACATTTATATAACGTGCATTATACGCTTATTGGCCTTTGATTGAAAGAAAAATTAATGTATGCAAAAATTATATTTCAATATCCGCCTGAATTGCATTTCGATGATATAAAATGGAGTATTTTAAAGTTATACGATTTACTGTAGGAAAGCGGTATAGGACAACCTGGTTAGGCGAATCTTATCAAGCAAGAGGAATAATGATAAAAAAGAAGAGAGAATCGCTAGAAAAAAATGGGTCTTCTTGTTTCTCCTACCCTTATCCTACTCTAATAAGATGGGTCTAAATGAAGTAATGATAAAAGCAGTTCAATGTTGGCCTAGGCGAGAAATAGGGGAGGTTGTTTAGTCCGTAGAACTTGGATACTCCTTACCAATACGGGCTGGTGAGCGTCGGTAAGGAATTTTCCTCCCCAACTTATAAAAAAATTAAGTGCTCTAAAACGTACATGAAAATATAGTTATCGCGCTTTACCATTCGTCTATCGTATCATCCTTAAATACCAAAGTCATTAAACACTGTCTATGGTCACATTTGTGTAGTAGACACTGTCACGTCATCCTTGAAGACCAAAGTCATCGAACATTGTCTCTTGTCATTTTTGTATTGTGGACAGTAGCTCACTTATTATGGGTCTGAAAATCCAGTCTCCTATCGGGCGTTAGACAATCAAATTTATACGAGTATATTATAGTATAGAAAATCTACCCGACATAAACTGATAGGCATTGGGTATATATTATACTTATATCTTGTGATGGCAACGCCGCAAAGCGTTGGTAGACCGTCCCTAAAAGGACAGGGAAAATGACGCAGGCAGTTATTTTATACAAGTTTTTTATCTCAGGACTACGTAGCTTTGAAATCTATCGCAATAGAGGGCCGACATCGATTGAAAATAAATATAAATATATGGGAAACTTACGCACACACGGTCGTCCGTCCTTAGTTAGTAACTTAATACTTGTGTTATGGGTGATGGACAACTGGTAGATATACTACTTATATAATTTTAAATACATACTTAAAGACAAATATACACCCAGGCTCGAAGAACCAACAAATTGTTTAAAGAAAATGTTGGCCCTCGGCCCTGGAGTTGAACGCAGGGTCACTATCCACTGCGCCAACGGCCCGGCCCAGTCGAAAAAAAGAAAAAAGATCTTTCTATTATACTATTATAATATTTATGTTCGTTAAGGAAATGAAATTTTATAAGCTGATAACATTATTAAAATTGATAGTGTATATGTAACCGAGTATAAACAGCTGAAGGGTTTATTTTGTTATTTGTTTGAAAATTTAATTTCTAAATAAATATTTGAATTGAATTCTATCATTTTGTGTACAAATCATTAATTCGTCATCATTAATCATTCCATAAACTTTCGCTTATTATCATACTGATGATGACGTCTTCATTGGCATTTGAGCACGAACCAAATTTAATTTGTCAGTCTGTCATACCATTCGTGTTTTCAAATCAAATCGCTTGTATGATTGGTTGTATGTACTGTTAAGTAATGGCTTCATAATCGGCGATTACAAACTATTAAGCGCAGGCACAATCGTGTAGAGGGCATACTACTTCATGATCGCCTAAAATTGTATGTTTTTCGATTACGCTCAAAGAGAATCACTGGGTGATACCTATCATCGTTTATATCGTATGATAACACGGGTGATAGTGTGGACATATAGCCTTTTTTTTCCAATATGTCTTGTGCTGTTAGCCCTATTGACTTTTACAGCGTCACCGATGGGATGGGCGAGCGCAGAAGCTTCGCCGGGAAAAATTGATTAGTAATGGGGTGTTTTTACGCACACGCAACTTACTGTAGCGTCACCTTAAGGGTGTCTCCTGCGAGAGACTTTTTTTTCGTATAAGTCTTGTGCTGTTACCCCTATTGGCTTTTACAGCGTTACCGGCGGGATGGGCGAGCGCAGAATCTTCGCCGGGTAAAATTGATAAGTAATCGAGTGTTTTTACGCACTCGCAACTTACTTAGAGCGTCGCCTTAAGGGTGTCTCCTGCGAGACAGAACCTCGACTTAAGGCGGCGCATTTTGGAGGACTGTATCTAACACATTGACTTTGAAGAAGTCTGCACGGCGGCCAAGCAAGCGGGGACCTCATCTTCGTCGGCAAAGACGCTGTTTGTTTCTTTTTTGCTGTTTGTATGTTGTGTGTATATCTTGTTGGATGCTGTAATAGCATCGTCGGGGTCGTTAAGGACGCTCTTAGGGCGCCTGTGGTATCTATTTTGAAAATTGAACATCCTATAGCTGGACGCGGTCGCTATGAGGGGATTTGGGTGAGTGGATGCATTCTCGAAGTAAGTCTTCGAGAATCGTCTGGAAAGAGACACTTGGATGATGGAGGTACCGGTTATGGACGATCACACGACCAGTGATCATCGCCGATAGTGAAGAGCATAACATAAGCCGTAATGACGGAAGATCATGGCCTCCTTACGCTCTGCAGGTTTAAATCTCCAGCAATGAGCTTTAAATTTTCTATAAAAACTTAATTACTTAAGCTATCGGTTTGACGTAATGATATAAGAGATAAAGAAATTTAAATTTTATACTAAAACTGGCAAAATTAAAATAATTTTAAGGCAATGAGAATTAGTTATGTAATTGTGTCATAATAAACAAATTGGAATTTCACTGGAAACGGTGGGCATTATCAAATGAAATTTGAATTTAAAATATGCTTTTAAGTAAGCTTTAAAACCTTTTTTTATGTCAAAAGTAATAAAACTACCTATATAACTATAAATGGCGTTTAAAATGTTTATGCCTACTGAGAAAAGCCAGCACGATACTTTTACATAAATATTTAAGAATTTGACAGAGTAACGTTTGACTATAATCATAACATAGCCGTTAAATTGACCGCAAACTCGTTAAAACAAAAAAAAACTAAACAAATAAGTAACTGTAACATACCATAATATGATTACATTAGCTTCACTGAAAATTGATACTCAATGTGAACCTTAAAATTCTATTCACGGAGGAGAAAGAGTCCGAGAGAAGAGAATAGCATCTAGATGAGTTTTGCTTATTTTGTGTTAAAGCTTTTATTTAACACAACTAATAATAAAATTATTTTGCTATAATCCACGATACAGTAAATAGAAAATATATATATAGTGCTAAATATATAGTGGACTATCCGTTTGTCATACCCGTTACATGTGGGATTCGTAAAAACACATGCACAAACCTCCACCACTGCCACCACAATACACAAGCACTACACACGTTCACTATCACAAACTCAACAATCGTTTCGCCCCGCAACCGAAGCATCATCAGGAGATAGATTCCACGACGTCATGGAGTCTGTCTGTAACGGTTATGAAAAAACGGATAGTCCATTATACATTTAGCACTATATATTTTTTCTATTTACTGTAACCCGGATAATAGCAAAATAATTTTATTATTACTTTTGTATTATGGATCTCCGCAAAGTAACGCCTAATCCTATAAAGCTTTTACTTGAGTTGTATGTTCATATGTTTCTATGCGAAGATGGAATCTTACAATTTAAATTTAACCCACTTCGTGGTGTCGGATTAGACTGAAATTTTACATACTGTTACAATCACGATGACAATATATGTTTATGATAAGCATGACCTGATGCTGCTGCTAGGATTGGCTCCAGACGAGGGCACTCCTCGATGGTTATCAGTAGGGACAATTTGTCAAAGGTTTTTTTAACTCGACTATATATATTTGATTTGAACAGTGCTTAGTGTTATTCATGCTACTCCAACGCGGGTAAGCAAATATTCCAGACTTATTCCAGGAATTATTTAGGGATTTGCAGCATGTTATCTGTTACCGTAAATCGCCGAAAAAAAGTGTAAATACCAATTAACCATATAGAAAGTTCAAACGTGCACGGAGCTTTTTTTATTCGGATTTAGAATGAGACGTGAGTAAAGCCGGTTTCTAAACATAAATTATATTTTGAAAAATAACCAAAAAAAATTTGGTAGGTATACGTGTTGACCATCGTGACAAGTGTATACCATCACGACCAATCGTATAAAAATTTAAAGGAATTTCGAAATAATTGTCTTCGCAACACACAGAAAGACACAACTTTTTTTAGTACGTACAAAATATCGTATCCGGTCATCTCAAAATTTTAATTGCTTATGTGCTTGTATCTTTCTAAACATTCTAGACATTTAAGTTTTCAAAGATTGGACATGATTTCTCTAAAACATTCGAACAATTAAAAATCTACAGAATTAATCACAAACACATCAAGAGATGATCACGTTTGGAACGTGAAAGTATGTCTAGTAAACTTTTTTTCGTAAAACTAGTAAATTATTCACTTTTAATAGTTCTATTTACCATATGGGAAAGTACTTTCTTCGAATCTATAATTCTCTTACATGATTTCTAACAATCAAATCGAAATACAAACAAAAAATATGAATTAAATTTTTTACTAAACATATCAATGTTATCGGCTCATCATGATTAACATAGGATTTTATCCAATTAAATTAGTTTTTTTACGTCTTAGCATGCATAGTTGATTAGACGCGACGTTGTCTCAAAATATAAAATGGTGTGACGTAGAAATCATAATCTTGTTTCGAATATTTTATAACATGTTTCATTAGTTGATTAGCCTTGCCTTAGTAGAAAAGCTGTGATAGCTCAGCGGTGAGACCGTGCGACTCTTTCGAGGGAACACGAGTTCAAACCCGGGCAGGCACCAATGAATTTCTCTATTAAAAACCCATGTGGCTAATTGATAATTGCAATTTATCACACGCTTTTCGGTGAAGGAAAACATCGTGAGGAAACCTGCATATCTCTAGAGAATTCTGGAGATATGTGTAACCTACCAATCCGCATTGGAGCAGCGTGGTAGGTCTTAGCTCCAACCCTTCTCTCCAGAAACGGAGAGAGGAGGCCTATTCCCAGCAGTGGGATTGTAAGAGGCCGCTACTAGTAGAAAAAGGTCCCCTACCATTGTAAAATCTCAAAAGCAAAAACAGCACCGGTACTCATATTAGTATCTTAATGTCACGTTAACATGAGATTGCGTGACGAGGCGAACTTTAACTCGCTATTGTGTTACTAGTTATTAAGAACATCACTTTCTTTCCCTTCTCTATATCGTAATAGAATCAGCCAATTGAACCTTTATCGTGGATTAAGAGTGGATAGATTCAGAAACTTTAAAACAAATTAATTTAAAAATAAGAAAAAAAACTGTTCCCGTAATACGTAAGTAAAATTAATGTTGTCTTTAATGTGTAATAATCTCTTGTAATGTAATAAGTCTTAATAGTATTATTTTCTTCTAAAATATACACATTCATAGATTTATTTTTTCTCAAACTTATATTTATTCTCGTGATGCCTTCGACTTCGTTTGTACTAACTTAAGCGTTTAATACCCCCAAATAAAGTAACATGTCCTTTTTCTGTTCCCGAAATAAAAACAGGATTACGCCGATACCGAGAGGATACAGTTGCTTTAATTGTGAAAAATTTTATCAATATAGGTCCAACGGGTTAGTCGCAACAGGGTGAATCCGAATTAACACTTTCGTATTTGTATGTATTTATTTAACTAGAAAGTTGAACCACATAACTAAATGGAATAGATTAAAAAGCTTCATGCTAATGTAATTACTTCTTTTACTATTTATTTTATAGAATAGGCGGCATGTTGATCTTTCAGTAACCTTTAGTTAAAGAAGAGCTTTCACACGACTGTGCTAGATATCTTATCATTACTTAACAAATGAAAGTCCTACTGGTCTCATTTAACTTACTGCTCGTTCAACGAGTATAATGTCTGAATTATATTACTATATTATTTTTAATCAGATTTAATATTTTTAATCAGCTTCTAATTTGCTATGATAATATATATAAAATGCGAGCTTTTGCCCGCGGTTTCGCTCGCGTGGAATTTGGTCTGGCACATTAGGTTTCGTGACAGATCATTTTAGATTTTAATAACTTATTTTTACTTAACATTAAAAAATTTATATTTATTCAGTCTAATTTAAGAACTGACGGATTTCAGACAATCTTCGCGCGCTGCGCACATTCGGCACTCTATGGCTATTCATTCAAGTCAATCATATCGTGATAACTTTTAAACTATTCAGCGAAATTACTAAGTGTCTAAGACAAAGTTAATCTCCATGAAATACTGAAAGCGAAAAATGTATTGTTTTTCATAAGAGCTTAATCAAAATGCTAAAATGTGCATTGTAAAATAGTATCTCATTGAATTAAATTTGTGATTCACAATTTTTGTCATAGTGGCTTCCACATAAAAGATAGATTTATGCTGTCGCGGACTTTTGTTTAGAACTATTCAAGACAAACAATACTACGGTACATCATCTTTGTATAAATCCAATGGTTTAAGCAGCGTACGCAAAGAGATTTTTCCCGACTTTATTGAAATGTATCGTTATATTACATAAAATCATTACAAATTGTAGCCCATATGTTATTCCGATGTAAAACCTATATAACTGTAAAGTTTCATCCAAATCCATCCAATAGTTTTTTCGTGAAAGAGTAACAAACATCCATCCATACTCACAAACTTTCGCATTTATAACATTAAGTAGGATTAAGTAGGATAGCAACAAAATATTAACTTGATTTCTATATCAACCGATTGTGCTGAAATATAAAATACTGTGAGTTATGTGATATATTATAATGTTCTGTACATGTATTATATAAAGATATATATATATAGTTATCCCTTCTAGGAGTTGTTTGATCAAGCGGTACGTATAATCAGTTCTAAGTTGATCCGTTCGGATTTGTTGATCCAGGCCCGATTTGTTGATCCAATACAATTTTACATCACATTTGTTGGCTCCGCTTCGGATCAACAAATGATGAATACTGTTTCTCTGTAAGTACTCAATAATTATACAAATCCACTCCGTAGTTATTTGATCCGATTCAAACGCGCCAATCACAGAGCAGATCGTCACCGAACGTACTCCGTACTTTGACCCCGGCATTCAAGGCTCTTTCAAGGTTGAGTTTGCAGTACATTCTTAAACATGCAGATTTCAAAGAAATGTAGTTGAAGGATCTGATGGTTCTAATTGAAATTACAACGTTTGGGAATAAGTGACCTTGAATAAGAGGCTGAATTAATATTAAAAAATATCCCTAAAAATCTCTCCTTTCTGCCTAAAAGAAAATCTTATAATAAGTACATGTAAAAAAAGTAATCATAGATATTATTTTGTTATAATACCAAAATAATTTATATTATTACTTTTGTATTATGGAATTCCGCAAAGTAGCGCCTACTTCTAGTTTTAATTTTTAAGTTACTAGTTTTAAGGGGCTCCAGGCGAGGGTGTAAGAGGGAGGCTCGTCCCATTCAGTCTCTTCAAGTGTCACCTGCTCGTGGTGCACCCTTCAGATAAACCAACGAGGATCTGGCGACTGATTAACCATACGATTATATGATTAACCATTTCGGTCCAACTAACCCAAATACCAGACCGACAGTAAACAGCAGCACTGTCGGTGCGACATTGTCAGCACTACAATCGCCAAGCCGCATGCCGAGCGTGGTGATTACTCTCAAACCCTTCACATGATGTTATCACAATATAAACCACAGCCCCTAGTTCTCAGCTCTGGCAGCGGATTAAATAACGGCGTAGCAGGGGGTTTCATGAATTTCCGGCAAAAATCCGCTGCCAACCACGAAAACCAAACCTTGCACCGTAAGACACACAAATTTTGAGGGAATAGAAGATGGAAAAGATACTTGAGCTGGAAAAAAAGGTAAACAAGTTGCAGTGGTGATAGGATAAGCTGAAGTCGCGTTCCTTATACTCAGAATTACCAAACGGTATTATCTGAATGTCATACAAGTTTACGCACCGACATCAGCACATCAAGACGATGATTATGCATCATGATTATGATTTGATGCATGCCTCAAAAACCTTCTACACTGGGTAAATTCCCCCATCGAAGAAGCTCTCTTCTTCGATGGCGGAATTAAACGCAAAGCTTGGCAAGTGAAGCGGCACAGAAGTGAGAGTAGAGCAATTTGGATACGGGCTACGGAACCAGATAGGCCGTGTTGACCGTTTTTTTGGAGAGAGAGGACCTCTACATGATGAGTTCTTTTTTCAAGAAACAGCTGCATCGAAAATGGACTTGGATTAGTCCCAATGGTTCCACGAGAAACGAGATCGAATTCATCATGTCGACCAGACGTTATATATTTGATGATGTATCTGCGATCAATACCGTAAAGAAGTTCCCCTCCTTCATCACCGTATAGTTAGAGGCACATTGAATATATGCGTACAGCTGGAAAGATCCAGACTGGTGAAGTCTACGCTCCGACCCATTTGAGCTAAAACCCCATGAAGTTCCAACTCAATCTAATGAACCATTTTGATTGCCAAACTGACTGCGCTATGAATGTGGATGATTTAAATAACAGGCTGGTGGAAACTGTCCATACAATGAAAACTTTATAAGAAAAACCGTAAGAGAACCAATAAATTCTTGACGTAGACTCTCAAGCCCATGAATGAGACGAATGAAATGAGATTAGTGTTCAGTAGACGTGATGAGCTACCGTTTGATCCATAGAGAGATTTCTAAGGCGTAAAAGTGCGACCAAGTTTTGTCTCGACCTGAGATTTTAGGAGAGGTTGAGAGGTTCTATGGGCAGTTATACATTTCATACTGTTGTCAATTTGGCAAAAAATCCAAGAACCAATTTGACTCGACACAATACCGAAGATATCCCGGACGTCAGCCTTACGAGATTAGTATTACTCTCAAACAACTTAAGAACAACAAGGCTCCAGATGATGACGAAATGACAACCGAACTACCTGTCCTGCAGCGATTTAATTCCGTTATTTATAAAGGTATTATGCCGAAAGCATGATACAGGAACGTGGTGGTTCTCTCCTGACGTCTTATTTAAGAATTACAGACCCATTTTGCTGCTGAATCATGTTTATAAGTTGTTCTCGAGAGTCAAAACGATTCGTCTCGCGGGTAGGTGCGACGACTTCCAGCCTCCCGAACAAGCCGGATTCTGAAAAGGCTAAAGTACCACAGCGTGAATATGTGTCACTATAGTGACACATATTAACGCTGTGGCAGGTTATACAGAAGACCGAGTAGTATATCCAGCCACTTTGCTTGGCGTTTGTGGACTATGAGAAGGCCTTTGATTTGGTAGAAACATGGGCTGTATTAAGATGGCTCCAGAGATGCCGAATCGACTATCGGTACGACCAAGTGCTGAAGTGTTTGTACGAAAACGCCACAATGTCTATCCGTATCCAAGACGGCGAGATATCAGACAGAGAGATGTCATCTTCCCGAAACTGTTTACCGTTGCATTGGATGATGTCTTTAAGCTTTGGATTGGAACGGATATGGCATCAACATCAGCGGCGAGTATATCACTCACCTTAGATTTGCCGACGATATAGTCGTTATGGCAGAGTCTCTGAAGGACCTAACCTTGAAGGACCTTAACATAATGCTCGACGACCTTAGTAGAGTAACTAAACATGTGGGCCTTAGAATGGCTCAGAAGATGTTGATGATTGTGACTTGTAACTTATTTTGACAGTCTATATTATTATGAATTATTAAGTATTATTAATAAAAATAATTTTGTTGTCTCTCATTATTCAAACTATAACTAAGTATGTAATACAGTATTATTTTAAAATTTAACGCCGTTTGAAACCATATTTCGTTTTATTCCATGCTAAAAAAAAGCAGTCCAGAAATATTTCTTACTAATAAGTAGTTTCGAATTTCAAATATATGTCAGAATGCTCCGGACGATTTTAAAAATAAAAATGTATATTAGATCAACTTATGCCTATTGATACAGAATTATATAGTAGCAATGACCTCTGGGGCCGACGTTGACAGGTGAGGCATTTCAATCCTATATATTAAACATGGATCAAAAAGTGTCTAGAATGTATTGGATTTTAAGATCAACTAATGCTTAACGAAGACTTTAGCAAAAACCGTTAGCAGGAGCCACAAAATACATAAAAAATATTAACAGAAAAATATAGAGTCTACTAGTACATCACAAAATATGAGTCAGTGACACGATATGCCAATCAAATATATCCTTTTTGTCATTGTGAATACAACTCAGGAGCCATTAAAACAGCTAATTTAAGGGGATCAAACAAGTACTTAGGAAATTCGCATGATCAAACAAGTAGCAGAAAAGGACTATATATATATATATATATATATATATATATATATATATATATATATATATTATAATGTTCTGTACATGTATTATATAAAGAAATATATATATATATATATATATATATATATATATATATATATATGGGACACTTACACACAGTCGTCCGACTCCAAAGTAAGTAACTTAATACTTGTGTTATGAGTGACGGACAACTGGTAGATATACTAAATTACTAAATTACTAATAAATTTTAAATACATACTTAAACACAAATATACACGAGCCATTCAAAGTATTGCAATAGCAGTATTTTCCTATTGGTAATAATGTGTAATCATTACCAAGGGTTCACAGGTTCAAATCACTGGTAGAGTGAGGTACTTAAGAAAAAAAAAGTAAAGTAACGGCCTGTTACTATGCCCAGTGCTGGGCTAAGGCCTCCTCTCTCCGTTTTTGGAGAGAAGGATTGGAGCTAAGACCTACCACGCTGCTCCAATGCTGATTGGTAGGCTACACATACCCCTAGAATTCTCTAGAGATATGAAGGTTTCCTCACGATATTTCCTTCACCGAAAAGCGTGTGATAAATTGCAATTATCAATTAGACACATAAGTTTTAATAGAAAAACTCATTAGTGCCTTCCCGGGGTTTGAACCTATGTCATCTCTAGAGAGTCGCACGGACTCACCGCTAGGCTATAACAGCTTATAGAAATACTTACATGAGATGAATTTAAAAACATTTTGCTTATAATTATTATAATTTCATGTATATCTTATATCCACATTTCGATATGCGTTGTAAAATTTCGTGTTAAAAACTGCATATTGATTGAAAACTTTAACAAACTGATACTCAAACTTTTGCCATTGTGCGGACAAACTCCATATCCTTCTGATGAAAGAACAGTGGGAATAGTAATACTAGTTTCGCCCTGTTATGTACTATATCCCACAGCTGGGTAAGGGACTCTTAAAAAAAGTATCAGAGTTAAGGCCTCTACTCTTCTTAAAAATAACCGTCAGAGTTAAGATCTACAGTTGCTCCATTGCGGATTGGCAGTTAACGCATCTTAAGAATTATCTAGTGATATGTCTATATATAGTAGATTCATTTTTCTCATTTGACACGTTGAAAATAATTAAAAAAGGGTATAATCCTTAAGGGAAAATTATATATAACTTAATAATATAACTTATCATTTAATTCATAAATGTCTACACTTTGGGCTTCTATGGAATAGGAGATAAGCTTGTGATTCCTGTTTCGCGACTCAGAAAGTTAGCAACTCATTTGTTGGTCGCAGTATTCGCTTCTATAATAAAATTCCGCAATCCGCACTAGACCAGTCCACAGAAAAGTTTAAATTGACTGTAAGAAATATGCTTATGCGTGAAGCATATTACAAAATTGAACGTTATTTGATTAACAAAAATGCCTCGATTTAAAAATCCTTTGAGCTTCATACAAGACTGCGGTTTAATGATGTAAAATTAAAAATATTTAAAGTTTTCATCGCCGAGTTTCTTGCTGTTTCTTCTCGATAAGAGCATCATTCCGAACCAGTTGTAGCTTCATTAATCGTATTGATCCTTGACGATTCAAAAGTATTCGAAACATCCTATTTGAATAAAGATTAATTTCATTGATTTAATTTATGAAAATCGATTCTTTAGGAGTGAACTCCAAAATTTGGTGAAGCGCAAAACAATGTGGAAACTAATTGCAATATTCAAGAGTCGTAATCGAATAAATCATTACTTTCACTGTGTTTATTTCATAACACGCTATCCGGCCCAGTGGTGCTGTCGGATGTTATGAATTACTGAAGCCATGTGAACATTACACACTGACATTGTGTGGCAAAATGAAATAATATTAGTAGAACGTGATATAGCCTACTTGTTATAGCGTATATTATACTAGTATCAAAGAGTCGCTGCCCGCAGGTTAATAAAATATAGAAACAGAATGCCCTCTGTTGAGCTCACTGCCAAACTTACGAGCGTTACGGAAGTTATAGTGACGCACGACTAATAATGTCGATGTTTATTTTATGAACAAAGAAACAATATTACATAAGAACAGAAATATTCAATAATTACATATTTATTCATCAAAATATAGGGCTATTGATGTAGGTTGAATATTAGTTCCAACACGTTTAATATTGCATTTAAAAAATGCGATAAAATGTTATTTAATCGGCAACGTCCAATTGTCAAATAACTATATAGAAGCACATTAAAACATGTATTTAAACCTTCTAAACGTTATTAATCAATGTTAAATTACGTTTGCAAACGAATTATTAAATTACCCGCACTTATCACCAACCTAACGCGCATAAAATTTTTTCATCCATCTAAGAATCGATAAGCAGTTATCGATATGTGACGCACCCCATGCCCCTATCCCTTAAAAAAGGTTGTTAAAAAAATTAACTGCGGTGGGCGCAACTCAATAGAAGTGCTTATAAAAGCTAAGCTATATCTCGATCATTTGATTTAAGAATAAGCATAAATCTCAAAAACATACTGAGAAGGTTAAGATGATGATATCCGCATAAAAGCTAGTACCTTAAAAACGCTTTTCTGAAGAAATTTAGTAACAAATTGCTTAAATTCATAGTTAAATGAAACTTGCTAAGATCACGTAGAAAACTGATAAGTCATATCATTTGCAAAACACGATTATTATACTTCAAATAGACTGCACAATTTATAAATAGTAATTCAATGACTTTCATAAACTGGAGCACGTTTATCTCTGAAGTTCAAAGATGATTACAGATAATAAATAAAGTTTTAAATAAACCATCAATAGAAGCAGAGTAAAATGTACATCAATCAGCTATTATGCTATCCTTCATCTTGTCATAGAGTTATTATATTAGAGTAGGAGACTCATTTGCAGGCTTGTAAGCGAGTCTTGCAACAATAATGAGAGGGAAGATCAAACTCATATAGTTATAAATAATTTATAGAATTAGGCGTTAATTTGCGGAGATCCATAATACAAAGTAAACAAGTTGTAACAAGTTGTTACACGTGTTCAGTGGCAAAATAAAATAAATGGTGGGGGTTGAACCGATTAGTATATAAGTATAAGCATACCTTGGGTAATGTTTCGCTTTGCGATTTTGTCGTGGAGTCTATTTCTTGATGGTGCTTCGGTTGCGGGGCAAAACGATTGTTGAATTTGTGACAGTAAACGTGTGTAATGCTTGTGTTTTGTGGTAGCGGTGGTGGAGGTTTGTGCATGTGTTAAACCACATGCTCAAACCCTGCACGAATGCTGCATGTTTCAGTTATGAAAACCGATAGTCCACTCTACATGTAGCATCATATATATTACATATTACTTGAGCTGTGGTAGCCCAGCGGTGAGACCGTACGACTCTTTCAAGGGCAACACGAGTTCAACCCCGGGCAGGCACCAATGAGTTTTTCTATTAAAACTCATATGTCTGAGCGATAATTGCAATTAATCACACGCTTTTTGCTGAAGGAAAACATCGTGATTGAAACAACCTGCATATCTCTAGAGATTTTTGGAGATATGTGTAACCTACCAATCCGCATTGGAGCAGCGTGGTAGGTCTTAGCTCCAACTCTTCTCTACAGAAACGGAGAGAGGAGGCCTATTCCCAGCAGTGGGATTGTAACAGGCCGCTACTTTACTTTACTTTTATGGAAATAGATTGATAGATTAAACTTTGACTTCTATCATTATAATAAAATATTGTTATGATAATGTTAACATCATTATAAATAAATTATACTATTAAGCCAAATTGAGAATTTGATAGTTTACAATGCACAAGTGTTTGCATTGTGAATGTGCTAAAACAAACATTTCAATAATTCATTATGAATGATTTCGCGTCAGAATTCCGTAGAAAGTATCCCATCAATTTTATCTCAAACCACATTGTCTCGATCTGTCATTAGACACCGCTCTGATAGTCATCCAGGGCAACCAGTTCGATTATGGTCATTTACCGAATATCATGGTGCACCACAATCTACGCTTATAGAACGGCTACAAATTATTTCGTGATAGACCGGTAACATTGGGATAATGGTATACTAAGACAATCGATGACGATCGATTATTTAGCTTGATCTAGATCCTTATAAACACAAACATTTATAAATATTAAAGGAAACGGTGCCTTTGGACCCAATTGCAATAGGTTAAGATATGGGTGTGTTTCAATAAATTGAAAAGTCTTTAAAAATTGTATGTGGCACAAATAAAATAAAGTGTCAATTAGAATAATCGATTAATATAAATGAATAGTTGAAAAGTACATAGCTATTTCAATAAAAACAATAATATTTACCGGCTCGATGGCGCAGTTGATAGTGATCCCAGATCCTGTCTTCAGCTCCGCGGGCCGGGGTTCGATTCCCGCCGAGAGCCAACATTTCCTATAAACAATTTCTTGGTTTTCGAGTCTGAGTGTGTATTTGTATTCAAGTATGTATTTAAAATTATATATGTATATATTTACCAATTGTCTGTCACCCATAAAACAAATAGTAAGTTACTTACTTTGAAGACGGACGACCGTGTGTGCCATATATTTATTTATTTATTAAATAATGATAAAAAATAACATCTTCAACAGTTTAAATGTTATATTGATAAATATTTTAAATAATTAAGAAATTTAAGTAGATTCTTGTACAGAAATCGATTAATCGTTGGTTTAGTCACTGTTTTATATACGCTTGTCTATGCTAAAAAATGCCTGGCATACCCCAAAAATCAGCTATTTCATATAAGAAGTTCAAAACCTCAATGTTCCTAAATCTTTTATAACTCTGCCTTTAGATTGACAAAATCAGCCACATATTGAGTAATAGTAATCTAATAAAAGAACTATTTCATCTTTTTACATCAAGGACTCAAAATTGTATGAGAGTGTATTAGTTAGCTTTAACACTTTGAGCGGCTTATAATATATGGTTTTTGTACAAATGTTTGTACGGCACTTCATAATATCGTACAAAAAAAATACGATTAATGACGTTCCGCTTTTGATACACGTGTACAAAAAAAACTATCGTGAAGCGGCGCTATCGGTCCAAAAAGCTTGAAGGAATTGGTAAAAGCTTTAACTGTGTATGCACTGTGTTTAAAGAATGACATATTTTTGCCGACGTTGTAAATGTTGTGACCGTTTATCAAATTTTACGTTAATAATTACGTTGTTAACTTAAGATTTTATAATAGGTACTGAATTTGAAACGTCGCGGTGAATAATAATTTTTAGACGATATATATTAGTTTCACATCTAACTAATTTTGATTTTGCCCCACTTTAAACGATCAGATTCAATTCAAAACCTTGTACACTTATTACGTAATCTTGAAATTCTAATAAATCAATTAAATTAAATATGTGGGACATTTATGCACACGGCTGTCCGTCTCCAAATTAAGTAACTTAATTAATATTAGTGTGGGTGGCAGACAACTGGTAAATATATACATATATAACTTTAAATACATATTTAAATACAAATATACACCTATACTCGAAGAACCAACAAATTATTTTATAGAAAAGGTGAGCAAGGAAGCTGCCACCAGCGGCCTGTAGGCCTACCGTGAAATTTTAGAAAACGATTCAATTCAAAGTCATTACCTAAACTCAACCGCTCTCTTTTTGTACCATAAAGTGTGTATAAAAAGGACAACGTTATATGAACTATAGATAACTCTGTCTCTTTTACTCAAATGTTTTAGGACGTATTCCAAACCACTCATTCGGCAACGATTTAAAGTGTGCGTCTTTAAGACGTCATCGTATGAAAAAGCAAAACAATTTAGCTTACGTCTTCAATTGAGTCGCAATAAGAGTTCATGGTAGGCCTGCTGTTATTATCGCACTACTGGGCATAGGCCTCCTCGCTCCGTTTTTGAAGAGAAGGGTTGGAGCCAAGACCTACCACGCTGCTCCAATGCGGATAGATAGGTTACACATATCCCTAGAATTCCCTAGAGACATATAGGTTTCCTCACGATGTTTTCCTTCGCCGAAAAGCGTGTGATCAATAGCAATTATCAACTAGACACATAATTTTTCACACTGTCTCATCGCTGGGCTATTATAGATCTAGCCAGTGATATAATTCGATAAAATTGACTATTTTCTTTAATAATCGACGCGATAGAACGTAAAACAAACAAATATATTTTCTTATTTATAACATGAGTATAGACTATAAATAGGCTAATCGTTTTGTATAATAGGTTCCATTACTACATGAAAACACCTCGATTTATATTCAAACAAATTAACATAAATTGATTTTGGGTCATATTAAAACACAGCTGTTCGATACATTAAACACGATTGGCGCCTATAACTGTTCTCTGGTGACTTATTGAAAAATTTATTAAGCTCAATCTCTAATATACGTTTTAAGAAACCTGTTAGAAATGTCAGTTAAATGTTTTATATAATTAGGCGTCACTTTGCGGAGGTCCATAATACAAAAGTACTGAAAATATTATTTTGCTATAATCCGCGATAAAAGAAAATATACAACACTAGCTCTGCCAGCGGCTTCACCCGCGTGGAAATCTGCGTGACACAATTTTTTATAGTATTCAAATTTTGAACATAAAAATAGTTGGATTTAACCATAAGAAAACATGCTCTCGCGGACTTTTTTGTAGTATTTTTATTGATCTACAATTCTCTAGTATATTACTTTAGCGTATCTCTGCTGGTTCACGCAACGCACGCGACTAAAACTCCCAGCAAGCAAGTTTTTTAACAACTACTCGATCTCTTTAACACAATTTACATAATACCGATATGTATTATTTACCTAAACCATCCGGAAGTATTACTTCACTGCCTTTTATACACTATCTTTTGGTGAAAACCGTAAAAAGATCCGTTCTGTAGATTTTGAGAAAATCGATTACATACAGACAGACAGCTGTTTTGGGACTTTGTTTTATAATAAGTATAGATTTTTTCGTGTAGTCTATCTCGTGATGATGCTTCGGTTACGGAACGATTGTTGAGATTGTGTCAGTGAACGTGTGCAGTGCTTGTCTATTGTTAAGTTATTGGTAGCGGGTAGCGCAAGATTTTTTACGAATTATGCATGTATCAGGTATGAGAGCAGATAATACTCTCTACATTATAGCATTAAATATCGCGTATTATATCAGAATAATATTTTCAGTTCATGGGCTAGATTGATATTTGCAATTCATCATATTTATCTATCATCACCATTCTATAATTCATTCCTTATTCTCCCATTCAAGAGATCAAGCAGTTGTTAAAAAACTTGCTTGCTGGGAGGTTTAGTCGCGTGCGCTGCGAAAACCAGGAGAGTTACGCCATTGCAACGTACTAGAGAATTGTAGATCTATAAAAATTCTACAAAAAAGTCCACGATAGCATTTTTCCATCCCTTACGGTTAACTCACAATAACTACTTATGTTCAAAATTTCAATTTGGACTGTGCCGCTGGCACATCTAGTAAGTTATAAACGAATAATCTGTTCAGTAGATTTAGAGAAAATCGACTACATACAGTCAGACAGCTTTTTGGGACTTTGTTCTATAATAAGTATAGATAGATATTTTAGTTTCACTATCTTTTGGTGTACTCTCTTGGAAGGTCTATTACCATCGTATAATATTGTCCTGTGACATAGGATAATGGCTTATGTGAACGTGTCAAGAACGGCTGATTGTATGATCGTGTCATCGTCGACTTCAGAAACTAAAGAGAATCAAGGTAATGTCTTGGTCGTTGAGTCTATCCTCCCGATGATGCTTCGCTTACGGGGCGACACTTCCGTAGTGAGTGTGTGTAGTTCTTCGTTGAATTGTTGTACGTGCCGGCGTTTTGTGATACATGTGGTGACTCGTTCTGCACGTATAAGGTAAGTAAACGTTTGTGCTTCATACACTTCGCGTTACATAGATTCTTCTGAAGAAATTAGTTCTGTGATAATTTCTGTACTATGGAAATCCGCATAGTAACGCCTGCTTCTTTAAATTATTTAAAAAAAAATACGCCCGTCTCATCCAATATTTTTGGACATTAAAATAAACATCAAACATAAAAATACTATATACCCTAGTTTCTAAACTTATTTTAGTATTAATCAATGCCAACACCTTATCAAAAAGAAATTATCACTGTTTGTGTATAGAAACAAGATGTGCCAGATAAATATGCTTGGTTACACATAACTCTCTCGTAAAAATTACCAAAGCATAACGCGTTGTTTGTGTTTGTGATTTGGCTTCCGGCTAAACATGTGCGGAATGTGTTATCCGTTATTTGTCAATTTATAATATATACTCGCATCATTCTCCTGGAAAAAATCTCGAAGAAATCAATATCCAGCTGTGTCAATCAATGTATCAAGTAATAAATAAAGGTATATTGATACAAGTAAACATAAAGCTTTATTAATTTGAAAAATCTCAATACGTGATAAGACCACCTATGCACTGTTTATAAGTTATAAGATTCTTCATATTTGTTTTGTTTTCTAGTTGTCCGATAAAGTATTTTATTATTATTATATTATTATAATTACTTTCGCACTGAATCATTTTAAATTAAATAAATTAAAATCTATTCTAAATAGATACTATAACAGAACTACTTTGGGACTATAATCTGGGCTGGTTAATTTAATGTATGCAAAGTTAATGTGTATGAAGCAGGCAAAATTCACGTAGCTTACACATGCAGGACAAGTCACCATATGCATCCCAAGAATCCTCCACCAGCAACAATGCACACAAGCAATACACACAACCACCACCAAAATCTCAACGATCGTTTCGCCGCGAAACCGAAGCATCATCAAGAGGACAGGCTCCACGACGTAATGCTATCGAAGTACTCTGCCATATGTTATAACCAGTTGTATTATATTAAAATAAAGTTCTATTAAAAAGCATTAGAAAATATTTAGATAACCAGTAAGCATATGCAAAATTCGTAAACGGTTAGTAATCTCTCAGTTAAATTCCCGCATATATTTATTTGTGAATGTACAAGAAATTATAATTTTCTGGATAAATTTAAATGGAGTTCAGTAGGCCAGTCACATTAACAGCGTCACATAATGATTTACACTATGTATGACTATGATTAGCAGATTCTTAAAACCGTGAATCCGTATTTTATAGAAAATAACAAATTAACTATGGATTCCGTAAACAGAAGACGTAGGCGAAATCGCTAGTTAGTCATATAATTTTAAGTGCATTCAAAATTAGGATAAATAACACATAAAATGATATTGATCTTAGTATGTTCTAAGTTGTTGTATTTTATTATAATATCTCTGTTTTTTTTAAAGCATAGTTAATCAAACGGAGTTTGTTTTGTAGTATACACAATCATGACTTTTGATTATGGTTTTTGTAAATATTATAGGTCATTACGGCGGCATTTCTATTTAAACTTTTATCAATACAAATTGGGCACAGGTCAATTTAAATACATAATAAAAAACTGTGATGGCCTAACACCACCAATAGACTAAAAATTTGGTCAAAAAAATATAATATAACATAAATTTTCTTTGTCTTAGTAATTAAGTAGTTTTATTATATTATAATATAATCTGTTAATTTTTATAAAAGCATATTCAAGCAGCCAGAGACTCATAGAGTTATCATATGAGATTATATGATATTAGGGGCCAACCTAAATTGTTATATATTATCTATCTGTGTCTATATTTTATACGTATTATTTACTATGACGTTCTCACTTACAAGCCCTTACTTATTACCCTACTCTAGTATAATAACTAGGTATATACAGAGATTGCATGCTAATTAATTGTCCAGAAATGTTTAGTCTGTCATCTAAGTATAACGAACTTATTTTCTTTGTTTTTACCAAATTTTTGTCTTAGTCGAATGTCTGTGCTCACTCTTACTTAACTAACAATCTTTCCTAATTACTTTTACGAGAAACCAGTCTGATTTAAATATGTAAAGCATTGGAAAATGAGATAGGTGTCATCACGAATTTTCGACTTTCTAACTTTAAATTCGTGACCGACCGATACCATGTTGAAAGGTTACAAGTAGTCGAGGCATGAAGACACGTAAATGTTCAGTTGTATTGAATTTACTTTAGGCTTCTTCTTATATATGAATGAATGTTTGACTCCGAAACGGCTGTAACTATTTTAATGAAATTTTCAGACTTTCTTGAGAATGACGATCGGATGATCCCGTAAAGTTTATTAGCGATTGGAGCATTTTTAATAACTAATATAGTAGTAATTCGTATATCCTTGAATTAAGCCCCGCGATGCGGGCTGGATATATTAGTTTGTACAAATTATATCTATCTTAAATTACTTACACGTTAATACTATACAAATCATGCCCACGTGGAATGGTCCCGAGAATTCTAGCAGCGTTTCCGCGTTGAATCGCTGATTCTTTGTGCGAAAAAGGAGCGAGCCCTCTTATCAACTGAAGCGGCAATTAGCCGAGGTGTTAAGACGGATAAACGGTTTTTTTTTGCACTTTGACTCCATAGGGTCTCAACTGCAAAAAGGCACAAATATATAACTCTCGATGAGAGATGCATAATAAAACTTAACATTGACGCGGATTATTTAAAACTAGTCTATATAGCAATTTATGTTCATCGCCCTAGGGATTTGGTGGTTGCGGCACTTGCAAAAATTAATTGGACGGAACACTTCCATTGCGAAAGTTTCGCATCAAAGAAATACTTCTTAGATTGCGCTAGTACGAATACTTAAATTATTTGTACATGAGAAAATTCATTCTTCTAATGTGCAAATAATAGCTCTTCCTAATCATATCACGTGGCTTAATAAATAATAATACAATAATAATTTTAAGACAATAAAACATCCGGCGCTTTTAAGGATATCATGGCTATACAAGAACCCACAACTAAATATTACAGTAGTATTGTAAATATTTTATACTAGCTGGTCTGTCACGCGTTGTTGTAGCTCAGCCTGGTTTCGATTTCCCCTTGTATCAGAACTCAAACAATAAACAAAAAAAAATTAAACTAAAGTTAGTGTTTTAAAAAAAACGTGTTTTAAGGTTTCATAATGACATATCTATTATGAAATTCTTAATGGTTTCTTTAGTTTTTAAATATATGCATAATAACAATACATAACAGTGATAAAGAGGTAAGATTTCTTCTAGTTTCTAGTTTCCGAAATTGTGAAATTTACTTTTCGCGGCGCATACTGATAACAATGTAACATAATTCTGGCTTACGAATAATGGTTGTATTAACCAAGTTGTGCGAACAAATCATAGAACTTGTATATAAATCAGTGGCTTTAAGCTGCAATATTAGCCAACTTAGCGGTTCACAAAACATGGGTACTATTGATATTCGGATGATTTGCAAATTCCTTTTTAGAAACTAACATAGATATCCATCAGTCAGGATTAACCTAATATTACCTATTAAACTACCATATTACTATGCTTTAAATGAATGAATTTACCGACCGCGTTTATTTATTCATTATTTGAATTATCACCCTTTATAAATTAAAATACAGTACTCTAATATATAAATTCAAAATTTTTAATTATAAAACAATCTTAAAATTAAATTTAGATTAACTTTCTTTTTAGTCTATTAAATGGCCTGGAATCGAGTGCTTTAAGGCCTAAGATTAACTTACCTTAATGTACAATGTCACAGACGAAAAATTAATGAAACATCACTTTCACATGATATTCGAAATTCAAAAATGAAATGATTTACCTATTTTAATTTTTAAAAAAACACTTATAGAATTGAAAGTCCTACAAAGGAAAAAAAAGTTCGTCCAAACTATGATCAGGTGTTGCAAATTCCCAATTTTGCAAACGTGCGCAAAGTGCAATAGGCGGGCGACGTGTGATTTATCGCCGCTACCGGCGCATGCCATGCTTTCATGTGCAAAATACGCGTGTCGTTACATATATCTGTATTATGGTATTTACGAAAGTTATTTTTTATTGGAATCTTGATCATAGCTGCGGTTATCATAACGGTGTCATCGAAGCATTTACGGGTTGGTCACGAACATTCGTTTCGCTATAATCAACAAATAAACAATATAATAATTCCTATTGTGGTGTAGTAAATTTAATTTTAAAGAAATTTGCTCGTAGCAGAACTGAATGAAATTATTAGTCTATTTTCCCACAATGAAATTATTAGTCTATTTTTTTTTATATTAAATAAATTTGAGATATTCAATACGGAGATAATAAAATTTTCTCGTGTATGTGACATGCGCTGTAAGGTGACAGTAAAAATCATGAGACGATAAATAAATCGTTTTTAATATGCCTAGGCATATTAAAAAATTTAGGCATCCTGTTATTTTGAATTCAACCCCTAAGATAAGGTTACCCTCCGTCTTTCTTTCCAAAAAAGAGGAGAGTTTTATCCATAATTTAGACACTAACAGTTCATTGCTTTAAATTTTTTAATTTCCCTAGGTCTTGATTTTGTCACTTAAGCCTCAATTAAAGTAATAGTATAGTAACAGCCTGTTACTATGCCCACAGCTGGGCTAAGGCCTACTCTCTCCATTTTTTTTGGAGAGAAGGATTGGAGCTAAGCCCTACCACGTTGCTCCAATGCGGATTGCTAGGTTACACATATCCCTAGAATTCTCTAGAGATATGCAGGTTTCCTCACGATGTTTTCCTTCACCGAATAGCGTGTGATAAATTGCAATTATCAATTAGACACATAAGTTTTTAATAGAAAAACTCATTAGTGCCTGCCCGGGGTTTGAACCTATGTTGTCTCTAGAGAGTCGCACGGTCTCACCGCTAGGCTATCACAGCTTTTTTTCTTTTTAGCCTCAATTAGCTGAAGCCTTATTAAAACTTGATAATAATTGAATGTTTACATTATGGGTGTCGTTCCAATTTTCTTTTATAGTATATTTTGTTTATTTACGTAAACTACCAAAGCGAAGCAGATAATATGCTACCGATTATCTCGATGACAACTCTACGGCTCGGCTTGTTGTATTGTCTGTACATATATATACCAGAAATGTTAATATAACAGTTAAATTCGTAATATTAATAGTATGTGCAGAAAAAATAACTCCCATAGAGAATGTTGCATATCACCTATAGCGCCATCTATACCAGGATTAAAATAACTCAAACAAAGCGCCATCTTGTATGAAATATTATGTCGAAGTAAATAGAAATAAATAATTTTTGAAGATGTTCGCCTTGAGGCCCGCAACCCGCAAAATTTTTTATTTATTTTTTTATTAAATAGTATTGATGTCATTTTGCTAATTAATTTGATACAAATAAGTACAGCGCTATATTATAGAACAAAAATGTCTTTTTCGACGAACTCTATAAAAATATATATGCATCAAAAAATATAAGAGCATTTTTAATTACCCATAACTTCAGTTTGTGCGGATAATTCCGCAGTACTTTTGTCGATTGTACTTTACTGCAGAATGACCAAGACAAGCATTTTTGGCATTCCGAAAAAAAAATCAGATATTAAAAAGCAGAATTTGAACAAAATGAAATTTAATGTACATCTTTGATCAAATCTTACTAACTCTTCTTTCAGTACTTAAAGATAAAATTAAAGATATTTATTGCAAAAAAACCCACAATTAGACTTATTTTTACATTTTTTTTACAATAATGATACAACTTAAATTTTGTATAAAATGGAATTTATTATAAACCTAATCTTAACAAACTAATCTGTATGAAATATATCTTCCTGCAGTCTCCGATGAACGTATGATCTTTACCACCTGGAATTTTAATACATTTTAATATAATAAGAAATCGTGCATGGAAATACTAAGTAATCTTTAAAATTGACGGTACCTACATATTGTACAGTGTAAACTAATAAAGTAATTGATAATATACACTTGTATGATAACCAATTTTAACTCATTACGAAGCTTATTTCACAATACTATGGTTAGACTTTGACATCTATGTTCATATTTCCATATATACAATTATATACAATTCATTTTTATATATCATATAGCGGGGGCTTTAAGGCCTAATGCTGTAGAAACAGCCTGATAAAAAATTAAACCATACCTGTCCTCTCTTCAATCCGAAGTATCTTGCAACTGGATCGCCTGCCTGTATTCTCATTAACATATTTTCTTTCAATTTACTGTATTTATGTCATGGAATATTATAAAAATGCATACTTAAAATTACACCAAGGTTTCCAGTTCATTTTCTATCAGAATATGTTCCGAATAAATTTTTAATGGTATTCAAATTAAGTGGGAATGGAACGTTAGATGAATGCTTGAAACAGAATGCAAGTAAGTGTGAGCGAGATGGTATAGCAGGAGTGAGAGAGATGGGAAGGAAGAACTATGTGTGGAGGAAGTGGAAGGAATGACAAATAAAGTTTCTATATAAAGCTAAGAAAGTAATAATTAAATTATGCTTTATTGCTATATTCTACGATAATGTAAAGAGAGAATATATATAATGTTAAATGTGTATTGTGGTGGTGGTGGAGGTTTATGCGTGTCTTTTTACGAATCCTGCATGTATCAGATATGAGAATGGATAGTCATACCCGTATGAAAAAACAGATAGTCCATTATACATTTAACACTATATTTTCTATTTACTGTATCGCTGATTATAGCAAAATAATTTTATTATTAATTTTGTATTATGGATCTCCGCAAAGTAACGCCTAATTCTATAAATTATTTAACTTGTTTATTTTAAAAGGATACTATCTAGCTAAGAGTTCCTGTTTCTCATCAGGCGTCAACACAATGTGCTCTGGTACCAACTCGTGCTCGGTTATATTGATGAGAAGCTCTGACTCCAGAAATTGTTCCAGAATATACTTTGGGGCCATGTCGACTAAGGATTGTTTCGCAGATGGTGTCATGCCTGAAAACATTTAGTGAATCTAGACATATTATAATACAAAGTCCCCAAAAGTCTGTCTATAAGTGAATGATTTTTCAAAATCTACCAAACGGGTTTTTGTACGATTTTACTTAAAGGCAGGCAGTTTTTCCGGAAGGGTTGGCTTAATAGTACATAACGTTTTTTATGTAAGTGTTGAAGAGGTTCTAATAAAATCACCTGCTGAGGCCTTTAGTCGCGTGCGTCGCCTAAACCAACAGAAATACACTAAAGTAATGTAATAGAGAATTATAGATATACAAAGATAGTACAAAAAAGTCCACGACAGCATGTCTCTGTCTCACGATAGCTATTTTTATGTTCAATTAAAAATTTTACGTTATTTACGCGGAGAAACTGTCACACTGATTAACACGTAGCCAAAGCCGCAAGCAAAGCTGGTGTTTTATATAATAGGCTACACACCATTTTGAAAAAAATTGACAATATCCCCTTCAGGGGGTATTATCAGGTATGTCAAAGCTAATGGTAGGTTAAAACAGGTGACGATGTCAGGACAGTGAAACCCATGTGACCATGGGGAAATGGGTGGAATAGTCCAATACAGAAGCTAACCACTCATCCTCCTCCAACATGTGTCCCTGTGCCTACATAGAGATATAGATACCTGCTTGTACCACAACAATGGCTCTATGAATGTTTTCTTCTTGCATTCTTGTGCAATATGTTTTTATTGTCTTAATTCCAATCTTGGCTTCGTCAGGAAAGAACACGAACATCTGATCTGTGGGGTCGTCATTGTGAGCTACAAGTACGATCAAATCACTTCGTGCTGGTCGCTTTTCACTGAAACAAATACATGGATAATGCAGTTAGACATTCAAATTCAAATTATTCTTTATTTTAGTAAACTTGTAAACAAGTGCTTTTGAATCGTCAACATCGACTGCTGGTTCGGAAAGCTGTTCCTATTGAGAAGAGCCAACAAGAAACTCAGCGGTTGCTCTTTATAAAATATAATTCTTATAACTAGTTATATTTAGTCATTACGGTCTATATGTCTGTACTGTTGTATAGGTTAGAAGTGCAGCTAACCACTTTAAACTAGTTTTAGTTTAAAGTGTACGAGTAGTTTAGATTACTTAGATAATAAGAACGTCTGTTTACACATTAGTACTTACTATACTTAGTAGGCTTTCTGTATCAGCCTCTTTTTAACAGTGTTTTAAACTGCTGTAATGGCAAGGCTAAAATTGACTGTTTGTTGTTTGCCTGTCTGTCGATTTTCTACAGGGTCTATTTCGGAGAGTGTACAGAGGTACCTCATGACCTTGTTTCTCCATCGCCTTTTCATTATCGCACCGCTAGGGCCCGAAAGAAGTTCCACCATTATATCATGACAATCCACGAAGGCGCACGGAGCGCTTTAAGTCCTCTTTTATGTTTCGCACGGTAAGGGAATGGAACTCTCTACCAGAATCTATTTTACCCCATTCCATATAATAATAATAAAGCCTTAAATCCGAGTAACAGCGTAACGTAATTTCAGTTAACAATTTTAAAAATTCTATAGGATATCACGCTGCTCGGTGTGCCTTGCAGCAAAGGCCTCCTCCAGGTCTTTCCATTGTTTTCGGTCTCTTGCCACTCTTGGCCAAAGAGGACCCAAAGTTATTTTCAGATCATCCTCCCATCTTCTTGCTTTACGACCTCTGCTCCTACACCCATCTCTAGGGTACCAAAGTGACACCTTTTTGTTCCATTTATCCTCCCTACTTCGAAGCATGTGGCCGGTCCATCTCCATTTTAATTGGTCAATACGACTCAGGATGTCTGTAAGTTTAGTTCTTGTTCTTATATCTGTATTTCTGACTTTGTCTTTTAGTTTTAGTCCAAGCATACTCCGTTCCATGGCTCTCTGGCACTTCGCTAGTTTCTCCCTATGGTGATTATTCAATGCCCAGGTTTCACAGCCATATGTGATGCAGGGGAGTATGCAGCGATCAAAAGTTTTTTTCTTAATTTTTAATCCAATTTCTTTGCTTTTCATGATTTCTTTCAAAGCCCAAAATTGCTTCCATCCGGAAGCAATCCTTTTGTTTATTTCTTTAGACATTTGATCAGAGGGTGATATAATCTGTCCTAAATATACATATTCCAGCACATATTCGAGTTTCTGCCCATTGATGGTTATATCCACTTCTACTGAATTTATCATCATTTTTGTTTTATTTAAATTAATTTCCAGGCCCGCTTCTCTGCTTCTATCTGCTAGTGTCTGTATCATAGTTTCAAGTACTTTTGGGTTCTCTTCCAGTATAACCAAGTCATCGGCGAATCTAAGATGATTTAATTTTGAGCCATCTATGTTTAGACCTAGGTCATCCCATTCCAAATTCCTAAAAATTTGTTCGAGCACCGCTGAGAACAGCTTGGGTGAGAGTGGGTCTCCTTGCCTGACTCCTCTATTGATAGGAAAATTATCGCCCATAGTTTCCAGTCTGATACAAGCTTTACAATTTTTGTATATATTTTTAATGATGTTTATATATGTACTATGAATTCATTATGAAACATTCCATATAATGGGTATATTTAAAGCAAGAGTCAAAAGGAGTGTTTTAGGCAAGCGCCCTACATCTTAGAATGTATCATCGCTTATCATCAGGCAGATCGCAATCAAATGCTGACTTATTAAGCAATAAAAAAATAACTGTAAAAATATTATTATTTTAATTTAATTTATATATCTTATATTATTTAGGCATACATTTGCGAACATTCATGATACAAAAGTGATGTCATAGATATTGAAATAAGGATAACAATGTCTATGTACTTTAATACTAAGTGTGTGATACAAACATTTTGTCTCATTATTTTTTAAATATTACTCTTTAAAATTTAATTAAAATATATAATCGGGTCATCTGTAATTTTATTATATACTGGAACATTACTTATATTTCAATTCACAGATTCACAGCTACACTTGCAATCTACATAATTTTATCTCAGCAACAAAGTTTTACTAAAGAGTAAGAATGTAATTTATTAATGTATTGTCATAAATCAATATTCCAAAATGTCACTGTCAGTTACATTTCAAAACATTAGTACACATATTTGAAACAAAGTAATAACAAAATATATAAGAAAATGCAAGTACTAGATGAGAAAATAAAGAAAAATATCATTGACAGAACTGTTACTGATACAACAAGATTATATATGGGTAAGATAACTTTCCTATAGGATTATTTTAATCTATATAATACACAGTGCAGGACTACAACACTCAAAATAATATATTACACCTTTTTCTAAAAGATTATTTCATTATTATTGATAAAAATTTTGACCAATGTTTTATATCCATAATGCATTATGACACATTATTCATATATCATTTAAATTACAGAAGTGACTGCTTTATACACTTAGCATTACATAGATTTTCTTAACAAACAGATTATTGCAAAATAAATCTATTTTAACTTCTGTAATATGGAATTCTGCAGAGTAACACCTGCTTCTATAGATCATTCATTAATTATTTTGATGAAATATTAATATAATAATAATAACCTTATTGAGGCATAGAATAAAATCAGACACAGATTTGTTAATATTAGTATAAGTAAGATTATGTATCTTACCTATATTGATATTATAAATGAGACTGTCTATCTGTCACTACATAATGCTTTAACAACTAATCAACTATACTAATATTGATGAAATTGGGCATGATCAAAGTTACTATAGATAAAACAGAAAAAAAATCTAGTTTTCTTTCGGGTTGATGCTTAAATTGGTGCAAATGAAGTCCCAGCTATCATTTCTACGATATAAATATATTACAATTAAATCAATTTCAATCTCTGATATTTCCTATTTTGGTATCATTACATTTTTCTATCCTTCCCTTCCCTCTAATAGACCACTCAAATTTTAAGTCTACTTATTTCATTTTTATGGTAAATTATTAACCTACCTAGGTTTATCTCCAAATTGTTCCTTAAAATGATCTAACGTCTGATCCAATTCATCTTGGGTTACTAGATATCCTCGATCGTGGCACAACTGTAAACAATATTAATCTAAGTTTAGCATAAAATGTATATTTTTTTATTAAAATTTGAACCGTCTCAACTTAAAATTACAAATCGTGTTTCGCTTGTTGTAAATAATTTTATATATTTGTTGTTCAAAATTCAATGTTTATGTAGTTCCAAAAGTTATAGCTTTTACATCACAGCAGGAAGTTAGGGAAAATTACATGCTGTAAATTGTAATTGAAATCATATTTAACGCGATTAATAAAACAATAACATAACCTCAAAATTGAAAATACCAACCTGCATTACGGTCTTACGAATTCGCCAGAGTTTGTAAGTTTCCGCATCGTCATCCATTCTGGAACGCTATATTATGAATTTAGCAGAATAAATAAATTCTAATAATTATGCCGAAAACTAATACTTTTTTTATAGAGGTCAATAGAATTATAGAATACCTCATCACCATATTTTAAAAGCTCAGACAAGTAACATTAATAGACAATACTAATAGACATTAGATATGAATTATAATATAAATATAATGTATCTAAGAGACAAATCAAATGTGTAGAGTCAGACAAACACTCATACAGACAAATGTCGCCGTCTTACATAAAAATGGGCCTTCCTCTCTTCTCAAAACTAAGTTGAACTATAGTGTTATCGGGAACAGTTGTCAGTTAGCTTCAAAAAAGATATGCAGAATTCATTGACCTTTAAGTATCTATAGATAATACATTATATATAACATGTAATCTGTGGATTATGACATTTCAAATTGTTCGACAATTTTAGTCTGTGCTTGTGACTTTTCCACAAATTCAGAAAGTTTTTTCAATAAGCGTATTTATTAGTAGTAAGAAAAATTATAGAATAACATTTATTGTTAACGATGGCAGGAATTAAAGGTAAAATGTTTTAAACGACAATAAATTATTTGATTATAACAAAATTCACTTTGTCCTGAATGAGTCATAATATGTATTTACAAACAGTACTTTTAAAATAATATTATACAATTCATTCTTAACATTTTCTTATTTTTTTCATGGTTTTCCTTGCGGTTCATGTACAGGGTAAGTAACAAACTATTTGAAGATATTTCAACAATAGATTCTTTTTCTTTTTATACTACTTGTTATTAATAAAACAAGTTTTAATATTAGTTGCTTACGAAACCTGTCGTTAAGTATAATGTTATATTTCTGTGAATTGTTTTATCCTTGGGCCTGTACGCTTTATTGAGTTTCTAATAATAGATCAAACTGTGATGTTTCCTAATTGAATAGAGAGTGATAATATAGCAGTAACTAAATAATATTGGATAGGTATAGTGGAGTATAAAAAAATAATTCAAAGCCTACTAATTTATATTAACCAACTAGATCTGTTACATCACTATATCAATCAAACAGACTTCTATTGTTACATATTATGTCAGAATATAGTACCAAAAATGTAATACTGAGGTAATTAAAGGATAAATATATTTAAAGGTCTAAAATTATAATTGGTGTCAACTTCAGCTGATCATTTATCATTTCATTATCCTTACTGAAAAATTAGACTTATAAATCTTTCTCCAGTAAAATGTCTCCTTACTGGGTTTCTTTCAAAGTAACATGTTCTATTTATAAACATACAACATGTAGCTTTATTCTTCAGATGGGGTGATTTGTGACTTTAGAGGCTTGCAGCCAACTGATATAGTTGTTTTTTTAATTTACAATAGTATGTAAGGAGAATATTTATATATAAGAATATTTATATGTAAGTATTCTTCTTTACACTCCTGTTAATATTGTTTTCTACACATTTAAGCCTTTCAGAAGAACTTAAGATTAGGTGATGTCTATATATTGTCATTGGGAAAAAAATCTTTGAATGTTACATTATAAAAGTAATAGCAATGACTGGTCTAAGTACTAAAAGTACTCAACATCAGTACTAGTACTTGTGAAATTCATTTAACTATATCCATCATGTATGTGAATATAGTGTATATGTTGATTAGGTGTTATTTTACTAAGATCCATTATAAAAAAATATAATAATATAATTTTATATGCTATAATATGAGCTCCAACTTGTCCCAGATTATAACAAAATAATATCATTACTTTTGATTTTATTAATTAATTATGAATATGCAGGTTTGTAATTTATTTCAACACCTGGATTATATAATCCTTTTTATCCATAATATTTTTGGATTACTTTTTTTGAGTGTTTACTGTTTGCTCAGTGTGTAATATATTAATTCTATTATTTCAGTTTGGTATCCCTGGCGTTTGCAGGCTCAATTGGGATGACATTTGTTATATTAGCTTGTGCCTTACCACAATATAAGTGAGTAACATTTTGTGTATAATGATTACATTTTACAATTCTGAAAATATTAAACAAACATTTTAACATTATTTAGACCTTGATATTTAAAGGTTAAAAGTGAGCATTAAAATTGAAGCATAAAGAAAATTTTACAATTTTTTTATTATTATATTGATTAAAATATTAGATAGTAATGGATAGTGGCTTCTTGCTGTATTAGACAATTGACATGAAGCTTAAGCGTCTTCCTGAAAAAGTTTGCCCTGAAAAAAGTTTTACCATACAATGTTTATCTGAAAAGATGAATAACAGAAATCCAGCTTATATAATATGGGTATGCAAAAATAATAATACAAGTACAATTTTAATTTCTCAATCTTATTTTCTACTTACATTAATGTATTTACCAGTCACGGTAAATTTGATTATGTAGCCATTACTGATAAAAGATGACGGCAAGATGAGTGAATGCCATGGAGTTCCACAACCTTTTAGGTATAATCCAAGGGCATGTTATACAAATGAGTAGAATGAGACCTACAGTCCTACCATGAAATGGTATTGTGACTCAATTGAGAACGTAAACGAAATTGTTTTGCTTTTTCATACCATGATGTCTTAAAGACGCACACTTTTAAGTCGTTGCCGAATAAGCGTTCGGAATTCGTCCTAAGAACATGTGAGTAAAAGAGACAGAATTATCTATAGTTCATATAACGTTATCCTTTTCAAACATTACGACCTCAATGCAATTCACACTTCATGGTACGAAAAGAAAGCGGTTCGCGGTCGTCGTTTACGTCTTCAATTAAGTCGCAATAAGAGTTCATGGTAGGCCTGCTGGTCGCGCATCAACTCAATTCGTCTGCATCCACGTATCCACGATCCATTCCCGATGACACGTCTCTATGATAAGCATGACTTGCAGGCCTACCACGAACTCTTATTGCGACTGAATTGAAAACGTAAACTAAATTGTTTTGCTTTTTCATACCATGACGTCTTAAAGACGCACACTTTAAGTCGTTGCCGAATGAGCGTTCGGAATTCGTCCTAAGAACATGTGAGTAAAAGAGACAGAATTATCTATAGTTCATATAACGTTATCCTTTTCAAACTTTACGACTACAGTGCAATTCACACTTCATGGTACGAAAAGAAGCGGTTCGCGATCGTCGTTTACGTCTTCAATTGAGTCGCAATAAGAGTTCATGGTAGGCCTGCAGGTTTCGAAATACGAACAGTTTACACTTCGATTGCAATTTTATCTCGAAACTCTGTAATCAAAACATACATCTCTATCCAAGTTTACCTTTCTTTGTTATTCAAACACAAATTTTATCCTTTAGTAAATGTTAGCTTTATTATAAACCGTAACAGGCTATTTTTTAATTTATTGCATCACTTTATATTGAACAATATTGACCTTTTTTCCCAAGCCAGTAGGCAATAGATCCATATGGTTTACTGGCTCCAGTTATGGGCTGCGACAGTCACCTTTAATCTTGAGGGAATATGGATCTATTGCTTACTGGCTGGCTTGGCAAAATAAATTAATCCATATAAGCTGAGATCCAGTATTTTTCCCAACTGAGACTTTTGTTAAGTTTTAATCAGAATTTTCCAAGGACCTTTCAATCCGGTCAAAAATTTAGTGGCTTCCTAAGACGTTTATCGCCGATTTTGAGAGTTCACCAATGGTGCTTTTTCCAATGTAAAATTGCCATTCCACTACCATTAAAATTTAACTTCTATTTAATCTTTAAACATGTGCCTTATAGCACGACAATCAATTCAACTTTTATAAATATAGTAGTAGCTAAATATAGATATTTTAAATATTTGTTTCAGGTTATGGTGGCCCTTCTTTGTAGTTCTATTTTACGTCCTTTGCCCCATCCCGACCATGATTGCCCGTCGTCACACAGACAGTTCTGGTGGTACCAACTCACCATGCATGGAGGCCGCCATATTTGTTACAATGGGAATTCTTGTGAGCTCATTTGCCCTCCCCATAGTTCTCGCAAGAGCTGACGTGGTATGTAATTTGGTCTTATCTGTAGATTTATTATAAGTATATTGAAAGCAAACACCTTTATCTTGCTATTTTGAACTTGAAATATAGATTCGATCATACTTTCCATATGCAAAATGAGGTAAATGTCTATTAATAAACTTTTCTAGACTTTATGGACCAATAAATAAATCATCATCGTCCTGCTCTTATCCCACTCTAAGTGGAGTGGGCACAGTGTTATAAACATGTTGTCACATGATTTGACTACGTATTTTACCTGCCGCCTGCTTGAATAAAGAAAAATATTTTTAATAATTTATGGCATTAGGCGTTACTTTGCGGAGATCCATAATACAAAAGTCTTACAAAAAAAAATTGTTTATTTCAAATTCATCCTATATAATTATTATTCATACTATGTAAAATAAGTGGAAACAATGGGTTTCTTGCGCTTGCGTCTTACCTACCCGCATGTTGTCATTATTTTTACTTAAGAGATCGAATATTTTTACTTAAGTCGAAAAGTGTAACTACCTTATTGTTTTTAAACTTTTTTTGTTAGTTCTTTGATTATATATATTATACAAATGTATACGAAAAATGACAAATTATAAATGTACCATATATATATTATGTATATTATGTCGACGGCTCTGGCGTACGGAAAAACTCTGATGAGTTTATGTTTACGCTAACATGATGTAAACTGTAACTTTTGTATATTCTGATGAAATAAAATAAATAAATAAATAATAAAAAGTAAATAGAAAAAATATATATAGTGCTCAATCTCAATGTATAGGGGACAATCCGTTATTTCATACCCGATACATGCAGGATTCGTAAAAACACAAACCTCTACCACTGCCACCACAATACACAAGCACTACACACGTTCAGTATCAGTTCGTGACAGTTTGTCATTGTCAGTTTGTCCGATGTATATGTATATCTATATATGGTTCAAATACTCCAAAGCTGCCATAGATACACTAAGAGTGCAATACAATAACGGATTTAGGATACTGTTGGGATTGCCGAGGTTTTGCTCAGCCTCTAGTATGTTTGTTGAAGCGCGAACATACGATTTTCACACAATAATAAGGAAAAAGAGCGGTCCCTTGCTAGACAGACTTCGCTCGAGCTCTAACAGTATCCTAAGTACGTTAGTGCGTAAAATGGAGTCGCCTATATATGCACGATTTATGGACATATTAGTGCGACAGTAAAATGTCGGATTTGTGTTTTAATTGTGTCTATTTGTATTTTAATTATAGCTATCACAGCTTAATATATAATATATATTAAGCTGCTTAAAAGCTTGAAAGAGTCGCACGGTCACACCGCTAGGCTATCACAGCTTAATATATAATATATATTAAGCTGTGATAGCCTAGCGGTGAGACCGTGCGACTCTTTCAAGGGGAACACGAGTTCAAATCCGGGCAGGCACCAATGAGTTTTCTATTAAAAACTCATGTGTCTAATTGGTAATTGCAATTTATCACACGCTTTTCGGTGAAGGAAAACATCGTGAGGAAACCTGCATATCTCCAGAGTATTCTAGGGATATGGGTAACCTACCAATCCGCATTGGAGCAGCGTGGTAGGTCTAGCTCCAATCCTTCTCTCCAAAAACGGAGCGAGGAGGCCTTAGCCCAGCAGTGGGCATAGTAACAGGCTGTTACTTTACTTTACTTTATTTGTATTTGTTTGTATGCTTGTATTGTATTTGTCTATGTATATTTGTTACTAACATAGTTATAAGTCTGGTACTAACATAATGAGCCTATGTTGCTTCTAAATAAAAACATTATTATTATTATTATTATATCTATAGGGTTCATTACTTATTAATATTTTACAGATCCTGCCTGGTGCTTGCTATTGGACATTAGCTGGTAATGTCATTGTATATCTAACTATCCTCGGATTCTTCACAATCTTCGATATGGATGACTCAGATTATGCGATGTGGTGAGAGATCTAAAATGTCTTTGCCACAGACAAAAAATATACAAGAGACAATTGTAATACCAATTTTTTCGAACGATAGGTGATGTGGTTATTTCTATTGTCTATTCATATCGCGTATATAGAAAAGTGACCTAATCCGAAAATCTTTAATTTTGAGAGTGATACGTGATAATTTATTTAGTCACATCGGTTACACACATTCTGTACTATAATTTATTCATCAGAAGAGCTTAATTAATTAAGCTTCTTTTATATAAAAAAGGAGATGATTATTATAGTTCTTTGATAAATTTCATTGTAAATATTAGAAATATGCATACTATTCAGCCCATATTGCAAAATAAAAATTTATATCCCAATATTTACATTATTAGTAATGCATATTAATTGTTTAAAACAAATTTTTGAATTGCTATTATAAATAAACATAAAATATATACTAAATAGCTAAATTGATAGAAAACAAAAGTAATTAAAGTATTATTTTTCTATAATCCGCGATAAAATAAATTTATTAGATAGCAAAGTAATACTTTCATTACTTTTGTGTACTGGGCCTGCCGCAAAGTAACGCCCGATTCTATAAATTATTTGATGGAAAAGTTTAAAAAATTCCCTACCTATGTGCATGATAATGTTAGAAGTTATCTAATTTATAAAAATCAAAGAATAAGGTTTCATTTCACCACGGGCACGTCGCAACTTTGATGTTTAGAACGGAAATAAAAAAATTGATAAACAATACTTAAGTTAAACATTCGCAACATTGATGTAGACAAACGAATGTAACAGTCTCGAAGGAATCTCCAAATTACATATCGACTGTGAACCAGCAATATGTCCTATCTCAATTTTAAGCCAAAACACTTTTTAACGGCATTGGGTACTACTGCCCATCATTTACCGTATCAACATGTATTATCTACTAGAAATTTTGTAAATAAATAAACATATTTAAAGCCAACTGTTTTTTTATTTCTTTAAAATTATTGCGAATGTATTAATAATCACGTTTTTTCTTCGTACTGATAAGTTGACAAAAATAAGATAGGACAATTTGCCAGTTCACAGTCGATATAGTGCGTAATAAAAGCAAAATTTACAATGTACTGAAACATTTATACCAATCGAATCCTTAGATATTTGTGTATAGATACAGCTGAAAACAATCGGCCATAAACTAAATCGTATGATATTTACGAATCCTATCATCCTCCTGCCGTTATCCCATTCTAAATGAGGTTGGCACAACTGTTACAAATATGTCACATGATTTGGCTACGTATTTTACGACCGGCCGCTGCCTGACCTCAACTTACCTTAGTCGTATTTTTTTCTCAACCGTATACCACACGGTGTGTCAACCTTAGTCGTCTTTTACGACCCCTCTAGAAGAAATGAAAGTTGTCTATTCTACTCAGCCGAGTACGACAGAGATAAAAAAATTTTTTGATTTAGGTCACTTTTGATATAAACATGCGATATGTTATTCAAGTCTGATAACATGATACTGATATTAATAATATTTTTTTCATTACGTTGATTTTTTGCATTATCTGTTGATGTATCCCTTTTAAATAATATTGTCTATGGTTGGTTATAAAAATTCTTTTGCAGGTTAGTCTTAATTAAGTATGTAAGAAAATTGTATAACATATGTGTATTTTTTTACGAATTAGCAAATTAATCGTGTGTCTTACCGATAAATGTAACTCGTATATAATCGCTTTAATATTAAACAGGTTAACACGCAGCGTTTTAGAAATAGATTATTAAATTATTTTTGTAATCTGTAATCGCTTTAATTTTTTTATTTAGACAGTTTATAATTAGAGCTAATAAACATTTTACTTTGTTATGTTATATATCATTTGATACAGTTATGAAGCAATTTACGATTTAGATATTTGAGTAGCTGGTCAAGGGTTTTTAAACCCTATTTTAAATTAAAACAATCGAAAATAACGCAATCATTAGGTAAATCACATTTAAATTATCTATAAAAACGATATTTTTTCCTTTAAACTTATTCAATAAATAAGAAGCAATTTCCTCAAAGTTAACCCTAAGAGCTGTGATAGCCCAGCGGTGAGACTATGCGACTCTTTCGAGGGGAACACGAATTCAAACCCGGGCAGGCACCAATGAGTTTTTCTATTAAAACTCATGTGTCTAATTGGTAATTGCAATTTATCACACGCTTTTCGGTGAAGGAAAACATCGTGAGGAAACCTGCATCTCTAGAGAATTCTGGAGATATGTGTTACCTACCAATCCGCATTGGAGCAGCGTGGTTGGTCTTAGCTCCAACCCTTCTCCCCAGAAACGGAGAGAGGAGGCCTATTCCCAGCAGTGGGATCGTAACAGGCCGCTACTTTACTTTACTTTTAACCCTATTAATCTCTTTCAATAACTCGATGACATTGACGGCGACGATGTTTTTTATATTATCGACCAACTATATAGAAGAGGTTATATTTCAACATAAAATACATGTTGTAACAATCTTTTGTAAATCCAAATTCAAATAAATAAAGAATATCCATATGTAATATAGTGAGCTCACGGTTGAGTCGAACGAAGCCCCCTGGCTTCTTAAATGTTTTAATACCCTCTAATTGAAGACCACATTATTAGCAGTAACAAAAACTAAAAACAATAATAGTAAACATTATAAAAGTTGTGATACAATCTGGCGGACTTATCGCTTAATAGCAATCTCTCAGACAACCAGGTTGATGAGCAACAGATATTTATTATATTTTTCCATGTCCCTGGAGAAAAAAATGGGACTTTTTTATCATTTATGTTAGTCCGAAATATAAGCTTCAAGGTATTAATATTGCTCCTATATTAATAGTAATAGTTTGTATGCGCGTAAATTGCTTCATCTCGTCTCTAAATTTATAGAAATATTTGCGATTTTTTACACCCTATCTGTGCTTGCACGAATAGTTGCGTGGCTGATTGTTAGATTTTTCAAAATTTATAAAGGCCACGTATTAAAACAATGTTTTATAACACCAGCAACAATGCCCACAAGCAATACACACAACCACGACCAAAATCTCGACAAACGTTTCGGCTCGAAACCGAAGCATCATCAGGAGGATAGGCTCCACGACAAAATCGTAACGCATTACAATTTTTTCGTGGCTGCACATTACCTTTACATACTACATATTAGTTTAAATATACATTAGCTTTGCTGTTAATAAAAAACGATGACACGTTTGTATTAACAGCGTAATATAAAATAAAATTGCGGTAAAAATTGTTTTTATCAGGGTATTTGACTATCATTCGAGATTATGTGTAGAAAGTAATTATTTGGTTTTTAACTAAATATGTCGACCATAATTTTTTATAAGTTTACATAATTTTATTAAATATATATTGCATAAACGGACAGAAAAGGTGCCAAAAAAGTTTAAATATATTGATAAGAATAGAGCAACTCAATATAATTTGATACTGGACTAATTATGGCTGATTCATGGATTCATTTTATTGATTTCAATAACTATACCTTTGTGGCATGCTTCGCTTCAATATCGTATACAGAGAAACCATAGGAGAGAGACAAAAAATTTAACTAAAATATGACAGAGATAAGAGAGAGAGACCTTAACTAAATATTCAACAGACTGACATAACTAAATGAGACTGATCGGGCGTATCGGCTTTTTGGAAATCAAACGATGCCTAATTCAAAATTGCTAACCTGCATTGTTTGATAGAAAGTAAAATCAGCCAACCTGGCATTCCCGCTTCCCAAAAAATAATTTCTACAGTAATTAAATGAACGCATCAAGGTATGATTACTAAATTTTACTTTAGAATCATATAACTCTTGTAAGGAAGTGTCCTAAGATAGCAGAAATAAAAAAATACCAATTTTTAATTAGATACAAACATCATGTTAAATTTTATTCAAGAAAATTTTATGCTATGCAACAAAGAATATGTAGTGGAATATAGCAAATTAATTATATCTTTTTTTTATTATAGGTCTTCTTTGCAATATTGGAATATATATCTTTTCGGGTTGTGGTAGCCCCCAATATGATATAGATTTTGTTATTATAATACAAAGTTATTTTGCATTAGTACATATAATGTTAAAGATTTATTATCGCCTTCGTCATAATACTATTTACTAATAAATTGAAAGCGGTGTTGTCATATTACTAAAATAAAAGTCAAGTACCCAAAAAATTTATTTACATTCCTGTAATGTATAATTTGTAAATATAGTATTAGAATCGGGTCACAATATAAATGTTACTATCTGCTTTTGTGCTTGTTTTATTTTATCCTTTCGATTAGTCATGAAGAGAGAAATTGTGAACCATGAAAATATACTTCAGGTACGAACTTTACGAATAAACATTAAGAAATAGCCACGTAATCGGTGTAATAGAATCATTAATACAATAGCAACAATACTCTATCAAACGCAGTAACATATAGAGTTTGGATAAAAAAACCCAACCGAATGAAGCAGTTTCAAATTACGTGTACTATTATATTATGTGTGCGTGCACCGTAGTGTTACCAGCTTAGCCATTTTGCTCATCAAAGGAAAAGGTGAAAGATTTTTTTTGATTTGAATATATACAAATTCAAAAATACTTCTTTCAGAACATTCAGACATATATTATCAAAAGCTAAACCGACACTTGGAAGTTTTTATCTCTAAAATCACATTCTTATATTTACTTCCAAAAAATCGAATGCGAAGAGGGTTGCTCTTACAGCTATGTTCGAGATGAAAATCTTACATTAGACATTAAAATTTAATCTATATGAGAAATTATCTAAATGTTTTTTTTCACTTCTCTAAATGTGTACATACTGAAATAGGGAACATACTTATCTAATATCTATATTTACGTAAAACGAAACGAGACATTAATCATCCTTCATTCGCTGACATTTTATATTTGTCATTTTGTATGTATTATTTTCCAATATTAAAAATATCACTAATTTGCCGCACCCAAATAATTTGTGATTATTGTGTATAACTATGGGTGACCATTTGCCGGCGTGTGTTATCGATGTGGGAACGGGATACACGAAATTGGGGTTTGCCGGCAATAAAGAGCCCCAGTTTATCATACCATCGGCCATAGCGATAAAAGAAACTGCTAAAGTTGGTGATCAGAGTACCAGACGCATGACTAAGGCCGTAGAGGATTTAGATTTCTTTATCGGTGACGAAGCATTTGAAGCGACGGGTTATTCCGTTAAATATCCTGTCCGACATGGTCTAGTAGAAGACTGGGATTTAATGGAAAGATACATTGAACAATGTATTTTTAAGTACTTACGCGCTGAGCCGGAAGACCATCACTTTTTGATAACGGAACCGCCGCTGAACACGCCGGAAAATCGTGAATATCTTGCGGAGATTATGTTCGAGTCTTTCAATGTGCCAGGGTTGTACATAGCCGTACAAGCGGTTCTTGCGCTCGCTGCTTCTTGGAAATCACGCACAGCGGCCGGTCGTACATTTACCGGTATTGTAGTCGACAGCGGTGATGGTGTAACTCACATAGTTCCTGTGGCTGAAGGATATGTGATTGGTTCCTGTATCAAACATATACCAATAGCTGGTAGAAATATTACATCATTTATTCAGTCTCTTTTACGAGAACGCGAAGTTGGGATCCCTCCAGAACAGAGTTTGGAGACAGCAAAGGCTATTAAGGAAAGGTACAGTTACATCTGCCCAGATATTGCAAAAGAATTTGCAAAATATGACTCAGATCCTGGAAAATGGATGAAAAAGTATACTGGTATCAATGCCATTACAAAAAATCCATTCTCTGTAGATGTTGGTTATGAGAGATTCTTGGGGCCAGAGATTTTCTTTCACCCCGAATTCTCCAATGCTGATTTCACAGTACCTTTAAATGAAATGGTTGATGAGGTTATACAAAGTTGTCCTATTGATGTGCGAAGAGGTCTATATGGAAATATAGTATTATCTGGAGGCTCAACAATGTTTAGAGACTTTGGTAGAAGACTTCAGCGAGACATCAAAAGAACTGTTGATGCAAGGTTGAAATTGTCTACAATGTTGTCAGAAGGTCGTATAACACCTAAGCCTATTGATGTCCAAGTTATATCACACAACATGCAGCGATATGCAGTATGGTTTGGAGGTAGCATGTTGGGTTCAACACCTGAGTTTTATCAGGTATGTCATAGTAAACAAGCCTATATGGAGTATGGGCCCAGTATTTGCAGGCACAACCCTGTGTTTGGCACCATGACATAGTGTGTTCATATAATTATCAATGCCAGTATTGAGAATTAAATTAAGCATCAATAATATTGAAAATAAGTTAAATATTGCTAGACCGAATTTCTTTATTACAATTTTTATTGTTTAAAATGTATTCATCATTACTCTGTATAAATAAATATTTTTGTCATTAATTTTATTGTGCTATTATTATGGATAAATCATTATTTATAGCTGGACACACATATAAGTAAGCATTTAATGTATTGCATTCCAGCTTTTTACCAAATAAAGACTTTTTACTATGTTTGAAAGTTTCATTCACAATAATTATAGTTCTTTTAAATTTACCACATTCTATAACATAGCTTGTGTTGATTGAGATCATTGGCATTATAAAATAACTATTTAGATATATTTTACATTGGTTAGGTACATCTGTATGTATAATGAAGAAATTTAAACAATGATTAAAAATTATTATAGGTGTAATATTGTTCAAAAGTTTGCAGTTTTAGATATTTGTACACTAATAAAATAAAATGAAATAATTTTTAAACCAGTTTGTTTCCGAAATTTATACTACTGAACTGTTTTACAGTTTTTTCAGTGTTTTTAAGCGTTTATTAATATATTTTTTTGTTAATCATCAATCAATTTAAAAAAACAATACAACCAGAAACGGATTTGGGTCTTCAGCTCTATTATATTTAATATCAATTATTTTGATTTTAATGTAATGGTAATGGTATCCGGAATAGTCGCATGTTTATTTATTTATTTTATTTATTTATTAGATACACCAACGATACAATATAAATGCATTAACCATTATATTTATATTAATACTTATACTACTATATTTATCCATTAAAGGCGTATTCAGCATTGTCTTATAATGTTAGCTCTTAAAAATATATTACAATTAGGTACATCATCAAATAAAAGCATCAAGTCTAAATTGAATAAAAATTTGTCAAAAAGTTAAAACTAAAACTATGTCGAAAAGTCTAGTAATAATAAAAATAAAAATAAAAAATGTCTAAAAAAAATAATATGTAACAATTAATGAGATCCATGTCACAAATGTCCGTACATGTATATTTTATTCCTAAAGCTAGGATGTTGCCACGATATAGAGCGCTTTGGTGTTTCCAAGTAACATCACAAGATAGCGTAGGTTAGCGTAGGATGTTTCAAAATATCTCGTTTTTTTTTGTTCTACAATAGGTGATTTAACCTTTTTAAATATATTTTATTTCAAACCCACTTTTTCTTGTAAAATAAGTTTAGTGTATAAATTTATGAAGCTGTGATAGCCCAGCGGTGAGACCGTGCGACTCTTTCGAGGGGAACACGAGTTCAAACCCGGGCAGGCACCAATGAGTTTTTCTATTAAAAAAACTCATGTGTCTAATTGATAATTGCAATTTATCACACGCTTTTCGGTGAAGGAAAACATCGTGAGGAAACCTGCATATCTCTAGAGAATACTGGTGATATGTGTAACCTACCAATCCGCATTGGAGCAGCGTGGTAGGTCTTAGCTCCAACCCTTCTCTTCAGAAACGGAGAGAAGAGGCCTATTCCCAACAGTGGGATTGTAACAGGCTGGTACTATAAATTTATGGATCGAAATTAACGCCTCCATAAATTTTTACGAACGCTTTAAATTTACTTATCTTATCTTGACTTTATGTTATCCCATGTTTCTTATGCGTGATAGCTTCTACGTATAATTAATTTATTTAATCCATAAAATATAATGTATAAAAACATTGAAATTGCTCGACACCGTTGGTAGTAAGCTAAGCATAGCGTAATAAAAAGAGCATTAACGTTCTTTTTAACACCTAATTAATGTTTGCCGCTGGCACTGCAGCCATCTGCAGCATTAGACCTCTAAAGTTAGGGAATATATAGTTTTGTAATATGTAGAGATGATCACCCTTGTGACGTAATGTTGTACCGTATAGTAAGGAGTTTTTAGATAAGTATGTATTAATTCAGATGATTTGGTCTCGATATATAACTAAGGGTCATGATAAGATAGGGTGGAGGGGTTAATGATCTATATTGTACCTACTCTGCCATGACCTCTTAGAGGGACGAGCCACAATACTGACACGTTGGGGTGACTAGATAAAAGAGAAATCTTAAAAGTGGATGAACTCAACGCGGTTGAAAAAGGTCCGCTTTTATTTTCATTCGAGAGCTAATTACTTTTAAACACTTTTATTGTAAGAGAGAATTCGAGATAATTAAGCGTAGATAGTTTCGCGTGTATGTATATTTGTTTGTTGGTATTTAACTGACTTCTTCGATGTCAATTCGGTAAAATTTTTAACAATCAAATGTGATAAAAAGTTGCAAATATCACATGTGATAAAAAATTGCGAAAATTATATTTTATATCGAACTATAAATTAAAAATTATTCTCAATATACGTAGAATAAAAATAATGGTCTGAAATTTTCACCAATTAGGTATCTTTTTGAATCCTGATTCAGAACGACCATTTTATATAACAAAAGAATTAAAGGAATGTTACGAATAAAGGTTTAACGAATAAAACGTATCGAAATAGCAACGTGATTGGGAACTTGTACAATATTGTGTGGGAGGATATTTATGGAAAGCCTAATTAGTGCCTGCTAGCAGCGCTCGTAAACGCGGCTTAATTACGAAGCAATACAAAGTCATAGCGTTATACATGGGTGTAAGTGGGAAGCATGATCCAGTCTGTTTCCTTAACTTCATCTCATATAGATTTTGACATAAATAAATCAAGCTCTAGTGAATGACTGACGGTGGAGTATAAATTTTTGTTCTTCTTGAACCGATAAGCTGAAAAACATATCCCAGCGGTGAGACCGTGGGACTCTTTCGAAGGATTACTTGTTCGAACCCCGCGCAAATTAATTGATAATAGCAATTTATCGTACGGTTTTTCCGTACGCGAAAACATTTTGAGAAAATTTGCATATCTCTAGAGAATTCTAGGGATATGTGTAACCTATGAAACCGCATTGGAGCAGCGTGTTAGGTCTTAGCTCCAACAATTCTCTCATAAAATGGAGAGAGGAGGCTTATGCCCAGCAGTGGGATAGTAACCTCAACTTTTTTGATCCGATTGTCACTGATCGATAATAAGCAGTAAGATTCTTTCTTTGAGATAGAAATAGAACTGCGATGAACTATATGTCGTTAATTGAACTGAAAAAAATATTAAAGGGTGATGAAGTTTGAATACATTCATTTTTGATAAAGTTAACTCGCTCCAAACATCAAGTTACGGTGTTTACGAACACAGACTAGAATTTAAAAAGAAAACAAAAGAAAGCAACTTATTTTTTTTAAGTAGATACGTACACGAAGCCGCTACAAGAGCGTTCCAAAACTAAGTATGCCACCGCAGCCAGCTTGTTGTTTGAATTACGTACAAGTTTTATCTCCATTCGTCAGTTGTACAAAAAGTATTTGCTTTTCAAGAAGTGAGAAAAGTAAATAAAATAGTCTGATTCAAGAGCACGTAAAGTTGGGAGCGAGGAAATGCGGTAATAGGAAATCTTGCCAACTCTCAAAAGGTTAATACCGAATGTAGTTTCCGACTTGCGAGCGTAACTTTATTAACTTCAATTAAATAAGATGTATCTTATTTAAATGTCTTTTAGGAATTGGAGTTTCGGCAGAATAAAATATTATTATTTAGTTTTAGCGTACACAATTGAAGACATTTTATAAGGTTGCTGAACAATAATACTGAAATATGATGTATAATATTCTAATATACAGGATGTCCCGTAGTGAATGGATAACCTTGTAACACCTTATTAATGATCTGTTGATCATTAATCATGATGATGATGATGATGTTGAATGAATGATGATGAACCTGAGTGGATCCATTCACGACTCAGAATCAATTTAAAAATATTTTATTTCGAAGTAGTACCCAAGTTATGTTTTTTTTTAATCGTTTAATTTTTTCACACTAACTTGCGCTTCTGTTAAAAATTTATATTCTTTAAATTGATTCATTGTTACAAGGTTATACAGTTATTACGGGACAACCTGTATATCAAAAATAATAAACAACACAAAATGTTTTCTTTACTGCATTATAAGTTATTTATGCTTTAATTTATAATAACTTACTATTTTGTGAATTATTTCGACCGATTTGTAAGAATGCAATCTTAAACAGCCCTCAATAAACCAGGTTGTACGCTTCATCACGTTTTAAAGCTATGAAGAAATGACTATTGAAAAAGGATTCAAGGAATGCAACTTAACGGCGCCCTATTCGGGAACTAAGTGAGGTATCTTTGTCTAATATCTTTAAAGCTAAAGTTTCCGAACAGTGCCTGGTGCCAGACTTACAGGAACAAAAGCTGGACTCTATTATCTATTTTTACATACTCAGAGGACTCAGAGAGAGTTATCAGATTTAAGAAGCATAAAACACCTATAAAATATAATGATTACTGTTGATGAGTAGGAAATTCACATGGGGTTTACCATTTGCAATATTACGGGGTTATTTTAAATAAGTGTAGGCATAATGATGGTTTTTGAGCAAAATTTCTTTCCTGATTAGTCATTGAGCTAGCTTCACTGGCTGTATATAATCTGTGCGGCAATATGGCCGCTATGAATACATCTTCCGAGCGGGTTCCGCAGTTAATTGCAAAGTGCACCATTGTTTACACCGTGCCCTTTGCTAGCGCGCCGTGCCGTAGGCTTCCCATCTTTTAGAATACATATTTTGAGATAATTTTCCACGCAGACAGATTTTTCCAAAAGAATTTGATGGAACCGACTTTTGAATCTCTCGTCAGCTGTCAGACATTATATATATATATATACTCAAAAGAGTAGGAAGTGAAAATGTCAGGGTTACGCTAGGGTAAACCTTAATAAGTTATGTGTAAGGTTTTAGATAAAAAGTAGTTTAAAAAGTTTTCAAGTTTGATAACAATTTAAAATTGTGCTCGTTAACAAAATAGCGTTAGATTTATTTATATATTCAATGGACAACCAACGATAGTTACATTTAAATATTTACTTAAAATTACTTATTCTGAATTCATTTATAAATGTGCTATTAATTATAGGTTATCTCGTCATTCGTAAAAATAATTAAAGCTACCGTACAATGTAATGTAAAAAATATCAATAATATATACAATGTCAATGTCTATGCGAAGTCATAAAACAATAATTAACACAATCATTATTATTATTAATTAGTTATATTAAATGTAAGTCATATAATAACAATAATATTACCTAATTTAGATTTAATTACTTTTTTCAATTTTTATTTTTTATAACTTTTGTATTTTTATTTTATTTTATCTCTTTTTTTTATTTGTTTTGATATGTAATGTTTATATTTTACAAGCGAAAATTTTCACATATAAAAAGGAAAGGCAAGCTAATACTCATATTTTGAATAACACGACGTAGATTTTGGCTAGCTTTAATATGCCTACGTCAACTTGGCATATTCCCGGTGTTCGACCAGGGTCTGCTTATCGTTACTCCATAATTAAAGTAATTATATTCAGTACAGTTAAAGAGGATCGTATGGCACGGGGTCGGTTGGAAATCGTAACTTAACCACTCTTTTCAAGAGAAAGTTCAGAGTTTATAAGCACCATACCTACCCCTAAATATAGTTTTTTAAGGGTATACGAGTTTCCTCATAGTGTTTATCTCCATACAAAAGTAAAAAGTAACGGCCTGTTACTATGCCCACTGCTGGGCTAAGGCCTCCTCTCTCCGTTTCTGGAGAGAAGGATTGGAGCTAAGACCTACCACGCTGCTGCAATGCGGATTAGTAGGTTACACATATCTCCATAATTCTCTAGAGATATGCAGATTTCTTCACGATGTTTTTCTTCACCGAAAAGCGTGTGATAAATTGCAATTATCAAGTAGACACATGAGTTTTAATAGAAAAACTCATTGGTGCCTGGCCGGGGTTTGAACCCTTGTCGTCTCTAGAGAGTCGCCCGGTCTCATCGCTAGGCTATCACAGCTCATATATCTCCATATAATGTATTGGAAATATCAATTAAGCAAAAGTTATTTACTAAAGATAACTTGTAAGTGCCTTGATTTAAGCTCGCAAACCTTTGGTAAGAATTACATGCTCTCACCGTTTGACTTAAAGGCTTTTTCCTATTTAAAATAACAGAATTCTTAATTCTTTAATTTGATACTTTTATGTAAAGTAAATCTTTACTTTACTACGACATGTTCTTTCGCAATGCTTGGAAAATATTCCACCGCCTAATTTAGGTCGATTGCAATGTGCTTAACGTAAATTTTAAAAATATTTCCAATGCACTAATTTATGCACTATTGGATATGTTTATAAACGTAATTCTAGAATATCATTGAATATTATTTTTAGAACTTATGTATGAGGAAACTTTCAGCAACTATAAAAGTTAAATTTGTAGTGCAAATGGAGTTTACAGTGTATTTATTTGCTATTAATTATATTTTATGCTACCAGTGTAGATTATTTGTACAAATATCTATAGAGTTCATCATCCTCCTGCCCTTATCCCACTCTAAGTGGTGTTAGCACAACATGTTACAAACATGTAGTCACATGATTTAGCTACGAATTTGACGTCAACTTACCTTAGTCGTATTTTACGAACCCTCGGTAAAAAAGAGGGTGGTCTATTCTACTTAAACGGATACCACACGGTGGGTCGACTTACCTTAGTCGCCTTTTACGATACCTCGGTAAGAAATGAGGGTGGTCTATTCTACTCAGCTGACATCAAATATCTATAGAGTTATTATACTTAAAGTAAGGGTCCCCCTATATAGAGAGGTCTATAAATGAACGTGGTCTTCGTGTGATCACAGATATAAAAAGAATGACAGATAGATATACCCTTATTTGCTTTCTCTTTATTGGAATGGCACATTGTATGCTGGTTTCCCTACTCTAAGTTCAATAACTCTGTTATATATCACGGTCTATATCTTTAAGCTACGTCTCAAATCTGGTTTTATAGTAACACTATGATATTTAAAGAACAATTTAAATTATAAAATCCACACGTACCTACCTACGTAGCCAGCCCTCATTCTGGTTTTAGTCCGTTCCAAAATATCTTTTAAAATCAATAGAATGCCAGCCTGCAGCCTCCGGCGATAGTGGATGTTAGTCCATGTGAATGTATTATTAGATTTTGCACATGCCTGAGTCATATCGCGACGTGTAAAGTGGTAAATCTAAGTTTAATAATTTGGTTCCAGATTTGACTGCTTTAGTGTTATAATCAAAATAATAATAAATATAATCACTTATTTCGACCAATACATAATGATATAATGTTAGTATTAATACAAAACTTAGGTAATATAAAACTTGAACCTAATTGTGCGGAATTAAAACTAATCTAAACCTAGATTTAAACGTAACAGGACTCAAATGTAGACAATCGCTCCTGATAGCAAACATCTTGAGGATATCCATAATTATTTCGTAGTGAATTATATTATGGGTGGCGACTGTTGGGTACACAAAACTCACTATCCAAATAAATCTATTTATTTACAGTTAATTAATTATAATTATTCTTATACTATGTACTATGATAAAATCTTAAATACTAATGGCGTCCAATTCCACCGAAGTTAGGTAAGGAAAGGCGAGGTGGCGCGAAGCTTCTTTCCCAGGCATGGAACATGACACCTCAGGTGTCGAGTAGAGTCTGGGAAAGCGGCAAACGCTGAGTAGACGTAATAAGTGAATCTCGTAGAATCTCGGTTCTATGATTCTAAAATACATCTGAAACCGTAATAAGGCAAATTACTATAATTTCAAACTTTATCGAAAAATGTAGTTTCATTTATCACTCTTCTTCTTCTTTCTCAACCGATAGGCGTCCACTGCTGGACATAGGTCTCTTCATGGGCTTTCCAAAACACACGATCTTGTGCCGCTTGTATCCAGCGGCTCCCCGCGACCTTTTTGAGGTCGTCCGTCCATCGCGTAGGGGGTCTGCCAACACTGCGTTTACCGGTGCGGGGTCGCCATTCCAACACCTTGAGACCCCAACGCCCATCGGTTTCCGCAAAGGCCATAGTACCATGGACCACATATTCACGCTGCGGCAGGTTATACAGAAGACCGAGGAGTATAACCAGCCACTTTGCTTGGCGTTTGTGGACTATGAGAAGGCCTTTGATTCGGTGGAAACATGGGCTGTGTTAAGATCGCTCCAGCGATGCCGAATCGACTATCGGTACGTCCAAGTGTTGAAGTGTTTGTATTTATCACTCATAGAAAGGGAAATCTCTCGTTTCATATATTTAAAGAAGTGATTCGAATTGGTATAATATAAGTTGTGGCAAGCTGTTAGCGATGTCGAAAAATCGATTAATAAATAATCTAGTTTTCTTCCATCAAAAGCCCATAAAAATCGATAGTTGTTAATCGATTTTTTAATAATCATTTAACCACATTCGAAAAATCGGCTATTATCGATTTTTTCAACCTAATTGAAAATTTTTCTCTTTTGGCATTAATAATTAATCAGAACTAAGACTAATTAAAGTCGTTTACAAAATTTTATTAAAAAGCATATTTTCGCTAAATTGGTTTAAGCTAACAACGCAGATTTCATCTTAAAAAACAGAAAATCGATTTATATTATTTATAAAATCGAGTATAATTATATAATAGTCGATTAATGTAAAAATCGTATAATACGTATTAATAACCATACAAGCTGTTATAAACAGGAAATAAAAGGTAAAAAAACGTTAAAGTTAAAGTTTTGCCGCCATCTGCGTCTAACAGTTTAGAATCCAGTCGCGTTTCCAGAAGTAACGATTTAGATTCCCGTAGAGATATAAAACTTTAACGTGCCCATAATATATGTAATATGTCCTTAAATATAGATTAGCTTAATAAAGATTATTAAATAATACGTGCTATTATGAATCTGTAAAATAAAAATAAAGTTTGTTTAATAAAAACGACATTTGTGTAGTAAATATGTAATAGCTATTTCCATTTCGTTCTTTTTGTTACCAGCTAACTCGAGACAGTACATAGGCTAAAAAAGTTGATAAAGTTCCATATCCGCTTTTAATTGCACCACATTTCCGAACAGCGAGAAAGTAGGTACGTATTTCCTTTTCATTGGCAGACTGCCTTAAATAAAACTGAGCTTAAACGGGTCCCGCCATAACTAAGACCTCTGCCAGCTCGTTAAAGCCACCCTTATGTCGTTGAACTGCGAAAGTGACGGGGCTCATATAAATCGGCACTTTGAACAATGTGCAGTAACGGCCAGTAGGGAGGCTATAAAAAATTAGCTCGGCCGCACACTACGATTGCGTTGGTTAAGAATTAAAATTTTCAATAGTAATAGTGAAATAATTTTGCTATAATCCGCGATTAAGTAAAAAGAAAATATATATTATGCTAAATGTAGAATGGACCCGTTCTCATACCCGATACATGCAGAATTCGCGAAAACACATGCCATATACCACTGTATGTTTATGATTACATATATTTTCTATTTAATTAATCGGAGATTATAGCAAAATAATATAAATATTAATTTTGTATTATGGATCACCGCAAAGTAACGCCTAATTCTATAAATTAATCATATTTTTTATCACCTTATAGTTGCGTGTCTGCTTACTGATTATATTTCTTTACTTAGTTAATATATAGATACCGGTTATACTCACGTCTAATTTTATCGGATTAGCTCGACTAGTTTCGAACCCGTCTGGGGCACTTAGGGGACTGGGGACGAGCTGCTGCGCGTCGTGTAAAGAGCTCATGAATAAGTGCCCCGGACGGGATCGAAACTAGTCGGGCTAATCCGATAAAATTAGCGAGTATAGCCGGTATCTATATATTAAATATGAATACTACTCACGATAGTTTAAATTTAAAAATTCTTTACTTTGTTATATTCTATAGACTTTTTGTTATTAAGCTTCGTATATATTAACAAGGTTGTTAAAACTTGCCGTATTTACTGTTAAAGTAATGGCCTTTTCGTATTCTAATGTTGGTGTTTTCCTTCACCAAAAGGCGTGCGGTCAATTGCAAATATTAATTAGGCACAAATTTTTGACAAATATAAATCATTGGTGTATCTGTAAATGCAAGGGATAAAAGTATTGGTTCAAGCCAGTACTAAAACTTATATAATTAAAAAAATATTTTATATCGAGTGTATATTAATTTAATATAGCAAGCCATTTAAGCACATTAACTGATATGTGTGTGCAGACGCGTTAAAATAAATAGAAGGCTATAAAGGCCCATATTGGTTAGTACGCTGGAAACGGGTCATGAAATGTCCGTTTTTGGTGATCGGGTATATCTATTAGATGGCCTTAAATGAGTTTTCCACGCCCTAATAGTCGAACACTAAGCTTGGATTACAAGATTAGTTTCGTACAACTTTTAATATTACATTTTATTTATTATGGAGTTTTATAAAAAAAAAACTACAGTGTATTTACATGATGCAAGGATTATTAATTTTTTCTCTTTTTGAATTCATGCACATTTCAACAAATTGCAATAACCGATGTCGCTAGTGGAGTCGTTATCTGTGCTGGGGATGTGAAAGGCACTAGAAATTGGAACAATTTTTTTTATAACAGTATATTATAATCTTTAATAATAAGCTCACATCTCAGTGGCAAGTTTTAGTGGTTTCCTAGTCATATGTATAAGAATATACGTATTTATAAAAAAATTGGCGATGTATATAAGACAAAGTAGGAACCGAGATAAGCTTGCGAGTCCTGGATTGCGCCTTGCAAAAGTAAGTCATTAGTGGGTTTGGGTATAAGATTCTATAATAAAATCCCGTAATAAGCTTTGCTATTACAGCAGATTAAAAAAAACTGTTAAAAAGAGGCTGATATAGCAAGCCTACTTACTATGCTGTTGAGGATTACTTAGATGATGAGAATACTTGGATATAGCTACTCTTCGACCCAGCAATGACTAAATGTAACTAGTAATAAGAATTATATATTGTAAAGAGCACCCGCCGTTTCTCACTGGCTCTTTCGTTGGGAACATCTATTTGAACCAGCAGTAGAGTTGACGATTCAAAACACTTGTTTACAAGTTTACTTGAATAAAGAATATTTTGAATTTGAATGCTAATAACAATAACAGATGGCAGCGAAAACAAAACTAAAATAAAAATATCTCTATATAAATTGTATTGAACTCTACCACTATATAAAAAAATCAATACCCTGTACAGCGATTAGTCAAGGTTCATAACAAAGATCACAAATGCCTTTAGCAAATTTAGAAAAAATTGTTATGTATGTTACATCGTATCATTTGTTACACTAATCGTTTTGGACAAGGGCCTTAGCGTGATGGATTGCCATAAACGCAGCCTTGGGACGTACCCTTCAACGTAAACGTATTTATGTCACGTAATTATGATAGAGTGCGAGTAAATTAGATTATTTTCGTTAATAATTAGTTATTACAGCGGTAAAGTGCTATTTCGGATAATTTAAGATTTCCTTTAGATTTTACTTTTGTTGGTCTAAGGTGTTATACCTTAGACCAACAAAAGTAAAGTCAAGTCAAATACGAGTAAGTAACTTACTTCATTATATTATATTACTTATGGAGTCTTATTATTTGAGTAAACCGTAATACTTATAATAATTATTTAAAGTGGGTTAACCTTAAAAGCTAGACATATGCTGTCGCGAACTTTTGATAATTTTTGAATAACTTTCACCGTTCACTTAGCGTACGCAAGAAAACCTTAAAATTTTGCCGTTTACGCTATAATTTTTATTGCTGCTCCTCTCCTATTCAAAAAGTACACATTTTTTTGTTCATCTTTTCAATATTTTCATCATCCTTTTATTTCATACTATAATTATACTTAACAATAAGGAACACTCTATTTTTGTAAAGGAGGAGGGCGTCGATCACTGCAACACAGTTTATACATCTGCAGGATCAATATTTTTCATTGTTATGTATTGTTTTTCTGTATAGTTCCTAATAAAGTAATTATTATTATTATTATTATCTTAGCGTGTTGTTATATAGTCTATAACTTTTCTCGATAAATAGACTATCTTACACTCAAAGATTTTTTCATATCGATCCAATAGTCTCTAAGATTAGCGCGTTCAAACAAACAAACAAACTCTTCAGCTTTAAGATATATAAAGATATATTAGTTAGAATTAGGAAATATTCAAATCAATGCGAATATTTGATGTTTGCTATTTTTTATATATTTTACGTACAATTTGCGTTATAAAACTTCTTACAGATATATTATCCTAAAACATTTCCCACTGACGTTTAATAATAATTAAACCTTTACATTATATTGCAGTAACGAAGTTAACATGTGTAAGCCTTGTTAATGTTACATACGTGACGTTATAATAAAAGTAACTAAGAAAGGTGTTAGATGTTTCCTTGTGGTGTCTTCGCGGTGATTAATCACTGAGTGTTCCTAAACAAAGTTACGCCACTGATTAGTATCGCGTCGCAGTATTGTTACGGATTGCAAAGATTTTTTTGTACGACATAAATATGGACCGAGAGATTTATTTTAAAATTTCGGCCACGCGTTGCTCTGGCTCGATCTGGTTTCGATCTGCTCACGAAATAAAACTGTCATTGACCATTTCAAAAATACTTCGATGGCCTCCAAAGCTTACAAGATTATCCACTGGATAATCTAAAGATTACTACACTATAATTAAAAATATCATTTCATTTAAATCGGCTCAGCCGTTTTGGACTATTTGCTTGACGAGGGAATTTTTTAGCTAATAGACAGTTCTGGTATGCCGTGTGGTATCCGGCTGAGTAGAATAGACCACCCTCATTTCTTACCGAGGGGTCGTAAAATACGACAGGTAAGTTGACGTCAGGCAGGTGGCCGGTCGTAAAATACGTAGCCAAATCTTGTGATAATATGTTTCTAACAGTTCTGGTCTGTTAATAAATTTTGATTGATTAAATAAGAGAATAAACTCGAAAGGGAGACCGATTGTCGTGCCCACCTTATGCATTATTACAAGAAATATATGGGTTCGATTCACGTCATGTAAAAATTTGGATCCTGTTCATAAGTTTTTTTACAAAATGTTTAGTTTATCCCTCAGTTAGTTGTAAGTTCTGTCAAATCCAGAGTGATTAATCACCGACTGTTTCAAAACAAAGTTGCTCCCTTAACGATTACAAATGATCACTACCTTAGGATTTCGTCTCGGTTGCAAAGTTAACCCTATCTGCAACTTTGTTTATATTACCGATTTACTTCCATACATGCATGTGATGTGATAATCTAGCAAACAACTGTAAGGATAAAATACTACAAATGTTGCCTATTTCACATGTTAATGACACAAAGGCACTCGCATAGGCAAATAAGGAGACTTGCATGCAAAAGTAATCTAACGCACATGCACAAGTAAGCACACTCGCATGCACCAGTAATATAATTCGCATGCACAAGTAAGTTGATGCGCATACGCAGATGAAGAGATGCACGCATACATCATTTTAATACATACAGTACATATTTTTATGTTTTTATGTAATCCAGCATTTATATAGCATTGGTAAGTTTATTATTAGAATGCTGGTCATTTAATGCACAATCTAGCTAACAACAAATATTAATCCTAATCCTTCTGAGTTTTCTAAAGTTCACGCCAAATTTAATTTAATTTCGTTCAATTTCAGCCATGTCTACAGAATGAACACACACTTTTTTTATTACTATAAATAAATTATTCCATTTCTTGAACTTACAATCAATAGAAGTCAAGATATCCTATTAAACTAGAATTATAGCGTAACAGAAATTTCAAACATCCTCTACGATGTAGATCTACTTAGTGAAACTGAATCATGATTCTGAGATTAAATTTAAGCCATGTAGAGCTTTGTACATGCGGGTATTTAGATCTTAGCTCGGGCTTCCTAATCACATAACTAGGAACTTAATCCCTAACTACGTGCAAAGACGTTAACGTTGTGTATTTACGCTGTAACGTAAGTTTTATAATAAGGACACATTTACGAAAGGATAATGTATTAGTAACTAGTTAGTTAGTCAACTTTATAAAAAAATATAAATGAGACATTTACACACACGGCCTTCTGTACCTAAAGTAAGTACCTTAATACTTGTGTTATGGGTGACAGAAAACTGGTAAATATATACATATATAATATAAATACATTTATACAACCACACTCGAAAAGAAAAACAATTTTTTTTACTGATAATGTTGGCTCTCGGTAGGCATTGGATCCGTGACCAGCGGATTTGAAGGCAGCGTCACTGCCAACTGCGCTAACGGGCCAGTTTTACCTTTTACTGTTAAAATACCTTCAGTTATAAATGAATGATCGTTTTTTACAGTTCCTGAAATAAAAATCAGAAGTTTTCTATTCCATATGTTATATAAGGTATATAAGCTTCAATTGTAAAAAAAATGTCGATATTAATTCAACGGTTAAGTTACCATCATTAGCGCATCGTGTAGAGTGTTTGTTCATATTCTATTTTCCAGTAATAAAAAACAGGGTTTTATCCAAGACAATAACCCATAATGTTAATCGACATGTGAATCGACATTACCGAAAAATCCTCCAACGATATGCAGATTTCTTCTATGAATAGCACATAACAAAGTACAACAATTAATATAAAAAAGTATAAGTTTCTATAAAAAATTTGAAAAAATTGGCAACAGCATGTATGAACCCTTTATTTCCTGGTAAAAGACAAAACAATTCTTATTCATTCTTAATTCAAGCTCGCTGAAGTCTACAGAATAACCGCCAAAACTTAATGCAAAGATGGAAAAAGTTGTTAGTCTACTTGAATGGGACTTCTTAGTTCTTTCTGCATAAAAGTAATTATGTTACTTTTCACGGGAGAAAAGGTTTTAACTTTTGCATTTAGCGCTTAATATTTGGACACTTTTTTTCTTAAATTTTATTATCTTTCGGTCTGGCGAAAGTCCGGTGATGGAAGGCAACGAAAGACGTGTTGACTAAGGCATCAGTCGGTCATTGAAATAACTTGGTAATATGATAAATAACAAGTCAATTAATTTAAAGAAGCTTTTAACCAAATTTCATGTCCCTACTTTTGACTGTTGACGAGTTATTTTGTCTGGAGCCAATCCTGGCAGCAGCTTGCCGTGCTTACAGCTAACTAGCCGTGTAAGTGAAGGTAGAATTTTGCAAGTGAAATTTGACCCGATTGAGCTGAAATTTTACATACTAATCTAGTCTCGATGACAATGCATGTTAATGCTAAGCATGACTTGATGCTGCTACCTGAATTGGCTCCAGACGAGGGAATTCCTCAACGTTTAATAATATGGACATGAAATTTTGTCAAAAGCCTTTTAACTTAACTTGTTATCGATACCGTTTTATTCCTATTCTCTTGTTTCAAAACCTTTGTTAATGCTTTTTCCAATGATTTATAGAAGCAGGCGTTACTTTGCGGAATTCCATATAACAGGCACTATAACTGAACTACCTTGCTATAATCCGCACGGGTTAAGCGAATGCATGCAAAGCTAATGTGTATGAAGCAGGCAAAATTTACGCACCTTAAACATGCAGGACAAGCCATCACACTCACCCCAAGTTGCCTCCACCAGCAACAAAGCACACAAGCAGCACACACAACCACCACCATAATCTCGACGATCGTTAATCGTTTCGCTCCGAAACCGAAGCATCATGCTTTTCCATTTTCATATCAAATCACTTTGAGTAAAACATCATTGGAGTTAAATCTGTAAATAAAAGAACAACGCTAAAATTCAGTCGAAAGTCGGAGATGCTGATAACATGTCCCTATACTTCTAAATTAGGCAAAATAGACCTCCAACTTTCTAACTAAACTAACAACGAGCCTCTCGCTTGGAGAGTTCTTGTTTTTCTTCGATGTTGTCGCATAATAGAGTTGAAATTTTAATGTTCCAACTAAATGCTTTTATTATAATTTTCAAAAATATTTTTGGAGCTTACTAATTTAACTTTACACAATATCCCTATGCATGTCACCGTTTGCCTTGAGAAAATACTCCCTGAGATTGCACATTTCAAGGTTGTGGAGGTCCTTGGCATTTAAAAACCCACGACTACCACACTTGCGTGGAATGTATTACAGACGAACGTGGATGATGCATACGATACATTGTCAACAGCTTTCGGACCTTTCGATCCAGGGTATCTAATTCAGTCTGAGTCTTAGTATCCCAAAAGTGTAAATAAGTAAAGGCATGACCCAACCATTGAAGGCTCGCACCTTATTGACACCTGATAAAAGACTGCTGAGGACTTTTTTTAGGCGGCCAAAGGAACATTCCTTCACTGATTGTTTCATTTATTATTATTATAACTTATTTACTCGACGTTTCAAGCGTCAGTTTTAATAAATATCTCGTCCCATTACCCACAGGAAAAAAGATATTCATTTATCCAAAATCGGTGCTCTCTCTATATTATGACGTATGTTTCTGTTTTGTCTTCTTTGTTTCTTCCTTTATTATTATTATTATTATTTTAGGCTTTTATATTACATTAATAATTATATTAATAAATTGATATGCAGTGTATCATTAAACACAATAACGCGATTTCTCGTTAATTAGTTTTATAAACCGTTTTGTTCGACCTACCCGACACTCAGCCAATTTAAAGTACAAACAGGCCCGACAGGACCCAACTTTTCTTTCGAAACTAGAGTTATTTATTTAACGCTGTTCTAGTTGTTCACCAGACCTAGTTTTCGAAGTATTACAAAATATTGAGACGGATTTGATATTATTTTTATCGACTTCTCTCATGTATTTCTCAAGAATATTCTTTAGTAAGCCCCAATTACCAAATTCTCGTAGTTAAAGCTCGTGAAGCATGATGATAAGGACTTGATAGCCCTTGCATAATATCAAGGAGTTCGATATAAAAACTAAGAAGTTTAATTGCTTTTTTATATTTAAACTACCGTGAGTATTCATAGATTATGTATAGAAACCGGCTTACCCACGACTTATTCTACACAGTTCCCGTCGCGATATCGCCTTGTAAAGAGCTCATAGATTAGCCCGACTAGTTTTGAGGCCATCCGGGTGAGCTCAAAACTAGACCGGCTAACCCGATAGAATAAGACGTGAGTATAGCCGGTTTCTATACGTATATATTATTTGATATTTGAAATTTCCCATGGTGTTATAGTTCAGTAGTATCGTGAGGTAAAATGTTGCGATGAAATCTGAATGCGTCCAAACTTCTGAAGATCATTTTCTTTGAGACTTTGGTTAGCAGCTGAATAGCAATTGGCCGCTTCTTCTTTGTCTTCAAACGATGGAACTTACTGCGGCATACCACACGATCTTTTTATTTACAATTTATTTTGTGTTTAATGGAAATAGCAGTTAAGGGAATGTATTTTATATCCTTCTCTCCAAGAACAGGAGACCTTTGCTCAGCAATGGGATGATGATAATAAATAACAAGTAATTTATAAATAATAGGACATGTTATTTAATTTAGTAATTGATAAATCAATAGGATGTAATTTATGAAATAAACACCGAAGTAAATAAATAAAATAAACGCCGTGTGGTATCCGGCAGAATAGAATAGACCACCCTCCTTTCTTACCGAGGTGTCGTAAGAGGCGACTAAGGTATGTGCCGTGTGGTATCCGGCTGCATAGAATAGACTACCCTCAGTTCTTACCGAGGTGTCGTTAAAGGCGACTAAGGTAAGTTGACGTCAGGCAGGCGGCCGGTCGTAAAATACGTAACCAAACATGTGACAATATGTTAGTAACATGTTGTGCCGACCCCACTTAGAGTGGGATAAGGGCAGGAGAATGTATGTATGTATGTATGTAAATAGATAAAACAAATAAAGGGATAAAAAGACAAGTTGATTATTTATTTATTTACTTGGATATTGATTTGAATAAAATGACGCGCGCGACGCGACCGGCGGGATCAATAACCTTTTTATGCATTCGATTGCCGACGCGAGCGGCCGACAGTTAGTGACGTTTCGAATACGATAAGGACAAGCCGCGTGCGCCTGTATACGGCATTCTTTTTATAACGCACACGTGTAATTTTGCGTTTCGGGTGCTATTCTCAGTAGTGACACGACTTTATTGACATTTGAGACTGATATAAGTATTTAGTGACGCGTTTAACCAGTGAAGCGTTTGAAAAGACGCGGCCGTCCACGGTTTTAGTGCGTGTTGAGTTACTATTCCCCGATATAGGGACGATTCAATAACGTGTGACCTTACGAAGGTTGTGTGCACACCGAGTGTTATTTAACCGATATAGTGAAGTGTATACTCCGGGAGAAACAGACATTACGTGTCCGTGGAAGATTGCAGAGGCGACCCAACGGTTTCGGGAATCGGCCAAGTGCATACAAGCACACACACACGTACACATATACACGCAGTGACTCATGAGGCCGGACCACATACAGCTGACGGCCGCATAAGGTAGGTTGAGACGCCGAGACGACGGGCCCAGGTCCCGGAGGTTGTTTCATCCGTCCGCACGTTTGCGCGGAACAGATATCTAACAGCATTACATATTAAATAATCCAACAAATATCGTATATATTTTTCAATTAATTATGTATTATCAATTATAGGAGATATCATTCTTAGTTCTCTTTTTTTTCTCAATTTTTCTTTTTCTTCACTGTTTGTATGCTGACCCCAATAACTAAACTTTCATCACCTTTATTACGTTAGGCAAATGTTTTGCGTTTTGGTTGATTGAAACATTGCTTACGTTTGTATAAAATTGATTAAAAATAAATAACATAATTACAAATTATTACTCTCAGCCAAAAAAGATGTGATAGCCTAGTGGTGAGACCGTGCGACTCTCTAGAGGCGACACAGGTTCACCCGGGCAGGCACCAATGGGTTTTTCTATTAAAACTTATGTGTCTAATTGATAATTGCAATTTATCACACGCTTTTGGTGAAGGAAAACATCGTGTGGAAACCTGCATATTTCTAGAGAATTCTAGGGATATGTGTAACCTACCAATCCGCATTGAGCAGCGTGGTAGGTCTTAGCTCCAATCCTTCTCTCCAAAAACGGAGAGAGGAGGCCTTAGCCCAGCAGTGGGCATAGTAACAGGCCGTTACTTTACTTTTTTTACTTTACTCTCAGCCACATACAACGGTAGTGTACAAAATGTGTTTTTTTTTGTGGTGTTACGCGAATTTTTAAGTAAAAACTCTGTAAGTCTTAAAATAAAGTTTTCAAATTATATATGTAGTACCAATTATAGAAGAACACATTCTTAGTTACAATGTTACAATTATAAACCTAAAAATAAACACTAGAGAATAATGAAAACAAAAAAAACAACAGTAACACTCTGAAATTACAATATTAGTACATTTTTTCATACACAATGAAAGCCCATCGCAGCCAATATCCGGTGATAATGTGTCCTTTGTGCAGCTATTATATAAGCGCGACATACGTGATATTGGGGTATTTTGCCCCAGTTTCGTTCTAGCAAACTTGGTCTTAAAGAACGAACATGGAATGCAAGGAGGTTTTCGAGGTACATTAATACTAAATTAATTAATTAATTTACTTAACATTTGAGTATCACTTAAATGATTTATAGAAGCAGGCATTACTTTGCGGAATTCCATATTACAAGCACTATAACAGAACTACGTTGCTATAATCCGCACGGGTCAAGCGAATGCATGCAATCGCAATGCAAATTGCGATTTTTGTCGTGGAGCCTATCCTCCTTATGATACTTCGGTTTTGGAGCGAAATGATCGTCGAGATTGTGGTGGTGGTTGTGTGTGATGCTTGTGTGCATTGTTGCTGGTGGAGGCGCCTTGGGGTGCGTGTGGTGGCTTATCCTGCATGTATAAGGTGCGTAATTTTTGCCTGCTTCATAAACATTACCTTTGCATGCATTCGCTTGACCCGTGCGGATTATAGCAAGGTAGTTCTGTTATAGTGCTTGAGTATCATTTATTTTCCATTGAAAATTTTATGGAGAAATTTCATGTCTAGTTTAAATCTTCGGATAGCCAGTGACTTCATTTTTTAATACTCAAGTCTGTCTTTGTACGACTCTAAATAATAAGAAGCTTTGAAATGATTTTTTTTATTACAGGATTTTAGATCGACATAACCGACTAAATGTTTAACAACCTCTTGTTTCTTTGTCCGAAGTTGTTCGTCCCACTGGCGAGAGTCATTAGATCTCTCCGTACGGCTATCACGTCTGTAGTAACTTATGGTTAGTTCAAATTGAGAGTTGAGATTGTAACGCCGTGGTTTCATTTCAAAAGATGTACAAGTTAAGATCGCCACTTGATGTGAATTAAACCGCGCATGCGCCGAAACCAGGGCCGCGGGTTATGAAATATTAAATTATTAATTCAATTAAAAAGTTTAAGTTTAGATGGTGTGACTAGATTGGATTCATTTTGGAAATTTTGTCTTCCATCTAAATAATTAATGGTAACATCATGTTGTTATTCTTTTATAGTGTTAAATCATTACACCGTTTAAAATTTTTAAATAAATGAAATAACTCATCATGACAACTTAGATACTGTTCTTGGAATTTTAGGCAGCCTTTTTAAAATATCTGCTATGAAAACAATTCTTAGTAAATCCCTTCGAAAGAGAAAGATAGTTAAATATTGAATTTAGAAAACAAAGCTATGATTTTGGATATTTTAATTTAAAAAAATCTTGTTTCTAAAAGACTCACGACACAACTCTGTTCATAAAATTTCGTTTAAGAAATCACCAGTCTAAAAGTTTTCTAATTGGAACAACCGCTCCAATTGATAAAATGTCCGTTGGATAAACCTTCCAGAGTTCTCCAGCTGCAAATACCGTGGATACTCTTAATTTGTAATTTATACAAATTATACAACAGATATAATAAAACAAATCACGTTACCATTTTCACAAATAGATAATAGATAATAATATTTTTTTCCAATTAATTTACTTTAAATTATAACTTTTGTGTAGAATTTCTATAAATAATTGTGTGATATAAAATTTAAAATAATTTTCTATCCAATTGACATTTTAATACGACTATTTTGCAGATTGAAAGAAATTCAAATTCGATATAATATATTTATTTCATTATTTTATGTCAATATTATTTAAATAAGTAAGATAAAGATAAAAAAACATTTAGTTCTATGGCTAAATTGTTTGATTATCATGAAAGTCATTAATGACCAAATCTTAAAAATGAAATATCTTAGTTAATAACGATACCGGCTATACTCACGTCTAATTTATCGGATTAGCCCGACTAGTTTCGAACCCGTCCGGGGCACTTTTTCATGAGCTCTTTACACGACGTTATCGCGGCGGGAACTGAAACTAGTCTTCTTCGAAACTAGTCGGGCTAATCCGATAAAATTAGACGTGAGTATAGCCGGTATCGTTATTAACTATGAATACTACTCACGATAGTTTAAATTTAAAAATGAAATATCTTAATAAACTAATCGAACGATTTATTTATTTAATTATGTTTAGTTAAATGCCTGTTGAGAGAATATTCTATTAAAAGTAAATAAATGTTTCAAAAGAGCTTAAATACTTTGTACAAAATTTATTCGCTTAAGATGGCCCGTAGCGTCTTACGGTCTACTCGTGGCAAGGGATCACTGGATTTGCTAATTTACAATCCACAAATGTATATTTAATCGGTGTGAGTGTCATCCCTGAAAATTCGGCGCGCCGTACTACCGACCACGGAGTACGCCGTTGATGCAAAATTCGCAGATGTGTCAAGGCGTTTATTTTTGGAGTTATCTTAACTTAATTTTGTACCTATTAAGACAATTTAAGATTTATGAACAAAACTACCGAAGAGATATAATTATACTTAATGTTCAAATTACAGATTACATTATCTGTAACTAAACATGTCATATAATTTGAAACATAACTTGATAATTCTTTATGTTAGCCCGTTGCGTAAAATAGACCACACTCTTTCTTACCGTCGTCGTAGGGTCGTGAAATACGTCTAAGGTAAGTTAACGTCAGACAGGCGGCCGGTCGTAAAATCGTAGCCAAATCACGTGACAACATGTTGTGCTGCCCCACTGAGAATGGGATAAATTAAATTTAAATTAAGTAACTTAACTTTTCTTTTTAATCTTGTACAGATGTACAACGGTTGGTAATGTAACTTCGCCGTAGATATAACTGAGAATGCGGATGTAAATCTGTAGAATTTGTTAATAAATTCATCATCATCATCATCATCAGCCCACTTCAGTCCACTGCTGGACATAGGCTTCACTTAGCCCGATCCTGGGCTTTCTGCTTCCATCCACTGCCCGCTGTCCTACGTATGTCGTCACTCCATCGAGTCTCAGGCTGTCCTACACTACGTTTCCCGATTCAAAAATTGTGTGAAAATATTAATAAATTGATAAGTTATTTTAATTTATTGTAGTTATCACAAACTATATTAAATGATTTATAGAAGCAGGCGTTACTTTGCGGAATTCCATATTACAAGCAATATAACAGAACTAACTACTTTGCTATAATCCGCACGGGTTAAGTGAATGCATGCAAAGCCAATGTGTATGAAGCAGGCAAAATCTACGCACCTTATACATGCAGGACCAGCCACCACATGCATCCCAAGGCGCAATTCACCAGCAACAACGCACACAAAAGCAGCACACACACCCACCACCACAATCTCGACGATCGTTTCGCCCCGAAACCGAAGCATCATCAGGAGGATAGGCTCCACGACAACAATCGTACTGAAACTCGAATCGAATCGACAAACTATATTATATTTTATATCACGTGGCTGTCGTGAGGATTTTTTTAAATCATCATCCTCCTGTCCTTATCCCACTCTAACCGTTACAAACATGTTGTCAAGGGATTTGGCTACGTATTTTACGACCTGCCGCCTAACGTCAACTTACCTTAGTCGCCTATTACGACATTTCGGTAAGAAATGAGTGTGATCTATTCTACTCAGCCGGATAACACGGCGGGTGAGGATTTTTTTAAAAATATCAAACGTTAAGTTAATGCCTACTCTCGGGTCTACGAAAGTCTGGCTTGACTACGCGCGGCGGGCGGGGCTCGCGGGGATGAAGAGACGCAGCCTCCCTTCCCGGCAACGATTACTGATTAGTGAGGCGGCGTGAGCGGCAGGCCCCGCGCGAGCTCGTCATGCCGCCGGCCGCTCGTCTTAAACCACCCGGACAATATCTATCATACTCATCCAACCAGTAATAAACCGCCGACTGATTATCGCGAAGAATAACTTACCACATGTGATCTTACTATTACTACGTAGTGCAATGTACATTTGGTGTTGATGTGTGTGACCGCGTGGTAAAGGTAAGTGACATTTCGTATGTCCCTTACTTCCTGGCCTGTTGATGTCTTTATTATCCTCATAAATGTCGTTAATGTTTGTGTTTAGTCCAAGTTATTTGAGGCCTGTAATGTTATATGGTTTTATGTTTAACTTTACCTAATTATATATAGGTGTTTGAGTCCATGAGTTGTACAGTATATAAGTAATTTTTATTATGTACTGTATAGCCTATACACATCTTTAAAATATTGAATTTGCATGCAAGTTTTAATCATTTTCAATAGGAAAATAATTGCAGTAATCTAATGTCGCGGAAATATACACGTTTGCTACTCGTGTTATAGAAAAAATACATATAATACGCTGTCATTTAGTCAGTAGTAATAATTTCTTCGGTTTTTAATTTTTAAGATAAGATAACATCAAGATCGTTAGTTAGATCGATCGTAAGATCGTTAGATTGGCGCTTTGTTCTTAGTACGTACTTAAAAATTTCACTAAATTATGAAATACCTGCTTCAATGATTGTCCTTGATTTTTAAACAAAAAATAATAATCAAATATTTATATCATTTTATAATATTTGTTAACAATTGCAAATTTTTATCTGTAAATTAAATTAAGACTCTCAATGTACGACTGGAATTTGATTACTCATGTTTCTAATTTATTAGAACAGTAGTGTTTTGATAGGTCATCTTCAGTGAGACTTTCAATATTTATATTTTTCTGGTTATGTCGCCCTAACCTACCGATCTATACGGTATCCAAATAAACTTATCCTTACAAAAATACCACAAACGAAATTATTCAACAAAAACTATTATGCAATGGCTATTAAAATTTTTAATAAGTTACCTAGTGACATAAAAGCATTACACACACAATATTTCACAAATAACTTGATAAAATGGTTACAAGAAAAAAATTTTTATTCACTTGAAGAATTTTTCCAGTGTTACAAGAGACAACTTTGATAATGGTAATTAATAATGATACATTTTATGTCTTTATTTATTGGACACTTTTCTAAACTTTAAAATCGAAAACTGTAATTGTAGTTACTATAAATTGTAATTACTATAAACTGTAATTGCAACATCCTGTAAACGGATTATATGCAATAAAGATTTGATTGATTGAGTGATTAATTGATTGATTGATAAATAAATTTGTATTAAGATAATTTGGTGATAATTTGAGTAATTCAAACATTTAAAAGTACCTTAATTTAAAATGTTTGCATACCTTCTGTTAGTTCAAACGTTGTACAGTTTTTATACTACAATCTTCTGCAATTTATGTATTAAAAAAATAAATATATATTAATTCAAAAGTACAAATAATATGTTAAAATTTTATACGTAGAAAGCTTTGTTCTAGCGTTGAATCGCTAAACAGATTCTTTGTGCAAACACGTCAGCCCTCTTGCTATCTAAGAGGTTAAGGTGTTGTTAGGAAAAATTCAATGGAGATGTTAAAACGAATAATAATTTTCCTGCATTAAGATTCAATAGATTTTTATTATAGGTGTAAGTAGGCTGATTTTTATATCCGATAAACAGCTGCGTTATTAGCATGTAATGTCGTCATTATTATTCAAAAGTAATAATAAAATTATTTTGCTATAATCCGCGATACAGAAATATATAAATAGATATAAATAGAAAATATATATATAGTGTTAAATGTATAGTGGACTATCTGTTTTTTCATACCCGATACATGCAGGATTCGTAAAAACAAATGCACAAACCACCACCACCGCCACCAGTTCTCACTATCACAAACTCAACAATCGTTTCGCGCCGCAACCGAAGCATCATCAGGAGATAAGACTCCACGACAAAATCGCAAAAGCTCGCAAAAGTTATTATTATTACTAAATAATAATCTGACTAGTGATATAATTACAGATACTAACATTTATAAATACTAAACATCAATATAAAAATATAAATAATATAAAAACTAATGCCAAACGAATCAAAAAATATATAGACTTAAGCCGAACAGTATTAATATATATTGCTATACAGATATTAAAACCCATGCCCGATAACAACTATAGATAAAGAAATTTATAACAACAGTATAGACTTATGGTCGACAGTATCAATAGACATAGAGAATTATACCCTACACTATAAATATATATAAAGACTTATGCCGATGATGTACAGACTTGAGGTCAAAAATCGACTAATATAGTTTGAGACGACGATCTCTATTTTATTGGATTTATTCCAGTTGCATTTCTTGAATTATTTTTTACTGATGTTCATCTCCAAGTTTGACTAAATTCATAATAGACAGCTAGTCTGCATTTCTCAAAAAAAATATGGCTGGAGTTCTCAGAAATTCCGATCAAAACCCAAAAAAGTCTTACCAACAATTAACAAAAGTAAAAGGTATTCAAAATATTATTAGGTGTTCGTTTAAGCAAACAGAAAATATCGCTAGCGAGTTAAATTGTAAGCAAGGATGTGATATATTGAAGATAAACATAACTAGGTTAGGGGCTGAAAAAATATTGCCTCGTAAAACACGGGCGCGGATTACAGTTAAGTGTTTCTTTCAGATTTTTCATCCTATTACGTTCGTTTGAGAAATACTCAAGTATTTATCGTGTATTATTTTAAACCATATGATTAATGTAATAAATTAATATGAGTTACGACTATAGAAAAAAGAAAAAAAAATTACATCAAGCAAGATACAAGTTTCAAAGATAAATGTTATATTACTTTTGTTCACAAATTTCTCGTAATAATTTGCACGTAGACAATTTTTCTTTCTTTTTTTCTTTATTTTATGGGTCTTTAAACCTCTAAGAGATTATGTGAGACCCATCGTGATCTAATAAAAGATATTTTACAGATTAATTGTATCGAGGCTTCTATACAATAGTTTGGCTTGCTCGGAGGTCGGTACTGCAAGGTTGATTTGTATAGTGCCTAAATGTTTCAAATCAACCTTAAATTATTTATAAAATTAGACATTACTTTTCGAAGATAAGATACAAAAGTAATAGTAAAATTATTTCGCTATAATCCGCGATAAAGTAAATAAATAATATATATAATGCTAAATGTATAGTGGACTATCCGTTTTTTTCATATCCGATACATGCAGGATTCGTAAAAACCCATGCATAAACCTCCACCAATGCCACCACAATACACAAACACTACACACGTTCACTATCACAAACTCAACAATCGTTTCGCCCCGCAACCGAAGCATCATCAGGAGATAGACTCCACGACAAAATCGCAAAGCATTAGCATTATTAAACTGTTTTACAAAGGAAGCTCGCATAACTTCGCTTTGAGAACACTCCACTAAAAGGTTGACACGTAGACAACTTGTTGATGAAAAAGTAATTATAGTATTATTACTTTTACGTTATAGAACTCCGGAAAGTAATGCCTAATTCTATAAATTGACTTTTCGATGTTTTAGCGACGAGGGAGCCAGAGGCAGGCGTGGAAGAGAGAGTGTCACAAAAAATAATGAGAAGGAATATGACACTCGTATATTTCATATTTGTCTAATCACACACAAAAAAGAGAGACAGATAGATCATCCTCATTTGCTTTCTCTTAATATGGCACATTTTAGGCTAGCTAGAGCAGGGGCTCTAGTATCCCTTCCTCGCGATCTCTACCGTATTATGTCAAAAGTGAAAAAAAATTTACACAGTACTAATAGTACAGTACTAACAGTAGTAATAGTACAAGAAACGTCGAAGTTATCTTCTGTTAATCTTAGAATATTTAAAGCTTTGTTATGAAGTTACCATGTGATAATGACTTCGATAGTGCTATGTTTATATCCAGCGTTTTGTTTCGATATATTTGTCTCTACTTATCTACGAGTAGGTACTGATTCTCTCAACGTTGCGTCTTCATTGAATGCTTTTCTCCCTTATCCTTCGCTATTTATGTACATGTATATACTAAATTATGTCAAACTCTTTTTTAATAAACAAACTCTTCTTTGATTAACTTGATCACGTAATAAACATGTCTACAAATCTACAAGTGTAAATTATTTTATCGTAATTTTGGCAACATTCATGATTCAAACTTGTCTTTAGGCATAAAGAAATTTCGGATACAATCTTATGTAATTTCTCGAACGTTACGCAGCTGTGTTGGATTAGGCGATTGACCTCTTTCTCAAAATTGGACCTACAGTAGTGAGCAGTCCAAGGTTTTGTGTATTTATGTACACAATTTCGAGAGCCGACAATATAGTAATGGCAAGGTCAAACCGTTAGATATAATGAGACGAACGAATTACGTATTCTGTTATCAGGTATGAAAACAGATTGTCCACTCTATATTTAGCATAATATCTATTTTCTATATAGTTATAGTACGCGGCAATAAATAATGCACATCGAGGCTTAGAGACAGACATCGGCTAGATTCTGCTTCATAGAGCATTATCTCTGTCGCACAGACTGAAGAAACCGTGTGAAACGTCACATACTAACTGAGTGACAGAGACAGCGCTCTACGAAACCGAACTAGCCGGTTGTTTCATTCTAAACATCGATGTGCATTATTTAATGCCGGGCACTATAATTGAGGATTATAGCACAATAATTTCATTATAACTTTTGTATTACGGATCTCCGCAAAGTAACGCCTAATTCTATAAATTATTCAATTTTATATCTTATGATATTAAGTTCAAAGGTTTACCCTTTACTAATAAACGATTTTAATATCTGCTTGATATTGAAATTGTGTGTACAGGATATTACATCCTGGGCGTATACGCTGTAAAGGAATGTATGATAAATGACTTATTCGGAGACTCCCACGTTTGTATTCGCTTGTTCACCGTGCCGAAGCTTTTTTCAAATACGAATTCATATAATATTAATGAGTTTATTCGTTCATCACTGTAACATATTTTATTTGTATTCCGTTACGATTTAGTGATGTCTCGTGCTAAAATAAAAATATCGTTTTCGCGTGATTCTCGTACTCTATTCATGTGTTTGCCAAAACTGGATACTACCTTCTACTAGTGCATGTAGGTGCTGAAGTAAGCAAAGTATGGAGTGACAATCACGTTGAAAATATTCATTCATTTAATACAAAAGAAATAAAAATATTATTTTGCTATAATCTGCGATAAAAGAAACTATATGTAATTCCAAATGTAGAGTGCACTATTTGGTCTCATAACTGATACATGTAATGTTGAAAATGTTGGCCCTCTGTGGAAGTTGAACCCACGACCAGGCAGACAGGGCACGGCTACTGCCATTTGCCCCAAAGAGCCGGTCAATATCAATCATAATAACTTATATACAATTCAAATACAATACAATTACAATTCAATCATAATTATTAGGAGTAAAATCTTTTTATGTACAAATTAAAAATTTCAATACAAAATAAAACTGTTTAATAAAAGCTAGTTAATATTATTAAACCTTATCATTTATATAATGTTAAATTTTTATTCGTAAAAACTTGTATTTCATTCGTCGGATCCATGTTTATTTTTTTGACCCGTCGTTCTCGCTATTCGGGTCAATCCCTAAAATTTTCTGAAATACCCTCACGAGTTTATTATTTAGAGAGGATAATTGGCCCGGGCCATGTGAAATCGGTTTCGCTAAGTGGAATACGATTACCACATACTTATAGTATATCTATATGATAAAAAACATGAATGTATTTGTTTAGACGTGACCGTTTAGCATGAACGTGGCCTTTTCCAAGTGTCTGACGACAAATATTGGGTGGAAACGTTTTTCGACACGAGTTTTTCCCAATAAACCCACTTGTCTTGTTGATATTACAGTTCATCACGCACGTTATGTTGAAGTTTTTTGCGAACATGCAAGGGTGCAAATTCCAAAATAATACTGTGATATGTGTAATGGGCTATTTGCATTTAACACGACTTTAGAGCATAGAAGTTCAGTTGCAGCCGAGGATCATCGTGTTTAGGGTGCCTCTTCAGAACCTATAGCATGGTTTTGTATGACGTTTAATATAGAGCTGGTGATGTTCCTCCAATTTCGCATCGCATCATAGTCATTGTGACGAGAAGGCACGATCAACCGAAGTGTGTATTTAAAATACTGTCTTATAGGGGGGATTCCTTGCCCATCCTCTTTCTCCTACCCTTAACACTCTAAGTGGGATCGGCACAATATGTTTTAAATATGTTGTTACATGTTTTGGCTTGTTGTATTACGACCAGCCGCGTGCCTGACGTCAACTTACTTTAGTCACCTTTTACGATACCTCAGTAAGAAATTTGGGTGGTCTACTCATCTATATTCTACTCAGCCGAATATCACACGATGTATATGGGTCCCTGCTAACGCTAACATTTATTCCACACTATTATACTATACAATTATTACCTTATCTTGTTGTGCTATCATAACAATAAGATTTAAAATCTCTTCGTGAATATTTTACTTTAAAAAATACTGACCCATAAAAATCGCTTGGTCAGTCCAATTTTGTAAGTCAACGTCAGTGCCAAAAGCAAGCAAACAAGAGTAAATTTCCGCTAACGGCAGTCAAATATAAGCATTTCTTGTCTTTAAATTTTGTTTATTAAAATCCTTCGTTACAATATTGATTTAACAAAAGTTTATTATTTATTTATATCAGACCCATGATTCAATAGAACTACACTTGTGAGAAATTATAGAAGTTTCAAATAATTTTTAAGGTGCCTCTTGTTTGTTGGATCGTGTATGTCTTTAATAAATTTAAATAAATACAATTAATACTTTTAATATATAATTGAAATCTCTGAAACACAGGGTTTAGAAAACACAATATCATTTTATACATACGACTACGGAGAAATCTTGAATATGCAAAATGTAAAAAGGATAAACTCATTTCCATAATATTAGATATCCACGTCGGAGCTAAACATGAATAAAACTTAGTAACAGGGAGTTTTAAGCTCAACTAATTTAATTACATATCTTAGCTTAATTTATCACTCTAGAACATTTGATAGTAGTAAAATTTATACAATTATTTAATTTTTAAAAAATCTTCGGAATTACAAAAGTGAAAACTAATTCCTATGTAAACAGTACAAAAAATCTGTTCAGAAGTAGTGCTCCAACGAGGATTAGCAGGTTAAACATAGTTTTAAAATTCTCTAGAGATATGGAGGTTTCCTCAAGCTATTTTTCTTTACTGAACAGCGTTTGATTAATTGCAAACATCAATTAAATGATTGATAGAGGCAGGCGTTACTTTGCGGAATTCCATATTACCGAAAATATAACGGAACTACTTTGCTATAATCCGCGTGTGTTAAGAATAGAATAGAATTTATTTATTTCTTTTCTACACACATAAAAACTAAAGTTACAAAATTAAAAGAATTAAGCGAATGTATGTAATGCTGTGTGGAGCAGGCAAAATTCACGTACCTTACACATGCAGGACAAGTCACCACTCGTATCCAAAGACGCGTCCACCAGCAACAATGCACACAAGAAATACACACAACCACCACCAAAATATTCACGATTGTTTCGCCTCAAAATCGAAGCATCTTCAGGAGGATAGGCTTCACGACAAAATCGTAATGCGTTATCGTCTTTTGATACTTGTAGTGACTTGTCCTGCATGTGTAAGGTACGTGAATTTTGCCTACTTCATACACTTAGCATTACATACATTCACTTTACACACGCGGATTATAACATAATAGTTCCGTTATATTTACTGAAACATCGATTAGCTATTAAATTTTAACAGAAAATTTCATTCTCAGGGTTTAAATCCATTACCCCTAGAGAGCCACATGGTCTCACCATCCAGTTATCACAGCTAAACATATCAAGTAATCTCTATAAAATGTAGAAGGATTTTTCAATTGAATTTCCAGAACAAATAGTCGATAGTAAGCCAAACTTGGCGATTTGCGGTCGTTGTTATTTCCAGCCACTGAGGATTCGGGTCGATTTGTGGTTTCACTTTACATGTTTTGTCTAACTAGGATTTTGATATGCAAATGAAATACGTAGTAACTTTTTGTATTAAATTTTCATATCTCATATTAAAGAAGCGATACTCAAACTTCATACGATCTCGTACAAGTGACAGACTTTCGTATTTATTATCAAATATATTAAAATGTTTTTTTTTCTGTATGTCCTTCATAGACTCCGAAACGACTGGACTGATTTTAATGAAATTTTCAGACAATCTTTAGAATTACCCAGCGAATGATCCTGTTCCGTTGGCGATGGGAGCATTTTATATATAAGGAGATGAAAATAAAAATTTCTACATTGGGAAAAAGAAATGAAGTTTAGACACACCTAGCTCTTATAATGAAGCCTTACATCAAAATGTCTCTAGAGATATATTCGTATAGTGTTCCTCTATACTCATTCATTGAAAACGTATGATGAATAATTAATAGAAGCAGGCGTTTCTTTATCGAATAACATAGAGCAAAAGTGTTGATAGAATTATTTCTTATCAAACGCGTATATAATAAGTCTATGTCAGGCTAAGTGTACGGATGAATATGTGAGAACAGAATGTGCTTTCTACATTTGGCATTACGTAAATTATCTTAAAGCACGCGCATACGTATATACGTACGACAAAAGTAATGATATCATTACTTTTGTCGTATAATAAGTAGTGTAACATAACGTACTATTAACACATTATCCTCATTGGAGTAACAGATGACGCTACTAGTTCTTTGCTCCGCGCTATCGAAGTGCTTTACATAGCGTACTAATTCTTAAGGTACTACATCCCGGCGATGCTTCCGCGCTCGCCCACTCTCTCGGTGACGCTGTAAGAGCCATTAGGATTAACAGCATTAGTTAGTGTCCGGAAAAAAAAATAATGTAATAAAGTGCATCCTACTGGAACACTAAGCCTAAGCGACGTTGTAAACGGTGCATCTTCCGGTACATCCATTCTTAGAATGCTGTGAAGGACCCGTCCGCGATACTATTTGTATAAGCGATTAAAGTACTATCCTGTCACTTGTACGTATTCATTCCCCGCCTGTACGTCCGTCCGGTTCGATGTGTTACGTTAAAACTCAATTAAAACTAAAGTACTATAAAAATCATAAAAAAATAATAGTGTAAATTCTTAGTTGTATCAGAATGATATCTATCCATGTGATAAAAGGAAGCCTCCAAAAACTTTTTGGATGTGATAATTTTTCTCAAAATCTACTGAACGGATGTTTGTACGATTTTTATTAAAAGATTTTTTATGAAAATATAATTACATAAAATATAAACATTTTTGAGGGAGGTTTGAGTAAAGGTAGAATTCCTACTAGATCCGGATTTCCGCGAGAAAAACTTTGTAACACTGATTTCCACGCGGGCAAAGCTGTGAGCGTGTGAGCTAGTTGTTTAATAGATTATCATAGTTATTTTCTTTACATTTTAAGTGGTAACAATAAATCGATATTGACATCCCAAGTGATCTGCGGTCAATCGTATTTTGTGCGACTGAAATGCCGGGTTGATTTGCGGTTTTACTTTACATCCCTTATTGATCCTCCGCTATTGATATTGGAATGTAATGCTAAACTATTTTCTGAGTTCGGGTAATTAAGTTTTATATGGCAAAAGCGGGTATTTGCCGTATCGTAAGGAATTTCGAAGTTTTTTATTTCCTTTTACTCTATAAATGAAAAGTCAGATTAAAATATAACGATGTATACAGAAACGACCTGTTATTGTAAATAAATATATGGAATTACACACACGGTCGTTCGTACCCAAAGTAAAATACTTTATGCTTGCGTTAGTAATGACTTACGACTGTTAAGTAAAATAAATATAACTTTTAGATAAATACTATACTTGAATACGCACGGACTCGAAGAACCAACAAATTCCTTTAGATAATGTTGGCCTTCGGCAGGAATCCAAACCGCGAACTAGGCAGGTTGACGGCCACTTGCCCCAACAGGCAACTTATATCTCACAGTTGGGAAAAGACTACTCAGTCTACTCTCCTTGGCGGGATGGATGCGCTTTAATTGTACCAAATCTCAATAACATTGTTACTACGTGAAAGCTTTAGTTACACAGACTGACACCTATATGGTCATATAAGTTTGGATATGGATACGGGAAAATTGATTGCATCGTCAATTTAAAAAAATTAAATGATTAATTAATTTGATAAATAAGAAATATGATATCGTAATTCATAAATAGTCCAAGCAAACAAAAGCTGTCGACAATCAGTTAAACCTCATTAAATATTGCTTAACAAGAAAACAGCCGGCACTTGTTCGGAACAACAATAAGTCCTCTAATATTTTGGAGCAGGGTCCTATTTGATAGAAATTTCCTGCTAAATAAAAGAGGGATTTTATGTAGTAAAATGTCAACGCACTTGACGAGCCAATTTCAAGATGGCGGACAGCCGCTAGAATCCACTTTGGCGGGAAACGTGACAGGAGCTTACTAATACTTCGTTCGGAATCGGGCAACAGGATATGAGAAACGTCATCCGAATTAATAGGTAAATGTACTATTTATTACTCTTTATTTTATGTTGTAGGGGGTTTTTGAGTGGTTAAGGAGTGAGTAAAAGAGGGCTGGTTTTTATACGCATATTTGATAATAATTATGAACACTGTATTGGAAAGGGGAGCATGTAGAGGGAAGCGATTACACAGTATTGTTTATTTATTTATTAGGAAGCCAACGTGATATATGATTTGGTTTAATTAATAGTAATACATATTTGTAAATTACAGTTTTCTATTGAATATCCCTTAAAGACTTACTTAGCATGTATAATAAAATAAGTTGAATAACTTTGTGCTCAATATATTACAAATAAAAAGCTGTATTACATAATATTACATCACATAATACAAAATATTACATTATAAAATAGAAAAAAGAGCTGACACAATAAAAGAAAACTATTCTATTTCAAGAAATAAAATGTGTAAAAAAATAAATATTAACATTAAAGATGGTAAAAGATGTCTATTTTACAAAATATGTAGAGCTTGTACTAAATTTATTTCTATTTTTTTATATTAATATATATTATTATTATATATATTAATATATTAATATTCTTAGTAAATATTATAGGTACTTAAGCAACTTAGCCACTCATGAAAATTTTGTTTAATTTTGTTGATTAATTTATTTGACTATCATCAGCTTGAAATAATTTATAGAATTAGGCGTTACTTTGCGGAGATCCATAATACAAAAGTAATAATAAAATTGAATAATATATAAAATAATAAGCTTGAACTTGAAACATTTATCTGATCGTTAATGATAAATGTTTCAAGTTCAAGCTTGTTGCACGTGTTCAGAGGTAAAGGTGGGGATGAACCGATTACTATATAACAATGCTTGTTTGCATAACGCTTCGCTTTGCGATTTTGTCGTGGAGTCTATCTCCTGATGATGCTTCGGTTGCGGGGCGAAACGATTGTTGAGTTTGTGATAGTGAACCTGTGTAGTGCTTGTGTATTGTGGTGGAAGTGGTGGAGGTTTGTGCATATGTTTTTACGAATCCTGCATGTAACGGGTATGAAAAAACGTATAGTCCACTATACATTTAGCACTATATATTTTTTCTATTTACTATATCGCGGATTATAGCAAAATAATTTTATTATTACTTTTGTATCATCAGCTTGGGTTTCGATTGAAATGATCGTTTATACATGATTGTGTTATTTGATTTGTGCTATAGTAGTGCTGTGTTGTGCTTGTTTTGTATAAATGCGATTATTAATTCTGCACGTATAAGGTGTGACGGTGACTGTATATAATTGTGATAGCCCAGCCGCGCGACCGTGCCACTCTCTCGAGAGGGTCACGGGTTCAAACCTCGGGCAGGTACCATTAATTTTACTGTTAAAAACTTATGTGTCTAATTGATACTTGCAATGCATCACACGCTCTTCGTTGTAGGAAAACATCGTAAGGAAACCTGCGTATATTTGGAGAATTCCTAGAATGAGCGTAATCTACCAATCCTCATTGGAGCAGGTGGTCTCCGAAAACAGAGATAGGAGGCCTACGCCCAGCCGTAACATTGTAACAGTCCGGTTCTTTACTTTGTATCTATACTAATGTTATAAAGAGGAAAGATTTGTATGTTTGTGTGTGTGTATGTTTGTAATGTTTTCACGCGAAAACTACTGGACCGATTTAACAAATTCTTGAAAAAGAATTTCTTCACGTTGGAAAGTTGCTTCTTTACTGAGCAACATAGGCTATATAACATTGTCAAACTCAAAAGTCAAAATTGTGAAAATTTTAGTCACAAAAATCTTTTATCGCGTGCGCTGCGAAAACTATTGATGAAAGAACAAAAAAATGTTCTACATTATTATAAAACGTATCTATATCTACAAAAAAGTCCGGGATACCATATATCTCACTATTATAGTTTTGCCAATAAAACTACTTTTCTACATTATTAAAGTTGATGATAGTGGCGACAATAATAAAACCATAATATTTACATCTCCGTATTAATAATTATCCCACTAAATGATATTTTATTATAAACTGTTTCAAAACCCGTAAAATACTTTTGAAATGATTGAAATCGGACATTCCAATCCAAAGATGTAACGAATAGAAAAATGTCAATATTAAGAAAGTAATGCCATAACAATTGTAGCGTATTGTATTTTTGCACCTAATTTTAAAAATACCTTCCGTTAAAAATTTCCTTTGCCTTTACTATGGACAAGTCCTAGGACCAAACTTTCAATTTACAAAAATAAGTCTATAGTCTGACTTAGTAATCTTTTCACTACCACGAGATCAGTATGTACGAATGGTGGAACCGCGGGGCATTGCTAGTAAGGTATAAAAAAGATTGTGATTTCTACAATAAGCAAAACATAGATTCTCTCAGATTATGGATTGTAGCAAAATAATTATATAATCACTATTCATCTATTCACTCAATATAATAATATCATTTGAGAGAACGAGTATACAATAAAAAGGAACAAATGTCAACAAACCTAATACCGTCTTTCAATTTGTCATTTATTACTGCTATAATAAACGTAATATTTCATTCAACTTTAATGATATTAAGTTAATAGAAAAACACAACTAATCTAACGATGTTTTTGACTCGAACTGACTTCCGAAACATAGGCATATACTTGCGATGTACTTTAAATATATTTATTGTATATATCGTCAATATTAGGTAAAAAAAATAGTCATAGAAAACGCATGATCTTAAAGACCTTTGATTTAACCAAATATAATATCCCGAATAATCCACATTCGTTGATTCGAATCTATCTAAATTAAACATGAACTTGAAATTAGCCTGTATGGTGTTCATATAACGCTCGTAATTTTATCAATTCTGAAACGTATTCCAAGAAAAAGATTCATTACGTGTTTCGCTTTAGAAATTCACTTTCTTTATTCTTGTTATTGGTTTGTTTTACAAGTCGATTTCGCGTTTCAGTAACACGCTCTTTACGTCTTACTTGGTAACCACGTTACCATACAAATTGATAACGCAATAAAAAGTATCTGCTTCCGTTGTATAGATCTAACACAATAAACGTGCTTAAATGAAATACATAATAAATTGAATTTAGCTGATTTCATTCTTATTTGAGACTGTCTGTCTTTCAGAGAATGTCTGTTTTTCGATTACGCATCGGCTTATTGGTATTGAAAATCTTCTTTACATTTATTCATAATGTTCTCGTGTACTCTTTTGCTGAGAGATATGAGAGACTTATGAAAATTGATTTTTTTTAAAGTAAATGCCTGTTACAATGCCACTGCTAGGTAAAGGCCTCCTCCCTTCATTTTTGGAAAGAAAGGTTCGAGGTAAGAACCACCACGCTGCTACAATCGGGTTTAGTAAGTCATTCGTGTGTGATACTGAAAAAAAAAACATAAATGTAAAGAAATACCGGAAAGGTATCACCAATCGTATCGCTAGATCGGATAAACACGGTATCGTTTTATTTCAGTGAAACAAAAATACACTTCGTAGATGCAGTGCACCTAATAGTCATATCGAGTACACGTTCAAAAAGTTCAAAAAATGATTTATTAGCTCCGCCATTACAGCAACTGTATATATAACCCACTAAATCTTAGCAAGCTAACTATAATAATGCAGTATTTACTGAACACCTGTGTTCAGTAAATAAAATATCCACAAACGTTATTTAAATTTATACTGCCATCTATTAGGTACATATTGAACATATCGAAAAACTAAACATTAATACATATTGAAAAGCAAAATCCTTTAGTCTGTTTGTTATCGATTTTGTTACAAATTATATAACGGATTTTTTCACGGATTTAAATAAAATAATTCCTGTGTAAGATTTGGTTAATAGCATATGTCGGCGCGTGGCTAGGCTGTCTGTCCATATTAACTTCGTCACATCACAATACTGAATAAAAGTCACAATGATTTTTAATGCAAATCACTTTTATTATAATTTTTAAACTTGAAAACACCTTACAACACAGCAATAATACAACAAAATGTCCCCCGCCATTGTAACAATAATCCCTCCTATTTACAATCGATCTAGTTACCATTTTCTCAATATATTTATTTTGAACAGTTATAAATTACAAATACAGTCGCTTTTCCAATTTAAACACTCTTACTTTTATTACAATCTTATCACATAGTTCGTGTTATTTTAAATATTTTATTTAATATAAAACTTAATAAGCAGAGGGAAATGTGTAGTCAAATGTTAAATTATTTATTAAAGAATTAATGGAAATGTAAAGTACAGTCTTAAATAGCTTTAATATAAAGAAATATTATTTTTAAACAAATTTATGTAAAGCAATAAATTATTTTACTTAGTGAAAGATAGTTATTAATATTATCAAAATAATACTAATTTCAAATAAACCTAATCTTTACAAATACAATAACTGATAATTTATTTAATTATTATTTATAGAATTTGTCTATATATAATAAGTAGTGAAAAACAATGTAATTTTATATATGAGAAATATTATGACCAAAATTCTATAAATAAGAACCTGTGAAAAGCATATATAAATATTATAACTGCTTAATTAATCCTAAATTAATTAAACAATTCAAATGTTATATTCTTTACATAACAATTAATCTTAAATATTTATAAAAACTTATATAAATCTCTAAATTCATCAGGATAGTAGCTTTTATGTTCGATAGATGTCGCAACTGAAATTTACAATTTGAAATTTAGAATCGTTGCTAGATGGCGCTATATGACAGCGCCCACACATATCTCCTCGTTTAGGTTAGTAGTACATTCTCCGGAACGGCTAATCTGATTTCGATGGTGCTTCGCCTTGGGGATAGAGGAGGTTTTGAAGCACAATATAGACTACTTTTTATCCTAGAATTATTATTATCTAGTATTATCGTAATTTAAGCGAGAAGAGCTTTGTGACACACTGATATCTACACGGGCAAGCCGTGGGCACAGCAAGTACAATAATATATATCTTGTTCCTAAGTCAAGACGTTATGTAGCCATTAATGTCTATTATAATGAATTGGGTTAAGATAGCCGAAATGTATGAACGCCTCCGGTTATGGTGCGGTATTATTACACAATTAGGGTTAAAGCTCCCTTCACACTGTACAATTGGCCTGACAGAAATTTAATGAGTTTTCATCTCAACAGCTTTCTATCAAACACAGCTGAATGAGTTTAGATAGCAATCATATTATTTCGATTAGCGTTTAATCCATCATTCATTAAAATAGGTGCGATATTTTTTTTGTTATTACACGCTTTTTTACACTTACACACACGGTAAATTTAAAACATATACAATTTAAAAAACATACTTAAATACAAATATACAATCAGGCTCGAAGAACCAACAAATTGTTTATAGAAAATGTTGGCCCACGGCGGGAATCGAACCCTCGACCCGCGAAGCTGAAGCCCGGCAATATCACTGCAGTAACGGGCCAATCAAAATCGACTGTGAACCGGCAATATGTCCTATCTCTAATTTTAAGCCAAATCACTTTTAAGGGCATTGGTATTACTGCCCGTCATTTACCGTATCAACATGTATTATCTACTAGAAAATCTGTTAATAAATAAACATTTAAAGTCATTTTTTTTTATTCCATAAAAATTATTGCTAATGTATTAATACTCACGCTTTTTCTTCTTCCTGAAAAGTTGTCAAACATAAGATAGGACAATTTGCCAGTTCACAGTCAATATATTAGCTGTATATTAGTTACAGCTGTATGTTTTTTGGTATGTCCCTTTTGTATAAACACACTGCACTGTTTCACTTTGGACACTGGACAGTAATATAATTAGAGACTATGCCAGGTATAAGTCGATTTATTCAAAAATATTCAAAACCTTTACACGACAACTGATTATTCTTCATAACGCGATACAGTTCTAATTAGTGTCTACTACACGCCATCTATCAGACAATAGCAAAACCTCTTAACAAATAATTGATTTATTATATGTGTTTATACACCACTTTCAACGGAAAGTTGTAAATCAAACTTTGTATTAAGAATCGGCGACAATACAAAAATAAATAACTTGGAAAACACATTTTTACATATAATTTTTAACACTCATTCGTACTAAAAAGTGGTCAATAAATATAGTTTAGCAATTAAGATCGTTTTGTGAAAATATCCTGTCACATAGACATCCTAAACGAGGAAAAGGAATCGTTTTTCGGTCACACTATTAATCTCCTAATTCTGAGGGGAGGACCTGCTTGACAAAGTTTATCTAATTAAATATATTTGTCTATTCTTCTTGAGGGCCGTTAAAAGAGAAAACTTTTGCAGAAAAAGTAACTAAAACCCAAAGAAGTACTTTTGAACTTAAATAAAATATACAAAGAAAAACCAGAATAATAGCATTTCTTTTCCCTTAGTTGTTCAAAAGCTCTTTAAAAGTACCAAAGTCTAATTTATAAAGTTGGAGGGAAACCGGCGGCTCTTTTGAACAAGTTGAAATACAAAACAATGTAAAAACAGGGCCGATACTTACTTGAACTTGTTACAAACGTGTAAATCTGAACTATATTATTAATTAAACATTGCTCACTCAGAAAGTTACGGACGCCTTTGAGGTCTTTGTATTTCAGCTTTGTAGCTTAACTAAGTCAGGAAAAAGATGAAGTATAAAATTTATAGGTTGGATGTTCAAGCCTTGGTCCGGCCTTACAGTAGGCACCCTTAGGACGACGATCCCTGACGCTAGTAGAGCTTCTGCGCTCTACTCTCTGCATTTCGCAACCTCGACGATGCTTCTGCGCTTCTTCTGTCCCGCCCGCTGACGCTGTAAAAGCCGTTAGGGCTAACAGCATACAGTCAGTTCTAAAAAAAAAAGGTTTGATGTACAAAGTGGGAAACGTAGGAAACTAGGTCTGTCAAGAAACAATCAAAAGACTAATTAATGGTGGTAGATATGTTTGTTTTATTAATTTATTTAATTAACTAGGTCCTCCAATAGAATTATGTGCAATTTGAATATAAAGAAGAAAAAGCTTAAGGTTTTTAAATTTACACCTAATGGCATTTATAGGCAGACAAAACATGCAACTTAAACATTTACGATGACAATATATTTTTTAAATTAAAGCTAAATACGAATATATGAATATCAACTAATTAAAAACAAGATCAATAAATATGTCTCAAGGATATTAGCGAGCAAAAAATGAGGATAAGTGTGCATTTTTTATTAGACTGCACACACAAAGCTGCAACTTTGTAAGAAATAAAGCGTTGGCTTGCGGAAATATATATCGACGTTCAAATAAGCGGACACAGCGAAAACGGGCCCGATTTTTCAGTTCGCTTGCGACGTGTCTCGCGTCGCAACGAACTTCTTAGACATTTTGAACACATGTATTAAATTTATCGAGATGCAAACATTGCTGAATACGCCGATTTTTTGGTATTTAATCATTTTTAAGTCTTGTTTTTTGGAATTGGCTTTGGAACCACAACGGAGCTGTATCAATCGCTTGACAGAGGAAACACAATCGATGGGTGCTGTTAGTTGAACATTACTATTATTTATTTTCAAAACATTTAAGGAGAAACAATAGTAAAGGTGGAGGTTATCTATCTATAATTATTATAAAACAAAGTCCGAAAAAGTTGTCAGGTAAATGGATTTTTGTGGGACTTTTATTAAAAGATAGAAAAAGTTGTGGAGCAACATATAGGCTATTTTTTATCCTAGTATTCCCGTGCGTTCAGAATTTACGCAGGAAAATCTTAGTGCAACTCTGATTTAAACGCAGGTTAAACCTCGGGACATAGCTAGTAAGTTTATAAAGAAAAGAATGCACTAATACGGGCGTAACAAAAAGGCTAAGACTTACTTAGCAAACGATGAAAAGAATCTATGTTCGAAGGGACTTTATGAGATCAAATAAGAAATAATCAAACTAGAAATAGTGTTCCATAGATTCGAGAAAACGATTAAAGACCTTAGTATACTTTCTTCCAGTCTTCGAAGAGTACTACAGATAAACGTTGAACGCTTCATTTCAGCCGCTTTCAGGAGATCCAATAATCTATTAATTCCAAATACCTTATACCGTGTTTTTAAATTGTTTGCGTGCTTTACTTACTTCATAAAGTATTTATGGTTTAGTGTCCAGTGTAACAAAGTTTGCTAAGTAATCATTATTCTCCTGCCCTTATCCCAGTCTAAGTGGAGTCGGCACAACATGTTACAAACATGGTGTCACATGATTTGGCTACGTATTTTACGACCGGCCGCCTGCCTGACGTCAACTTACCTTAGTCGCCTCTTACGACACCTCGGTAAGAAATGAGGGTGGCCTATTCTATGCAGCCGGATACCACACAGCACATACCTTAGTCGCCTCTTACTACACCTCGGTAGGCAAGCAGGGTGGTCTATTCTATTGTGCCGGATACCGCACGGCGTAAAGTTTGCTAAGTAATGTCCTTGTATAATACCACTTTGGGCAGAGCAACGTTATTACACGTAAATTTTTTAAAAACGCTAATTAACACACGAATATTATAATTAGCTAAATTTTAATGATTCTCACGACTATATTTCAATATTAGCCCATTTTTCAATGCTCAATAATCCGATGTCTAAATTGAAAGCAATAATGTCAGTAAAATCCTTCAAGTATTGGCAGTACTGCAAACATCTCATTCGCAAACGATAACCATCTGGCAAAGATATCCCTGGTCCCTTTTATTTCTTAGCATTACGGTGTAAAATGGGTTCGGGTGAATATAGTTTGGGGCTCCTTATAAATTGGTCGTGTATTTCGCAGCCCTCAAATGGGTTAATCGCTTGGAGTCGTCGGTGGCAGCTGCACCTGACGGTTTGAATTACGATATTACCGCTGTAATAAGCACGATGCGGGTATAAAAAGCAGTCGGCACGGATTGCGTACTTTCGATTTGTTTTCTTTATTTACAAAATTAATCAATACTTCCTGCGCATATACCATGTCCTATGTGATGTCGTAGTCATAAGTTATGAAAAAATTTCTACAAAAGTTAATGAATCATTCATCGATCAATCATTTTGCTAGAATTCGCGACTATTGTCAATCAATATGACGTTAAAAGTAGAGTGTACTATCCGTCTTCGTACTGAATGCATTCAAGATTTGTAAAAACCCATGCACTACAAACCACCACCAAAACCATACTACAAAAGTAATAATAAATTATTTAGATATAAACCGCGATACAGTAAATAGAAAATATATATAGTGTTAAATGTATAGTGGACTATCCGTATTTTCATACCCGATACGTGCAGGATACGTAAAAACACATGCACAAACCTCCATCACTTCACCACAATACACAAGCACTACACACGCTCACTATCACAAACTCAACAATCGTTTCGCCCCGCAACCGAAGTATCATCAGGAGATAGACTCCACGACAAAATCGCAAAGCAAAACCATACTACACTAGTACTGCACACATTCACTATCACCATCATTTCACCTCGTAACCAAACATCAACAAGACAAGGGCTCGGCGACAAAATCATAATGAATATTTAGCATAGTACATAGATTTTATCAAATCTCACATTATAGCAATAATTTATTATATTACATCATGGAACTTTGGAAAGTAACATCTAATTCTATAAAGTATAAAATTTCTCATTTTTCCTATCGAATTTGGCAAAAGTACATAGTTGCGAATATTTGAATGTATCGAGCTTACCTTAAATATTGTCTTTAATATTCTTCTACGTATGTATATATTTATATATGTATATTTTATTAGCGTTACATATAATAAACACTTATATACTCAAATGACTTTTGATATTTAGACATAATAAACATTATCTATGGAAGAAGAAAACAAACATTCTTTTTTAAATGATTTATATTGCTTGAAACATTCTTTTTTATTTACTCAAGGTAATGACGCAAATAAAGTTGCATTACCCACAGCTAATGCGTACTAATAATTTACATACCTACGATTTTTTACGATTTTCAGTAGTCGCTAGTAATTTTTGATCAACACATTGCTGAGAAACGCCCAACTTTGCAAACTCATCCAGGTCAAGGGTGATGGCTTCCGCGATTGGATACGTCAACCACCACCTCGCCTGTATAGTAATGAATATAGATCGCAGTCCTTATTAAATCCTTACAACTAGATACAAAGTGTTCAGGCCTTTAGCTGGCTCGTATGAAAGTTTAGGAAAATCAATAACAACCTCTGGTGTCCAAAAAAGGTGTATTAAAACAAAATTTTAGTATTTAGTTTCACAAATCAACATGCTGGCGAACAGCGTGAAGTAGTTAACGAATTGACACTTAGAATGACAATGTCATTATCAAATATATAATAAAAACAACGACAACAGTGCCATTGCTATTAAATTTTTAAAGGCGATTTCTCAAGCCGTAACACAAAGCTTAAATTTACATTTACAGTTTACGCTAAAAGTACGAACACACGTTATTCTCATGTCATACATTTTGGAGGAAAATAAGTGTTATAGACTGGTTAAATTTTAAAACAAATATAAAAAGATAACAAATATAATTAGAGAACATTAAATAGAAAAGACAGAATACAACTGCAAAATCACACGCTTGATTAATTTAACTTCTTACATGCTATTTAAGCAAACAGGCAGCCTTTTATTTTTTATAATTAAAGAGGTGGGGAAGATAAGTAATTTATTCATATATTCGTGTGTGCCGACTAATATACATACAGATGTGTGTGTTTGTTTCATTAAATTTTATGTCCGAACAGTGTATCATCGATGTAATTTTTAAAGTGCAGCCATATTAACGGGTAACTAACTCTATAATCAACTAAGTGACATAGGTAACTTTTATGCGATAGTTTATGTACACGACGTCGCGAATTGAAGGTAGTTTATTATAAAAGATGTTGTGCATAAACTATTTTTAAAGTAATAGATATACAATCTCGTGAATCGGCTTGGTCACAATACATTAAGCATGAATTGAAGTATGTAAGTAATAAAGTAAGATGATGCGAAAGCACGTACCATCTGAGATGCTGAGGCATCTCTATGCACTGGGAATGAGACTGGGAACTGACGATGGGAATAAGTAGGAAATAAAGACAGTTTAAATGCCTTTGATATCCCTCACACTTATTTTAAATTAAAACGTTTCAGTAATCATTTGTTGGTCACAAGAAATGTCACCTCAGTTATTAAAATTATTAATTTAATGAAAAATATTTATACCATTGAATAAGATTATAATGATACAAAGAATTGAAGGTGCTTGACAAAGAATTCAAGGGATCCTACCCAAGTTTTGAAACTTAGTTTTTGGACAGGAAACGCGAAAAGATTATGTAGCTCTAGGTCGCGTTATTATCACGGTATCACGACATTATGAACTGTATTGGAAATTAATCTTATGTTAGCTTATGTTATCTTTACAAATTTTTACAAATACTATATATACTCAAAATGTGAAATTTCTATTTGCGTTTCTTGCTTGTACTCGTACCAACGCTTGCCAGATTTGTTAATTTCCGCCATAGCACGTTAAAATGTAATTATACGTGAAATCTCATTACGCTTAGATGTTTGTCACTTAATTATGCAAAACTATCAGAATGGATTCAGATGAAAATTAGGCATTCAGATAAATTGTAACCTGGATTAAAACGTGATATTTTACTCACGGTTTATTAAGTCCATTTTAATAAAATCTCAGGCAGCAGCAAACGTCAAATAAATCATAATTTTTTCTTAAATCAAATTCAATAAATATTTTAAATCTACGAGAACTTTGACAATATATAGCCAAAGAAAATGAATATCAATTTAATTATTTTACATATAAGTTAATTTTGTTTTGTCTTATTTTTAGGTTTCGTAATTGAAAACATCGATCTTATTAAATTTAACTACTAGTCAAATAAAACGCGTTTGACTTATAAAAGACTTTGCACTATTGCCTTGGAGTTTTCTATAAAGAGGTGATGACGTATTTATAAGCATTGCAAAAAAACTACGAGTTTTTGAGAAACAATATTATATACATCGATGTGATCAACAAGTGAAGGATTAATACGCCTTTTTCTGTAGTAAGACGCTATGTAGGGAGATTTCTATAATTTAACATATCATCAAGTTAGGTAATGGTTATTCCCTGAGAATATCGATGCATCTGGTTCTTTCGATGTATCGATTAGAAGGCCACTGCTTAGAAGGGACCTGACATGAAAGAGGCGAGCACAGTAATCCTGTCCCACCAGTAGCGTGGTGTACTATAAGATTAAGTCGGCGGGTATGTGGGACTCCACATAGCCGCTGTACCGTCATAAAGGGTATTTATTCCTTTTAGTAGTCAAGAAGTAGTCTTCATAGGAAATTTATAATCGATGTAATACAAGAATCTGTTATATACTTTAACTTTAACTTTGTAAAAAATTAACAGAAACGCGCAAAACATTCCAAAAACTGCAATTAAAACTGTAATTACCAATAAATAAATACACGGATGGAATTCCACCTACGTTTCGATGAAATTTACGGTCAACAAGCGTTAATATAACTGCAAATGCTCTCTGCGGTAGTTCGAGATGATGGATTCGTTTAATAAGCCTAGGGAACCAACAAATGTCGCTAACATATTTGCCGAATATTTTTATGGTCGTCCATCCGTCAAATATTTTTATCAACCGGAAACTTTTTGGTCTATTTCGCTATAATATTTAATACGTTCAGCTTTGCAAGCTTTAAGGCTGATACAGAAAGCCTACTATACAGTTGAGGGTTACTTAGATGATAAGAATGTGTGATATAAACCAGCACTTCTACCCTATACAAGATATATTAATGACTCAATGTAACTAGGCATAAGATTTATATTTTAAAAAGAGCAACTGCCGAGTTTTTTGCTTGCTCTTCTCGGTAGGAACAGCTTTCCGAACCAGCAGAGAGCCCAGAATCCTCTAGAGTTATCGTGAGATATTTCGTTTACTGAAAAGCGTTTGATGAATTCCAAAGATCAATTAGGTACATGTTTTGATAAAAAAATTCGCCTGCTGGGACCTTTAGTCACGTGCTTCACGTAAACCAGCCAAGACGACGTAAACGACATTAAAGTAATGTATTAGAGAATTGTAGATCTATAAAAAAAGTACAACCGCGCAAACTTCAATACAACTTACATAAAACCGTAATTTACTATAACTCCAATTCTTCCGGAATTATTGTTGAATCTGTTAGTAAAAACCAAAAATCTTGGTTGGTCTTGGTTTTATAACAATTATAGATATTTGTTGTTGTGAAATACCGTAGTATGTTTTTAATTGATTATTTCAACAATTATTTTGTCCAGATTGTTAATATCTTCAAATAAACATTAACATTTACGTTTGCTTTTGATGTTTATTATTGTTTACAGGTTTGTTTATTTTAGCAACGTAATTTAACATTAACATTAGCATTCACAAAGAACTATATATTCTGGTAAAATACCGTAATGTGAGACGGTTTAGAATTTTGTTTACAATTTTGTTATTGTCGAGTTGTAGGTTAATTGCTGTTTCTAATTAAGTTTTGCCACTATTTTGTTTGCTCTTCTGCAGTTGGAACCGTGATTATATTTTCTACGCTTTACATATTTTAATGTATATGTGCGTTTTATCTTAACTGTATTCATATTATGTATTTTACTGTGTTCTTATGGAAACTTAATTGAGTTGGACTGTTAAATACAATAATGTGTATAATGTTGTTAAAAATGTTAAATACAAGACTGTGTTTATTGGCTTAATACATACTTAAATACAAATATGCACCCAGGCTCGAAGGACCAACAAATTGTTTATAGAAAATATCGGCCTTCGGCGGAAATCGTACCCCGCGACCCGCGGAGCTGAAGGCAGGGTCACTACCCACTGCGCCAACGGGCCAGTCATTTAATAAATTTATACACCTTAAGGACAATCGGTATGCATATATACCAGTTATATCTTATATATAAAATTCTCGTGTTAGTAAAGTAGAAAGGGCTTGACCGATTTTCATGAGATTTTATATGCATATTCAGTGGGTCTGAGAATCGGCTACTATCTTTTTTTCATACCCCTAAGTGATAAGTATTGTCCACCCCTAAAATTTTCTAATATATTTTTGTTGTATAACTAGACAAAAGGACAAACAAAACGTTTTATTTTATTAATACTGCAACTAATAAGGAAGTGAAATATGCTCAAATGCATATATTATAAATGAGAGGTTTTAATTCCATCCAGTAAGTTATATACGGTGTCTTATATTGTTATTTGTGCGTGTATTGGCTATCGCACTGCATTGCTATTATTTACATTGCTTTGGAGATCTAAATTCTAATCCAAATTTATTCGTTGGTTAGTGGATTCTTTTGTATTTATTTTACTCGTATTTTTCGATGAGTATATTTTTGACAACGATTAAAGTTTATGTTTCCTTAAAAAGTGTATTGAATAAAGTTATTATATTACAAAAAATATATATTTTCGATTGCCATAATACAAAAATAAATTTTGTGCACGATTTTGTAAACATTAAATATTTAAAGGGAATCCATGAAAGGCTAATAATTGAGGAATTGTTTTGGAGGAAGAGTTTCTCATCGATATTCGGGTTTCAAATTTTAGCTTGTACTTTCATATTTGATATCTCATTATAGTTACGTTTACGTTTTACAGTGAATAAAAACATTATGTTTTATCACTATCATAAGAGTTCTCAGTGAAAATAGTTGCATGTACCCTAAAAAAGGAAAAATGTTTTTAAATACATAACATCTAAATTCCAAAAAATATTATTTATTTATTTATGTACCATAAAGAAAAAAAAATACGTAAGAAAAACATTATCAATAAAAAAAACAGTACAATGGTCAACTTATCCCTTTGACAGAGATCTCTACCAGCTAACCTACGAAGTGAGTCAATTTATAGTTAAGCTATGGTACTAATATCCTAACTTATACACTAATAAATATACATTAATATAAATAAAATATTGTAAATATAAATCATAAATATATTATATATATGATAAATAAAATAACAATAATTACCTTTAGAATCTTAAGAAAGAGAATATGTAATAAGTTTTAAAATTTCATGTACATATTGTTAACCTTTGAGGATTTCCCTCATTTGAAGGTAATCCTGAAGACAGCATCAGATCGGGCTTATCATAATCGTCATCGGACCTGTATGTAAAATGTTGAAGAATTCCCTCGTCTGAAGGCAATCCTGGCGGTAGTATCATGTCATCATAAACATGCACTGTCATCGGGACTGGACCAATATGTAAAATTTCAGATCAATCGGACACCGGGAAGTGGGTCAAATTTAACAATCAAGATTCCACCTTCACATACAAACAATCATCCAAGGCAAGTTAACTAAAGACTTATAAAAATTGTACAAGACTCTGAGGTAGCATAACTACATTCATGAACATTAATGATTTTAGCAAAATTTACTGCCCACAGAAGTACTTTAGAATTTATACGACATACAACTTTGTCGGTGCACTGGAGCAAGGTCTAGAGAGGTATTCGAATATTTAAGACTCTCTTAAGGTCAGGACCGTTCTATGTGATATTTTGTAAAGTTAAGTAGGAACTAAGATACTAGGAAATTTAGGAAGATAATACTTATTTCACAAACATCAACTTTTTCAATGATGTTAGCTTCAAGGACTTTGTGTGGGATTCCATTCCGACATCTAATCTTCCTGGAATCCTAGGACTAGTAGACCCTCAAAAACAAAGTGAATAGAAGTTACCGGTACATTGGCAAGCGCGATCCACCTTCGGCTGCATTTTTCGTCTTCTGTCAGTCGGGATATCAGTCAGGCGCTTTTAGCCTTATAGTGTAAAAAAATCAAAGGTGTAATAATAAGGACTAACGCAAAAGCATGTGGGATACATATTCAATTAACAACTCTTTATCTCTCTCTCTCTCATAAACCAATAGACTTCCACTTTGGACATAGGTCACTTCCAAGGACTTCCACGCTGCACGAACTTGTGTCGCCTAAATACAGTGGCTCCCCGCGACCTTTTTGAGCTCATCTAGTGGGGGGTCTGCCTAAATTACGTTTTCCGATGCGGGGTCGCCACTCTAGCACCATGAGACATTGGGCCCATCAGTTCTTCGAACAACGTCCGAATTATTGCCACTTCAGCGACCCGTTGAGCTATGTTACTTTGGTTCTTCTACGGATCTCCTCATTTCTGATTTGATCACATGGAGTTACTCCAAGCTTATCTCTCCATAGCCCGCTGAGCGACTTTGAGCTTTCTTATGAGGCACACAGTTAGCGTTCACAGCTACATATACTTATGTACACATGGCTCTATTTTCTCCGAAGTAAGTAGCTTAATACATGTTTTGTAGGTGAGAGACAATTGGTAAATACCTATATACATATATATTTTTAAATACATTATTAAATATGTATATTCACCCAGAATCGAAGAACCAACAAATTATTTATAGAAAATTTTGGCCTTTGCGTGAATAGAAAACGCGACCCGCGGTGCTGAAGGCAGTGTCACGAATAGGCTAGTCAAGTCAATATATTCAGTTATTTTCGACTTTATAGTTTAACGGCGTTTTTTTAACAAGTATATTAATCTGAGATCTAGGCCAACGGACCACAACTCATATTGTTTATGCAAGAATTAATATTTGCTGCCCAATAAACAAATTTGTTTGGCAGCATAGTGCGGATCGTGACTATGTATCGAAATCACGACAGAACTAAACAACATGTGTACATTTGACCGGATATTAATGAGGCAATAGACGCCTCCGGATAACACGACCACATGTGATTGCTTCAGTCACGGGAACAATATGAGCTTTACTGTAAGCTGTGAGCTTTTGTGGTGGTTATATAAAGTAATATCTATACTTATTATAAAACAAAGTCCCAAAAAGCTGTCTGTCTGTATGTAATCGATTTTCTCAAAATCTACTGAACGGAATTTTGTACAGTTTTGACCAAAAGATAGTGCAATACTTCCGGATGGTTTAGATAAACAGGACATATCGGTATTATGTAAATTATGGTGAAGAGATCGAGCAATTGTTAAAAACTTATTTACTGAGAGCTTTAGTCGCGTGTGCTGCGTAAACTAGCAAACATACGCTAAAGTAATGTACTAGAGAATTGTAGATCTATAAAAATACTACAAAAACGTCCGCGAAAGCATGTCTCTATCTCATATGGTTAACTCACAATAACTACTTTTATGTTCAAAATTTGAATTATAGAAAAAAATTGTAACTGTGTTAATTTCCACGCGGGCGTAGCCGCTGGAACAGCTAGTACTTAAATAATTTATAGAATTAGCCATAACTTTGCGGAGAACCATTATACAAAAGTAATAATAAAATTATTTTGCTATAATCCGCGATAAGGTAAATAGGATATATTTATAATGCTAGTGAACGTGTGTAGTGCTTGTGTATTGTGGTGGCGATGGTGGAGGTTTGTGCATGTGTCATACGAATCCTGCATGTATCGGGCATGAAGACGAATAGTCCACTCTACATTTAGAATTATATATATTTCCTATTTAGTTTATCGCGGACAATAGCAAAATAATTTTATTATTACTTATTCAAGTAATATGATAATGGATGCAATATAGAAATAAAATCACCCTTCCAATTTTATACATACGAGTATAAATAATATTAATAATGTTTAAAAAACAGATAATAGATAGTTTCTAGCTGGTGCGTGAGAGAAGCAAAGTAGTTGACCAAATGTTATGTTTTAATCTGTATTTATGTACATATCCTAAATATAGAAAATATTTTAATTTCTAAACGACTTTTTATTTTCATATTTAGAACTTTACCGATAAGCCCATGTCGTCAGCCGATGGACGTCCACTGCTGGACATAGGCCTCTTCATGGGATCGCCACACCACACGATCTTGCGCCGCCTGGATCCAGTGGCTCCCTGCGACCTTTTTGAGGTCGTCTGTCCACCTCGTAGGGGGTCTACCGACGCTGCGCTTTCCGGTGCGGGGTCGCCATTCCAGCACCTTAAGACCCCAACGCCCATCGGTCCTCCGCACTATGTGCCCCGCCCATCGCCACTTCAGCTTCGCGACACGCTGAGCTATGTCGGTGACTTTAGTTCTTCTACGGATCTCCTCATTTCTGATTTGATCTCGTAGAGACACTCCGAGCATAGCTCGCTCCATCGCCCGCTGAGCGACTCTGAGCTTTCTTATAAGGCCCATAGTGAGCGACCACGTTTCGGATCCGTAGGTTATCACTGGCAACACGCACTGTTCGAAGACCCTGGTCTTCAGACACTGAGGTATTTCGGACGAAAAGATCTCGCGTAGCTTCCCGAACGCTGCCCATCCGAGTTGGATTCGGCGGCTAACCTCTTTCTCGAAATTGGACCTACCCAGCTGGACCGTATGTCCCAGGTATATGTACTCGTCTACAATTTCGAGTGCAGAGTTCTCAACGATGACCGGGTGGAGCGGAACATGTGAGTTTGACATGATTTTCGTCTTACTCATGTTCATTTTAAGGCCCACCTGTTGAGATACTCTGCTGAGGTCGTCGAGCATTGTGTTAAGGTCCTCCAGACAACCTGCCATAACGACTATGTCGTCGGCAAATCTAAGGTGAGTGATGTACTCGCCGTTGATGTTGATGCCGTATCCGTTCCAATCCAAAAGCTTAAAGACATCTTCCAATGCAGCGGTAAACAGCTTCGGGGAGATGACATCTCCCTGTCGCACACCTCGCCGCATTTGGATTGGTCTCGTAGTTTTGTCTTGGATACGGACAGACATTGTGGCGTTTTCATACAAACACTTCAACACTTGGACGTACCGATAGTCGATTCGGCATCTCTGGAGCGATCTTAACACAGCCCATGTTTCCACCGAATCAAAGGCCTTCTCATAGTCCACAAACGCCAAGCAAAGTGGCTGGTTATACTCCTCGGTTTTCTGTATAACCTGCCGCAGCGTGAATATGTGGTCTATGGTACTATACCCTTTTCGGAAACCGGCTTGTTCGGGAGGCTGGAAGTCGTCAAATCTACGAGCGAGACGATTCGTTATGACTCTCGAGAACAGCTTATAAACATGATTCAGCAGCGTGATGGGTCTATAATTCTTCAATAAGGTGTTATCACCTTTCTTGAAGAAGAGAACCACCACGCCCCTGTACCATGCTTCCGGCATAGTGCCTTCGTGAATGACGGAATTGAACAATCGCTGAAGGACTTTAAGTACCGGTTTACCACCCGCCTTCAGGAGTTCGGTAGTGATTCCGTCATCACCTGGAGCCTTGTTGTTCTTAAGTTGTTTGAGAGCCATACTAATCTCGTATAGGCTGACGTCCGGGATATCTTCGGTATAGTGTCGGGTCAACTTGGCTCTTGGGTCTTTTGCCAAATTGACGACAGGCTGTTGTGTTGAGGTGTATAACTGCCCATAGAACCTCTCAACCTCTCTCAAAATCTCAGGACGAGATGAAATGATACTACCAGTATCGGTCTTCAATCGCGTTAACTGCCTCTGCCCAATAGACAGATCTCTTGCGAACACTTTTGAGCCCCTGTTACGCTCAATAGTATCTCGAATGTGTTCGGTGTTGAAGCGTCGCAGGTCGCATTTCTGCGCCTTAGAAATCTGTCTATTGATCAGACGGTAGCGCGTCGCATCTACTGAAGACTGTAGCCTCATTTCGTTCCTCTCATCCATGAGCTTGAGAGTCTGGGTCGAGAATTTATTGGGTCTTTTACGGTGTGTCTTATAAAATTTAGACCCCACCGTATGGACAGTTTCCACCAGCCTGTTGTTTACATCGTCCACAGAAGCGCAGTCAGCTAGGCAATCAAAACGGTTCATTAGCTCGAGTTGGAATTTCTCGGGGTTTTGGATATGAACTCGAGTTGGTCGGAGCGTAGACTTCACCAGTCTGGATCTTTCCAGCTGTACGCATATATTCAATGTGCCTCTAACCATGCGGTGATCACTCCCGGTCTTAACGGTGTTGATCACAGAGACATCATTGAATATATGACGCCTGGTCGACATGATGAAGTCAATCTCGTTTCTCGTGGAACCGTCGGGACTGATCCAGGTCCATTTTCGATGCGGCCGCTTCTTGAAGAAAGAATTCATCATGTAGAGGTCCTCTCTCTCCAAGAAATCGGCCAGCATCTGGCCCCTGTGGTTCCGTTGCCCGTATCCAAATTGCCCTACTCTCACCTCTGTGCCGTTTCGCTTGCCCAGCTTTGCGTTGTTAAGCCCATATGTCCGCTGAAACTCTCTGCTTGAATGAAACTTAAAATAAAATAAAAATAATAAAAATCGTTCTAAGTCTCAACTGATATAAGTCAATGTTTTATTAACACATACCCTCAACTTTGCGATGGGAAATAACGAGATTGTCATTTCAAACTGCAAGAGCACTCTTGTAGTTTGATTAACACTTTTCGATTTTTAACACGGAACCGATGTGCTATACCGTGTTCAGTTATTCGTAGCTGCAGTTTCAATTCATTCTCCTGCTCTTATCCCACTCTAAGTGTGGTCGGCACAACATGTTTTTAAACATAACATTATATGTTTTGGCTAGTTTTTATACGACTAGTCGCCTGTCTTAAGTCAATTTACCTTAGTTGCCGTTTACGACACCTCGGTAAGAAATAAGGGTGGTCTATTCTACACCACCGGATACCACACGGCGCATTAATACACCTTAGTAGTCGTTTACGATACCTTGGTAAGAAATGAGGGTGGTCTATTCTATTCAGCCAGATTCGAGTAAGTAATATGTTACATACGATAAGATGAAACGCGAATAGAGTGTGAAGAGTACTAGCGTCTCGGACTTTCGCGAACGTGCGTCGGAGAGACTTTGCTTAAAGCAAAGTATACTAAAGGATTAGAGTTAATATAAGATTAGATATCACGTGTTTAGGGTGTCATTATTACTATATATAAACGGCGATCTCCTCTTAAACAGTGACATAATATTTTAAGGGTCATGTAAAATCTATCTATGAAAGCGAAAGTACGTTTGTCTGTTACACTTTTAGAGTTAAATCATCGATAGTGATGAAATTTGGTACTAATCAAGCATATATATGAGGGCTAGCATACGGTATAAAAAATAACCTTCGGGTATAGAAAAAAAAGAACATATTACGTAATTCAGGCTATTTTAACACTGATGTCGACGTGAACGATGTCTCGATAACATCTAGTTTACTGTATATTAAATTTTCATAGAGTTTTTACTTCAGAAGTCCTCAATATGTTTTGATTTAGCAATTACTATAGTTCAAGTACATAAGTTATAAAGCACAATAAGCGAAACCCTATTAACCCGTATGGGTATATAACTTACATTATTAATTATAATTTGACAACATCTGTAACAAAAGTTCATTTAATACTGAAATACGCTACTGTATTGTAATACGCGTTGACTATTTCATACCGCGTATCAAATCGCAATTCGTATAACATATATGACACGGTGGAAATTTCCAGCTGTATCAGAAACAATGTACTGCTGTAATCATCGTTTGTAAAGAAAATATACGCAATACGTTCACATACCTGTACATTATTATAACAAAATAACTGTCTCATTACTTTTTATTGTAATTAGAATTTTTAAGATAGCGTCTACAAATATACAAGCAATTATATTAGGGGAAGTCTGAAATCTGCGCCCATTATAGAAAAGACGAGAAAACAAGATTCATTTGGTATGGACATATAATGAGGAGGGACGAGGACAAATAATGTGGATGGATATGAGAGGGACGCTGAAAAAGAGATGGTTGGATTGTGTTGAGTTTGACATGCATATAAAAGGAGTACCATCGGAGTTAAAGAATGGAAAAGGAAAGGAGATAAAGGTAGTAGAATGATGATGTTCTACAAGACGGAGGTTTCTGTTTACGATATAACAATGACACCAAATTACTGTAGGGGTGTAAAATTTATAAAAAAATAGAAAAATATAGAAAAAGTAAAGCTAAGTAACGGCTTGGTTTATTTCCACTGCTGTGTATAAACCTCCTCTCTCCTTTTTTGGAGAGGTTACACATATCCCCGGGATTCTCTAAAGATATATAGGTTTCCTCACGATATTTTCCTTCACTGAAAAGCGTGTGATAAATTGCTATTATCGATAAGACAGAAGTGTTATCAGAAAAACTTATTGGTGCTACCCGGAATTTGAATATGAGACCCTCTCGAGGAAGTCGCACGGTCTCACAGCTGGGCTATCACAGCTGAGAATGTTGTGAAAGATAGCTAGCTGAGATAAAAATTTTTATAATTAATAAATAGAAAAACCACAACCCTAATCTCTCTTATTACCTAGTGTATATCAAGTATCTGAAATATAATGTGTAAAATCGGAATTAAATGATGCTTGTTATGTTGTATTGCAAAGTAATATACCATGTTGATGAATTTGTGTAAATCAAATCAACAAAACCATCACGTATCCCCGCAAATTTTAGGTAATAATTTATTCAAATGTTATCATGTTATAGCGTCGGAGGCTACGGTATTTCAGATGCAATTAACTGAACGTGACTATGTATACAAGTCAAGATAGAGCTGCCAATATATCTTAATATGTTATCGATAATGTAGTTATGATATAATAATATTATAATTTATAACAGGTGTCTATACTTATTATAAAATAAAGTCCCCAAAGCTGTCTGTATGTAATCGATTTTCTCAAAATCTACTGAACGGATTTTAGTACGGTTTTTACTTAAACGTAGTGCAATTCCTCCGAAAGGTTTAGGTTAACAGTACATAACGGTTTTATGTATATTGAGTTGAAGAGGTCGTTTTACATCAATTTTTAGTGTGGGTAATAACAAACCGGTGTCGATTGTAGTTTAGGGGGGGGGGGAATAGGTAATACAAAGGATATCAGAGAGCCAGTCTCCTGCCGAGACTCGAGCGACTATGACATGCTGAACACTGAATATCACGCGGGCGAAGCCGCACGTTTTTCTAGTATAGTAATAAATTCTATATGCCATATCGTTACTGACAAGTTTAGGAATCTCACAAATTTCTTCACTTACATATGCAAATCAAATTGGAAGATTATTGTCATCAATTATATTATACAAATGTCCGCCGTGCGGTATCCGGCTGAGTAGAATAGACCACCCACATAACATGTTGTGCCGACCCCACATAGAGTGGGATAAGGGCAGGAGGATGATGATGTCCTTCCATACTTTTGTGTATGTAAGAAAAAAGGGGAAGGCACTTGAATAAAAATCGTGACACGTTTTGTCTGTTAATGGTTTCATTAGTTTAACTACAAATATTTTGATTGTTTTCCGCGATGATAATCTATCTATTATTATTTAAAAGCCAAGTAACATAAAAAAAGCGGCCGCCTTTATCAGGCGAAGATGAGACAACAATGCGGTTGCATATTGTAATAGCAATGAATCAGGTAGTATATTCATTATTTATTTTCTCGTGGATCTTCTCGGTAAGAGCGTCTTTCAAAACCAGTATTAGCTTTATTGTAATTTGACTATTTAAAACTGTTTGTGAAAGCCAACTTGAATAAAGTATACTTTGTATTGCTAAAATACAATATCATCATCCTCCTGCCGTTATCTCAATCAAAGAGGGGTTACAAATATGTTGTCACATGATTTGGCTACTTATTTTACGACCGGCCGTCCCCGTAACGTCAACTTACCTTAGTCGTTTTTTACGATTTCTGGGTAAGAAAGAGGGTGGTCTATTCTACTCAGCCGGGTACCACACTGCGGGTCGACTTACCTTAGTCGCCTTTTACGACATCTCGGTCATAAATGAGGGTGGTCTATTCTACTCAGCCGGATACCACACGACATTGCTATAGTATAATGTAACAGTAAATAGAATGTAAAAAAAGCTATAATGAAACTCAAACCCAATGCCGAAATAACTACATTTAGACTATGTAATAACCTGCTACTTTAGTTTACATATATAGGCATATAAGTGTGAAAGTGAAGAGAATAAACTAAAGTGAACTTCGCCCATACACGATGAAACATAAATGTAGTAGAAATAAACTTTCTGCAAGCTCTTGCGTTTTTTTAGTATCTACTCTTAAAATAATCTTCGATGCAAACAAATGATAACGTGTCTAGGTTTTAGAAACATAACGTACATTAATATTGAAGATGCATCCTTTATTTAGTTTGCAATGCTTTTAGAAACATTTGTTTTTTTTTTGGAATACTTTCTAAATCGGATGCGTATTTGTAGGAAGTGCTAAAAGGTAAAAGTGCGAAAAATAGCAGATGAGTATTATAAAGTAAGGGTATTGACTGGCCCGTTGGCGCAGGTGGCATTAACCCTGACTTCAGCTCCGTGGGTCGCGGGTTCGATAAATAATATATTTACCAGCTGTCTATAAACTATACCACAAGTATTCAGTTACTTACTTTGGCGGCAGACAACTGTGTGTGTGTATGTCACATATGTATAAAAAAAACCACAATGTTTGTTTGTACTCTTTATAGCAGCAATTAACATTAAGAATGTGCAACGGCGGGCTTAATCTGGAATCAGAATCTCTTACAGCCAAGTAGTCATAAAATAAAAAAAAGTAAATATTAAGTAAAATTAATTAATATTATTAAATATATAATAGATGAATAATCAATTAAGTGTATAAAAAAATATAATAATATGATAAATCTTATCTATATCTCTTCATAGCTGAGTAATTTTTTAAATATTGCGTTTAAATGAAGATATTGTTTTAGATTTAAGTAAGGAAATGTTTTCTGTGAACAAAAAAGTTAACGGTATATATTATACAATATCAAGTAATTAATTGTTATAATTAACGAACAAGTTCCAATTAACGAACAAAAACATCGAACGAACTAACGAGATAAGTTCAACGCTTCGAGCAGTGTAATGATATACCAGTTACGTAGAAATGAGATTCGGCATTACTGAAGCACACTCCAAAGTATATCCTATACAACGTCGGTTATTTCAAGTCCCGTTAGTCCTATTAGTTTATTTTAAACTAGGGTTTTCCCGCGGCTTCGCTCGCGCTCGTTTGATCTGCCACATTGAGTTTCGTGACTAAATAAAAATATTTAGTTAGTCCTACATCCAAAATTTCAGATGTCTAACTTAAAAACAAAAGGATTCCATACAATTTTCGCGCCCCGCATGAGGCACTCTATGGCGCTCCATTTAAGCCAATCATATCGTGATAACTTTTAAACTATTTGGCCAAGTTACTTAGTGTAAAAGACAAAGTTTATCGAAATGAAATACTGAAAGTGACAAATGCATTGATTTTTATAAGAGTATGATAAATATACTAAAATATGCATTATAAAATAGTATCTAATTTAATTAACTTTATAAATCACAATTTTGGTCATAGTGGCTTCCACATAAAAGGTAGATATATGCTGTTGCGGACTTTTATTTAGAACTATTCAAGACAAACAATACTACGGTACATCATCTTTGTGTAACTCAAATGGTTTAGGCAGCGCACGCCAAGATAGTTCTCATAGGCCAGATTTTATCCGACTTTATTGACATGTATCGTTATATTACATAAAATCATTACATGTTGTAGCCTATATATTATTCTGATGTATAACCTATATAACTGTAAAGTTTCATCCAAATCCGTCCAGTAGATTTTTCTTGAAAGAGTAACAAACATCCATCCATACTCACAAACTTTCGCATTTATAATATTAGTAGGATTTTCCAATAGAAGTTATTAAAGAACAGTAAAACTAAGGTTAAGAATGTGACCTTAGATAGTGAGGCCATGAGTAAGGGCCTCACATACATGGACGTCCTTACCCGGGCTCGTCGATTCATTAAAATTGACGACCTGGGTCTAGAAGGTGGCATGCGGCTAAAAAAGGCTGCCACCGGAGCCCGGAAGTTTGAGATCTCCGGGCCCACTAAAGAGGAGAAGGCGAGTGCCCTCGCTAACCGGCTTCGAGATTTCTTTAAAGAGGAGCCGGCAGTGCGCGTCACAACGCCCATAAAATGCGCAGAATTGCGCATTGTGGGTCTTGATGACTCCACCACTGAGGGAGACGTTGTTGACGCCGTCGCCCGGGTCGGGGAATGTCCTTATCAGGACATTCAAACCGGGGTGATACGGAGGACAGAGGGAGGACTAGGCTCTCTCTGGTTAAGAGTACCCGTAGCGACGGCCAAGAAGGTGGTGGCATTGGGAAGAATCCTGGTGGGTTGGGTGTCCGCCCGAGTTCACTTGCTGGAGGCTCACCCACGCCGCTGTTTCAGGTGCCTTGAAAGGGGGCACCTGCGAGCCGAGTGCACGTCAGAAGTTGATCGCAGCGATGAGTGTTATCGCTGCGGTCAAAACGGCCACAAGGCCCAGTCCTGCTCGGCAACTCCGCATTGTGGGAGTTGCCAACGAGCGGGACTGAAGGCTGATCATCGGGCGGGGAGCGGGCAGTGTAAGGCACCGCCCGTTCCTAGGAGGAAGGGAAGGGGGGGTGATGGCCCGAGGGTCCCCTCACCACCCACCGCCGGCCCGGCTCAAGTCATAACGAATCGGGCGATGGAGGAGTCTATGGAGGTCACCCAATAATTAATGGCCTCCATGAGATTCCTTCAGGCGAACCTAAACCACTGTGCCGCTGCTCAGGACCTATTCTTTCAAGCCTTAGCGGAGCGGTTGGTGCACGTGGCTGTGGTCGCCGAACCATACTTCGTTCCGTCGGGTGAAGAGTGGGTCGGTGACTATGATGGGTTGGTGGCGGTCGCGTCCAGGGCTGCAGTCGGCTCCCCAGCCCTGGAGTGCGTGGAGAGGGGACACGGCTACGTCTCCGTTAAGATTGGAGACGTATCCGTAGTCGGGGTGTACTACTCGCCAAACAAATCATTCTCTGATTTCGAGCTTTTTATGGCTGAAGTCGGCGATTTGGTGAGTAGGTTACGCCCCGGAAAGGTGCTCCTGGCTGGAGACCTCAACGCAAAATCCGCTGCGTGGGGGTCTCCTGTCACGGACGTCAGGGGGGGTTATATGGACGGTTGGTTGGCCTCGACCGGGATGGTCGTGATGAATCGGGGGACGGCTGACACATGCGTGCGATGGAATGGCGGCTCCAAAGTCGACGTTACCTTTGTCGACGCCGCCATGTCACGCTGTGTTAGCAATTGGGAGGTAATTGTCAATGGGGAGTCACTCTCGGACCATCGTTATATATGGTTCGAGGTCTCCACTTGCCCTACTCCCATTTCCCCCCGATCAAGAGGCGGCGGCCCTCGGTGGTCCGTCAGAAAGATGGATTCCGAGCTCCTCCTTGAGGCCGCAACCGTCCAGGCGTGGGTGGCAGGGCCCACGGGTGGGGATGTCGCCGTGGAGGTAGAAGACCTGCAGCGGCGGATGTCGCTCATCTGCGATGCCAGTATGCCGAGGGTGTGTAGCACAGGACCGGCATGCGGGGTGTACTGGTGGTCTGAAGAGCTGGCACGGCTGCGCGAACAGTGCGTAGCCATGCGCCGCCGGTACACTCGGTACAGACGTCGCAGAAGACGCGACATCGAAGAGGAGAGGCGCCGCTACGAGGCATATAAGGCTACCCGCGTCTCCTTGCGGACGGCCATTCGCATTGCCAAGGACAGGGCCCACAAGGAGCAGGCCGAAGAGCTCAACCGGGATCCGTGGGGGAGGCCGTACAGAGCGGTGCGGAAAAAACTTCGCACCCGCGCCCCACCCCTTACCGAAAGCCTTCGGCCGGAATTCCTTGATTCCGTCGTGGAAGCCCTGTTCCCACAGGGAGGCGAAGTTGAGCCGCCTTGGATGGCGCCTCTCGATGAGGAGGAAGGCACTGTGTATGGTGCGCCGGAGGTGTCAGAGTGGGAGTTAGCCGGGGCGGTCAATCGCATGAGGGCGAAAAACACCGCCATTGGCCCTGATGGCATCCCTGGCCGCGCCTGGGCGCTTGCCCTGGGCCCATTGGAGTCTGGGCTCAGGGCGACGTACAGTGCCTGCCTCGAGCGAGGGCTGTTTCCCCGTAGGTGGAAAACGGGGAGACTGGTCCTGCTCAGGAAGGAGGGAAAACCGCCCGATACACCCTCCGCGTATCGGCCGATTGTTTTGTTGGACGAGGCGGGAAAGCTACTTGAGCGTATCGTGGCTTCCCGCATTGTCCAGCACCTCCAGGAGGTGGGGCCTGATCTCAGTCGCCTCCAGTGCGGATTCCGCCGGGGCAAGTCCACTCTCGATTGTATTGAGGGTGTGAGAGTCCTGGTGGAGGAGGCGACAGCCAAGCGCGAGGTGGTGTTGGCGGTTTCATTAGACATCGCCAATGCGTTCAACACCTTGCCTTGGAGCGTGATCAGGGAGGCACTACGCTTCCACCGTATCCCCTTGTATCTGCAACGCGTTATCGGCAACTATTTGGCCGACCGCGCTGTCAGATACCCGACGGCTGGGGGTAGGTGGAAGGAGCGGAGGATGTCGTGCGGTGTTCCGCAGGGGTCGGTCTTAGGTCCCCTCCTGTGGAACATTGGCTACGACTGGGTGCTGCGCGGTCAGATGCTCCCGGGAGTGCGTTTGTTCTGTTATGCAGACGACACTCTCGTGACTGCCCGCGCGAGCACCCACCGGGAGGCCCGCATACTGGCGACCGCGGCCGTAGCTCACGTCGTGGCCCGGATTCGTCGGTTAGGTCTGGGGGTGGCCTTGGAGAAATCCGAGGCTATTTGTTTCCACAGGCCTCGGATGGCGCCCCCAGCGGGCTCCCGGTTGGTGGTGGACGGGACGTCCATCGGAATCTCAGGTACTTTGCAGTACCTGGGATTGATTCTCGACAGCCGATGGACGTTCGAGGCCCACTTCCGGCGGCTCGCCCCAAGATTGAAGGCGACCGCCGGAGCCCTGAGCAGGCTCCTCCCGAATGTGGGAGGGCCTAATGCAGGCTGCCGGCGCCTTTACGCTGGAGTGGTCCGGTCAATGGCCTTGTACGGCGCTCCCATCTGGGCGGAGCGGCTGACCGCCAAATCCCTGCTCCTTTTGCGCGGGGCGCAGAGGATTATGGCGATCAGGCTAGTGCGAGGCTACCGGACTATCTCTGGTGAGGCGGCCTGCGCCTTGGGCGGTTCCCCTCCGTGGGATCTAGAGGCCAAGGTGCTTGCTCAGGCCTACCGTCGTAAAGTTGAAGCCCGTCTTTCGGGGGGAAACTCTACGGCGGTGGAGGTGGATTGGCGGAGGACAGCTCAGATGGGGCTTCTCCGCCAATGGAGGCGGCGGCTGGAATCGCCCAGCGCAGGATTCAGGACGATTTCAGCCATCCAGCCCATTCTCCAGGGCTGGGTCGCCAGGAGGCACGGGGTCCTCACCTTCCGCCTTACGCAGGTACTTTCTGGACATGGTTGTTTCGGGAGGTATCTGTGGAGGGTGGCCCAGCGCGAAGCGTCTGGTGAGTGCCACGAGTGCGGCGCCGAGTTCGATACGGCGCAGCACACGCTCGCGGACTGCCCTGCTTGGGCGGTTCAGCGGGCGAAGCTCGTGGCAGAGGTGGGGCGCGATCTCTCCGTGCCCACCGTGGCTCGTGCCATGGTGGACAGGGAGGCATCGTGGGCAGCGATGGCCTCCTTCTGCGAGGATGTTATCTTGCGGAAGGAGGCGGCGGGACGGATCCGGGAAGTCGAGTCCTTGGATCCGATCCGCCGCAGGCGAGCGGGGCGCAGGCGACTCGCCGAAGTCCGTCGTATGCCGCCCTAACGGGGACCTGCGAGCGTTCCGAACGGGGTTCATCGGACGCTCGCTGAAATTAGGTCCCCGAGGTGGTCGATGCATCTGGTGCTCCCGATGCATCGATTAGCGGTGGGAGGGGCCACTGCTTAGAGAGGCCCCGACCCGGAGGTGGCGCTCTCCGGGGTACAGAGCCGCTGCTGGCGGGGATGGGGGCAATGTGTACAACGTTACCCTGTCCCCGCCACCAGCAGCGTGGTGGAGCACTGTCAGGTTTTTAGTCGGTGAGAGTCCGACATACCCACCGCTCGTCCCCGTCGGGCGGTGACGACCCATAATGGGTTTTCCTGAAAAGAAAAAAAAAAAAAAAAAAAGGTTAAGAATGTAGGTCAATATTATGAATCATAGGACAGGGATTTATTTGCTATTCTTGTTGGGCTCTATTTGTCTATAATAACTTTTATATGTGATTGACATTATCCAATCATTTGTATTCAAATTCAAATTCAAAATATTCTTTATTTAAGTAAACTTGTAAACAAGTGCTTTTGAATCGTCAACTTTATTGCTGGTTTGGAAAGCTGTTACTACCGAGAAGAAACAGCAAGAAACTCGGCGGTTGCTCTTTTTAAAATATAAATCTTAAAACTAGTTACATTTATTTAAATGATTTATAGAAGCAGGCGTTACTTTGCGGAATTCCATATTACAAGCAATATAACAGAACTAACTACTTTGCTATAATCCGTGCGGATTATAGCAAAGTAGTTAGTTCTGTTATATTGCTTGTAGTTACATTTAGTTATTACTGTCTTGTACAGGGTAGAAGTGCACGTATATCCACACATCCTTATCATCTAAGTAATCATCAACAGTATAGTAAGTAGGCTTTCTGTATCAGCCTCTTTTTAACAGTGTTTTTAAACTGCTGTAATGGCATGGCCAAAATTGATTTCGGAATTTTATTATAGAATCTTATACCCAAACCCACAAACGATTTACGTACTTTAGCTAGACGCAAAGCAGGAGTCGCAAGCTTATGTCGGTTCCAACTTTGTCTATTGTATACATCACCTATCGTTTTATAATTCTTTTTATTTTATGTACAAAAATTACATTGTTTAAAATATACTGTGAAGAAAATGTAAGAATACCTATTTCCTTATACTTCTCTCGCAGGAAATCATATAGTAAAAATACCTATTTATAAAAAACATTCGTATTTTTCGTATACTATCGAAAGAGCGCCCAACGATGTTTTGCTAAATAATTCACTTTTTTTAATAGACTCGTGTCAAAAATGTACTAAATTTCTTTTCGGTATATCTATATTGAAAAGGAGTTCACTAGATCTTTGATGAATTTTATGAATTTAAAGTTGTGTCATGTTATAATTGTCATATTTCTAATTTTTAATAGAATTCTTAAATGTCTCTATAAAACCTTAAATATTACACTGTATTTACTTAGATGTACACACATTGTTTCTATTGTTTAAAACTTGTTATCACAACTACCTAACTATACATATATTGTAGTTTTATCTCTCTGAAACTAACTTAGTAAAGTAGTTCCTTTGACATCTCTAAAGCAAGTAGAGTAAATAACGCTTTCGACAAAACCTTTGCCGCATTTGAATATTATCCTAACATAGTTTTCTATGACCTACTTATGATTGCGCTTGCTAAATAGCTCAGCCATGGCTCGTTTATGCGTCATAAGTTTAGCTTCACGTTAACTTCGAAAGCCTTCAAATAGGTCCTTTTTAATAATCTTACTAGCAATGCCAGCGGCTCCGCCCAACTGGAAATGAGCGTGTTACAATTTTTTTCTAAAATTAAAATTTAAACAAAAGTAGTTATTGTGAGTTAACCATAAGAGATAGAAAAATTCTACTGCGGACTTTTTTGTAGTACTTTTATAGATCTATAATTCTTTAATACATTTCTTTAGCGTATCTCTGCTGTTTTAAGCAGCGCACGCGACTGAAGCTCCCAGCAAGCAAGTTTTTTAACAACTGCGCGATCTCTTTAACACAATTTACATAATACCGATATGTACTATTTACCTAAACCATGCGGAAGTATTGTACTATCTTTTGGTGAAAAAATACAAAAATCCGTTCAGTAGATTTTGATAAAATTGATTACATACAGACAGACAACTTTTTGGGACTTTGTTTTATAATGAGTATAGATTGATATTCATTAACGGATTTTATTTAGTATAGTACAGTTCAACGTGGTTTATTAAATAAAAGCGTGGTTTAAAGATGCCAAACTTACTAGGCATGATGTAATCATAGCGTAAAGGCTCCGATCCGGACACATTTCACTTAATAGCTTTGCTTATTCTATGAAGAAAGTGACATCTCTGAATCGTGTGGAATGCGGTGTTATCCAATGATAAAACGTGTACATTACATTCATTCTCCTGCCCATATCCCACTCTAAGTGGGGTCGGCACAAATGTTTAAATATGTTGTCACATAATTTGGCTACGTATTTTACGACCGGCCGCATGCCTGACGTCAACTTACATTAGTCGCCTTTTACGACACCTCGGTAAGAAATGAGGGTGGTCTATCCTATTCTGCCGTATACCACACCTCCCAAAAATGTGTACATTACATTGTGTACGATTATTAATATTACAATCGCAATTCATAATGTACCTATAAAATTACTATTAATAGATATTTCGGTTATTTAACTTTTAACGAAAATCTGATCAGCTTTCACAGCTAATTTGCTGGATCGGTACTGTTGTTATAGATAAAAAATAGTATGATAAGTACTTAATTTATTATCATCACCATTGCCATCTACCTGTTCCTGTCCACAGTTGCACTTACATTTCTCCAACAGCACGGAGCTGAGTTCAGCAGGCCTACCATGAACTCTTATTGCGACTCAATTGAAGACGTAAACGACGACCACGAATCGCTTTCTTTTTGTACCATGAAGTGTGAATTGCATTGGGGTCGTAATGTTTGAAAAGGATAACGTTATATGAACTATAGACAGCTCTCTCTTACTCACATGTTCTTAGGACGAATTCCGAACGCTCATTCGGCAACGACTTAAAGTGTGCGTCTTTAAGACGTTATGGTATGAAGAAGCTAAACAATTTTGTTTACGTCTTCAATTGAGTCGCAATAAAGAGTTCATGGTAAGCCTGCAGTTTTTAGCTCTTCGTTCTTAACACATGCCAGCCACTTAGCGGACATCGTTACTCCACGTCGCTGGAGGACGTCTTGCACTATGTCAACGAATATTTTTAATTTTCTAAAATTATTACAAGTACATACTATCTAAGGAAATCTCATACCTGTTTTCGTCTAATCGCCTGATTTCGCCTATCATTAAAGCATTGTTCAGAGAACTTACCTTAGCCGCCTTTTACGGCACCTCGGTAAGAAATGGGGGTGGTCTATTCTACTCAGCTGAATACCACACGGCGGAGAGATTGCACCATTACAAAATGACGAAATTCATGATGTTAAGCCTGAATTCACAGAATAAAAACCTTTACACAGAACGTTAATCTTTTGCAGCGGCTGGCTTAAACCGCGTGTTTTCGATCTCGCATAATCCCTTACAATTTTGACCTAGTTACCTACCTGAGAGTTGATGAACTTCTCTTTGTACGTAGTAAAGTTGGCTACACCTGAGTTTTACTTACGAAGCCACAAAAAGGTTTACAAAATTCGTATTTCGAGAATCATGAGCATAGCATTAAATCTCATTAAGTGATTAACTGAAGTCACGTTTGCGTTGCCTGTTTAATTTGATTTATTTATTTTATAGATACAAATTCTTATAGCATTTATAGAACTTGAGAAAAGAGATTTACTTAGAATTACATATCAATGGTAGGTCATTACATCGGCTGCCTTTTCTGTACAAAACCTCAGACTTATCGTATTTAATGTGCAATGGAGGCTAATGTAAGGAATCTCAGTATTGTTAAATAAACTTAAAGCACAAAAACAAAGTCTAACGGTAGGCACGTGTTTCTTACCAAGTATAGGTCTTTGAAAACTTGTATACTATTTTATATTTACAATTTCTCTAGCACTTTGCTGGTAAAGACATCGTGCTTAAACGCACACCGTTAGAAAGTTTTCACAATATTTGTGCAACTTGCCAAATCTAATAGGGAAGCTTGGGTTTACACTTCATATCTTCCTCAATAAAACTAGAGAAGACCTTTGATTGCTGCGTTGGTGCAGGTGGCGTATGGTGGTCACGGATTCGATTTCCGCCGAGTGCGAACATTATCTAAAACAATTTGTTTGATTGATGGGTGTGTACATGTATTTAAGTATATATTTAAAATATATATGTATATATTTTCCAGTTGGCCGTCATCCATAACACATTAAGAAACTTTGGGGACGGACGACCGTGTATTTGGGAGGCTTATGCGTGGAGTATACCGGGGCACACTACCCAATTCAAGAAGCTATAATAATGAAGAGATAGAATTCCGCAAAGTAACGCCTGCTTCTATAAATCACTATCCAATCATCATCATTCTCCTCCCCTTATCCCACTCTATGTGGGGTCGGCACAACATGTTACAAACATGTTGTCACATGATTTGGCTACGAATTTCACGACCGGCCGCCTGCCTGACGTCAACTTGCCTTAGTCGCCTTTTACGACACCTCGGTAAGAAAGGAGGATGGTCTATTCTATTTTGCCGGATACCAAACGGCTAAATCCCATCTAAATCCGATCACTATCTAATCGATGAATAATATATTTTTCGTTATTTTTAAGTGACAATTGCATTAATTTATGTAGTGTTCCCGGGTGCTATGTGCGGCGGGCGTAAACTAAGTAGCGGCCCGTAGCTATAGCCTTAAAATGAAACCTCATCGAAATGACTCTACAGTGTCTATTAATGTCCCATATATGTATTTATTTATCAGTAGCAGCAATAAACCAAATACTTTTGAACGCATAAAGATCGTTTAATAATCTATACTTATTATAAAATAAAGTCCCAAAAAGCTGTCTGTCTGTAATCGATTTTCTCAAAATCTGCTGAAGGGATTTTTGCGCGGTTTTCACCAAAAGATAGTGAAATACTTCCGGATGGTTTAGGTAAATAGTAGATATAGGTATTACGTTAATTGTGTTGAAGAGATCGAGCTGTTATTAAAAAACTTGCTTGCTGGGAGCTTTAGTCGCGTGCGCTGCGTAAACCAGCAGAGATACGCTAAAGTCATATACTAGAGAATTGTAGATCTATAAAAATACTACATAAAAGTCCGCGATAGCATGTCTCTGAATGAATTCCACGCGGGCGATGCCGTTGTTGGCAAAGCTAGCTAAAGGATATAAATTGTTTGAAAACTGAAATAAGTTATAAAAATACATAAAATTTCCATTACCCATCTTATTGCATCGCTACAAATTGTATTTAAAAAGAATAAAGTTTCTAAAGAAACTTGAAACGTTCTTGTACGCTTTAAAGGATAAAGTAAATTAATTTAAACGGTCTATTATAGAAATTTACGTTCCTTCTTTATTAAACAGTGGAAAGCTGGCAGACTAATTAGCATTAACGATAATTAATGCAAGCGGTATTGATTCTAAGCGACCGTTTGGACGTCTGGGTTTATGAAACGAAGATTTTAATCAATCCTGTATTAAATATTGCTGCAATCAGGCAATATTATTGCTAGACGTAAATATATTGCGGATATTGCAAAAGATACTATGCGATAATTGTATATCTGCCCTTTTATAGATTATAGGTTATAATATAAAAAAGTTAATTATTCAAAATATTGATTAAATTATTCCGCCGTGTCGTATCCGTCCGAGTAGAATAGACCACCCTCCTTTCTTACCGAGGTGTTGTAAAAGGCGATTAAGGTAAGTTGACGTCAGGCAGGCGGATAAAATACTACCCAAATCATATTACAATATGATTAAACATGTTGTACCGACCCCACTTAAAGTGGGATAAAGCCAGGATAATGAAGATTGATTTAATTATCTCTAACGAACTTAACTTACATAATTCTAACGGGGTACTTTAATACTGCAACAATATACATTAATACCTAACTTGACTGGCCGTTGGTGCAGTTGACAGTGACTATGCCTTTAGCACCGCGTGTTGCGGGTTCGTTTCCCTCCGAGGGCAACAATTCTATAAACAATTTGTTGATCCTTCGAGTCTGGGCGTAATCATCATTCTCCTGCCCTTTTCCCACTCTAAGTGGGGTCGGCACAACATGTTACAAACATGTTGTCACATGATTTGGCTATGTATTTTACGACCGGCCGCCTGCTTGACGTCAACTTACCTTAGTCGCCTTTTACGACACCTCGGTAAGAAATGAGGGTGGTCTATTCTATTCTGCTGGATACCACTGGGCGTAATATGTATTTAAAATTATATACATATTTATATATACTAGTTGTCTGTCACTCATAATACAAGTATTAAGCTGCTTACTTTGGGGACGGACAGATGTGTGTATTTGTCACATATATAAAAAATATAAGTATCTGCATAGTGTCACTACTAAATAAAGTAAACAGAATCATAAAGTATGTAAAATCAAATTTATTAAGAAATAATAAATATCTTTGCCTTGTAATGTAAATATGGACAAATTGTACTTACATTACATATAAACCTTAAATAATTCCTACAATTGAGAGTAACATACGCAAAAACCAATTTACTTCAAAGAAATTTGATTGAAAAGAGATATGATTTTCGCAATTGCTCCGATGAATAGAATTTTGGCAATAGAGAAAGTCTTATTTAATGTTAAAAATACACAGCTTGCGTAAATAAATTTCTTTGAATCGTTTACATTTAGAAACAAAGAATTCAAAGCAATTCAAGTGTGGCGTTTTATGAAGTTCCTATATATAAAACTAGCTATGCCCGCGGCTTCATCTGCGCATTTATTTTGATAAGGACTTATAGTGAAAAGAAGAAAACGGATAATATTCCCGTTTTTTCCTCGCCGCCGTGTGGTATCCGGCAGAGTAGAATAGACCACCCTCATTTTTTACCAGGGTGTCGTAAAGGACGACTAAGGTAAGTTTACGTCAGGCAGGCGGTCGTAAAATACGTTGCCAAATCATGTGACAACATGTAACATGTTGTGCCGACCCCACTTAGAGTGGGATAAGGGCAGGAGAATGATGAATGATGATGAGTGAAAAGAAGAAAACGGTCTCGAACATAACGTAATATTTTTCATTGTGAGTTAATCGTAAGAGATTTAAACATGCTATCGCTAACTTTTTTGTAGTATTTTTATAGGTCTACATTACTTTAGTTTGAGTCTGATGGTTTACGCAGCGCACGTGTCTAAAGCTCCCAACAAGCAAGTTTTTTAACAACTGATCGATCTCTTCAACACAATTTACATAATACCGATATGTACTATTTACCTAAACCATCCGGAAGTATTGCACTATCTTTTTATGAAAACCGTACAAAAATCCGTTCAGTACATTTTGAGAAAATCAATTAAATACAGACAGACAGCTTTTTAGGACTTTCTTTTATAATAAGCATAGATGACACAATTAAATAGCCTTATTTTATTAATGTGTCAAGTGATTGTCAAATAATACCATCTTCTTCTCCTTCAACCGTTGTTCGATGATGAATCGATGATTCATCCGCTGCTAGACATCTCTTCAGAGTATCTCCACATCTTACGATCATGTGCCTTTTGGATCCAACCATTCGCCATTCTAACACTTTAAGACCCCAACGTCAATCGTTTCTCTACACTATGTGCCCCGCCAATCGCCACTTCAGCTACACGACACACTTTTCTATATCGGTGACTTTGACTTTTGTTCATCTGCGGATCTTCCCTTTTTTGATTTGATAACTCAAAACATAGCTCCAAACTCGCTACATCGCCGCATTCCCATAGTCGCATAGTCCCATAGTCAGCGACCACGTTTCGGATCCGCAACACTACATTAATTGATAGGTCATAAAAATCTAGGATATAAAAACCTAAAGCATTTTAGGGTCATACAGTTTTCCCCACGACTACTGGCAACAGGTTTGACAGGTTGGTAGTACATACTAAAGAAACTAGCGAATCAGCGACTATTTGGTTAGTTTGCCAACGATCTTTAAACTATTTTATTGCTTGTGTGAAATATAATGTATTTAAAATATTGAAGATTAAAATGATAAGTTAAAAATTGAAACAATTTTGTTTAATGAGTTATGTATTAATATATTTAAATTATATAATCCTTAAGTGTTTTGTCATGAAAAAGCAAGACCTCTCAGGTGTAGCTGAAAATGTTATTTTATAATGTTCATTAAATGTTTTTTAATGTTAAATCGAAAGATATTAAAATAATTTTGTTTTGCACTTAAAGTCCATCTCTAAAATCTCAGATGTATATTTCTGTATTATTTTACAAAAATATAACTCTTAAAGAGCAGGATTTGCGCCGGAATTAGCCATTTCCACCGCTGCCGTTCTTGAAGTCGTTTCCTTAATACTTATATATACAAAAGCAAGTATAATATTGACTTCTTTTTGAATCCTTTCGTAATAATATAAACAAAATTTAATTCTAAGATTTGAGATGTGCTTTATTTGTTTAATAGTGGAAGTAGTAACTTGCAAATGGAGCTCGTGAGTGACAGACGTATTTAATTTATTAACTACTAGCTTTTACCCGCAACTTTGTTCGCGCGGACTGTAGTCTTGGAATTAACAGACGCTTCGTAACGGAACTCACCAACCCTGCAAATATCCTTATCACTAAAATCAGATTGATAAGGGAAGACTGAGAGAGATTTATTGTTTTCTCGGGAGAATTGATAATTATTTTAATAAATAATCAGTATGACTTACATGAATTATATATTAAAATATCTCACTTAAATTTATCTAATAAACAAAAACAGAACCATATAAAGACTTTCTTAAAATAACTCATTCGACGGTAGCCAAACAACGCGATACACAACGTTCTTTAAATTACGGATTTGACTTGACTCTGATTTGAACAGACAGACCGACAGATAGACACACGCGGAATTGATACGACTATTAAGTGACTGACGTCTATATCGTTTATGCGTGTTTGTTTAAAAATAGATTTTACTTATGGATCGTATGTAACAGACTATATGTATGTATCTACGTAACGTACTGCCACTAAGTGTCTTATATGGTAGCTGTGAAAGATACTATAATATCAATGATATGATAGACGCTCCTTTCTTTTGATCAAGTCAGAAATGTGGAGATTTACAGTAGCAAACATCGATATGGCTCAGTGGACAGCGTTGCTGAAATGGGAGAGGGCGGGGCACATAGTTCGAAGAACCGATGGGCATTGGGGCCTTTAAGTGGTGATACCGCAACTATGGTAGACGCCCTACGAAGATGGCCTTAAAAAGGTCGCGGGAAGCCGCTGTTTGTTTGTTCCGCTAACCTAGACAATTTATAATAGAAAACTGTATACCTTAGTTAAACTACATAACATGTATAAGTTTTAAAATTTTCAGATTTTTTGGTAATAATTTCAATTGTTTTTATGTATAAAAACTTCTAAACGTAGAGATTAAAAAAAAAATAAACGCCATAGGCTGGCGCTAACAACGCTTTTAATAAGGTCAGTAAATCTTTCACAGTATTTCTCACGGAAATTGTATCTCTTGGGTGTAAAAATTGATGTTAGGTCGTTGGGTGTAAATCATAGATTGTCACAGGTATGATTAATGTTCAGTGCTTGAACAGTTGTTATTGAAATATGACCAATTATTCCAACACTTGTATTATATTTTATTTCGTGGGGTTGTTCTGCTCCTTGTAAATATTTATATTGAACTGAATTGAGAGGTGCCGGCGGTTTCGGCCGTGTTGAAATCAGCGTACCACAAAATTTCTCCCAAATTGAAGTTTTAAACATAAAAGTAGTTATTGTGAGTTAATAATAACAGATAATTAAAAAAATGCATTTATCAAGCTCTATTCAATAATAGACATGTATACTTTACAAGAAAGTTCCAAGATCATCGTAAACAAACACAAAATAAAATAAAGCAAGGTCAAAGGCGAACGTTAAATAATGTACAAGTCTTGTGAGAGATATTCTTTGATAAGCTTTTCCACCCAGATTGTAACTTCAAGGCGATCCAGATCGTAAAACTCCCGTTTACCCCAACAAAGAATCATAAAATGGCGTAAGTAATTTTTTACATCAACCATTTATTCTTTCAAATGTTCTGTGTTCGAGTTAGTGTTTTGAGTTTTTGGTAAATTTCCTTTTTTTCTCTCTTTATTTTTCCTAATATTCAAATTACTTCCTTCAGCTTAGAGTTTTTTGGGTGGAGGAAAACCTTAATGAACATTCCGGTGCTATTTGGAACTTTGCAGCGAAATTCCGCTCCCTTATTTGGCTACGTATTTTACGACCGGCCGCCTGCCTGACGTCAACCTTAGTCGCCTTTTACGATACCTTGGTAAGAAATGAGGGTGGTCTATTCTATGCAGTCGGATACCAACCGGCATCGGAAATTATCTATGCTATTAAATTAAATCATAGTCTTAATTAAAATAATACTCTACTCGTAATTTATATCTAAACATCATCTCGGGAATATCCCGATACTGTTGGAAAAATAACAAAATTATTATTTAATATGATTCAGGTGGATTGATTACCTTTCGCCGGGATGAAATTGGTTTATTCATAAGGTCAATTTTATAAGAAAGAAACAGGATATTTGCCGGCACAATATTAATGGCACCTTTATCTTACAGCTGGCTCACAAAGGAGGTCGATTAATTAATTATTGTAGAAGGGATTTATGGTATCGAATAGTCGTTTTGTATTCAAAAAATTATTTCGAGTTCTGTTCCTTCAATTCCTCAGATATCTTAAAACATATCTTGGAACAGTAAGTGTAGCCAGTGATGACCTGTCCGAAATGTGATCAATGGCTATGGGCTTGATAAGAAAGTTTATAATCACTAAGTAGATTAGAAGAGCTTTTCTGTGGCTGTATCTACGTGATAGAATAAGAAACGACTAGATCTGTAGGACATTACTCAATCGAGAAGCTTAAATGTTAGTAGGTGAACATATAATAGAAAAATCAATGTGTTTACGGATCCCAAGATGATGTCCAACTAGTTTAACATAAAAAAACAAAATTCGAAATATTATTTATTAAAGTAAACTTGTAAACAAGTGCTTTTGAATTGTCAACATTTACAGCTGGTTCGGAAAGCTTTTTCTACCGAGTAGAACCAGCAAGAAACTCAGCGGTTGCTCTTTTTAAAGAATAATTCTTATTAATAGTTACATATAGTCATTAATGTCTTTTACAGTCGAAGAGAAGCTATATCCACGCATTCATATTGTCTAAGTAATCCTCAATAGTATAGTAGGCTTTCTGAATTAGCCGGTTTTTATAGTATTTCTAAACTGCTGTACACAGCCACCCATTTCCGAGTTTTTTTATTAATACTTTCCTATTGATATTACCAATTTTTCACACGTTATTCAGTGAAAGAAACACCGCAAGGAAGCTTGCATATCCCTGGAGAATTCAAGGGATATGTGTAACCTAGCATTTTGACTTGGCGTAGGGTGATGAGTCTAAGCTCCAACCCATCTTACCAAAAAAAGGAGAGTTTTGAAGTGAAAACTTCTTTATCGGACACGTGACCAAAATTTAGTAAGACGGAAGGAGAATATACTGCCGGCTGGCACAGGAGAGGAAGTTTCCCCTCTCTTTCTACCGCGTAGCAAAATGTATGCCTGTGCCCTACTGTTTCGTCTAGGCGACACGAGCGCTTCCGCGAATTAAATTGTCTTATTTGTGTCCGATAACGCAATAAATGATAGTACTTTTAACCTAAGCATTTAGTGCAAATTTATTCTCTAACCGTTCCAAAATATCAAAAATGCACACAGTTAATCAAGTTTTCATTTCTGCCAGCACTCCCTGAGTGCAACCCTTTGAATTTTTTTATATCAATTAACCATGCGCATAATGTAAGTTTTAATAGAGATTTTTCCGTAAATTAAAACGTTATTATGTTGTGCAGTGGGTAGTAACCCTGCCTTCAGCTCCTTGGGTCGTGGGTTCGATTCCCGCCGAGCGCCAACAATTTCTATAAACAATTTGTTGGTTCTTCGAGCCTGGGTGTATATATTTAAAATTATATATGTAGTATATCTACCAGTTATCCGTAACCCATAACACAAATATTAAGTTACTTACTTTGGGCACAGACGACCGTGTGTGTAAGTGTCCCATATATATATTACATATATATTGTTCTATATATTTCTGAACAGTTAACACAATTCCGAGTTGAATAATATGTTCATATAAAAGTGATTCATGGTTTCTAGGACATTGCGAACATATGCCGTCGAGCCTCGACATGGACAAATTAACATTAACGATGATGGATATTGGCTCTAACCGAAGCTATGAGTCTATGCAATATATCTCTACTAATAAATCCGATAGTGATAAAGCTGCGAATGAGAAGCGAAATCAAACATGATACTCGTGAATCACATTAATTAAATGTTTACAAATACTGGTAAATAATTTATAGAATTAGGCGTTACTTTGTGGAGATCCATAATACAAAAGTAATAATTAAAATAGTAATATTTTGCTATAATCCACGATAAAGTAAATAGAAAATATATACAATGCTAAATGTAGAGTGGACTATCCATTTTTATACACGATACAAGCAGGATTTGCAGGACATGACCTCCACCACCGCCACCACAATATATAAGCACTACATACGTTCATTATCGATATGGCCTAAGTTGCTGAGGTAAAGATGCAGCTTTCCAATAATAAAAAAGTTTCTTGAAATCGGTCGAGTAGTTTTTGCGTGAAAACATTACAAACATACTTTTGTACCTAGAACTTTTGACTGCTGTCAAAAGTTCTAGTTTAGTAGTAGTTCTAGTTTGAATATGTGCATAAAACTTTTATAAATCTTATATAAAACTGTTATAACATCGTGAAAAGCGTGCAACAACATAAAAGTGTGCGAAATTCATCCGTTCTAATTAAAAAATAGTGAATAAGAAGTAACAAATTTCAAAATTACATCGTTGTGCGTACGTGACTCAGTGCCGGCCAATCTAAGTGATTCATCATTATCACTCATTACTGCATACTGAATGCTACATATACTTTAACTAAGAATATTAACGTTAATTTTGATCGTAAGGTTATACTCGTCTGTAGCTCAAACTGTAACAGTGCGTGATACATTTGATGTGACCCGAGTTCGAATCTGCCTTTCGTGCTACGACTTTTAATTTTTGTATTTTTTTTTTTCTTTTCTTTTATATTTTAATTATGACAACTCGTTTTCAAAGATGGGGATGTTGTAATGAAGTTCGTGAAGCTGAAAAATTTATAATTTGTTCTCATTGCAAAGAAAAATACCACTACGCTTGTTTGGATGTTGATGAAAATTTTATTTGCCCGAAAAAAATACCTACTTGGAAGTGCCCTTCTTGTAACAGTCAAATACCAAAAGGAAACAAAAATGACAGCACCCCTGTCCGAAATGTATCTACAAGTAGAAGCAGTAAGAGGCAAGCTGTAAATTCTCCTCCAAATGCCCAGCGTGAGGAAATCCTTAAGATAGAGGATGTTAGCAACATTGTCCAAAGTATAATGCAAACGCAGTTTGAGGAAATGCTCTCTAAAATTAATAATAACATTAACAATGCATTGAATAGTAAACTGAAACCAATTCAAAATGAAATATCGGAAATGATTAAGTCAATGGATCACATAAATGAACAATTTGAAGGATTACGCTTGGAACATAAAACCACCCAAGAAGCTCTCGAGTCATTGAAAATAGAAAATGCGGACTTAAAAACAACTGTGTCGGATCTCAGCAGCAGATTAAACCATATGGAACAGCACGCTCGGAACAAAAATTTGGAATTACAGTGTATACCGGAGAAAAAAAATGAGAATCTAATCAATATTGTAAATGAAATTGCTAAAGTTGTTAATTACGAAATTGATATTAAAAACATTTTGAACTGCACGAGGGTTGCCAAATTACAACGGGAGTCAAATCGCCCGCGTTCGGTTGTAGTAGAGTTTGTAACTCCAAGACTGCGGGATGAACTTCTTGCTGCGGTTATAAAATATAATAAGGCAAATCCTGATGAAAAATTAAATAGTCATATGATTGGAATTCCCGGAGTGAAAGCCCAAATTTATGTCGGTGAACACCTATCCCCAGCTAATAAAGCATTACACGCAGCCACGAGAATTAAAGCTAAGCAGATGAAATATAAATTCACGTGGGTTAGGAATGGACGCATATTTGTACGTAAAAGTGACGAGTCAGCTTATATTTGGATTAGAGATAAAAATTGTCTAGATAAAATTATTTAAAATTGTTTTTTTTTTCTTTTTTGTAAGTTCTATTGCTCTATGTTATAAGTAATATGTGTAAATTAAAATTTTCTAACTTAAAAATATATTACCAAAACGTCCGTGGCCTTCGGACAAAAACTCATAATTTTTATAGTAAAATGTGCTGTAGTAATTATGATATAGTAATTTTAGTGGAAACTTGGTTGAATCACGATATTCTGTCATCTGAACTATTTGATGACAGATATACGGTATATAGAAGGGATAGAATTATTAATGGATTTAGTAGTAAAAAGGATGGAGGTGGTGTCTTAATAGCTGTACATAATAAATACAAATCAATACGAATGCGTTCTTGGGAAAGTGATTGCGAAGATGTATGGGTCACTGTCGATATATCTTCTACTAAGTCACAAATACAAATAGCTTTTTGTGCTGTGTATTTGCCACCACCGATTACTCTCAATCTTTTAGACTCTCTAATTGATAATTGTAACGCCGTTTGTGAACAAACCATGCATACTTGCATAGCTGGCGATTTTAATCTAAGTTGCTTGAATTGGTCGTTATTATCAGACAGTAATTGTAACTATAAAGTACCTGGCTTAGCAACTAATCTGATTGACTTCGCAAACCTATATAAATTGTACCAAGCTAATACAATTGTCAATAAATCAGGTAAAACGTTAGACTTGGTTTTAACAAATAATGCTTGTAAAGTTTACGAGGCACGATATGTTCTTAGTGTCGTAGACCTATTACATCCTCCTTTGGAAATTGTTTTGTCGTTTACTGATGAAATAATGTTAACTTATAATGACAATATTTTAAAACGGAACTTTCGCAGAGCAGACTATACAGCAATTAACTCTTATTTAGAGGACCAGAATTGGGAAGACATATTTAAAGGAATCTCGAACGTGAATATTATGTTGGAAGTTTTTTATGATATAATACATAAAGCAGTTACAAAGTTTGTTCCATTTACTGTGCAACACAGAAAACATAAATTTCCACCTTGGGTTGATAGCAAACTTAAAAGAATACTGAAAGAAAAAAATAAAATAAGACGACGGTTCAAGTTATATGATAACCCCATGGATGGTATTTCTCTGAGTATAGTTAGCAAGCGTGCTAGCCGTCTCGCAACTGCTAATTATAATTGCTATATAAACAATATCGAACAGAACATAACGGGTAACTCTAAATTGTTTTGGAATTTCTTAAAGCACAAACGAGGCGGAACCGGAGTATATCCAGTTAGGATGACAGACGGAAGGTTGGACGCACAGGATGGTATAGCAATTTGTAACCTGTTCGGCACGGAATTCTCACGAGCTTTTAGAGATCATACTTGTAATACTTCAGTTAATAATACATCCAATCATCATTTAGAACATCTCCGTACTTATGGTCTATCGGTCACGTCACCAAAAATAAATGAGGATACTTTGGTAAATAACTTAAAAAAATTAGATAGAGACAAGGGCGCTGGTCCGGATGGAATTCCTCCCTATTTTATCGAGGCTTGTGCTTCTTCTCTAGTCACGCCGTTATGTGCTATTTTTAATAAGTCCCTAACTTCTGGCATTTTTCCTAGCCTATGGAAGTCAGCTAAAGTAGTTCCGGTACATAAATCAGAAGATGCTTGTTTAGTTCAAAACTACAGGCCCATCTCTATTTTATCGACTTTTGCTAAAATATTTGAAAGCACTGTTTGTCCTCTGATCCAAAATCACATGAAACCATATCTCATCAATGAACAACATGGTTTTATAGGTTCTAGGTCCACACGTACAAACCTAGTAACTTTTACAGAATTTTTGATAAATGCAATTGACAAAAATAAACAAATAGACGTCATATATACTGATTTTAGAAAAGCGTTTGATAGGGTACCGCATGATATTCTTGTTTCTAAATTGGAAGCATATGGATTTGTGGGACCGCTTTTAAATTGGTTGAAATCTTATCTCACAGAGCGAAATTTCTATGTCGTAGTTAATGGATTCAATTCCAGCACTTTCAAAGTTTCTTCTGGCGTACCACAAGGTTCACATATTGGTCCCATATTATTTAATATCTTTATTAACGATATCTACGCTTGTTTTGAGTTTTCGACATTCTTTATGTATGCAGATGACTTAAAATTGGCAAGAGTTGTTGAGTCATATGAGGACTGTAAGCTTTTGCAGACTGATTTGGACAGACTAGAACTATGGTGTGAAGCTAATAATATGGAGTTAAATAATAAAAAATGTTGTCTCGTAAAATTTACAAGAAAAATTCATGTCATATCTTCTACATATCACATCAAAGACCACACACTAGAGGAACTGGAAACATTCAATGACCTGGGTGTGTTATTCGACCAAAAACTTACATTTGTTCCCCATATCGAGAATATTGCAAGACGAGCCTCCAAAATGCTTGGATTTGTTATTAGGAATGCTAAAATCTTTAAAAATCCGGCAACAAAAAAAGTACTTTATTACAGTCTAGTTAGGAGCATTCTTGAATACTGCTCAGTGGTCTGGCGTCCTCACCATGCAGTTCACAGTCTTAGACTAGAGCGTATACAGAAAAGGTTTCTTTGGCATTTAGCTTTTAGCGTAGGCAAGGCGAAAAGAATACACTCTTACAAAAATAGGTTGTCATATTTCAAAATGTCTACGTTGGAAAAACGCAGGGAATTACTTGACACAATGTTCCTCTATAAAGTCCTAAATAATCGGATCGATTGCCCCCAACTATTAAGGTTATTTAAATATAAAGTTCCAGCAAAATGCCCACGTAACCCAATTACGCCACTTTATCCTCCTCTACGCAGAACAGTGTTAGGTGCCAACTCTCCTGTCCCAAGAATGTGTAAGGCCTTAAATCAAATAATTGACGTCGCTGATTTACACGCAGACTCGATCCGAAAGTTTCGTAGAACTATATTGTCTTTATAGTTAAAGTTATAAAAATTTAAAAATTATGTAAACTCACATTTTTCTTTTTTTTAACATTTTTTTTTCTTTTCTTTCATATATTGTTTGTAGTTTAATATTAAATTATGTTGAACTTTTTTGTAATAATCATGTTGTGTTCATTTTTAATTAATTATTGCATTTAGTTAAGATTATAGTTATATAAGTTACTTTGTAAATGTATCAGTGTAAATAATTGTAAATGAACCTAAATAAATAAATAAATAAATTATCACAAAATCAACAATTGTTTCGCCCCGCAACCGAATCATCATCAAGAGATAGACTACACGACAAAATCGCAAAGCGATTTTCGTTTTCATACCTGATACATCTGGTATGAAAACACTCACAATAGACTACTTTATATTTAGCATTATACATATTTTCTGTTCATTTTATCCGCGATAAAGTAAATAGAAAATATATATAATAGTAAATGTAGAGTGGACTATCCATTTTCATATCCCATAAATCCAGGATTCAGGAAAAGACATGCACAAACCAGGACACTAACAGGCCGTTACCTTGTCTTATCTTATCTTATCTAATTTCGCCTGTCGCCTGTCGGTACAGGACGGGTGGTCAGCTCCAATACTGGACTATTCCACCCATTCCCCTTGTTGGGACAAGGGTTTCACTGTTGTCCCGACAGTGTCACTTGCTCTAACCTACCTGTTGCTTTAACCTACCTTTTGTTTAAGGTTTGTAACCTTATAATATCCCTGAAGGAGATATTTGTTAGGTCGTAGGTCGTTAGGTCGTCGTCGTTGTAGCTTACTTTACTTTACCTTTACCGCAGGCCGTTACCTTACTTTGACCCTTATACACAGACCAGATTAACCTTATAGACACAAAACACAGTTTATGAGAGTAAACGAAATTAAAGCGTGTTTTTTTTTCCAGGAAACTTCAAAAGATGAAGCTCTGTACATATTTACTGCTGAGTTTATTGGGTAAGTTACTTTCCATTTTTTTTACGTATTTGTACAGTCGAAAAATTAAAAAATCAATAGGAAATATTTCGATTTTGTTACCAGAACATAAGTAATTAATGTTTTAATCACCAAGCGAAATGCAGTTTCGTTCTTTTCTATAAAACACATGTTCGAAAAACGAACGAAAAGTAACAGAATCAAATAACTAATTTAGTTTTGTTGTCTTTGAAGTTTAGATAAACTATTACAAGATCAAATAGAATTTGCTGTAAACCAGGTTTACACAAAAATAACCATATTAAATTTAAAATAAAAGAAACCGATTTTTTACATAAGAGCGAAGGAAAATTACTGTACAGGGGAAAAAAGATGTGAAAAAGCTATATTTATACATAATAAATATAAAATAAAGAAAAATATACAAACTTTTTAAACATCCATAATACATACAGCGGATGAATACATAATATATACAAACGCACGCTTAATATTAAAGTGACCGTATTCAAAAAAGTTGTTTTGTGGCAAATTGCAATAAAGCGTAATATAACGTCTGCAAAACTCGTGAATGTTAACGACACCCATAACTTCAAGTAGCAAGAAAGCACTAGCTTTTTAAATAGTTCGTGCCGTGATGTCATACTCGTAGATGGCATTGAAATAAGGATCGCAACGTATCTAAATCGATTAATCCTGATGTTGAGCCTAAGCGTGCTATATGTTTTTTTTCAATTTTTATATTTACTTATTTGATACGCCGACGAAACAATATATATACATTAACCTTTACACTTATATTAGCCGTGTGGTATCCGGCAGAATAGAATAGACCACCCTCCTTTCTAACCGAGGTGTCGTAAGAGGCGACTAAGGTATGTACCGTGTGGTATCCGGTTGCATAGAATAGACCACCCTCCTTTCTAACCGAGGTGTCGTAAGAGGCGACTAAGGTAAGTTGACGTCAGGCAGGCGGCCGGTCGTAAAATACGTATCCAAATCATATGACAACATGTTTGTATCATGTTGTGCTGGCCCCACTTAGAGTGGGATAAGGGCAGGAGAATGATGAACCATTACACTTATATTTTTTCTAGTACCGCTATAAGTATCAATTACAGGCGTATTCTTTTTCAGGCATTATCTTATATATTAGCTCTTAAATATGTTACGTTCACATCATCCATTATTAATTATATTAGTTTCGATTTTATTATATAATTCAAATAAAACAGGTAAAAATGTGTATTAACCAAGAATTATCACTTAGTAAGCACTAAGTGATAATTTCTTAAGAGAAGTAAATAGGCATTACTAAGCTAAGTAATTGCATTATTAGCTTTTCATCAGAGGAACTCCCTGATAAGCAACATTCAGTCAATAAAAAAGGATAGTTTATACTTACTTTTTATGTATTACTTTGTAAAATTTAGCTCTAATAAAGTAGTGATAGTTTATGGGCCGTGTGAGTCTTCATAAACTAATCTTTTAGCTAACGTTAGTTTTGGCTTAAACATACAAAAACATTCTACAATAGAATAGTAAGTTGTATCCGACATTGAGATTTTATATGCTCGTTGCTCATTGCCCTTCTAAATTATTCGTTAAAACAAATTACTATATTTATACTTGCAAAAGGTTTAAAAAATAATCTCAGAAATTTAATCTTTAAAATATGAACATAATTTTGAAATATAAATATTTATGATAATTTTAAACAAATCCTCGGAATAAACAATTTAGTTTAAAAAATTATTAGCATGAGAACACAGCTATCGCAACGCCACAGAGGCCTGCAATAAATAAGGATAACATAAGGGTAGAACCTCGACCCTAAAAAAAATAAATAAATAAACTTAGAGTAATAAATAAATAAATAAATAAATATATGGGACATTTACACACACGGTCGTCCATCCCCAAAGTAAGTAACTTAATACTTGTGTTATGGGTAAGAGACAACTGGTAAATATACTACATATATAGTTTTAAATACATACTTAAATACATATATACACCCAGACTCGAAGAACCAACAAATTCTAAATAGAAAATGTTGGCCCTCGGCGGGAATCGAACCCGCGACCCACGGAGCCGAAGACAGGGTCACTGCCAACTGCGCCAACGGGCCAGTCAATCGACGTTAATTTAATGCAATCGACGTTAATTTGTTGGTGTTAGTGGAACGTGGCCATTATCCTAACTGGTTACTAGGATAATGGTCTGTCCCTAGTGTTACGTAATTCATATAGCTTAGGTAGCTTTTTTTTTTGTACAATTCGTACAGTGTGAACACGAAAGTAAGCTGTGTAAGTCGTAATGGTCATATCAATTTGATTATTTTTTTAATCGTATTTCATTCATGTTGACTATAAGCGTTAGTTAAGAGTAAAAAATAATAATAAATATTAAAATGTAATTAATTAAAACAAACAAATGTCAAATATAATATAATATAGAGAAAGTCAAATACTCTTATGTCAAAATTGAGATTATGAAAAATCACAAATTAAGCATAAAAAACGGGTTATTATTATTTTTTTACAATGTCCAAGTTTTGTAACCATGAACAAAGGAAGATAAAGTCACCAATTTGATTATTAGATATTAAAAATCGATCATGTATGTACTTTTAATAAAAATGGAATGCGAAATCCTTTGCCTCTAAGATTCTTGGGATATGTGTAACATGCCACTACGTATTAGAGCAGCGGAGTGGATTTAAGCTTCGCCTTGGCAGAAGCTATGATGAAAGCGGCCAAACACACGTTTTAATATACATGGGGCAGAAGCTATAACAGAATTATTTTGCTATAATCTGTGTTGGTTAAGAGAATATATGTAATGTTGTATGAATGAAGCATACGAAACATTACAAATCGTTTCTGTTCGTTTCAGTTCGAGGACTGTAGAACTGCACAGGACGTATTCGATGCGCTACAGATCGTAGTATGAGTACATGCAGATAAAACGCCCCCCTTCGATCACTTACTTGCAGCGCCATCCACGAAAAAACCATCTCCTTTATTTCGGTTTAAAAATCTGAGAGATCGGACAGGATTCCATCCGATCGCTTTCGCTTATTCCGTGGTTTAACTAAAGTAGCAGGAGGTGTTGTTATGTCCGGATAAAATGGTATATTTGATTGACTCAGAACCCGGCTTTTCTAGCGTCCGAAACATTACGAATCGTTTCAGCCCGTATGTGTATAAAGCAGGCAACATTCACATACCTTTCGCATGGAGGATAAGTCACCACACGTATCTGAAATGCTGCCAACAGCAACCATTCACAGCAATACACAGCCACTACTACAATCACGAAGCCGCGAAACCGAAGTATCATCAGGGGGATAAATCAAATATGCGTTTAATTATATACTTTGGGCGTTTGTTATATATATGAGTGAGCCCATTTAGTTTTAAGTTCCTACTTCCACCTGGTGCCCTTATCCATTAGCTCTTTGATACAGCGTTATCCTGCCGCGATATAGTAATTCCGGTGTCAATACTCATACTTAAAGTAATGAGGAAATTGTACTACTTTGTTTAGGGTTATTTCTAAAGAAACTACACAGTCCCTACTAAGGCAGTAATCAATTTGAATATTAAGCGTAAAATTCCAGATATGACTTTAATGTTTTAGATGATTAAAGCACCACCGTATACTTAGATCCACTCATGAACGTGTGATGAGATGTTATGGATTTGTAAAATATTTATGCTCTTTATAAATTAAGGTCATGATCGCCATATGGTATCCGGCTGAGTAGAATAGACTACCCTCATTTCTTATCGAGGTGTCGTCAAAGACGACTAAGGTAAGTTACCTGCCGCGTGGGATCCGGGTGAGTAGAATAGACCACCCTCGTTTCTTATCGAGGTGTCGTTAAATACGACTCCTCAGTCGGTAAGTTGGTTGCCGTGTGGTATCTGGATGAGTAGAATAGACCCCCCTCATTTCTTACCCAGATACCGGGGTGTTGTAAAAGGTGGTGATGGTAAGTTGTTTTCAGGCGGGTGGCCAAATCATGTAACAACATGTTGTGGCCCCCCCCTTAGAGTGGGATAAGGGCAGGAGTATGATGATGATAATAAATCAAGACCATGAAAAGACGAAAATGAACTAAAATCAACAAACAACTCATACTATTGTGTTTCCAATTGGCCCTGAATGTTCAAGTTAAATTATTTTGTTCCCAACTCGCCCAAATTATTTGCAAACTGTGGTAATAAATTTTGTACCTCGGGGATCTCTATATCTTCAGACGTAGATCTCTGGGGCGTGAGGCATTGTTATTCCAACCCATATGTGGTCAGTTATACGTTTAAAAAATTACTGTATTATGTATGCTTTCACTTAGAATGATGACTGGTATTAAATGAGGTTAGTAGCAAAAGGTATAATAAAATTATTTTCCTATAATCCGCGATAAAGTAAGCAGAAAATATGTATAATGCAGTTTAAAATATGTATAATGCTGTGTAAAAATTTAGAGTGGACAATTGTGAGTGTTTTCATACCCGATGTATCAGGTATGAAAACGAAAATCGCTTTGCGATTTTGTCGTGTAGTCTATATCCTGATGATGTTTCGGTTGTGGATGTCTCCTGCCCTTATCCCACTCTAAGTGGGGTCGGCACGCAAAGTAACGCCTAATTCTAAAAAAAAAATTGTCTCTGATATACCTAATTTAAATGCAATGTTGCATTAATCTCTTTAACTCTTTATTTTACCTACAATAATTGTGCCTTTACTTTTATAGACTATAACAAACTATGCCTGCGGCTTCGCCCGTGTAGAAATCTGTATCACAAAGTTTATCCCGCGTAAATTCCGACCCCTTGGAATTCAAGGCAAAAATTAGACTATATGTTGCTCCACAACCTCTTTTATATTCCAATGAAAGATTCCAAATCAGTTTAGCTGTTCCGGTGAATGTAATATTAACCTAAACCTACCACAAGATATGCACAATCTTTGAGTAAAAACCGTACAAAAATCCGTTTAGTACATTTTGAGAAAATGGAATAGCTATTACAGCTTCTGCGGTTCATTTTTCATGTCTAGAACTCGGTGATAAGAATTCCCGTTGTTTACAATACAGTATACGTGTAGTGGCTCCTATCTGACTTTTGCAATCAGTTACGGTATAGATAAACCTACATATATATTCATCTGGTACACTATATATATATTTTTTTAAATTTTAAGCTACCTTCATCATGGGGGGATGAAGCCTATGTTTGGCGATTTTCCTCTTCCATTCCAGTTCTCACTTTTGACTCACACTTTCATACAACATACTTATTCTTTCTTTTTTACGTCTCTTCCATTCTGTATAGGGTGGGATGCCCATCTATTTCTAGCTAGCTATTCTTTTTTATTAGGTTAATGATTGTACACTTTTCGTTTTTATTTTTACATTAAGCACACTATATTTAATTACATTAAGTCAAAGAATATATAGTATCAGGTTTCTGGAGTAACATTTAGTGAGAGTTTTTAAAAAGATATTTATCATTTATGACTTTATTATTATCATTTAGAAAATTCACTATAAAATTAGGTTATAGTACTTGGTTATAATACCTGGATAGAATTTATACATTCCAATATACGAACTTTTTTTTTTTAATTTCGTTTTTATTACCTATAAGATTAAAGCATTCCATAAATGAACTTTCAACTAACGGCAGACCGAGGAATACCGCAAAAGTTCTGGATATTTGTTCTTATGGAGGCTAACAGGAATTTTCTTATGAAAGAATATTACTGTGGGAGTTTTTCGTTTTTCTCGTATAACGTTATGAACGAATAAAATATGTGATAATGTGTTTTAAATTCTTGACGTGTTTCTTTGATATTGAAATTAACGAATTGATGTTCTGGGAAAAACTTTGAGGGTAATATCCAAAATAATACGTAAATAATATATAAGACTATAGACTATATTTCAAACATAAAGTACATAACATTGGCAAGTTGCAGTTCAACTTATATGAAGATTAATGCTTTACTAACGAGTTTTTCAATTTGTTTCAATTGAAAAATGAAGTAAAATTATTTTTTAATTTATTAATTTGTTTCATTACATTGATTTTTTATATTAAAAATTCAAATTTAAAATCATCATCATTCTCCTGCCGCCAATTTACCTTAGACGCTTTTTACGACACCTCAATTTGTTATTTCCTTTAGTATACATTAGTTAATGTAGCTCAAAAGTAGGTATACTCTATGTCGCATTTTTGAGCTTCTTCTGTCACAAAGCGAGACACGAAGGGACAAGTTTACTCGTAAGCTCCCAACCGCACGCTGCGGGCTGTTGCAAAATGCAGTGCCGAGGTGGTTTGGCGTAGTTTCAAAGTTTTTTAGCCAGTTTAGTGTTTTGTTGCGGTTTGAAACTTGTATTATATTATTAAATGAGTTTATATTATTAAAGTTTATGCTAGACAAGAACTTTGTCTTATTAACGTGTTAGTAACCTTCAAAAAGAGTATTTTGGTTAGGTATGTGATTAAATAATCGATTTTTATATAAATCGATTATAATAAGAGGATAATTCATAATGTTTCAAATATGAAACATTATGAATTATCCTCTTTTTTCAATTAATTATCGTCGTTTTCTTCTTTTATTTCCTCTCTTTTTAGTAGTATAACGCGATGACCCAAACGGACAGACGGGACGGGGGAAACATTATACATACAAGTGACACGAAAGGGAATTTATTGCCAGTATAGTACCCGGCATTAAATAATGCACATCGATTTTTAGAACGAAACAGCTGGCTAGTTCGGTTTTGAAGAACGTTGTAACTGTCACTCAGTTAGTGTGTGACGTTTCGCACGGATTCGTCAGTCTGTGCAACAGAGACAATGCTCTATGAAGCAGGATCCAGCCGATTTCTCTCTCTAAGCCTCGATGTGCATTATTTGTTGCCGCGTACTACACGTTATGTTACACTTGTTTTTTTTAGATAAGATATGCATTATTTGATGAAACCATATAGCCAAACTACTTTATTGATCATTTTTTTCAATTTCATCTATGACCTCACGCTACGCACTACTAAAAAAACTAGTGTTATCTTGCTTTTTCAAGTTATTGGTCTTTTTTGACACACACAAGTTTTTTAGGCGCTACATTACGCTTTATTATTATGCCACTTTTGTTTCATTTAAATCACTACTAAGCGTACGATGTACAATAATGGATTTATGTTATTACTCTTAAAACTTTTTCTTTGATACTTAAATATGGGCCACTATTTGATATGGGCTAAAAAGTCAGTTACAGCTGTCTACTTAATTACTCTGCGAAAATTGGCTTTACATTTGTAAAGCACTTTGCTTAAGATTTGAGGGCTTTGAAACTTCGTCGGTCGTGAGATTTCGGTACTCCCCTAGTCGATATGTGTGATGGCATTTATGTAGATTCTAGATTAAAATCACTTTAGAATATATTATAGTTGTGTAATATAATAATAATAAATATTTATTCAAGGATTTATAAGCACTTTAATATTTGTCGATCCTGCGATATCATTTTTCTTTCTAATTGAATTTTTGTTGGCTTCGGTTTTGTCGCGTCGTGAAATTTGAACATTTTTATTTATTTACTGTTTGTTTTTCAGAACCAATGACGACATATTATAAAAATAATTAACAAAATTCAAGATTGAAGAAAAAAAAATACTCGTGGGATTACGGTGTTTAATGCCAATTTTTTATATGTAAATATATAAATGAATATTACTCCTCTCTCCTTATCGGAGAGAAAGGTTGGCGCGTTGAGATCCATCACACTTCTCAATTGCGGATTGGCAAGTCACATATATCGCCAGAATTTTGTGCGTGTGATAAATAGTTATTATGAATTAGGCACAAGTTTTAACAGAAAAATTCATTGGCCACTACTACCTGAACTATTTGAAGTTTAGCAATTTAATTTTTGTGCATAAAATATACAGAATTAATTTAAAAAATCGCGATGGATATAATAGACAAAGTAGAAACGGCTCCTGTTTAACGTCTTGGAAAAGTACGTTAATTTTTTTGGGTTTAGGTTTCCTATAATAAAATCCAGTAATCAATTTTAGCTTTAACATTACAGCAGTACAAAAATACTGTTAAAAGGAGGCTGATACAGCAAGCCTCCTATACTGTTGTGGATTATATTGATGATAAGAATGCACCAATTTAGGTACTATTCGACCCTGTACAAGATATTAATGACTTTTAACCCCTCGTTCGCACGGGCGTAAGAATTACGTCGCGTTAAAATTCCACAATAGGCGTTATAAGAAGTTTCGTATGGTTATATTCAGCTTAACGCCCTCGACCTAACGACTAAAATGGAACACTGCACGATAAAATACGTCGCGATTTAAATACGCTGTCGTGTGAACAGATATCTGGATACCCATTTGTTTCAATTGAACTTAATTTTTACGCGCGATAAAAAGCCTCTAGTGCGAACGAGGGGTTAATGTAACTAGTAATAAGACTTATTTTGATAGAGCAACCGACGAGTTTCTTGCTGGCTCTTCTCGGTAGAAACAGTTTCCGAACCAGCAGTAGAGATTAAACAAATAAAAAAAAGCACTTGTCTACACGTTTATTTGAATAAAGAATATTCTGAATTTGAATTTGACCCTTAAAAAAGTCATACGACCTTATCTTATTATTAAAAAAGTCATACGACCCGATCGATGCCCAATTTCAAGCGACTATTCAAACGGTTGAGATAGAAACAACGTTCAGTTTGCGAACAATATTGCAAACACGAGTCCGAAAATGCTCTTCGGTACAATTAAAACCACAATGTGGATTGTTTAAACCGCTTTGAGATTGGAGTTGGTCGGTTACATTACAACTGGTACGTAATTTACCCAAATTTATTGGTGAAATGTATGTTATATTTTACAACTGTAATCGTAATTCTGGTAAATATTTTCTCACTGTAGATATAATGAATATAAGGTATCTATACATATTATAAAACAAAGTCTCCAAAAGCGGTCTGTCTGTATGTACTCGATCTTCTCAAAATCTACTGAACCGATTTTTGTGCGGTTTTTCCTCAAAGTTGTGCAATTCTTCCAGAAGTAACCTTCTGGAAGGTTAATAGTGCTTTACGATTTTATCTAAATTGTGTTCAGAAGTCGCGCGGTTGTTAAAACAACTGGCCTACTGGGAGCTTCAGTCGCGTCTGCGTAAACTAAGAGAGATGCACTAAAGTAATATACCAGAGATTTGTAGATCCACAACAACACTACAAAAATTCAAATTCAAACCATCATTCTTCTGCCCTTATCGCAGCACTCTAAGTAGGGTCGGTACAACATGTTCCAATCATGCTGTCACATGGTTTGGCTACATATTTGCCTACGACACCTCGGTAAGAAATGAGGGTGGCCCATTCTATGCAGCCGGATACCACACGGCACAAAAAAATCATATGCAAATAATTTTTCAAATTCGAATAAGGCTTTATTCGAATTGTTCTTTACAAGCACTTTTAAATCGTCAAATTAAAATAAAATGTGGCTACGACTAGTTCGGAAAGGTGCTCTAAGCGAGAAGAACCAGCAAGAAACTCGGCGGACACTCTTTTGAAAAATAAAAAGTCCGCGATAGCATATCTCTACCTCTTATGGTTTACTCACAATAACTACTTTTATGTTCAAAATTTTATATTCTATTGAATAAATAAATATTTTATTTATTTATTTATTCAATGGACAACCAACAATAGATACATTATTAACTTAAAATTAATTACTCTTATCTCATTAAAAATGTTCCATTAATTACGGGTTAATTCATCATTCGTAAAAATAATTAAAGCTACAGTACAATAATAATACTAATAATATTATATAGTGTCAATGTTAATAATAATGTCATTAAATCATAATATTTTATTATTATTATTTTAAATAACACATATATTATATCTAATACTTAAATATAATAATACTAACTATTGCATTATTGAGGGAAGCAAAAAATCTATGAATTAGCTCAAATTATTATATACTAGTTGACCCGGCAAACGTTGTTTTGCCATGTAAAATACTATAGAATTGACTTGATTTTTGACGCATTGTTAATAAAAAAACTTTGATAGGTTGATAATAGATGGCGCTTTTGAATGTCATCCTATTCCTGTAGAATCAACAGGATTTTGATAGTCTATATGTTACCCTGGTATATAAGGAATAATTGTGCAAAATTTCGTCGATACTGTTTTAGCGGATTCGTCGTGAAAGAGTAACAAACATCCATCCATACTCACAAACTTTCGCATTTATAATATTTGTAAGATAAGATAAGATAAGATAATCAACTGATTTGTTTTTTATAACCTTTTAAGAGCATTCTTATAATTAATCGCATACAGACAAGAATCAATTTGCGGTGTTGTAGTAAAAAAGGTCATTTATCTTTTCTTCGACCAGTATATTTTCGGAATTCAATCGGGGTCTATTTGTAATCTCGCCCCTATATATTTTATCACGTTAGAATAATCATTTCAATCTATTTGTGACAAGATCAGTTTTTACAATTGCTTAGTAACTTTCACAACTCGTTAAGAATTGTTTGTTAAAATTAGTAAATATTTATTGGCAGATGATGTGCATAGCTGTGATAGCCTAGCAGTGAGACCGTGTGACTCTCTAGGGAAGATCATGGGTTCGAACCCTGGGCAGGCACCAATGAGTTTTTCTATTAAAACTTATGTGTTTAATTGATAATTGCAATTTACCACACGGTTTTTTGGTGAAGGAAAACATCGTGAGAAAACCTGCATATCTCTAGAGAATTCTAGGGATATGTGTAACCTATCAATCCGCATTGGAGCAGCGTGGTAGGTCTTAGCTCCAATCCTTCTCTCCAAAACAGAGAGAGGAGACCTTAGCCCAGCAGTGGGCATAATAACAGGCTGTTACGTTACGTTACGTATTGGCAGATATTAATGATAATCAATCAGTCCTGGCTAGTATTTTAACTTAAACATATTTGTCTAATAGATGACCTTTTTTTTAATCAAGAAAAATCGCCTTGTAGGTCGTCGTGGGTATACCTCATAGGTAGGTATATCGGACTCGCAAAGACTAAACCAATCTAAGTGAAAAAAATAATTAAAAATATAAAATTTTTGTTAATTAAGCCAAATCTGCTGAAATGAAACCAAAGCTCGCTTGCTAAATCGACCACTTAACCATTCAAAACAATGAAAGTATGTACATAAGAAAACGTTATACTTCACAACATTTCAAGCGAATAAGGATTTCATCAAACAGACGGGCCTTTGTAGCCCATTTATTATACGGATATAATGCATGTTCGAGTTGAGTTTAGCTTCCTTAGGGGCTGTCAGTGCCGTAGCAAGTTTGTTTGCAGACAGTTAGTGAATTTTACGCGCGGCTGCAGAGACCGGCTTGATACACCTATTGAGGAACATCAACTCTCAATTTATAGTTGATTCAGTTTGTAGTTAGCGTTCATGACGGGTTGTTTGAGCGTGAATTGGTCTAACTTTGGTGTTCAATAACTTCAAATATATTTTATTGTTTGGTCGGAGTTTAGTGGAACTTTATTAATATAATATTAATGAAGACCTTTCCTTGTAAATACTTCTTTCAGTTTTCTTTTAGTTATAATTTTATTATGGTTATTTAGTGAATTTTAAAGTAGTAATCTATACTTATTATAAAACAAAGTCCCAAAAAGCTGTCTGTCTGTACGTAATCGATTTTCTCAAAGTCTACTGAATGGAATTAATGATTTTATACTTGAATATTCGTGGTTTGAAGACATAATTATAAATTATTACTTTCGGGTACATACCACGGTAATTTGTTTTTGATTCGCCGATATTTCGACCCAGTTGCATGGATCGTGGTCACGACGGAACTGCAGGTAGGCGGTACGTCAAGCTGAGATGTTAGGGGCAGTATCTAACTACCCTCCGTCTCGTTCTTTTTATCGGTGCGTCACGGATTGTTCGGCATACTACACTCACAACGTCACTTTTAAATTTTGAATTTTGGCGCCGTTTCTGAGTTTTACACAATTCTACTACTGGATTCCACATGTTCGCTAATCTAAAACCGTCTTCGCGATTGAAATTTTTATATTTCTTAATTTCAATGGCTTCGCGAATTATCCTCGGTATGTAGTGGCGATCAGTGGAAAGAACTTTCGGGCTGTGAAGTTCTATCCAGTGATTTGTTCCGGCTTGTGTAACATGTTGGGCGATCGCAGATTTTAAAATGTCGTTGTTTTTGACTGCTTTTATGTGTTCTGTGACACGGGTGGCTATGGATCTCTTTGTTTGCCCGATGTAGGAGCTTCCACAGCTGCAGTCAACCTTGTAGACACCGGGACACTGGTACGGCAAGCGATCCTTTGGAGACCGCATCATATGGGCTATCTTTTGTAAAGGAGTGAACACAGTCTTGATGTTATATTGCTGTTTGAGTATTCTTTCTATTTTATCAGTCACTCCTCTTATAAAAGGAAGGAAAGCCCTTTGTCTTTCAACCTCCAAAGGACGTTCTTTTCGTCTGCGTTGTATGTTCTGCATTGAAGTGTTGTGACCATTCCACCGTAATACCCTGCGCACGTGGTCGAGCTCACTCTGAATGTGCAGATCATCACAGAGGTCATAAGCGCGGTTGGTAAGGGACGTGGCTACTGATGCCAGGTGGCGTGGATGGTGATGAGACGAGCCGTGCAAGTATCTGTCCGTGTGTGTAGGCTTTCGATACACAGAATGACCAAGCGATGTATCAGAACGTATTTTTATATGGACATCCAGGAATGGTAAGCCTCTGTCTTTTTCCATCTCGTACGTAAATGACATTTTAGGGTGAATGCTGTTTAAATGACTCAGAATTAATTCCACTTCTCGCTGCCCTCCTTGCATGATAGCATAAATATCATCAACGTACCGTTTCCAAATTTTAATTTCTATAGGTGCAGTGGAAATAGCCCGATCTTCGAAATATTCCATCCACAGGTTGGCAACCACTGGAGCGACCGGACTTCCCATCGCTACTCCATCTATCTGAAGGTAATATTGGCCTCTGTACAGGAAAAAATTCGAGTCTAAACAGTGCTGTAGTAATGTTAGATATACCGCAGGGATATTCATTTCCTGTAGTTTGCGTTTTATTACCTCCAGACAATCCTGGATAGGTACGCTGGTAAAAAGGGATAGTACATCAAAACTAAGCATACACTCTTGTTCTGTAACACATATGTCTTTCAGCAACCGCACGAAATGTCGAGAGTTTTTTACGTAAGTAGATGTGTGACCCAGCAATGGTTGTAAAACACTCGCGATATGCTTGGCCAGTTCATAAGTCGGCGAACCTATCTGGCTGACAATAGGTCGTAATGGTATGCCCTCCTTATGCACCTTTGGTAAACCATATAACTTTGGCGGTTGTGTAGTACGAGGTTTAAGTAGTTTTTTACTTACGTCATCTCCAATAATCTCCCGAATAATAATCTCCCAATAATATCGGCGAATCAAAAACAAATTACCGTGGTATGTACCCGAAAGTAATAATTTATAATTACTACTGAATGGATTTTTGTACAGTTTTCACTTAAAGATAGTGCAATACTTCCGGATGTTTAAGTATATAGTACATATCGGTATTATGTAAATTGTATTAAAGAGATCGCGCAGTTGTTAAAAACTCGATTTCTGGGAGCTTTAGTCGCGTGCGCTGCGTAAACCAGCAGAGATACGCTAAAGTAATGTAGTAAAGAATTGTAGATCTATAAAAATACCACAAAAAAGTCCGCGATAGCATGTTTCTATCTCTTACGGTTAAGGCACAATAACTACTTTTATGTTAAAAAGTCGTAAATCAATGAATTCCACGCGGGCGAGGCAGAGTTAGTTTTAGTATAAAATATCCATACTAATATTGTAAATATGAAAGTCTGCCTGTCTGTTACGCTTTCGAGGCGATTTCTGTACTATAGTGTATTACTAATGCTACGGTGAACAAAATTACGAAAAAAATTAAAGACAATAGTTTCTAGTTAATCTTCCATCCTTTAATCAAAAAAGTACCTAGATTTATTTTTATCCAGCAACTTGGTTATAAAAAAGTGATGGTGTACAAAAATGTCATGAAATTAAGCAAGATGTGTTTATTGGGTGAAAAGTAAAGGAAGTTACGTTTACATGAATAAAAAGTCATGGCATAAGTTTGAGAAAAAATTTCCATTAATTTGGCCATTTTATCTTTATTGCTACCCTGAAGTTGAACAGCTTTGGAAAATTAAAAACCGTGGTAACTTATTGGTTAAAATGCGGAATTTCCAAGGGTTTTTTGAGTTTTGTATACAAACTTACGTGCCTTAAGTGATATTTAAAAAATATTATTTGCTTTACGGTCAATTTAAATATTTAGAGAAAATCTGTATATCCTTAATTATTACTTATGTAAATACAGGTAATAAACAGTAGCAAATTCTTTGCGAGAAAACTGCTCTAACTACTAGATAAAAATAACTTCTAGTGAGACAGATTATGATGAAAAAAAACGTAGGTAAAGAAACAGGTTTATAAAAGTCTTTCAATTTCAAACTTCTATTTGAAAGCTACAAACAATGTAAGAAAGGAAGCCAATAAAAAGAAAAGCATACATTTTCTCTACCAAGGAAACTCAAAGGGTATTAACTCTTTTCATAAAAGTACGAAACTTGTACGACAATAGTGTCTAGCGTAAATGAGACCATTGATAACTTAAAAATACGTATGGAGTTTGTGGAGGCAGTTTTACGATTCAAATATAGCAACGTGAAAAGGAAATTCTTGTAGGAAGAAAAACGCATATTTCCTTACCAAGGATATTAAGTCGTAGGGAAACTTGTTACAAAAGCTTTGTCCTTGTTGACCTGATAAGGTTTTTTATGCACTGAGCTGAAGAGTAAAAACGTGAGAAACGCATATAGGTCGTAGTACAAAAACTGAAATTGGGTAAAGAGGAAATTTTATCTTTGTGCACACATGAAGTAGATTAAATTGTATTTTTTTTATACAATAGTGAATACAACAGAATACATATTATAAAACTAAGTCCCTAAAATCTGTCTGTCTGATTTTATCAAAATCTGCTGAACTGATTTTTATACGGTTGGTACTAAAAGATAGTGCATTTCTTGAGGAAGGTTTAAAGCAATAGTACACTCCGGAATTGCTAAACCAATTTTGATGGGACTTTCAATGTAAAATACCAATGTTGTAGACTTACATATAGGCTACTTTATATCCTACAATTTGTGAGAGGTATATATAAATCGAATTAAAAATAAGTGTGTTAAGAATTTAATAGCATGCGGACTAAGTCGCTTCTATATAGAACTCTCTGTAGGTTGAAAGTGGGTTAAAACTGAGTTGAAAGGAGTCACTTACATACATACATACATTAATAAATGTATTGCACAAGTCAATAGTGGCGCCACCCAGTGAGTCACAATCTGCCACTACCACTAGAGGCTGGAGGACGCTTCTAGTATTGTGTCTACTCACTGTATTTAAAGTGTTAACAAAAGCCGAGGCTCAAGATAGTAGTCATCACACATACAAAATATAATATTATATTACACACATACATATAGATTGCATACGTTAAATGTCTAAGAATTTCTCTGCAAAGGTACCTCATATCTTTTGTACCGGGGTAAATGGAAACAAAAAGGGGTGGACTGTTAGATAAGTGTTTGAACCCTCTACGGTACTCAAATGCGACATCAAAGTCACCCTTTGACATTGCCAGTCAGCTACATGCAAAATCATAAGTCCCCTAGTTCTTATATACTTGATCTATAATTAGCAATGGATCTTCTGGTTTGAATATATTAGTCATCAGTGAAGTTAGTCACTAAGTCAGTAATATTTTTTTCGAACTGACTGTATGCTGTTAACCCTAACGGCTTTTCAGCGTCACCGGGCGGGACGGGCGAGCGCAGAAGCTCTACTAGCGTCGGGGAACGTCGTCCTAAGGGTGCCTCCTGTGAGGCCGGACCACGGCTTAGGGCGACGTGTAGTGGAGGGCTGTGTATGACTTTGATTAGTCATTGCGACGTCGGAAGGGTGAGGAGAAGCCACGACCGACCGACGTCGGAAAACTGGGACCTCGTCTTCGCCGGCGAAGACGCTGTGTGTGTGTATTACGTGTTTTTGTGTTCGCGATCGTTATTTGATCGTCAGGGTCATATAGGACGCTTTTTGGACGCCTATATTTTTGGTGGTCAGACCTAACTGGGATGTAGGTTGAAGCAACTGAAATAAGGGGGTTCGGGTGTACCTCAGATTTATTGAAATCGAGATTTCGAAAAACGTTTAAAGAGGTGAGTAATGGTAGGGAGGTCGAGGTCTCTATGGAGGTCAACGTTCCGCATGAACCACGGACAATCAGTGGCTGCCCGCATGAATCGGTTCTGAAGTCAGTTATAGCATAGCTGTAGAGGTAGAATGCTTACCCAATCACAACAGTTGGAACATCGTTCATTGCGCAATCATTGTGAACGATGGGAAACGGTTTCATTATTCTTATTCTAACATTGCGTTAGCTTAGACATCTTTTTTATTAATTTTATTTTGAATTGAATTTTTTGAATAAAAGTTTTATCAAGCAAATTGCATTGAAATAATTGGCATTTTTTCATTTGGCAATTTTCTTGTGATTTTAGGTCACTTAGTACTAAGCGTGCGATATATATGTACAATTAAAAGCGAAATAATATATTTCTTCGCTTTGTGATACATTTCTACAGTTAGAGATTCGCTATATTGACGATGTAGTACGTTTTGCATTTAGCAACAACATGAATTTGCCATTTTCTGCGGATTATAGCAAAATATTTTGTCTTTTTTAAGCAATTTGTACATTTAACGCAAGTACTTTAAAAATAAATCCATGCTTTTATTATAAATGCGAAACAAAAGTAATAATTATGGATCTCCGCAAAGTAACGCCTAATTCTATAAATTATATAAATGCGAAAGTTTTTATGAGTGGCTATTTTTTTGCCTGTATTTCTTTTACATTTTCTTAAGTAATCCACCAACCAATATAGATTTTTTATACTATAAGCTTATATTAGAAAGGTATATCTTTAAAAAATATTGGACAAAAAAATCTTATTTTTCCTTTTGAAGTAGGAAAAAAGTAATTAAACTACATAATTGAGGATATTTGAATGCCTAAGTTGACGCGAACTACTTATTTAAAGGATTTAGTCGGGCATTAACCTGATACCTACATTACTACTGTTCAAAATACTCTAAATACTGAACTTTACCTTAGTAATGGGAAATAAGCCTGTTGCATCCGAAGTAATGATTCGTGAAAGTCAAGTGACACGCGGACATCTCAAATCTACTTTGAGCGGTGTAAACTGTCCGCTCCGTAACTTTAAGCTGTTATTCAATGTTATAAATGATTCGTAGACTGTTGGTTTCCACCAGAGTTATGCCGATCCGTGATCTAGAAATCTAAATTCTAAATCATGGATCATGTATTTGGAATAAGAATTCTTGTCTGAAACTTTTTTTTAAATATCCTGTACGTAAAACGTTTTTTATCCTGATTTTAATCAACTTTCATTATTCTCCTGCCCTTACCCCTCTCTAAATGGGGTCGGCAAAACATTTTTTTCGATTCTGTTCTCTCCTGTCATTCGTCAAATCTTTTACATGCATGTCATACTTCACGCAATCCAATTATATCTTTTTCGGGGATTTAAAACTAGAGGGAGTTTTAAATCCATCGACATGACCTTAATCAACTTTAACCTCTAAATAATAAATATTATTTAACCCAGCAGTATAAAAAGTGTGTTAACATTCATACATTCTTCTTGATCCTACAAAACGTGATTAACTTACAGACTTTAGGATATTATTGACATTTAAAATATATTCAATGTAATTGAATTTAAATTTATGATTATTTATTAGGGTAATAGCTCTGAATAAAAATTAAGAGAATATTCAAATTTTACGATAGCTGAATAGAAACTAAGTATATAAGATTAGCGTAATCTCATCCTTGGTGAAGTTGGTAACTTGCTTAAAGTCTTAACTAAGTATTTTAAAAATTGAAGTCAATTTTAGTCGGGAGCTTGGGACAGTCTCTTGTGTAACTTGATACTCTATGAGTTAGTATATATTTCATAAAATTTAATATAAACTTTAAGCGAGTAGTTTAGTAGCGAGTTTAACATGTACTATTAAAGTTGTTCATATTACACACATCCGAAATATTTTCTTAAATTATACACAGGTCTCGTCTAATGAATGAATTTTACTTCACTGCACTTCACAACTTTATTTATTAAACAATACTCTTTATTATATATAGAAGACTTTTGTCTCCGGTAACCAAAATATTCAGTGTCATTAAATATATAATGCCCATTTCAGAGATATTCCTCCAGCTTGAGTGTTAAATTTCCTGAATTTAAATGCTGGTTCCTGTTTCCATGCGAACTTACTAGACAACTGACGAAGTGTTTTAGAACCTGTGGCCGATGCTCCGGTATACAGAACCCTTGTCACCATATTGATCTGTTTAACTATTTTTTCTACAAATTCCTTTTACGTACGTTCATGCTAATTTAAAATGATCTGTCGATTGCAATATTTCAGGAAAGCTATAGGAATGGGTTGTCGATTAGTGTTCCGTTCGTATAAAAATCATTTTTAATTGTTATTTATGGTCTACACATAATTAACATGTTTTATTATTATTTTAGTTTTAGTACATTATCTTTATCACCGATAAAATATTTCGTCGAAAACGTTAAATCTGGTTTGTGTTTCAATTTTATTAACAAGATTATGGTTTAATTTTATTAACAGTTATTATTATTTTACTGTACATTATCTTAATCTGCGATAAAATAAGGTATTATCAAGTTTGTGTTTGTTTTAACAACATTTCAGCTCTCCCCTTTTTATCTTAATATCGTCATAAACTTGTTTAACGGCAAATAGAAAGATTTTTAATATGAAAGATTCGTAGAAACAAAGGAATATAGGCTATGACAACATTGGAGATTGTTTACATCAAACCAAGCAATATGAAGAGAACAGAATAGTTAATATTTAAATTTTGTCCAATAAATGTAATAAAAAAGTTTTATTTCTCTTTGTGGCAGGGGTTACAATGAATTTTGTATTTACTTTTCTTTATGATTAAGGACTTTTTACATTTTTAAATATTTATTATGACCCTGTGTAGTATATGTATCTTATCTTGTATTTATATACATGACACATGAATATACTCACACTAACTTACACTAACACTAATATACAAAGGAAGCATTACACTGTCTCAAATGCACACGCGTTAGTACACTAGAGTCTTTGGTGAGAGTGGACGTGTCGTGACATATTGTTAGTACGTGTTTGAGCCTGTGCTATATTCATACAACATTAGTCTATATTAATTCAATAATGTGAACGCTACACCCTGCTCGATATAAAAGTTGGAAAACTACAATCATATTGACAATTATATAACAAAAAAGTACTTGAAGCCTGTGAATATGGTTTAACAGATTAATATCTTAACTTTAACGATTGTCGCTTTCTTTATTTTCCATATTGTTCGCTTCATCTACTACATATCACATATTCGTACATTTCTAAGAAGTCTAAGGAAAAAGTTCATATCGATCTGTGATTGCATTGACTGCTTACTATCAAATCTGTAAGTTAAAAATTTATATCAGGTGCCTCAATCAACATTTAACTACCCTATATTCAGACATACTTTTCGAAGAACAACAAAACAGAAACTTAACACAAAATCTACCCAAATAGCAGTCGTGAAGAATACGGAGTGTTTATATTAAGGTAATGTAATTTAAGATCAGACGTGAATTAAATAAATAGGATGAAAAACCGTAGAACTATAATCAGAATATAGAACAAAAGGAACTTTAATTGACAAAATTTGCGTTCCAATATACGACATAAAGCGCATAACTTTTGCAATTTACTTATTTGCATTTTTAGCATTTATTTACTGACTTTTAGACTGTATTTTTACAACTATCTGTAAGTTTAGCGTTAAATTTGAATACGATTCTCATTGCCACATATATAATTAGATAAAAGGATGCTTCTTCAAGTTTAATCGTGTGAATAGATTAGATTTTACCACGAAAATCTTTTGAAGAGGTTTCTACGCTATACGTCTTTAGTCGCTTGAATTCAGCGGATAATTGCAACCTATTTGAGATCGTTAATCGGTCTAAGGCTTCTTGTTTACATGCGTTTTTTCGTCGTGAAAAATTAAGATAGATTTGCTGTACGTAGACACTGTTGTTAGTTTTGTATAGACTATATTGAAAGTATGGCTATCTAGAAGCATTCTGCAACGCTGGCATCGCACCCTAGTACTGCCGTGTGGTGGTCAATATTCGACTATAATAAGTTGAGATTATAAGTTATTTGATATAAATTATTAATTTATAATATATTTTTGAACTTTCGTTAAGCATAGAATGATAATTCGTACGTATTAAAAAGTTCTTATCACTTAAAATTATTTATTTTTCCTGTAAGTATATGAAATAAATGAAGTGGAAAAAGAGGGATTTTAATAGAAAATATAAATAGAATCTATATTTCGGACACGACTACAACGATTTTCATGAAACTTAGTATGTGGGGGGTTTAAAGGGTGATAAATCGATCTAGCTAGTTTTTATTTCAAAAATTTCGTTTTATCCCTTTTTTCAGGCATTGAAAAACTGCTAAAATAGGCAAAGGTTAATTTTGCTGGCATTTGTAAAGTTTTAATAGCTATAATATTACATAATTTTGTATAAGCGAGCGGAATTTCACATAGTATTTTTTATATTAATTGGGGCAAATATAACTTATCTGAAATTCAGTAAGACATATAAAACAGAACTCTATGTCTATATCAGTACTCTATGTGTATAAACATTTGACAATAGAGTATGTATGCGTGAAACAAATACTTGATAATAATAAATAATTATTATTAACTAATAAATAATTTTGTAAAAACGGGTCCAAAGTTTTTGCTTCACGTATTAATATATAGATAAAATGATCGATAAAATACAATGTAACATGCCTTTTTTTACGGGGGTAAATCTTCAAGTCAATTCAAGAATAAGTGGATCATTAGGTTTTAGATATCTATATTTTGTAATATAAAATGTAAATAGCTGTTGGCATACCAATAAAATAAAATAATCTCAATCGAAGAATATGTCGACCTAAATCAAATAAAAGGAGGAAATTTCTATCAAAATTTCAATTGGTATATTTGCTGTGTTGTATAGGTAGTAACAGGCCCGTACGAAATATATTTATTGCCAATTCATATCAGCTTACCCGACGTTTGAATTGGAGAATCTTTACTAAAGACCACGGGCTCCATCTTGTTACTCAATACAGGTTAATTAAGATACCAGGCGAATTCTTATACTAAAGTAACGGACGTATAAAAACTACAAAGGTTTATTACTTGAAGTTTGTAACTGTAGTAAAGAAAGTTTATGGTTAGTTAGGGATTGTTTTTGTTTCAGAATACTCACTTATCCCAATTACGAACAAAAACTGCGGTCTCAAAATTACTTTGAACGTTTATTGGACAAGAAAAAATTAAATAATAAATAAATAAATATATGGGACACTTACACACACGGTCGTCCGTCCCCAAAGTAATTAATTTAATACTTGTGTTATGGGTGACGGACAACTGGTAGATATACTACATATATAATTTTAAATACATACTTAAATACAAATACACACCCAGGCTCGAAGAACCAACAAATTGTTTATAGAAAATGTTGGCCCTCGGCGGGAATCGAACCCGCGACCCGCGGAGCTAAAGGCAAGGTCACTACCCACTGCGTCAACGGGCCAGTCCGAATCTATGAGAGATTTCCACATTTTTTTGTTGTATAACGTTTGTTACAGTTTTGTCGCAGGTAGGCAATCCTATTGATGATGCTTCGGTTACGGGGCGCAACGATCGTATATATTGTCATAGTGAGTGTGTGTGCTGCGTGTGTGGAGCGTATCTGGTGGAGGCGTTTCGTAATACGTGTGTTGACTGGTTCTGCAAGTATAAGGTAAGAGAACGTTGTCTGCTTCATACACTTAGCATTAAATAGATTCTCCTAACAACCGAGGATGAAAGCAAAATAACTCTATCATAACTTTAGTACTGTGGAATTTTACAAAGTAACACCTGCTTCTATAAATTCATTTTTTATATATATAAATACAGTACCTCTATATCTGAGTTATGTCTCCATTCCATCGTGTATTTCATGCAATTTTGGTTAGTTTTAAAATTCGTATCTAGCAAGTCGCTCAGCAAATTTTATCTCCGGCTCAAATTGTATTAGCATACGCAGCAGTTAAATTAGCATTTGCCGTACATAAAGATAACAGTTGAAACAATATTACGTTGCCCCTATGAGTCGTCCCGCAGTTATAATTCGTACGTCGTAAAACTCCGGTACTCTAATCACACAACTTAGTTAATTGTTACATTCTCATAGTTACGTAGTTTTGGTATGCCTTTTCAATAACCGTACTAATATTATACTGTGAATGTTTTTTTGTTTTAATTACACGTCGGAACCTACAGATGGATTAGGTTTTTGGTATGTAAAAAATTGAAGGCCGTTAAATTTGCATACTAATAATATGATAAGTCAATGTGGATTAGTTCGTGCAAAGTTGTGGGTATGGTTGGGTTGGAGGTTATAGAATTACAACTTGAGAAACAAACCACAACATGACATCATCATCATCATCATTGTCCTGCCCTTATCCTACTCTAAGTGGGATCGGCACAACATGTTTTAAGCACGTTGTAAGATGATATGGCTAGGTATTTTACGACCGGCCGCCTGCCTGACGTTAACTTACCTTAGTCGCCTTTTACGATACCTCGGTAAGAAATGAGGGTGGTCTATTCTACTCAGCCGGATAACACACGGTGGACAGCATGACATCATTATTCATAATTATTTTATCTCCAATATTTAAAACAAAGTGAAGCAACAGTGAAATAGTAAAAATCCAATCTGTTTCTGCGTTTTTGGAGAAAAGAATTAGAGGGGAGGGAAGAAAGAATTGAAAAGATTGGGGGAGGAAAGATTTGGAGACCCACCACGCTGCTCCAATGCGGATTGGTAGGTAACACATATCCCCAGAATTCTTTAGAGATATGCCAGTATCCTCAATATATTTTTGTTCATTGAAAAGCGTTTAATAAATTGCAATTATCAATTAGACACATATTGTTTTAACATAAAAACTTATTGGCCTGCCCGTATTTTGCAACTGTGTCAAATATTTATTCTTATACATTTGTGACAATAGAATTCATTGGTGTTGCTATATTTTTTACTAAAAAATTAGAATAACTAAATTAACTAAATTTAATATTTCTTTACAGTTACGCTTTTAGCATACGAAGCACTTAGTTGTTTTATGAATTAACGAAATAGACGTGACTAGAATAGAGCGAAATAAATTAATTAACTCCGGGATCGCCGTCTGATTAATTTTGTGTAAGTATATTATCAAGGGCTTACTTTTATAAATAAAATAAATATATACGGGGTAATGACACACTGGCCCCAAAGTAAGTAATTCACTTATTTATTACTTGTGATATGGGTAACAGACAACTGGTAAATACATATATAATTTTATGTATTTATGTACTTAAATACATTTATACATCCAGAATCGAAGAACCAACAAATTGTATTTAGAAAAGGTTGGCCCTCGGTGAAAATCGAACTAAAAGCAGATTATTAGAGTGCTATTTGTCTGACTTATATATTTTACATCTAATGAGATTAATAACGCCGTGTGGTATCCGGCAGAATAGAATAGACCACCCTCCTTTCTCACCGAGGTGTCGTAAGGGGCCACTAAAGTATGTGCCGTGTGGTATCCGGCTGTACAGAATAAACCACCCTCATTTCTTACCGAGGTGTCGTAAAAGGCGACTAAGGTAAGTTGTAAAATACGTAGCTAAATCATGTGACAACATGTTTGTGACATGTTGTTCCGACCCCACTTAGAGTGGGATAAAGGCAGGAGAATGATGGTGATTGATGATCTACTGAAATTATTAAATCAATAGATCAATATTGCGTTACGTACATTATGCAAAACGATTTTGTCGTGGAGCCATTCTTCCTTATGGTGCTTCGGTTATGGGGCGAAACGATCGTAGAGATCGAAGTGAGTGTGTAGTGCTTGTGTGGTGTGTTGTTGATAGCGACGTTTTGTGTGGGGTGACTGTGCAGGAACACTGTATAAGGTATGAACGTTGCCTACAGCCTACACTTAGCATTACTTAGATTCTCTATACAAAGCCATAATAATTCAATAAAATCATTTTAACTGATTTTCATCAATAGAAATATTTTCGCTGCGTGATGGTAAATGTTGATTCAAAACAGCGTATGTGCTAGTTGTATGCACAACTTTATTTCAACAAAATTTCCAGAAACTTGTTACAAAGTTAAAAACATATGTCGGTATAAATGTTTCCTAGGGCGCTTGGAGCGTTATAGAATGCAACTAGATTCGATATCTGTAAAATTATATTCTGCTGAATTTATGATACCTAGAGTTATTTTTATGTAATCATTTGTAAAGAAAATCTATGTAATGCTAAGGTGTAGGAAGCAGACAAAGTTCGCATATAGTACCCGGCATTAAATAATTCATATCGATGTTTAGAACGAAACAGCCGGCCAGTTCGGTTTCGTAGAGCGCTTTCTCTGTCACTCAGTTAGTATGTGATGTCTCACACGGGTTCGTCAGTCTGTGCGACAGAGACAATGCTCTATGAAGCAGAATCTAGCTGATTTCTCTCTCTAAGCCTCGATGTGCATTATTTATTGCCGCGTACTATAATATTAGGTCCTTACATATGAAATTGGCGTTTTCTATGGGAGGAACATAAAGTCGTTTTTTTTTAAATGAAATATATTTAATTAATCAAAGTATGTACCATTGCTATGTATGCACTTTTGCCATCTCATAGGTAGTTCATTGATCCCCTTACTAAAAAAACAATTCGGGCGGGAATCAATAAAATCTTTGAAGGCGGTTTGGACTGCCCCATCGGAGTTGAATTTTTTTCCTTGCAAGTAGTTATCCAAATTGCGAAAAAAATGGTAATCTGTTGGAGCAAGGTCCGGAGAGTACGGTGGATGTCTAAGACATTCTAATTGAAGCTCTTCTGATTTGGTAGCCGTCTCTTTTGCAGTGTGTGGTCTAGCGTTGTCCTGAAGCAGCAGTGGCCTAGAGCGATTAACCAGCCTCGGTTGTTTAGCAGCTAGCTTTTCCATCATGGTTTGCAGTTGCTGACAATAGATATCTGCCGTAATCGTCTGGCCAGATTTAAGAAAGTTGTAGTGAACGACACCGGCACTAGTCCACCAAACACTTACAAGCAACTTTTTTTTAGTCAATTTTCGCTTAGGGCAGGATTTGGCTGGTTCGCCAGGGTGCAGCCATTGCGATGAGCGCTTCCGATTATCGTAGAGGATCCACTTTTCATCACAGGTAATGATTCGATTTAAAATTCCTTCATTATTGTGCCGGTTGAGTAACGTAACGCAGAGCCTGCAGCTAACTCGGACATGATTTGCGATGGATCCGCTTCCACAGCCTTCAATTCTTCATTATCAACTTTGGTCTCCGGCCGTCCACGAGGCTTGTTCTGCAGGTCGAAATTTCCAGAACGAAAACGTTGGAACCAAAAACGCACTGTGTTTTCTTTTGCGACACCGTCACCATACACATCATTAATCCTTCGAGCCGTTTCTGCAGCACTGGTGCCACGGTGAAACTCATACTCGTAAATAACGCGATATTTCATGTTTTCCATTTTGTAAACAGAGTGACACAAAGAAAAAAACAAAAGAAGAAAAAACAAATGAATTAGGAGGTTTGAAACACAAATGCATGAGTAAATAGCTGTATGAGTTTGAATTTGGAATTCCTAACCATAAAGGTAATATTTGAGATCAAAGTGGCCAGTACGACAAAACGCCAATTTCATATGTAAGGACCTAATACCTTATTCATGCAGGACTTGTTACCACACGTATCACCAAACGCCACTACCAACAACACACCACAAAAGCACTACAAACATTCAAAACGACAATCTCTACAATCGTTTCGCCCCGTAGCCGAAGCATCATCAGGAGGAAAGGCTCAACGCCAAAATCTTAATGCCTATTGCACGTAATGCAATGTCTATTGATTTATGGTAATTTCTTTGTTAAATGTTAATATTAATACATATCGTATTCATCATCGAGTCATGACGATCGGCTTTTATGTTAGCAATTAACATTACATTGAATTTTATTGTTATTATTTATAATAAAAACAAGGACTTACTAAAAACTTAAAACAAATTAAAACTTAATAAATAATAATAAAATATTAATTAATAAATTGATTTATTAATTTCATTAAATGTAAAATTTATTTGTCAGACACCTAGCATGGTTTACTAAATAAATATCAACAGTGTCGTCAAGAATACGACTGAGAGCGCGAGCGAAAAAAATATGCATTTTTTAGGCGTACACTTTACGCCGAATTGAAACAAATGGGTATCCAGGTATCTGTTCACACGACAGCGTATTTATATCGCGACGTATTTTTATTGTGCAGTGTTGCATTTTAGTCGTTAGAGCGAGGGCGTTAAGCTGAATATACCATCCGAAACTTCTTATAACGGCTGTTGTGGAATTTTAACGCGACGTAATTTTTACGTCCGTGCGAACGACGGGTTACTCGACTACTTACTTAAAAATAATGTTAAAGTTATCTTTAGAAACGCTAACGTTAGAGAAACGTTAGAGACTCCTAAACATGTCAACTATACGTTTAAGTACTTGAGTCATATTACAATAGCCGTGCAAAAAATTTGTGAACAAATTTGTAGATCGAGGCGGGGTGTGCCCTATTTTGTTTTGAGTAGTTTATTTATAGAATCATAAACGATAAGTTCACATTAATTAAGTTGTGAAATAAAATACCGAAGTATTGTTAAATTGTGGAGAGAATCATAATCGTATCCCTAAGGCCATCGAATATTTGATAAAATTTAAGTTTCAGAAGAAAAGATGAATATGCGTGTAAAACTAAATCTAACGTTAATTTGCACCTCTTCGAAATTTAAATTTTATAAAATTAATTTTATTACCTTCATTTCGCCGAACGGGGTTTTGCAACGTGTCTTTTATCGATTTTAAAGTTACCTGCCAAGTTGGGCACAAATTTTAAACTTATCGGAAATCTGACGGGCAAAGCTTTTAAAAGTGTTATCATTCGGATAAGTGCGTTCATATTTTCATAATACGTAAAAGTAGTAAAGTAAAGTAGCGGCCTGTTAATATCCCACTGCTGGGAATAGGCCTCCTCTCTCCGTTTCTGGAGAGAAGGGTTGGAGCTAAGACCTACCACGCTGCTCCAATGCGGATTGGTAGGTTACACATATCAACAGAATTCTCTAGTGATATGCAGGTTTCCTCACGATGTTTTCCTTCACCGAAAAGCGTGTGATAAATTGCAATTATGATTAGACACATTAGTTTTAATAGAAAAACTCATTGGTGCCTGCCCGGGTTTGAACCTATGTTCGTCTCTAGAGAGTCGCACGGTCTCACCATTGGGCTATCACAGCTTATAGCATAATACGTAGCGTCATTGTATATCACAAAATATAACATAAAATGGCATTTTTTAAATTATATGTTTATAGATACTAAATACATTCATAGGTAAATATAAAAATTTGCTATTCTTTCGAAACACAACAGAATGTAGTTTGGAGTATGAGACACATTAAAATCCATACAAAACTGCAAAAAGAGGTATAAAGTTACTAAATTAAATTAGATATTGTCGACATAAGCCGAATAGTCGATGTTTGCCCTTTCTAAAAACGAAATAGTCATTTGTTTTGATTATAAATATTGATGAGGCTGATAAGTAAAAAAGGAATTTGTAGATGTAATAGACATTTACAAATTTAAAATTATTTTGAAGGATAGATTCTATGTAATTAAAGAAAATGTGGGTAGAAAAGTGTTACTCACTTTACAGGATCGGATCTCGATTCTGGAAAAGACTTTATGAATAGTTTTGGTCTCAAAACACAATTTTTTATTTTTTTTGGACATTTGGCGAATTGGGAAACTGTGTGATGGGGAAGGAGTGGTTAGTCGGGACAATGGCAGGTGGTTGCCATTAACCAACCAAATCTGATCTTCGGACATCCGAGAGCGGATACCTTTTCTTAACAAATGTTTGTTGAATGTTTCATTATTTTAACCAAAAAAGATTTTTGACAGTGGACAGTAAGAGGGTCTTCTATCTTTTAAATCTTTTAAATTGGTTTAATAAAGTAAAGACTTCCGTCGGTGTAGGATACAACCAGTTAAAAAGTATATTCTACCAAAACAGTACGTGACTGGCGTTCTTGAAACGAGTGCTCGCGTTCACTTAGTATTTACTTCGAGGGATTTAAATTTAGGTTGCAAAGTTAGGATTAGGTCTATTTATTTTTTGGCTTAAATCACCAATGGAAATTTGAGTCCCAACAGAGATCTTTGAGTTTAAGATTCAAAGAGTTATTCCTAGTTGATTTTTTTTATTGCTATAATAACTGTTAATTTGTTTACTCAATTCAAGGGGCTAAATACCTTGAATTATGAACTTTGTGTTACCTTTTTTGTTTCTGAAGGAGCAACAGCACATTTTTTATACATATATAAAAATAAAAAAATACTCTAAAAGCATATTACATAGATAGAGGGACGCATGTTTAATATTAGTACGGACTTAAGAAATAAATAGTTGTATAGTAATAAATAGCTGTGATAGCCCAGCGGTGAGACCGTGCGACTCTTTCGAGGGGAACACGAGTTCAAACCCGGGCAGGCACCAATGAGTTTTTCTATTAAAAGTCATGTGTCTAATTGATAATTGCAATTTATCACCCGCTTTTCGGTGAAGGAAAACATCGTGAGGAAACCTGCATATCTCTAGAGAATTCTGGAGATATGTGTTACCTACCAATCCGCATTGGAGCAGCGTGGTAGGTCTTAGCTCCAATCCTTCTCTCCAGAAACGGAGAGAAGAGGCCTATTCCCAGCAGTGGGATTGTAACAGGCTGGTACTATAGTAATTGATAACACGAGAACAAATACGGAAAACGTTGTGACGTTGGGAGTAATGAAAAACGGCGACTCACCAAGTCAACAACAAATTTATTGTGGGCTGCAAGAGTCTACTGCCCGTCAATGCAATTACTTAAGATGGAAGGGTGCGCTAGGTACTGCCCTTTGCCACGCAGCGAAGAAGGCCGTGCAGCGTGCGCTCGGAGAATGAAGAGCCGCCCCAATGACGTCGAGCCCGGACGCAAGGCTGCGTTGGCCAGCAACAGGAGCTCGAACCCAATATTTGCTGATATTTGTTGCTGCCAGGTACTAGTTCCCAATATATGGCAATATAAAAATATACTAGATTTAAAAGAAATCTAGGCTGTCCATCAATCCTTGAAGAAAGGAGCACGCACGATAGACGTCACAGGTCATTGCATTTACAGGTGTAAACGTGCACACCCAGTCCACTCAGAAGGCGAACTAGACGTGGGCGTTATTTCACGTCACTGTATACAATAACCGGTTACGTGCTATGAAACGGAATAACTAGTTACGTGTGCAAAGGCGAAGTAGTTATTTTTGTAACTAGCTACTTTCGTAGCAGCTTTCATGCGACATTACGTTACGTTGCGTTTGCGTTTCGTTGAACTACGTTACGGTATCGGCCTACTGTATTAACGACTACAAAATGTAACTTGTAACGAAGAATAACGAACATAACTAATCCCTCAACAAATAATTTATAGAATTAGGCGTTACTTTGCGGAGATCCATAATACAAAAGTAATAATAAAATTATTTTGCTATAATCCGCGATACAGTAAATAGAAAATATATATAGTGTTTAATGTATAGTGGACTATCAGTATTTTCATACCCGATACGTGCAGGATTCGTAAAAGCACATGCACTAACCTCCACCACTTCCACCACAATACACAAGCACTACACAGTTTCACTATCACAAACTCAACAATCGTTTCGCCCCGCAACCGAAGCATCATCAGGAGATAGACTCCACGACAAAATCGCAAAGTGAAGCGTTATCCAAACAAGCGTTGTTAAATAGTACTTGGTTCATCCCCACCCTTTATTTACCTCGGAACACGTGCAACAAGCTTGAACTAGAGACATTTATCTGCTCGTTAATGAGGGTGCCATTGTTATGCTTAATGATTTCTAATTGTTCCAAAATATTTAGTTTCATAATATTTATTAAGTTCCAAAATATTTAGTATATTGTTTCGAAATACTGCACACCTGCGAAAAAAGCTTGAAACTAAATATTTTGGCTCAGTAACTATAACTGAGCTTTCTGTACACAGGATATTGTAAAACGGTACAAATACAATTTTTTTAAAGCTGTGATAGCCCAGTGGTGAGACCGTGAGACTCTCCAGAGACGAAAATGGGTTTAAACCCGGGCAGGCACCAATGAATTTTTAAACGTATGTGTCAAATTGATATTTGCAATTTATCACACGCTTTTCGGTGAAGGAAGGAGGGTGAAGGAAAACGTCGTGAGGAGCCTACATATCTCTAGAGACTTCTGGAGATATGTGTAAGCTACCAATCCGCAATGGAGCAGCGTGGTAGGTCTTAGCTCCAATCCTTCTCTCCAAAACACGAGAAAGAGGAGGCCTACTCCCAGCAGTGGGATATTAACAGGCCGTTACTTAACTTTTTTTTTAAGAAATACAAACTTTCACCTTTTAATATTAGTAGAACATTTAAATAGATTTGAGTCTTGTTAGTTATATTATATGTATGGCTGCATCGGAAACTATATATGCTTGTCATATATTTGGAAAAAATATACTGTTATTAGTTAACTGCTGCTAATTTTAATTATTTAAAGTCAATTTAAGGCTACTAAGGTAAGTCGACCCGCCTTGTGTTATCCGGCTGAGTAGAATAGACCACCCTCATTTCTTACCGAGGGGTCGTAAAAGGCGACTAATGCGGTAAGTTGATGTCGGGCAGGCGGCCGGTCGTAAAATACAGAACGAAATCATGTGACAACATGTTTGTAACATGTTGTGCCGACCCCACTTATAGTGGGATAAGGTTAGGATGATCATGAGCTAATTTTGTTTTGTTACTATGTATACGAGTGGTTCCATGTTATTTACCACATAACGGCCGACGAGTAAAAAAAGCATAGTCTTTAGTGATTATATATGGCACGCAGCTACAAAATGAACTTTTTTCTTCCTCCCCTATAACTAATACTATAAAAACAGAGTAAGTTTTTATTATTACGTTGTAAAGTAGCCGTTTTGTACTATCTTACTGTTTGGTAAAGTTCTTTTCCTTTTTTATTAGAAGGCTTCAATAATGCAGAGTGATAGGCTCCTGCTCTAATGCGGTTTGAAAGGCTGCACATACATATATCGGAAAGTGTCCAGAGGTATGGTTTCCTTATGATGGTTCTTGCTTTCATCGTAAAGCGCATGATCTGTTGTGAATATCAGCTAAGTATAATGTGCGGAGATAAATAATGTACATCGAGGCTTAGAGAGAAAAAATCAGCTAGATTCTGCTTCATAGAGCATTGTCTCTGTCGCACAGACTGACGAACCCGTGTGTAACGTCACATACTAACAGAGTGACAGTGACAGCGCTCTATGAACTCGAACTGGCCGGCTGTTTCATTCTAAACATCGTTGTGCATTATTTAATGCCGGGTACTAACAAGGTTTATAGAAAACGGTGAGGGATTTACCGAGGTTGTCATCTCAAGACCGACGTTTTTATGATTTATTTCATATTAAAGCACAACGTGAATAGTTTATTTAATCAAATCAAATCAAATCACTTTATTATTCAGCCTACTAAGGGCCATAACAACATTACGTTACAAAAAAGTGTGTTAGTATTAATACAAAAACTTAAGCCTAATTGTTAGTAATAAACTATAATAATATCCTTACCTAGTATAAATCGGGGCAGCCCCATCAGCATCCTAAACGCATTATTAAATCGTACGCGCAGGGCATTATACTGTTTTTTCGTATAATCTATCCGAACTACTGCTCGATAGTAGATTAACATAAAAGAATACTTAAAAGTTCGGTATACAAGTATTTTTGTTTCAGAAGTATCTATCACCCTAAAGTCTGTCAAGGACTTTATCGATCATTACGGGTGAGGGATATTCTGTATAATCGAGAATATATTTTTCACGAGTAAAAATGTAATGTAAAAGTATGGAAACTACCAAAAACATAAACTTTCAATGTATGTATGTGAAGGTAGAATTTTGTTAGTTAAATTTAACCTATTTCCCGGGGTCCGATTGAGCTGAAATTTCACATACAGGTCCCGTGGCGTTGACGATGTATCATCATCGGGACATAAAATTTCGTTAAAAGCCTTTTTAAAGCCTTTTTAACTTGACTTGTTTTTATTAAAAGCTTTCTATTTAGCTTTTCGAGTATGTATGCGGAGGTGGAAGTTAGTTAGTCTTGCAAGTTAAATTTGACCCACTTCCCGGTGTCCGATTGAGCCGGTCCAGTCCCGGTGACAATGCACGTTTATCTTTTGCATGATCTGATGCTGCTGCCAGGATTTGCCCCAGACGACGAAACTCCTAAACGGTCAACTATAGGCACATTAAATTTTGTTAAAAACTTGATTGCATATTATTTTTAACTTATTTATTATTAAGTTTAAATTTTCCATTGAGGCGTAGTTATTCTATTTAAAACTTAAAATATTCTTAATTCAAGTTTTTCTGGTTACCACTGAATAAGAAAGTTCTCGTACCGAGAAATAACTGCAACAAACTCTGTGAATAATATTTCCAAAAATAATACAATTCACTTGGTTATAATCTTATCGTTGCAGTCTAGTGGATAGCTGGCTGCGGTTCAAATGAGTTATTTATGACTTGATGATCTTTAATTTTATTTCAATCAAATTAAAGTCCTTAATAATGTTTATAATTTTTTTTTTGTTTATTTATAATATCAGCCTATTTATGCAGTACACCGACTATTTTCTGTAATTTCCTGTGCGCTAAGGTTGCCCGGAAAAGTTCGCTGTTTAGCGAGCAAACCACCAATTGCATTTTTTCTTGTTATGTAGCTTTTATTTTTATTTCTTGTTTGTGTGCGATAAAGACCTCCGCACCTTACATGGCGACCCTGCCAGGATTTGTAAGATACGGAGTGGGTTACGAAAGCAAACAACCGTATGCTTTGAAAGCTTTCATAGGCTAAATACTGAATCTTATACTAGTTTAAACGTAAGTAATGTGACAATAAATATAAAGCTACGATGGTAGCTTTGATGATTTTTTTGATGATGATGATTTTTTTATGGTGTCCCATAAAAAAATAATTATAATGTAGTGTGATGACACTAATTATAATTATTTTTTTATGGGACACTTACACACACGGTCGTCCATCCCCAAGGTAAGTAACTTAATACTTGTGTTATGGGTGATGGACAACTGGTAGATATACTACTTATATAATTTTAAATACATACTTAAAGACAAATATACACCCAGGCTCGAAGAACCAACAAATTGTTTAAAGAAAATGTTGGCCTCGTCGGGAATCGAACCCGCGACCCGTGGACCTGAAGGCAGGGTCACTACCCACTGCGCCAACGGGCCAGCCAAATATAATGAAATGTAACTTGAAAATATCAAATATCTAAGTAAAATATGAATGTATTTGTTTCAACTTCATTTTCAATAAACCTCAACGTATAACCTTATTTCATTTATAGCTTTTATTTCAATTTCCGTTTAACTAAAATGTAAACATTGAATAAATGAACTGAAAACATAAATGCATTGAATTTCAATTTGTGCTGTTCAAAACTCTTTTAAAGTTCATTGTAGAAATCGTATTGCGGTTTCACTATTTTATATACCGTACGTATTTTAAAATTACTTTTTTCTTTGTGGACATAAATCATAGAGTTATTGTACTAGAGTATGGAAGCACAGATTAAAATGTGCCATAATACATCAATGAGAAAGAAATTAAGACTTTATCTATCTGTCTCGCTTTTTATGTGTGATTAGACAAAGATAAGAATAATATGTGATAGCCTAGCGGTGAGACCGTGCAGTACTCTTTCTAGGGGAACACGAGTTCAAACCCGGGCAGGCACCAATGAGTTTTTCTATTAAAACTCATGTGTCTAATTGGTAATTGCAATTTATCACACGCTTTTCGGTGAAAGAAAACATCGTGAGGAAACCTGAATATCTATAGAGAATTCTGGAGATATGTGTAACGTACCAATCCGCATTGGAGCAGCGTGGTAGGTCTTAGCTCCAACTCTTCTCTCCAGAAACGGAGAGAGGAGGCCTATTCCCAGCAGTGGGTTTGTAAGAGGCCGCTACTTTAAGTATAGTATACGACTTTCACCTTTCCTCTATTTATTCACTGTGACACAAAGCCTGCATTTGTTTACTCTAGGCAATAAATATATGGATAAATCACTATGTTTTCCTGTACCGTGATGTGTAAAGAACCTTGACTATTACTCTTCAGTATTATATAATAACTTTATAGTTCTGGATTTATCTATTCGTCTATCGTGAGTAGTATTCATAGTTAATATGTAGAAGTTGATATGGAGACACCGGCTATACTCACGTCTAATTTTATCGGGTTAGCCCGACTAGTTTCGAGCCCATACACGGCACTTATTCATGAGCTCTTTACATGACGTTATCGAAGCGGGAACTGCAATAACGTAGTAACTGTAACGTAACGTAACTGCGAAACTAGTCGGGCTAACCCGATAAAATTAGACCTGAGTATAACCGGTGTCTCCATATCAACTTTATAATTTTGACACAAATTGTCAGAAGTTTAAATTTTGAATATCATAGACATTATCATCATCCTCCTGCCCTTATCCCACTCTAAGTGGGGTCGGCACAACATGTTAAAACATGTTGTCACATAATTTGGCTACGTATTTTACAGCCTGCCTGTCGTCAACTTACCTTAGTCGTATCTTACGACCCCTCGGTAATAAATGAGGGTGATCTATTCTACTCAGCCGGATACCACACGGCGGTGAATATCATAGGCATTAATTTTGATATAAAATTACCATATAAGATTTGAACACGTACATAATACACTTATAATACTTGAATTTATTACGTATGTGAATACTCCGGGCCTCACGAAGATATCCCAATTCATGCTCTTACAGAAATTCATTTCCGTATCATTGAATTATTATAACAATTTCTTCTTTCCACGTGCCGCGGAAGCAAAAATCCGATACGTTCTAAGCGTCTCCCTTTATAGGGCTATGAAATACAGCGATTATCATAAAGGCGGCATTTTCGTCATTCACTTTTCCATTAGATGGCGGTAGGGGAATTGAAGCCTCTATATACGCCATATCGTGGGCGTATGCATACTGAGAGATGTAATAAAATGCAAAGATGTCTTCATAAGTAATAATATTATACTATTAAGAGACCCGCTTTTGACTGTAATCATTGACAAATGTATTACTGTATTTCTCTTTTTTTTTCTTAAACCGATGCGGATGGTCCTTGGGGAATAATTTCCAATTCTTTTCTTGTCTTGTTGTTGTTTCTTATCTTGTGCTACTTGAGAGAGAGCTCAAAAGGGTCTCCTAGTAGAGTGACCTCTTTGAGGTCGTTTCTCCCAATGTTTTGGTCAACTCCTAGTAGGATGGTCTTGACTTCACTTAGCGATATCAGACGTCTCTAGACATATGTGGTTTCCCCATGATTTTACCGTGTCATATCGTTCTTATATCATAATATCAAACAATGTAATCTTATAATTTAATGTAACTATGTAATTGTAGAAATAGTGAACTTTAAACAGATAAATTTAACATTACATAAACTATAACAGAACTACTTTGCTATAATCCACGCGGGTTAAGAGAATGCATGCAATGTTAATTAGTATGAAGCAGGCAAAATTCACGTACCTTACATATCCAGGACAAGTGACCACATTCATCCCAAGACGCCTCCACCAGCAACAATGCACACAAGCAATACACACAACCACCACCAAAATCTCCACGATCGTTTCGCCCCAACCTAGGAGGAAAGGCTCCACCACAAAATCGTAATGCTAATAAATAAAATTTAACACTTTAAAACCAATAACAACTAATATGCTTACTAAAATAATTAATGTTCTAGTACAATACAATATCATTCAGTTAAGCAAATGTGATTAAATAAATATGCATACCAATATTCAAATCATCAAATCAAAATAAGCCTTATTCTAATAAGATTTTTCAAGCACGGATGAATATGATTAATGAAGGTGCAACTGGTGCCGAATGTTTCTCTTACCTAGAAGAATCAGCAAGAAACTCGGCGGTTAATCTTTTAAACATCCTCCATTATTAGACCGAAATCTTGTAAGAAACTGAAAGGATTTTCAAATCGAGACATTTTTATCTTGCAAATAATCATCAATTTTGTGATATGATTTACGTTTATACGCCGTGTGGTATCCGGCAGAATAGAATAGACCACCCTCCGTTCTTACCGAGGTGTCGTAAGAGGCGACTAAGGTATGTGCCGTGTGGTATCGGGCTGCATAGAATAGACCACCCTAATTTCTTACCGAGGTGTCGCAAAAGGCGACTAAGGTAAGCTGATGTTAGGCAGGCGGCCGGTCGTAGGATACGTAGCCAAATCATGTGACAATATGTTTGTAACATGTTTTGCCGACCCCACTTAGAGTGGGATAAAGGCAAGAGAATTATGATGATGATGATTTACGTATAAGCATATTTCTTACACAAAATTTAAACCTTCTTTGACATTTTGTAGACTGGTGCAGTATGGATTGGGAAATTTTATAGATGCGAATACCGAGACCAATGGACGCATTGCTAACTCTGCTCAGGCGCGTCACCAATAGTGTGTCGAAAATTTACATTATTCGTAGAAAATAATAGAAATATTATTAGTAAATAAATGCTATCACGTTGGCGCTATGATAATAAAACGTGTTATTCAGCTAGTCTACGTAATAATCAGTATGGATTTCCCCCGAAAACAATACGTGATCGGCAAACTTAGAAATGTTTGTTTTCACTTAAGAAGTTTTCGGTTAACCAAATCGGATATCGATGCGTAAAGATTAGGATGTTTGGTTTACTTACATGTTCGTTTACTTACGGATAATGCTTCGTCGATGTAGAAAAAGGTTTTGACATTCAAATTTTTTTATGATTTTTATCAGAGATATCGAAATAGTCTTGCGTGGTTTATATTTGTTAGCTTCTGACGTTCCTACGTGTATTTTTGACTTTGAGCTATGTTATGTGTTTCGTGCATTTTCGTCGGGTTAATGAATTTTATTCTTATATTAAATAACTCAATTTAGCTTTCAACTTTCATATTTTTCTTTGAATCCTTTCCTCGCTACCTTCTCGTTTTCTCTTATTTCCCATTTTCAGAGTATATAATATAACTATGGACGGACGTGTTGACGTGCGAACAATTCGGCACGGAAACACGTAATGAAGCTAAAAAAGCGCGGGGCGTAAGAGCTAGTATTGATACAGTAATACCCGCAATAAAAAAAGGAGGGTAAATACATACCTATTCATAAAACCGTGCAAGGGTGACGCTCGGGGGCGCCACTACAACATGTAAGCTTACCTAAATCGCAAAGAATGAAGCTGCGAAATATAACTATGTCTTACTTCGTTACGTATTCCAAAAGTAGCTTTTTCTGTAGTGGTATTAAAGTAGAAAGTACAAAATAAATAATCGAATAAGATTTTAATGTGTAAGCATTTGGTTTTCTGTACTTACGTTTACATGTTTAGTTACTGCTAATGCGTACGGGTTTGTACCCGTACGCATTAGCAGTAACTAAAGTTTTGTTTAGTTTAGTTTAGTTTTGAGTTTCAAATTTTCAAGGATATGATACAACAGAATTCCCTTGAGTCATATCCAACATCAGAAGTGGGTTTGCATTAATTGGCATTGTTTGTTTAACTTATTTCGAGAAGTATAACTCATTTCATAGTCTATAAATAAATCTGGAAGCACGTGATAATTTGACGAATCCCATTTCTATTTCGGGTCACGTAGTCGCTGTCCTCTAACTTACATGGTCCCCGCATTTAACATTTTGACGGCCAATTTGGCAAAGGCACACATGCACGGCGCCCACTGAATAATCGCTTTGCCGTTATTAAATATTCCCCTTAAAATAGAAACATTTAAAAAACCTACTCGAAATCTAAATGGCGGGAATTTACCGCGCCAAATGATATCACAAAGAGATTTTTTTAGTTTCAACTTTATGTTTAGAAACCGCCTATACCCATTTCTTACTTTATCGAGTCAGCTCGACTAGTTTCAAGCCCATCCTAGGCATTTATTCATGAGCTAAATATTTGTTTGAAAATTTGTACATATATTATAACTGTTAAGTTATGTCTCATTTGATCTTAATCGATAATAATAGTAATGCATAGATCAATTGCCATAGGTTCTATTAAGGAATGAGGTCTTGTAAATATATTTTAATTTTGTCATAAGTTCTTTTAATTTTAACATAGGTTTAAGTTGACTTATTTTAGGTTTATCAAAAATAAGTACTATTCTTGTAGTGATTGTTGCGAAATAACTGAACAATATTCATTGTTGTAAGTTTGTAAAACTGCAACACTGCTAAAAAATATCAAGAACGTCACCGCCTCAGACATCCTTATCTAAACTTCTTGACAATATCGTCTGGATCAAGGTGTAATATTTGGTTTTCTTATTTCATGGATAAAATATTTTTTTATTGCGCCTGCACTTTTTTCACTCTAAGTGGGGTCAGCAAAACATGTTTTAACCATGTTGTGATGCGATTTGGTAAGCCGCCTGCGTCAACTTACCTCAGTCTTCTTTTACGACTTCTTTTACGGTAAGAAATGAGAGTGGTCTATTTTACTCAGCCGAATACCACACGGCACTCATTACCTTAGTCGCCTTTTACGACTCCTCAGTAAGAAGTGATGGTGGTCTATTCTGCTCTGCGAGATACCACACGGTGGTCAATGGTTTCAAGGCCATTCCTTACAATACACGTTTAATTAGTAATGTAACTCTAACTGCATAATTTTATTTATTTTACAATATTGCTATACATATATAATACATGTTTAATTTTGTAATATGTTTAAATTATATACGCCTCTCCATGCCGTGGTAACTATTATTATTATTAAAAATACAATTAAATAAATAGTTAGCGGGGTATTATATAGCATTGATAATGTTAGTCTTGTTGGTTATCCTCAATAAATGAAATTAAAAAATATATTAGTGTTACGGACAAGAGTAATTTCATAAGCAACATATTTAGATCGATGTTTTACAAAAGTTATATAATTCGTATTTCTATCGAGAGATATTAAGGTTTTTATAAAATTATGAACAAACGAGCTGTCTAATATATTTATCTAATTTTAGATCACGTCGGAAAAAAAAATCTCAAATAAAAAGATATCCAATTAAGGCTTTTATAGACATAACAAAATTAAGATTATGTAATTCTTCTTAAAAGTTATATAATACTGATGTTATATCACTCTAAGCTGTGATAGTGAACAGTGAAACCGTTTGACTTTTTTTCAAAGCAGGAACCGCAAGCTTATGACGGTTCCGACTTTGTCTAAATCCATCCATATTATAATCCTTGGGAAAGACTAATGCTGGGTGTGAATTCCTTTCCGGTGCTGCGCGCTACAGAAATGAAGAATCGAAACGCTTCGTGCGCCTTCGTGGGATATCTAGAATGTAGGGGTGAAATCTCTCTCAGTGCCTTGCGGTGAGATAATAGAAATGCGATGAAGGAATAAGGTCGTGTAGTACCTGAGCTCGTTCTCCGAAATAAATCCTGTAGAAAACCTATAGACAGGCAACCTTGGGCCGATTTTGAACTACGCCCATATCAATCAATGCATAGCAAATTGTTTCCTTCTTTTTATATCAAACCTTACAAGGGTAATAATTTTAATATTTTTTACACCCGTTCTAATTGTTCAATATTAATTTAAATCTCTCTTTATTAGCGAAGCCACACAGTAATCTACACGCAGTACGTAGTTGTAATTATGAGTCCCCGCGTCATGGCAGTATGCATAAGTCACAATGTGGTGGCATACCGACTTAATTTGAAAACTCCTGCCGTTAACTCTCCATTGACATATATTTCCATTGATTTTTTAATAAAATTCGTTATGCAGACGACTAATGTCCATTATAACATGTGGTAAACTTATATATGTAATTAACAAAATTAGTTTAAATTAAGTGTAAGAAATATTCTAATACGTAAAGCATATTACAAAATTACAGATAATTTGATTTATAAATATGCTTGGACTTGCAAACCCTTTCGACTTTATAAAAGGCTGCGGTTTAATAAAGTAAAATTGAAAATGTGTAAAAGATTGACCGCCGAGTTTCTTGCTGATTCTTCTTGGTAAGAGCAATATTCCGAACTAACTGTAGCTTCATCAATCATATTGATCCTTAACGATTGAAAAGTGCTTGGAACAGCTGATTTGAATAACGATTATTTTGATTTGATTTGGTCATAAGTTTTCTCGCAAAGCTATGACAGTGTTCCGATTCAAGTTCTGGTGACAATTTGTTGTGGTGAAATTTTTTTTTAACATATACTTATTACGTGTTTTTATTTATGCGTTTGTGGTAAAGTGTAGTCTTAAAAATTATTTACTATTTAAGTTTAATTAAGTTAATTTAATTTTCAGTTTGAGTAAAAACAAACGTGACATGTATTTAATTAAGCAACCCCACGCTGTAATTTGCGTTGCGTTACTGAGAGTTGCAATTCCGAGTCCCTCGCGTCACCGCAAAGGGTTCATCAACGGATGTGACGGCTGCGAACTCAATTCTGAAACTCGTGTCGTTAACCTTGCATTCTTCTAATGTATGAGCACTAGGTTTTGTTTATACTGTGTTGCAAACTTAAGCTATAAGATTTCTTCTTTTGGATTCTTATTAATAGTGAATATTGATAATTATATCAAGCGGCAAACAAACCAATTAAGTACGTTGTTTCATTTGCTCCCTCTTCTATTTTTTTAAAGTAATACCCTACACCAAAGGTTGTTTATCAGAGAATTCTTAAAGCAAAAAGACCGCCTGGGCATACTTTGTGCTTAGTTTAAATTTATTTTGTACCATTTATTAATGTATTCTGTGTTAATAAAGTATTAAATAAATAAATAATAAATACGGCTCTTGATGAAACAAAAGTAAATAAAACATAAATTTTTACTACTTAAAACATTCAAAAATACTATTCAAAGCTTTATATTTAACTATATTTCTTACTCAGTATTTCAGTAACTATAACAAGTTTCTATATGTGCTTTCTACCATTTATACACCTCTAATTTTAACGATTTATATTAAAAAACTGCTAATATGTAGCCACCAATTTTTATTGTGTCAATATATTAATGCAATGTGCATACATATATAGATTTTAATTATACAATACATTCAATCTGTATTTTCCCAGTTAAATAATAAGTGTTTGTTTTGAAACAAAAGGTTCATTTAGTAACCCATTGTTAGCAACTGTGGCATGCGGTATACAACTCAGACGCGCATTTATTTTGTGGTTGTACTGTATGTTTGTAAAAGCCTGTTGTAGCTGCAATAAACAATATTATAGATCAGAAGTAATGATATCATCTTCCTTTAATCCACAATAAAAGAAAATATATATAATTAGCTGTCCGCGTACGCGTTGCTATGACTTAGTCTGGTTCGAATTCTCCTCGAAACGAAAGTCAAAGTATAAAAAATGCTCTGATCGCCACCAAACTTTCTACGATCATCCGCTGAGGCATTCTAAAGATTGTCTGAAAATTTCATTATAATCGGTCCAGCCATTTCGGAGTCCGTAAATTACATACAAACAAATATACATTTTTATATGTTAGATGCTATATGTAGAGTGTATTATGTGTTTTCATACCTTTCGCTTCGTAACCGAAGCGTTTTTGGAGCCAACAATATTTAAATGGTAAAAAGTAGCTTAAATTAAATATATTAAATTGTAAATTGCAATAAAGGCTGTGAAGAGGCATTAATTTACCGTAACTAACTTGGATATAAAACACAGATAGACCTCTTTTGTGATCAAAATTTTTTTTATTCCTTAAAGCTGATATGTGAAGAAAGTGAATTCTAAATATTCATAATTATGAATTTAAAGTATGGAAGGCTATGTCTATGAGTATGTCTTTGAGTAGAGAAAAAAGACAACCCTAAAACCTAAAATTAAAATTTTCAAACCATGAATCTTAGTGTCCCAAAAATACTTCTAATCACAAATTAATTTGAAATCAAATATGGATGAACAACATAATGAAATCAATACCCTCAATAATTCATAAGCAAATACACGTTCCCATACCTCGGAGCAGAAAATTGCTACGTGACTAGAAATATTAACCTTAATAAATCATAACAATAAATATATATTTCCATTAAAGATTTATCACGACTGCAGGGCTACATTAATATTAATCCCGTTGTCGGCAAATACCTAACATTATTCTGGATTCATTCTCCTGCTCGTAACCCACTAAGTGGGGTCGGTACAACATGTTTTTTCTTCTTCCATTCTCTCATATTCGTCAACTCTGACGCAATTCCATTTATATGCATGTCATATCTATACTTATTATAAAACAAAGTCCCAAAAAGCTGTAATCGATTTTCTAAAAATCTACTGAACGGATTTTAGTACGATTTTCACCAAGAGATAGTACAATACTTCCAGATGGTTAAGGTAAATAGTGCATATCGGTATTATGTAAATTGTGTTGAAGAGATCGAGCAGTTGTTAAAAAACTTGCTTGCTGGGAGCTTTAGTCGCGTGCGCAGCGTAAACCAGTAGGATTACGCTAAAGTAATGTAGAATTGTAGATCTATAAAAATACAACAAACAAGTCCTCGACAGCATGTCTGTGTCTCTTATGGTTAAGAAGATAAGATAAGATATGGTTAGATCACAATAGCTACTTTTATGTTCAAAATTGTAATGAAATATACTGATTTACACGCGGGCGAAGCCGCAAGCACAGCTAGTTTGATATAATCCTTCTTCTTCGTTAACCGATGAACGTTCACTGTTAGACATAGGTCTTCGCGGGATCTCCATAAAACACGATATTGTAACGCCTTAACAAAGCGGCTTCCCACGACCTTTTTGACGACCTTTTCCATCTTGTTGGGGGTCTACCTACACTGCGTTATCTGGTGCGGGGTCACCATTCCAACACCTTTGGACCCCAACTTCCATCGGTTCACTGCACTACGTGCCATCGCCACTTCAGCTTTGCAACACGCTGATCTTTGTCGTTGCCTATGGATCTCCTCTTTTCTGATTTGGTCATGTAGAGATACTCCGAGCATAACTCGCTGTATCGCCCGCTGAGTGACTCTGAGCTTTGTTATCAGAGACATAGTCAGCGACCACATTACATAATCCATCCATCCCTGTTTCGACCTCCCTCTAGTCACCTAGTTTACTATACTGACGTCTTATTCTATCAAAACAGCCCAACTAGCTTCGAGCCCATTTAGGGCCCTTATTTATGAGCTCTTTATTTGGCGTTATCGCGGTGGGAAACATAAAAAAATAATGATGTTAAATATTATTTTTCCACACGTCAATTGAAGGCAGAAACAAGATCGAAGGCGAGAAAAGGTGAGTAGAGGTGTATTGGAGTATGTTTCCTAGATGCCATACTATAGGATATGTGCGTAAAATAAATTCTAATAGTGGTAGGGACGCTGTTATCACTACGACTATTAACTTCGAACGATAGGTTCCCTTAGGTGATCATAAAACGAATTTTTGACATCCATTTTTAGATCATTTTATTTACTATGTAATAAATATACCTATGATTTGTATATAATTTTATTTCTTATAAAATTCTCCATTGAATAAAATAAATCATTTTATAATAATAACTTACATTTATCGATAGTGACGAAAACATTTTGATTTTTCCAAAATTGAAATATGATCCATAAAATCTCGTATCAAATTCACATAAAGAAACGCAATATTTTTTAAAAACATATCCATGCAGCTATATGGATTAACAATAGTATTTTTATTAAAAAAGTAAAAGTAACAGCCTGTTACTATGCCCACTGCTGGGCTAAGGCCTCCTCTCTCCGTTTTTGGAGAGAAGGGTTGGAGCTAAGACCTACCACGCTGCTCCAATGCGGATTGGTAGGTTACACATATCCCTAGAATTCTCTAGAGATATGCAGGTTTCCTCACGATGTTTTCCTTCACCGAAAAGCGTGTGATAAATTGCAATTATCAATTAGACACATAAGTTTTAATAGAAAAACCCATTGGTGTCTGCCCGGGTTTGAACCTATGTCGTCTCTAGAGAGTCGCACGGTCTCACCGCTAGGCTATCACAGCTTCTTTTATTGGCTATTGACAATTGAATCATACAATATATTTAATTTCCGAACCCACTATATGTCCGGTAACCGCCATGTGCACATAAGAGCAAGTACCAAAGATAAATGTAACTTACATTATTAATATATTATAAAATATTTGGTTGCATTTGATGGGGAATTTTATAACGAAGAAAATAGTATGCTTATCATAGGTATAATTACGAACGATTTGTGCACATGGTGCACAGCGACGGCGGAAGGGTTAACCGGAGAAGCATCGACTCATGTTCACCGTTTGCTGGTTTTTTATTTGTGTTTATTTTGGCAATCCACACTATCATGTACGACCCCATTATTCATGAAAAATGGTTATTGTCAAGGTGTTTATGGAGGTCGACGTTTGCATGAACTATGGACTATTCGCGGTCGCCCACATAAATCGATTCTTAATCTTCCGCGTGAGTTTTAATTAGGTGTATGACCATTTGAGTATTACGTTTCGGCAAACGCCAAAATTTTAAAACAAAAATAAATACATACTAACTTTTGTGGTCATATGACACATTTTAATCAGAATGTATTTTATTTAAATATGCGCCACATTAAAAATTTTGTGCTTCCTAAAAGAGTTGCACTTCCTTATGTTTAATTTTAAGTTCCCGCTTATGACTGGCCCGTTGGAGCAGTGTGTGGTGACCCTGTCTTCAGCTCTGCGGGTCGCGGGTTCAATACATAAAATACGTTGGTTCCTCGAGCCTGGGTGTATACTTGTTTTTAAGTATGTATTTAAAACTATAAATTATACTAGCTTTTACCCGCGACTTCGTCCGCGTGGACCGTAGTCCTGTAATACCCAATAGCTTCTATCGCTATCCAACTCTGTAAATATAACCATCACAAAAATCAGATCGATCCGGGGGGTTAAATAGCAGTTCCTATTGCATTTATTACGCTACTCGAAAGTCCATATTTTATTTGATGCCCTTTATGGCGTTACTGATATTATATTTGCACTGGAAAAAAGGGCTCGATTCCAGGCCGTTAAGATATTAGTAACTTTGACAAATTGTAAATAAAAATAAATTATTATGTTTATTATAGATGGCGTTTTTCGAAAACGTCATCCTGTTCATGTTGAATTAACAGGATTTCTATAGCCTAAATGTTACCCCGGAGTATAAGGAATAATTGGACCAAATTTCTTCGATATTGGTTCAGCGGATTGGCCATGAAAACGACACAGACAGACAGACAGACTTTCGCATTTATAATATTAGTAAGGATATTTACCAGTTATCCGTCACCATAACACAAGTATTAAGTAACTTACTTTAGGGATGGATGACCGTGTGTAAGTGTCCCATATATAAAAAAAAAATTCCATGCATCGAATTTGTTTTATGTACAATAAATATAAACACATATATATATATATTAAGCGTCAATTAAAATAAACAAATAAAACCGATTATTTTCTACTCAGTTTTGGCAAAACGTTCAGACTCATGAATCGCGGATTGGTTTCAGACTAATCCGATATCTTACGACATAGAATAAGACGAACATTTTCTTTTAGTCTCGAACATATTTCACGAGATCCTAAATTCTAAAACGACTATACTATTACTAAATTAATGTAATCCAATCCTTAATTCATGCCTTGAGTTCATTGTGCGTTGTTGGTAATAATGAAAATCTTAATAACGAAGGTATTCTATTATGAATACGGCTCGAAATTTGAAATTGTATGTTCAGTAATAGAGAAAGTGGGTATCGAATTAATTAGAGAAATGCTATTTAAAAACAAAAAAAAAAGCTGTGATAGCCTAGCGGTGAGACCGTGCGACTCATTAGAGACAAACCCCGGGCAGGCACCAATGAGTTTTTCTATTAAAACTTATGTGTCTAATTGATAATTGCAATTTATCACACGCTTTTCGGTGAAGGAAAACATCGTTAGGAAACCTGCTGTCTCTAGAGAATTCTAGGGATATGTGTGACCTACCAATCCGCAATGGAGCAGCGTGATAGGTCTTAGCTCCAATCCTTCTCTCCAAAAACGGAGAGAGGAGGTCTGAGCCTAGCAGTGGGCATAGTAACAGACTGTTATTTTTTACTTCACTTATTTGAAAATTACTTTTTCTATGTAAAAGAGGATTAAAGTAACAGAAATTAAAAGATAAGCTGCTACAAAACGATTAACTGTTAAATGTGAAAAATCCTACGTGGATTAACTAAATGAAATACTATATTCCTAAATTTTCAGTAGTGAATAACAATAAATGCTTAAAAAAAAAAGGAAAACAATTTATGGAAGTATATTGCATTTTTTAACCATTAGAGAAGTTCTAAAGATTATTTTTGCAAAACAAAATTATAAAATCGGTTTGTAGATTTTAGTATTTCGAAAAATTATAAACACACGTTAAATACAGTGCGTGTATTTAATAATATTTATGTTTATAAAGTTATTAGCTTGAAACAAAGTTCACAGCATATATTTGCAGTTTGAAATGCTAATAGGAGTTTAAATCAGCATTTCGTTGAAATAGTCAGTATTACTGAGCGAGTACTTAATATTTGTTGTTTGTTCAGGTTTTTATTTAATTTTTCAAGAACTTTGAGGTATCAGATTTTGAAGTACAGTATTATTTTTCTAAACTAAAATAAAATCTTTGGCTCTTGATAACAAACAATATAAAAAAAATTAAGATATCGTCCATGGACTGCAATAGTGGCACAAGTAAAAAAACACGTGTTTTGGACTAGGAATTTAGTGTTTAGTGTTAAAATACGCATTCTTTTCCTTAGCACATTTTTATGCATTTTCCTTAGGAATTAAAACTTTTAACCGATTAACCTCATTTAACCTCAAAATATGATTTTTTGAGTTGTCACTATTGCATGCTATATACTAAGAGGATTCTAATTATGTTACGTTTGTATGTTACTGACAGATTTTTTTTGTTTTACTTTAAGCGACATAAATATTCGTTTGAAGCTTTGAAATGATATATATAAGGTGAAATGAATGGTTTAACTTTGCCTGCGAACCTACCTGCACACCTGTGAAAAAAGCCTGAAATAAAATATTTTGGAACAATTAGAAATCTCATCAACGAGCAAATAAATTTTTCTAGTTCAAGCTTGTTTCTCGTGTTCAGAGGTAAAATAAATTGTGGGGATGAACCAATTACTATATAACAATGCTTGTTTGGATAATGCTTCGTTTTGCGATTTTGTCATGGAGTCTTTCTCTTGATGATGCTTCGGTTGCGGGGCGAAACGATTGCTGAGTTTGTGATAGTGAACGTGTGTAGTTCTTGTGTATTGTGGTGGCAGTGGTGGAGGTTTGTGCATGTGTTTTTACGAATCCTGCCTGTATCGGGTATGAAAAAACGGACTATATATATTTTCTATTTACTGTATCGCGTATTATAGCAAAATAATTTTATTATTACTTTTGTTTAGCTTTGTTAGTAATATTGATACTTTAATGATATTATATTAGTGTCTACTAATCCAGTAATCCATCGCTAGAATTTTGTTCGTCTGAAAAAACTAACCCGTACAAAGCACATTGTTTTACTTGTTTTTTTCAAAACAATTTAAAAGTAAAAGCCGCCTGAAGGTTAATGAAAAAGACGGGAATAAATATTTTTCTACGAAAAAGTTTACTTAGTTAATATATTACATGAAAATACTTTTAGCGAATAAATTCACCTTGACATGACAGGCGGATTAGGAAGAAGAAAATAAAACTGTTGTTATTGGAATATTTTTATTGATTGGTGATGTTTTTAGTCATTTCTCATGATTTTATAAAGGATGCTGTTGATGCTGCTCGATAATTTACGCACCAGGGGTCCACATTTTTTGCGCATCGTTGCATAAAAACATGGAAGGTTATTGTCATTGATTGAAATTTTACGCAGGTCTTATTATTTTACCTAAACTGTGATTTACACACCATCAAACCGGAACATTAAATAGTTTGGGATTACGTGATCTACGTAGGAACTAGAAATGCTCAAAGCGGACCCCGGTAAGACCAGACTAGGATCACTATTTGAAAAATATAACATGCGTCACATCTGGGAATCATACCGGGACCTTCAGTGATAAGGAAACACAAACGCATTGACCAGCGGTGATCGTCAGAATGATTTACTTGTATGTATAAATAGCACGCGAGTATTAAAGTGACCCAATACATAAAGTTGTTTTGTGGCAAATTCCAATAAAGCTTAGCGTATCGCTTACAAAATCGTGAGTGTTTTGAAAGAAAGATCCCCATAACTTGGAAGAGTAACTTTGATATTTGAATATTGATATTTCATAGCGTGATGTATTAGATGACATTAAAATAGGGATTAAAATGTATCTAGTAATATCTGTAATCTTAATTAAGCCTAATTTTGAATTAGGTCACTTTTATACTATGCATGAGATATATGCTTATTATAAAATAAAATTTAAGTAAATTTAAGCTGTGACAGCCCAGCGGTTATACCGTGCGACTCTTACACACGGAGAGCGGAACGCGAATTCAAACCCAGATAGGCACTAATGAGTTTTTCTATTAAAATTCATGTGTCTAATTGATAATTGTAATTAATCACACGCTTTTCGGTGATGGAAAATATCGTGACGAAACCTGCATATCTCTAAAGAATTCTGGAGATATGTGTAACCTACCAATCCGCATTGGAGCAGCGTGGTAGGTCTTAGCTCCCTTCTCTCCAGACACGTAGAGAGAAGGCCTATTCCCAGCTGTTGGATTGGAATAGGCCGCTACTAAACTATAAAGTAAATTTAAAATTAATGATTGTAAATATTTGTTTACATGTGCAAATATTTGGACGTGATATTGAAATTCGTGTTAGAACTCGTACGTACTCTGGCCAAATATAAACCTATTACGTAAATTCCGTGAAATGAAACCAGGTTAATGAAACGTCTGTCAAAGCGTCGGAGAGCAAATTTTAATTGAAAATTGCTTTTTGAACATTTCACACTTCCCGTAAGTTGGACATTCAGCCGAGAACAGAATTATTAGAAACTGAAGTCTATATTAGGTTATAGGAAGTTGTACTTGAATAGGGGTTTCACTCAATACCTGCGAAAAATATCGAGTAAATTTTTCTTTACAATGAATAAAGATTACTATTCGTTATTATAATCATTATCCTCCTGCCCTTATCCCACTCTAAGTGGGGTCAGCGCAACATGTTACAAACATGTTGTCAAATGATTTGGCTACGTATTTTACGACCGGCCGCCTACCTGACGTCTACTTACCTAAGTCGCCTTTTACGACACCTCGGTAAGAAGTGAGGGTGGTCTATCCTACTCAGCCGGATACGACACGGCGGACTATTCGTTATTCAAAAGTAAAATTTATACTGAAAATATTATTTTCCTATAATCCACGAAAAAAGAAAATATATGTAATGCTAAATGTAGAGTGTACTATCCGTTCTCATACCTGATACATGCAAGCCTTGGAAAACGTATATAATACAAATCAATGCCACAAGCACTAAAGTAGCACTGCACATATATACAATCACAATCTTGACAATCGTATAACTAACTTCATCCTATAACTTAAGCAACGTCAGGAGATTGACTCCCCGATAAAATCGCAAAGCGACGCATCATCCGAGCAAGTCTAGTTATATAGTTATTGATTAAACCTCCATTTCTTTTCTCTTCGAACTATTTTATTTCACAACATAAGAGAATGAATTTAAAATATATCGTGAAAAATATACTTCGGCATTAGAAAGCCCTGGAGGAGCTTACTTATCATTTAATTTCTCTTTCCTTCGACCGCCTGAGCGTTGGAGATAACACCATTAACTAATTATATGGCGTGGATTTTCCTCTACTTTTTCTAAAGTGACTTTTCATCGGTTGGAAACATTTCTTGATCGTATTTTATTTAATTTACACTTTTTTAGTAAATCATTTACCTAGATTTTAAGACAATTCCTAATGCAGAGGTTAGAGAGGTTTCCTAATAACAGATTATAGATCCTTATTGTTATTACGTCATGTGGTATCCGACCACTATCATTAATATCGAGATGTCGTAAAAGGCGACTGGGATAAGTTGTCACCAGTGTTGTTATCCGGTTGAGTAGAATAGACCACCCTCTTTCTTACTAAGGGGTCGTAAAATATGACTAAGGTAAGCTGACGTCAGGCAGACGGCCGGTCGTAATACGTAGCCAAATCATGTGACAACATGTTTATAACGTGTTGTGCCGACCTCACTTAGAGTGGGATAAGGGCAGGAGGATTCTTTATAGCAACTTTTCTTTCCCAAGCGACTCAGGGCTAACAGCATATTGTCAAATCAGTCATAAAAGTGCAAAAAGTATATTAATATGGATTAATATAAAAATTTCTAAAGTTTTTTGAACTTTTCTTAGTTTATTATTCTTTATTTAACCCTTCTAAGTATATTTTATATAACTATCTTTATTATAATTTTTTTAAGTACATCATCATCATTCTCATCATCATTCTCCTGATTCTGCACGACACCTCTGTAAGAAATGAGGGTGGTCTATTCTACGCAGCCGGATACCACACGGCACTTACCTTAGTTGCCTCTTACGACACCTCAGTAAAAAGGAGGGTGGTCGATTCTATTCTGCCAGATAACCACACGGCAATTTTTTTTAAGTACATGTACAATTTTAAAATCTCATATTTTTAAAATTGGATTTGTGTTTCTCTCCTAAGGGTAATTGAAATTTAGAATTTATCTTTAGTAAAGGCTTGTGGTTATTTGCTAATTGACTGATAACTTATGTAATTCTTATTAGTTTGTTTATTATCATCCGTAAACTATATAGACATACATTTAACTTTATTTAATACATTTTAGTTATCAAATTCTTGGCATCACGTGACTTATTCATATAAGAGTAATTATATATTTTTGTTCTTGTTTATTAAAAAAATGTGCGTAACTCAACACGCTCGATTATTTCAGTATATAAATATCAAATGTGCCAATACCAAACGCCCTATTTATGCGTTATAAATGTACTAGAAGGAATTAAAGTATGCTCGTATTGCACTTTAAATGCGATCCGTGCCTGCGTTCCAACGCCGTATGCATAATTCAATATTTGTCAGGTGCGCTCGTGCATATGAAATGTGAGACTTGCATGAAATGAACTAAATACTAGACTATCAAAACTAGTTGTTTTTTTGTTTTAAAAGTTATAATATGCTGTTTACCTTTTACAGCCACTTACTGAGAAACACGCGGGCTATAGCTAGAGTAACGGTAAACTAACGTAAAGTACTCGTAGAACGCATAACACGTACTAGAATTGATAAATGTAATTAGGCAGTGAATTGTGCCAAAACAACTTAGGGTAACGGGAATTAGTAAAATAGGGTAAGACTTTAAATAGTCCGCTCAACGCTAAAGCAAGTCGAGAGTGTGATGGAAGCCTATGACATAGTAAGTACGGCACGTATCATCATCCTCCTACGTACTTTCAACCGGCCGCCTGCCTGACGTCAACTTACCTCAATCGTATTTTATGACCCCTCGGTAAGAAAGAGGGTGGTTTATTCTACTCAACCGGATACCACGCGGTGGGTCAACTTACCTTAGTCTCCTTTTACGACCCCTCGGTAAGTAATGGGGGGTAGTCTATTCTACAAATCGTAAATGGACTCGATACGAGTTTAACACTTTTGTTCCAAGCCATTTAATGCAATGCTATATTTTGGTGCCTATATTTCTTCTTTAAACTTATCTTTTAAGTTACCTTAGTCGCCTCTTACGACACCTCGGTAAGAAATGAGGGTGGTCTATTCTACTCAGCCGGATACCACACGGCATTAAATACGACACGTATAGATTGACTAAAGCTGTGTGTATGTTCTCCGTATTTTGTATGTATGTTCATATGTATATATGTTAATAGACAGAAATTAGCTATCTTACAATAAAAATATCAGATTGATTATTTAACACTAAAGACGGCATATTCACATCGGCCACTCTGTTATGATAATTTGGTTATTGTAAAACAAATAATACGCGAGGATGAATGTTTTATATTGAAAATGTACTACGAATGTCCGAATGTACGTGACAATGTGGACTGACCCTATATGCCAGCGGTGTTTATGTGTTTAAAGGGTGTACGTGTGTCAATTTGCTTGGACGCGAGAGCAAATGAGCTGGTGCTATTTCGGTTGTTGACCCCGATTTATCGCCCGATGGCTAATGGCGTTTAATTGTAAGTTGTAGGGAATGAAAACAAAAGAGCCACCCCTGATGTTTATATAGCGTGATTGCTTTTATTTCTCCAATCAGCTAATAGATACTCTACTAATTTGTTACGGCATGAGAATAGACAGATTTACATAGTAGTCTTTTTAATGTATATAAAATTTGAAAAATCGAATGTTTTTTGAGAAAAATGAAATATTCAAGAAAAAAGAGAGCTGAGTCACTTAGCGAGCGATGAAGTGAGCTATACTTGGGGTACCAAACTCAAAAGTTAGCGTATTTGAAGGGGCAATGACTGAATTACGCTATACCTAGTACGAGAAAACGATAAGTGTTTGGGTCTTAAGTTGTGAGAATATCGACATCGCAGCGGAAAACTCGGATCCTCTATAAAGTAGGTAGTGGACCTCAAAACCGTTGTAAAGAGCCACAGGATCGTGTGACATTAAAAAAATTCAAGGACAACTGAATAGATTAGGTTAATTTTTTAAAATTAAAATTTTTTAAATGTCTCAAAGCAAAATTGCAAAGGTACACGAAAAATTCAAATTTAGAAAGTTCAGAGTACTTTATTCTTTGGGGTTTTTGTGTGAAATCAAGAAATAACTTATGACCAAATCAACATGGTCCTGAAAAAGCAGGATTTTTCGAAATCTGGAGTCAAATAAGTTTCATTCTAATAAGCTTATTTCTTAAGTTATGAAGCGTTTTTTTTTAGCTTAGTGGCAGATTGAACATTGGAATAACACAAAGGCGGCTTATTATTGTTATATGAGATTATATTTTAATTCAGATTAGTTATGATTTCAACAAAATATTCTCAAACAAAACAAAATATGATTAATAGAAGCAGGCGTTACTTTGCGGAATTCCATATTACAAGCAATATAACAGAACTAACTACTTTGCTATAATCCGCACGGGTTAAGTGAATGCATGCAAAGCCAATGTGTATGAAGCAGGCAAAATCTACGCACCTTATACATGCAGGACCAGCCACCACATGCACCCCAAGGCGCAATTCACCAGCAACAACGCACACAAAAGCAGCACACACACCCACCACCACAATCTCGACGATCGTTTCGCCCCGAAACCGAAGCATCATCAGGAGGATAGGCTCCACGACAAAAATCGTACTGCAGTCAGTACGATTTTTGTCCTGCATGTATAAGGTGCGTAGATTTTGCCTGCTTCATACACATTGGCTTTGCATGCATTCACTTAACCCGTGCGGATTATAGCAAAGTAGTTAGTTCTGTTATATTGCTTGTAAAACAAAATATATGCTGAATGGAATAAAATTTTATTTATATTTGTCTCAACACTAACAGTGAAAATGCGAAACGCGAAATAATTTTAAAATTTCTGTTCATAAAGTACAAGGCAATGTCCAGTGGGACGTGAGGTTTAAATGGACGCGTTGCAAATCCCGTCTTCCCCAGGGTACGTCACGTCGCCACTTTTAGCAATATCCTGGGAATAGAGAGAATTCATTGCACTTCTCTGGTACGTTAATGTATAAAATTTACGCTCGGATTTATTTAGTTTGTTTGATACGTTCCTGCGTACGATTTAAATTAGGAATGTTAAATAATAGTTTTTTGTTATAAAAAAATGATTTTAATGGAATATTCGCTTAGTTTCTTGCTGGTTTTTCTCAATAGGAGTAAACTTATTGATTACGAACTAATTACGGCAACAGTAATCCTACTATCAAGAAAAATTTAATTTATTGAAGTCTATAGTATTGACCGCTTACGATAATTCTTGGATTCATCTTACGCAAAAGTATTTACAATATAAATTTAGTCTCAAAATGTGTTTTTCTAATGTTGGGCCGTTTTAAAATCATGACGACTTACTAAGAAACCTTCAATTTTCATATCGAAGGCGCAATTTGTTTAAAAACAGTACAGTGTTCTATTCTGTTTATTATTTTTTTACACAGTGACGGCGTCATTATATATTCAATTATTAATGAACGCTGTCAGCAATATCAGAGTAGTGCAGAATACAACAAAGTTACTCTTGGCTTAGTAAAGGGATGGTTAAATTGGAAATATTTTGATATATTGTCATTTAGCTTATATGAAATAAATAAAAACGTAAATTTGGTGCGTTTTTCATTCATTTTTTTATTTCTTATTTTTTGGTAAAGTTGTGAGCCTCCTTAGGAATAAAATGACATGAATCAACTGTACTCAATACAAAGAAATAACGACCGTTAAATTGTTTCAACTTACTCAGATTATGCAGGCATAATTTAATAAGACCCACAGTCCAACAAAAGGTGATTATAGACAAAAGCAATAATAAAGAGAACCGGCGCCGCTCGTTCGGGGCCTTTTATGTGGAAACGACGGTCATAGCAACACTAAGTATGACTGGTCTGGAACAGTGCTTACCACACAATGAAATTTTGACAAATAATTGTAAAGATAATAATTGAAGTTATGATCGAAAAAAAAAATGAAATTGATATTCAATTAGTAACATAAGTAATATAAAAGCTTTTAAATCATGAAACATAAGCTAAATTTCTTAGTTCTTGAGTTACTCTATACAAATATCTTGCTACGATAAAAGTTGGAGTCATCAAGGTAGCGTTACAAGCTCCTAGTGTCCTAAGTTTTTTAAAGAGCCAAAACTTCTGGATTTTAAAAAACTGTTGCTTACCTATCGAGGTAAGACTAGCAGACTTGGTCTGCATCTTTTATGAATTTCAGTTACCCTAAACTGACTTAAATGAAAATTCAATTTTCATTTAACTTTTATAAGTATACCGCACCAGGGGACGATAAAAGATGTTGCCAGAAGCACTTGTGCAATAAAAACCGCAATCTAAATCGGCATACTTTATATTTCAGGAATAGTCGCCAGTAGGGATGTGACTCTGAGTGGAAAATCAATCAATCGATTTTTTTGCTATTTAAAAGAGTGCCTTTTTTAGTCTTTATAATTAATTAAAATAAAGACTAAAGTGGAAAGTACGAATAAAAAATAACATATATGTGCGTTTGCGAAACTTGATTAAAATGTGTTGGCTACATCGGTTTGTTACAACATCGTATATCTGATCTTAAAAGATTAGAAAAAAGAAATTTAAAATACGAAGAAAAATAGGGTAATGAATATAATCGATTTTAAAAAATTACATTAATAGTATTTGTACAATCGATTATAATAATAAAATTAACGATTAATATAGAAATCGATTATTTTTTCACATCTCTAGTAGCCAGTCGTTTCTCACCTTTACGAGGGTGAAGTCGTTTTTAAACGAGTTAGTGAGCACGTAATCTCGGCCGAGTGCCGGATTTATTTATGTGCTGGAAACACGATTATTCTTTAAATTTAAGACGCTGCTCGTAATTTCAAGGCGTGTTTTACCTCAGTGGTTACAGCGATAAAAAACTTTTACGCCTGCGTAAATCCCTTTTTGGGTGTTCGCTGATCTTAAAGTTGTTGAAAGCATAAAAATATGAAAGCCGTGTGAAAGTATTTTGAGTAAACCATAAACCTGCATACCGTTTAGAGTTGTAATATTTCATCATTAATAATTTGATGGAAAAGTGACTATTGTAGTAAAAGGAACCTTCGCAATAAGGCGTTTCAGGATCTGTGTTATCAGATATATTATTGATATGAAATTTTATGTCCAAAATAGCCTACAATCATTTTCAAAGTTTGTACAGTATTCTATCTCAATGGAGTGCAGTGATTAAACACAACATCTAACGGAATGATATTCTTGAAATTCTCTCAATATATGTGGATTTCTTCAAAATGATTGGTCTTATTATGAAATTCATAAACAATTATAACTTTTTAAAGAAACTAGCTGACCCTACAAACATTTTTTTGTCATATAAATTATAGCTAGGGAAATTCTTGAGTATGTTATAAACAAGTCAAGTTAAAAAAGCATTTAATAAAAACTTTTAACTAAATTTCATGTCCCTACTGTTAACCATTGAGCAGATCACACGTCTGGAGCTAATCCTAGTAACAGCATCAGATCATGCTTAGCATAAAAATAAAATTCATTTAAATAAACATAAAAAAAAGTAAAATTTCATCACAATCGGATTTCGGGAAGTGGGTCAGTTTTAACTTTCAAGATTCCACCTTCAGAAGTAATAATAAAATTATTTTGCTATAATCCGCGATAAAGTAAATAGAAAATATAGATTGGACTATTCGTTTTCATACCTGGAACATGCTACTTTCGTTAAAACACATGCAAAAACCTCCACCACCGCCACCACAACATTTAGCATTATATATATTTCCTATTCACTTTATCGCGGATTATAGCAAAATAATTTTACTATTACTTTTGTATTCTAGAACCAAAATGAAGTCAATATCTTTTAAAGTAATTTTTATTTCCCGTTTGCTAACGACCAGCTGTACCTCATTGGAATTTTTCAACTTTCGCCGGCACATTTTAGTACCGTATTATATTAAATTCGTTAAAACAATTTCACAAGCAACTTCCAAAACGAAACTGTATTTCAATTTATTTCGTTAGAGTTAATATTATTCAGAGAAAGTTTTAAGCATCAAATATTTGTCAAAATGATTTCCAACTTTGCCGTTTGTGCTACCCTTAGGTTCCGGAGTTTGAATTGATTATATACAAAAGCATAACAAAATATTAATAATAGTGTTATTCGGATAACATAGAGTTTAAATTAATTTATTCTATTTAAAGGGTGTTATTTTAGACAGAGATATCGGAGTTGACTCCTCAACAGAAAATGCAGCATTGGTAATTTCAAACTCCTAAATAACCAAACACTAGGCAACCTAGACCCGACCTTACCAAGGTTGGAGAAAGCAACTTAAAATGAAAGACGTAAACTAGTACTATATATTGCGTTATGTATAGAAACCGATATTACTTTTACCGATTATACTCACGAATTAAATATCTGGTTAGTTAGACTAGTTTCGACCCCTTCCGGGTTCTTAGTAATTAGCTCTTTGCGTTGCGATATCGCGTTGGTAACTTAGTTCCCTGGATGTGTGATGAAGGTACTTACGATTTTCTAAAAATCGAAGAGACCTATTTCGAATAGAACTTATGTATCATTTAAAAAATTTGCATTACACCAAAACACAAAGAAAAAAATACTATTAGAAAAACAATTTGTATTTCTTTATTTAAGTCTTATAAAAATAATCATTACTTTAAATATAAATAAATAGTCATAAACACATACACAGCTAACTTCAGCCGTTCATTCGTACGGCATTTTCGTTCGTTTTTGAGTTCGTGAACAACGAGTGCGTACGCGTCGACGCGATTCCACTGTTTCAAGTGTACGCGCACATACGAGTATGTGCAGAGATATGCGCAAAAATTTTTAGAATATTCGCGCACAATTTGTTAATGTTTGCTTGATTGAGTGGACCAGAGTAAACATTTGTGCCGCACACTGTGCATTCACAGTGCTGCACAGTTCTGCACATTGGTGGAATACTCCCTTTAAGGAGATCAATAACTTGGAAGAGCAAGAAAACACTGGCTTTTTAATAGTTCGTAAAGCTATGTCATAGATGGAATTGAAGGATTACAATGTAATAACTTAATTATGCCTAATTCTGAATTCTGTCACTTTAATATTAATCGTGCCATATATTGCAGTTAATCAACATTCTCTTGAGAAAACAAAGAACCGATATTACACAGAAAGTTACGAAGCAAAAAGAAACGTAGATAATTGCTCCGGTTGTTAGAGTTTAAAAAACTAATATTAATTCCGGGCACGAAGCGTTGGGGAGACTGAGGCGTGAAATTCAATAAACGTGCACGAGACGGCGACGAGGCGACTTGTTGAGTATCCTACAGGATTATACGTACTCTGTCATGCGGCATTTTTACTTACTCTAATAATTGTTTAGATCAGCAGTAGATATATAAACTGAATTGTCGTTATTGTTGAAATTATGGATGTCTGCTGATGTAAATGTAGTTTTCGGGCTTCCAAGGCAAAGCAAAACACCGTAGCTTGTATTAAAATTATTTCTGTAGGTGAAAGCTAAAGGACCTTAAGTCACATTTTGTAAATTATTCAGTAGAGAGCTTTATTCAGTAGCGTTTACTTTTTTACGCTTAGGGACTTAATGTCATTTGTAATCTTGCATTAACGAAATTAGTGGATGGACTAAACGTCTTTTACCATTTTATCAATACGCGTATACCGAATAAGAATCATTGAAAATACAAAAATGAAAATAAAAAATAAGAAAAATGGACTAATAGTCCTTTAGCTTTCACCTACAGATTTTATTTCTCCACTCAACACTTTCCTTTTCGTCTTCCGTCCTACGTCGTACCTTTCTCCTCGCTCCCTCCCTCTTGTCATAACATCTCGTTCACACACTCAACTGCATTCCGTTCCACGTACTAACTTAACGTTCCATTCCCACATAAATATCTCTATTAGTCCCTATAAGATTTTTTTTTGTACCACTATTGCATCTCTACATAAAGTTCCAACAACTGGCTTTTTCATCACACCGGAAATGCATTTGATATTTATAAGTTAAAGCTGTAACTTCTATAGTCAAAATAAAGGAAAAATTAGATAGTATTATTTATGTGTAAAGTTGGTGGAATAATAGTCAATCAGAGTTACGATTTATATCAAAAAGACATTCAGAAATGGCTGGCAACAGCGTATATTGAAGTATTTCATCGTATGGTGGTAGGTGAGAGACAATATGGCGGTCACACCAATATGGACATCACATCCGTTTCTTTTTGGCAGTACGGAAGCATCAATAGGCTTTGGCTGACAGTTATGGTGCTCAACTGTCGTAGCTACGTTTTGGCTGTAACTTGGCTGGCAAAGCATATGGCGAGGCATAATAAGATGCTAAGCGCTATATCGCTTGAATTCAGTATGGCCCTGAAAAATTTTAAGGTTATCTCTCCACCTAATAGAATATGTTAGTATTGTTTCGTTCTTCAACAAAACTAACATGTGCTTTTCATATTACCTTTCCTATATATCAGCACATTTGTTTTACCATTAAGACATTTTTATACTTCCGTTTCTTCTTCTGATATCTGTGTTTATGGTTTCTAACATCAATCAAGTAAAATCTAAGTAATGTCAAGCGTAACGTAACCTAAATATTTGGAAATTGGTTTTAATGATGTCTCATAACCACAAAGTCCAGACAAAACTATGACTGGAAAAATGTTCGAATGTTCGTAATTTAAAGTATAATGTTTGAAATCGCTTTATGTAAAAAAACTATGCCATTATGAAAAAAGTAATATTATTTCTTGGCACGAACCGTTGGGGGAGACTGAGGCGTGAAATTTAATCATACTGCACAAGACAAGGAAGAAGCGACTCGTTGAGTAAGTACCGAACAGGATTATACGAACTCTGTCATGTGATTTTTTAAAGAATCTTCCATGTTTCTGACGTCTAAGTTCCGTTTCAGCCAACCGTATATTATATTTCACTATGTGAGCTGTCTGTTCTATTTTTATATTCTCTTAAAAACTAATTCTCATTCTAGACAGCGTTCAGCGGACGCCGCGTTATTTAATAAAACTAGACGGGACAGAAACGTGACTTGTTAAGTATCTCTTTTAAACATAATACCTACTGACGAACCTAAATACACAGAACGTTTTAAGATCGCTACTAAACGAATGCCTTATCTATGGTATATTCTAAAATTACGGTGGACTAACCGGTATCCGGACTGTAGAGTGGACTATCCGTTAACATACCTGATACATTTAGGGTTCCCAAAAACACATGCACTGCAAACCTCCACTACCGCCACCACAACACACCAGCACTACACACATTCACCATTACAAACTCAACAATCGTTTCGGTCCACACCTGAAGCATTATCAGGTGATAGACTCCATGCCACAATCGCAAAACTTGTGATTTTACAATACTTAGTAAAACTTTTACGTTTACTTATCTACTAAACGTCACTGATGTATTTAATGAACTGAATAAGCAGGAGCGCACTGGATACAAGTTCATCATCGTCCTGCCATTATCCCACACTAAGCGGGGTCGGCACAACATATTACAAACGTGTTGTCACATAATTTGGCTACGTATTTTACGACCGGCCGCCTACCTAACGTCAACTTACCTTAGTCGCCTTTAATGACACCTCGGTAAGAAATGAGGGTGGTCTATTCTATGCAGCCGGATACCACACGGCACATACCTTAGTCGCCTCTTACGACACCTCGGTAAGGAAGGAGGGTGGTCTATTCTATTCTGCCGGATAACACGGCGCACTGAATACAAGTTATCAACGTAATAAAGATATGGTACATGGAGCACTATAAAGACAGGCGTAAAAGTCAATATATTGCACTGGACGGGAGAAATTACATGTTGGTTTATAAACTGCATCATTTTCTCATAAAATACTTTCTTTTAAGAATTTTTATCAATACGGATAGACAGTTTCTTTATATTCAGCGGGAAAATAGTTATATCAATAAAGTAAGATAGAAATAGTATATTTATAGCTCGACATTAATTATACTCGAGATTTGTTTCGTGAAGTCATTATTAGTTGGTGTTGATATTCGTCTTGCTGAGACAGAGTTATGCGTAAGATCACAGTCTGGTCATATTTTAAGTGACTCTAACGAGTTGTGTACTCTCTCCCCAAATACTCCGTGTGCTCTCTTTCCTCTCAAAGTCTAGAGAACTATGCGGCACGCAGTTCCCGATGAGAAAACGCCATGCTGAAAGACCCTGTAACCAAGAATCCCAGATGCTCTCGGAACTAGTTGGACGAACCCTAAATTTATAGAAATGTTTAAATATGAATTAGTAAAAGTAACGGCCTGTTACTATGCCCACTGCTGGGCTAAGGCCTCCTCTCTCCGTTTTTGGAGACAGGATTGGAGCTAAGGCCTACCACGCTGCTTAAATGCGTATTGTTAGGTCACATGTATCCCTAGAATTCTTTAGAGATATGCATATTCCTCACGATGTTTTCCTACACCGAAAAGCGTGTGATACATTGCAATGATCAATTAGACTCATAAGTTTTAATAGAAATACTCATTGGTGCCTGCCCGGGGTTTGAACCTATGTCGCCTCTAGAGAGTCGCACGGTCTCACCGCTAGGCTATGACAGCTTTATGAATTAGTATTTTATGAATTAGTATTCATATTTAATTATCTTTTTCTCTCTCTGTCTCACTTGCTCTCTCTCTCTATCTCTCTTCAATCAATAGACTTTCACTGTTGGACATAGATTTCTCCAAAGGTTTTGACGGCACACGAACTTGTGCCATCTGAATCCCGCGGCTTTAAACGACTTTTTAAGGTCGTCTGTCCACTTTGTGTAGAATAGATTAAAATAGAACATACTTTATTGCACCACATAAAATTTAAAATCATCATCATTCTCATGCCCTTAGCCCACTCAAAGTGGGGTCGGCACAACATGTTATAAACATGTTGTCACATGATTTGGCTACGTATTTTACGTCCGGCCGCCTGCCTGACGTCAACTTACCTTAGTCGCCTTTTACGACACCTCGGTAGGAAATGAGGTTGATCCATTCTATGCAGCCGGATACCACACGGCACATACCTTAGTCGCCTTTTACGACACCTCGGTAAGAAAGGAGGGTGGTCTATTCTACCGGATACCACACGGCGTAAATTTAAAATATATAATTTAAAGAAAGACAATGTACCTACAGTCCGTTTTCTGTCACGGAGTCGCCTTTCCAGCACCTTAAGGACCTAGCGTCAGTTCTTCGAACTATGTGTCCTGCCCGTTGTCATTTATGCTTAATTGGGCCGGCCAAACCGACTATGTCCGTCAATTTGGTTCTTATACGGAACTATTTATTTCAGCTTTGATCACATAGAGATACTCCGAGCTTCTTCTATCACACGCTGAGTGACTTTGAGGTTTCTTATGAAGCCAATACCACTCACGATAGTCAGTTTAACGAGATTAATCAATGTTATTTAATTAATCATACTATTATCAAGAAATTAACTTAATTAATATACAACAATTAATATTTAGGTAAAGTATTTCATAATTAAACCTTACTAACCAGTATTGCGGTCGTAGATAAATCAAGTCTGATCCGATCAATAGTTATGTACATTATTGCTTTGTTTGAAGTTTGAAGCCTATATTGTTCTGATGATATTTCCCTAATGTTTTGATCGACGGTATTAGTCAAGACCAGAATGTAGTGTCTCTCATTATGTAAATATGTGATACACATTAGAATTTATGATACACGTCATGATACACTATTTTTTGTCTATCATTAGGTGTCACGCAACCGTCAGTATCACTAAATCATTGGCATGGTGGATGTGGTCGAATTAATACCATAGGCTTTAACAATTTATATTATGAACTTATTTATATTAAGAAATTTATACTAATATTTTGTACACAGACTGTACTCTGTAGATTTCCACACTGTACTCGTAAATAGCCTCGAATGCCATATATACTTTTTTGCAAGATTTACATGTCCGTAAATTAATCTTATATTTAAAAAACTCGTGTTACAATGTTAGTGTTACCATACTCCTCCGAAACGGCTTGACCGATTTTTATGAATATATTCAGTAGGTCTGAGAATCGGTTACTATCTATTTTTCATATAAACATTTTTTTTTATAATGTACATTGGAAATAATTTATATGGGAAATCAACGTTTGCCGAGTCAACTAGTATAGATATAAAATTATTAGATTCAAAACTAGTACAAAGCCATAATGTTTAAGTTTAGTTTAGCTGTTTTTGAGTTGAATTGAAATTACAATGCATCATTCGAGATATTTTCATTACTTAACCATGGTGTTATGTGATTTGGCTAGGTATTTTACGACCGGTCTCTTGCCTGACGTCAACTTACCTTACTCGCCTTTTACGACATTGCGTTAAGAAATGAGGATGGCTTATTCTACTCGGCCGGATACCATACGCGCGGAAAAAAGCGTATCTCTAGAAAATCATATCGTGTACCTTAACGCCAAAGCGTAGTATTTAAAATATTTTTTGTCAGAATGATCCCCTTATTAGAAAATATCTAAGTAATATTACTACGACGCCTATAATTTTGATTAAAAAAGAAAGCTCGAAACACGCCGAAAGATATAAAGTAATTATTCTAAATTAAAATCACTGGGGGCAAATATGCTGTTGGTACCTACAAAACAAATTCTCAGCCTGGTTTTAAACAAAGGCCTGACTAAATAAGACGTTAAGATAACAGGCTGCGTTAAGGTTTTATTTGAATGCCAGACGCTGCCGTCGGCTGCCTCTTACATTCAAGATTATGTATATTCCTATCTTTGTGCCAACTCTTATAATTAATTAATCCTGTAACTATAGGATAATCAAATTCTAATTCAAAATATTCTTTATTCAAGTAAATTTGTAAACAAGTGCTTTTGGATCGTCATCTCTACTGCTGTTTCGGAAAGTTGTTCCTACCGAGAAGAGCAAGCAAGAAACTCGGCGGTTACTCTTTTCAAAATGTAAATATTATTACTAGTTACATTTAGTCATTATTGTACAGGGTCGAAGAGATCGCATGTAAAGGTATCGTAATTTTGTTTCTATATCTAATCAAAATATTCTTTATTTAAGTAAGTATTTTAAAGTACTTTTTAAGGATCAATATGATTAATGCAGCGACGACTAAACGTTGTTATTACCATTTTAAATTTACATAATTAAGCAGTCGTGTAGGAAACTAGAAGGTTTTTCAAGTCCAAGCATTTTTTATCATTTATATTCAAATTCAAATTCAAAATATTCTTTATTCAAGTAAACTTGTAAACAAGTGCTTTTGAATCGTCAACTTTACTGCTGGTTCGGAAAGCGATAAGAACCAGTAAGAAACTCGGCGGTTGCTCTTTTTAAAATATAAATCTTAGAACTAGTTACATTTATTTATTACTGTCTTGTACAGGGTAGAAGTGCACCTATATCCACACATCCTTATCATCTAAGTAATCTTCAACAGTATAGTAGGCTTTCTGTATCAGCCTCTTTTTAACAGTGGTTTAAAACTGCTGTAATGGCATGGCCAAAATTGATTTCGGAATTTTATTATAGAATCTTATACCTATACCCACAAACGATTTACGTACTTTAAATACGTACTATATAGTCTCCAATTGTCTAATTTGCACTTTAAGCTCTGTGTAAACAGTATGTTTAGATTAAAATTTAAAATAACTTGTTAAAGTTTAACGTAGATATAAATCATAAAAGCATAAGTGGTTGTTATTTTAAATTACTGAAGCAGAACAGCAATACTGAAGCAGCAAAAACAACAAACAAGTAAATACTATTATTTGCTGGTATAGTAATAGACCAAAGGCACTAGAGAGACATAGGGTACTTTCATTAAGTACATGATGAATTATAAATATCAATTAAAGAAGTCATTGTTTGTCAACCTTTATTGTGCCACGCCCCACAATTTCTTAATAAATTCACGCCCCCTTGTGTTATGCATAACTTTTATTAATAAAAAATTAGAGAGCTCACTTGATAAACTTCAATGATATACTGATAAAGTAGTATAATCCTATTAAAGTATATAGTATAAAGAAAAATTAAGTAATAAGTTATAAATAATAATCAATTGTGCTAAATTATGTTTAATATAGCAAATAGAAATGTAGTTAGAGTTCACCGTCAACTCATAGGCTAAGGAAAATTGTCAGAAGAGCAAAGATAATGAAACTTAAGACAACATAGAAATTGTAATAAAAATGTAAAGTAATTGGAATGTAAACTTAAAACCTGTAACTAGAAATTGTAATACCCAGTACATAACATTGTCAATATAAATTGTAATACCCATTTAGGGTACAAACTTCAATATAAAAAATAAAATAAAAAAAGGCTCTGATCATGTTAGAGAAAGTTGGAATAAAAAAAACTTAACTGATAAGTTTAAAGAAGAAATATCGGCACCGAAATATAGCATTGTATTAAATGACTTGGAACAAAGGGATTAAACTCGTATCGAGTCAATTTACTATTTTCAGTCCCCCTCCCCCAAACAAAGTCCCCTGTGAGGACTTTCCCACGTTGGGAAACACTGACTTACGTTGTTATAGAATCTTATAGATGTCTGCCTAAGATTTGACCCGGAAACTGTCTATTAGGCGTCACGCACTCACACCGTTCACCCATAACGACTTACCTTTTTTATATTTGCAAATAAAAACTAATGTATCATACATCGGGTCTTCCTTATAGGTCTTCACGTATATGAAAGGCAAGCAAATAAAAAGAATATCAAGTAATGCAGTGCACAGTAACCGTGAAGCAAATATAGAACATTCTGTTCATACAAAGACCGAGTCGAGTTAGACGTGCAGAAAACAAGCCGCATAAACGTTTTATTTGTCTCCTAGACACTTTACGGTAGTTTTATTTTATTTTTATTATAACCTTTGTTCGATAAAATACAATTTTGCAATAATTCATTTATAACAGTGTACTTATATCTCAAATTTACTTAAACTGTACTTATTTATATATTACTAACTATGCCAGCGGCTTCGATAACCAAAAGAGATAGAGACATGCTATTGCGGACTTTTTCGTAGTATTTTTATAGATCTACAATTCTCTAGTACATTACTTTAGCGTATCTCTGCTGGTTTACGCAGCGCACGCGACTAAAGCTCCCAGCAAGCAAGTTTTTTAAAACTGCTCGATCTCTTCAACACAATGTACATAATACCGATATGTATTATATATCTAAACTATCCGGAGGGATTTCACTATCTTTTGGAGAAAACCGTACAAAAATCCGTTCAGTACATTTTGAGAAAATCGATTACATACAGACAGACAGCTTTTTGGGACTTTGTTTTATAATAAGTACAGACGTTGGCCTGACTTAACTATTACGCTTATTAGATTTCCGCTAAACTAACAATTTTTCTTTTACAAGAACCTTCTGTATATATCGTGATATAGAACCTACTTCTTTAATTTACAGAATTGACTTCGTTGAATTCGAGACATCTTGAATGAAAAAACTTAATACTTATACTGACATCTATAGAAAACTTATAGAAATAAGATCCTTTCAGCATAAAAAAACTTTAAATTTCCAACATTAAAATTATTAATCGAGATAAAAACTATGCTATCCCTTAAGTTGGCCCAAAATAAAAAAAACCTAGCTTTTTTAAAATCTGTTCAGAAGTATCGCAATCAGCGTCAATACAAAATTGAACAATTCTTAATATAAAGTAAAAAACCTGTTAGACTAATATGTCCACTGCTGGGCATAGGCCGCCTGTTACTTTTTTGTAGAGAGGGGTTCAAGCTTACACCTTCCATGCTTTTCGAATTGCTGCGGATTTTTGGATAATACACATCCCAATGATTCATCATCATCTTCCTGCACTTATCCCACTCTAAGTGGGGTCGGCGCAACATGTTACAAACATTTTGTCACATGATTTGGCTACGTATTTTACGACCAGCCGCCTGCCTGATGTCAACTTACCTTAGTCGCCTTTTACGACACCTCGGTAAGAACTGAGGGTGGTCTATTCTATGCAGCCGGATACCACACGGCACATACATCCCCATAATTGTCTAGTGATATTTCCTTACCGAAATTTTGTATTTATATCGAGCATACGGATGAAACTTATATAAAGCTTGTAATACAATCATGTTGTATAGTCAGAAACTATAAATACCATTACCTTTTGTAAAGAATAAGCTCTCGATAACTATAATATTATACTCAGCAGAAAGTTTTAACGACGCTCGGAAGGATTGAAGTTCTTTGTTAGATGGTCGGCCATTTTTAATTACGCGCGCCGCCATTGTTGGCTCCCCCGATATCCTGGATAGTCGATCAACGTTACAAGTATCATCGATGTGCTTGCCAGCGTTGGCGTGATTATTAAAACTGTGTACTCTAATGAAAGCATTAGGAAACTGCTCATTAAGTTTGTGAAGTTTTTGATCAGTTTTATAGAACTAAACCATTCGAAAATAAATGTTTTAATACTCGATATGAAATATCACGGACTTAATTTAAAAAAAAAAAAAAGCCCGGGGCGCTGGATATAAGAATATACGAAAACAGAGTCAGCACAGAGCGTTGCTTTTTTCCACTTTTTCACTTAGTTTTAGTTAGTTCTTTGTTAATTTTTTTTTTTTTTAAACTGATTTATTATTTAATTTTCAGTGGAATTGTGTTAATTTTTTACATATTTTATTGCAGGTTTTTATTTATTTTATTTTCATCGTTTCTTGATAAATGTAAAAAGTTTAATCCGGTTTCAAAGTAGGTCAAAATTGATTGATTGATTTTTTTTGTATGATCTATAGATATATGAAAAAAGGAAAATAAAGAGGAAATGGGTTCGAAATTTAAAATAGAAAATTTTGTCATAAATCTTGTCATGTAAATATTTAAAGTGATATAAAACGAATATAAAAAGAAATTGGCTATTAAAATAACTTTTATTGTTGTTTCTCTATTTTACAGAGTCATTTGCCATTCCAAAATAAATAAATATAGTCTTATATATAAAAATTAATCTCTTTTTCTCTTTTGTAGTCGCTTTTTAATACATATTTTACTAGCAGATTCATTCTACGCATATATTATTTTCAACAAGTTGTTAGGTTTGAAGTAGTTTGCGGAATTAATTGCCATTATTAATTACGTGCGCTACGCCATAATTACCTTCCTCGGATATTTGGAATAATCTAATAAAGTTCCAGATATCATCGAATGTACATTGATGATAATTATGATGTTTAATAATTTATAGAATTAGGCGTTACTTTGTGGTATTCAATAATACTAAAGTAATAAATAATTAATAATAATAATTATTATTATGTGGGACAATTACACAGTGGTCGTTCGTCCCCAAAGTAATTTAATATTTGTGTTGTGGGTGCGATATAACTGATAAATGTTTACAAATATTATTTGAAATACATACTTAAATACATATATACAGACTCGAAGAGCCACCAAATTGTTTGCAGAAAATGTTTTGTCGTCAGCGGGCACCGAACCCGCGAGCTGAGAGCTACAGGCAGTATCACTGCCCCACCCAGTATCACTGCCAACTACACCAACGGAATAATATAATATTGCTATCGCGTTAATTGAAATATAACTGTGTATAGCCCAACATTATACAAACAAAATGTTAAAAGACAGGAAAGTCAACATTAAGACGCTAAGGAGATACAAAGTGTTCCAAAAACCTACATTGGACGACTTCTTATATATGTGAGTGATGGCTTCACTCCAAAAGGACATTTCTAGCTGGTCAGTTGACTTGAAGTCACTAGTTAGTTTCGACTAACTTATATTGCATTATAAATGCGAAAGTCCTTTGTCTTTAAATTAATATAACCAAATCTACATTACGTATACCTAGTTCGGTAAGTCTAGCGGGGGTAAATTTCACTTCGCCCCCAATCCTGTAATAGAAACAAAGCATCAGAAAGCACGTGCAAGTTTGGAAAGATATTTCAGACTCGAGTGGAGCTTTACCCTCTGGTTACACTCAAGCTCTTATGTAAGAAGCGAGCATTGTTATATGACATTGATACTATTTCTGGTTTCATTCGAATAAAGCTAAGCTCTTGCGGTCTTACTTAGAGCACTCATATTTAACGAGAGAATTCTATTGAATTTTTTATCAAAATTGAAAGCTAAATGGCAAGAGTGTGTCGCTTACTAGGTTATTCCAAGTTTAAACCTTTATAAGGCCAAGGAAAAGGCCTAGGAAAGTTACGAAAATAAAATTTTAGTATGTTAGTTGAAATATATATTTTTTAATTTTCCTTATAATGAAAATCGTTTGGAAATCAGTGGAAGACTTGGTGGCAGCATATATGCCACTGCCCATACTAAGAGGGTAATATAACGTTTTTATTTGGCGGCATCTATTCTTCCTTTACCTTAAAAACGGTTAAGACCCGGCCACCTGTAAACTTTCTATTAAAATACAGAAAACGGAATATTCCCGTAATAAACCTCGAGTAGGAACATATTAAATATTGCAAATATCAAATAATCTTGTGGACCATTCCATCTAATTTCTTAAATTTGTTTATTTTTTGTATTCTAGTCAGATTTCCATAAAAGGAGTGCATGTACTTTAAATTTAGTCATTTTATTGTCACCGGGCGATATGTAGTTTATATGAAGATGATTATTATACTACAAAGTATAGCAAATTATGTCGTATATAACTTACTAGCTTTTAAATGTTTAAATCCTTCATGTCGACTGCAGTCTTATTTGAGTAAAACGTAATTAATTATGCTTAAAGTGGGTTAACCGTAAAAGCTAGAAATATGCTGTCGCGGACTTTTATTTAGAGCTTTTAGAGGGCAACAATTTTGTAATACATGATTTTTGAATAACTTTCACCGTTTACTTAGCGCAGGCAGGAAAGCATTAAATTTTACCGTTTACGCCATATTTTTATTGCTGCTCATCTCTTATTCATCTTAGCGTGATGTTATATACTTTATAGCCTTCTTCGATAAATGGACTCTTACACTCAAATAATTTTTTAAATCGGTCTAGTAGTTCCTGAGATTAGCGCGTTCAAACAAACAAACTCTTCAGCTTTATAAATTAGTAAGTATAAGCATAGATATAGATGTATATAATGTATGTATGTATACAACTTTGAGTTAAATTCCCTCAATTATGACGTGAGATTTTTCCCTTCCCCGAAGAAAAAAAACAGATCTTTAATTTTATTCTTAGTTGATTCGCAGAAGCTTATAGTTTCAATTGTACCTTATTTTATAGACATTGGATTAGCTGAGAAAGCGTGACAGAAAGATCTTCCAACCGATAATATTAGTATAGTTTAGTATAGAACTATTAACATTAAATCAACTATTTTAGGAACATTTTTCAAAACCACAAAATACTATCTATATGCTAACGAACCCTAAAAAGTTCAAGTGACACGCAGGCGAGTGACGTATTAAGAGGGTCTAAGTGCGTACAACGTCACGTCAGCGGTTTTAAATTTAGCTCATGATTTTTTATTGGGCGTGCAATTTGCAAAAATTGAGTTAATCTTAGACGTATCATATCTTTAAATAGCTAGTCTTAAAACTTTTTTTTAAATTTAAACTATCGTGAGTATTCATAGTTAAAATATAGATACCGGCTATACTCATGTCTAATTTTATCGTATTAGTCCGACTAGTTTCGAACCCGTCCGGGGCACTTATTCATGAGCTCTTTATCTTTACACTTTACTCTTAAAACTATAACAAAGAATGGCTTTTCAAGCTACTTTAAATTAAGTAGTTAACTTCTGGGCAAAAGCTTCTTCTCTTCTTTTTGAAGAGATGGTTTGGAACTAACCCACAACGCTACTCCAATGCAGATTGGTATGTTACACATATCCCTAGAATGCTCGAGAGATGCGCTGTTTTCCATCACGATGTTTTCCTTTCTCTAATAAACTAATTATTGTCTACTTCTTCCATTAAGCAAAAACTTTGTTGTCATTTGTAATAATTTTAATGTGCTAATATTGTTCTGTAATCTTTGAAGTACTATATGTTTCTCAAACAAATAAATAAAAAATATATACATAAGAAAAACTCATTGGTCCCTGGCGTGGGGTTTGAACACGTGATCCCTTCGAAAGAGTCGCACAGGTAGGCTATCACAGCTCTACTATATATTAATGTTGGGAAAATACCTTGATACAAATAATTTAAATAATTCATAGTATCAGGCGTACCGAATACCGTAATGCAACAGTTAATAAAATTATTGTGGTATATCGCCATATTATATGTGTAATATTCCATATTTTTTCTTTCTATTGTCTTCTTCTTTCTCCTACCCTTATCCCACTCAAAGTGGGGTCGGCGCAACATGTTAAATATGTTGTCACATGATTTGGCTACGTATTTTAGGCCGCCTGCCTGACGTCAACTTACCTTAGTCGCCTTTTACGACACCTCGGTAAGAAATCAGGGCGGCCTATTCTATGCAGCCGGTTACCACACGGCACATACCTTAGTCGCCTCTTACGACACCTCGGTTAGAAAAGAGGGTGGTCTATTCTATTCTGCCATGGCGTTTTTCATTCTATTGTGTTTGTATTAAAATATAGGAACGTAGATTTGATTCTTATAAATAGTAACTAGAAATTAATGTCAAAGTCCAAAGTTTGTTCGTTACATAGTTAAGTAATTATGTGGTTGTGAACTTTGTTGTGATAACCAAACGGTAACTGTACGACTAATCATTGATGATGTTGTATAATTTTAGTTTTAGAGCCCGAATTGTAAGTTAGTTTCAGTTAAGCATCTCCTCACATAACTATTCTTAGTAATCTATATCCATACTTCTATACTTACTAATATATAAAGCAGAAGAGTTTGTTAATTTGATTGTTTGAACGCGCTAATCTCAAGAACTATTGGACCGATTTGAAAAATTCTTTAAGTATAAGATAGTCCTTATATCGAGGAAGGCTACAGATTATATAACATCACGCTAAGATGAATAGGAGGAGCAGCAATAAAATATTGGGAAAACAGCAAAATTTAAAGCTTATCTTCCGTGCGCTAAGAAAACGGTGAAAGTTATTCAAAAAATTATGTACTACAAAATTGTTCCTCTTAAAGTTCTAAATAAAAGCCCGCGACAGCATATGTCTGTCTTTTAAGGTTAACCCGAAGTTTTGAAGTCCGAGTATATAATGAAACCGATTCGTCAAAGTTGCCATTAACTACTCCATTGAAATTCAACTACGTACTAAATTTCATTGTTGAAATTTGCTACACAGACAAAATGGCGGCTTCATATAGGAAATTTTAAATTTGAAGAGTCTAAATTCTCCTTAAGAAGATTAGCATTTCAGATCAAAGCTACTCTAAGCTTCTAAAGTTATACCATACATATAGGCTATTCATAATTTTACCAATTTCTATCAAGCTTTCTTTTGTAACTTCAAAACAACTTTTATACGTCATCTTTTTACTATAAGGCCCGTTACAAAAATACCTACAGATTTCTATAAAAATCTTGTTATAGCAAATTCTAATACACTGTATTTAGTCTTACTGCAAAATTTAATGTGGATAGTGCTATTTCTGTAATAATAATACAAAAGTATAAATAAAAATATGCAAATTATAGTTTCACTGCAAACTTACAGCATAAACCTTCAATTAAATTTTTAGTCTATTTTAGAAATTTTTAACTTTTATCAGGCAATATTAAAATTAAAATAAAGTAAGTTTTTCTAATTTATGCCTTAACATATTAAATTCAATAAAATCAAATATAATAAAATTTTGGTGTCATGTAAAACATGTTAGTTAGTTTGTGTTTTATTCCTCACGATCCCCATTAACAAACTAAATCATTTACGAGTATGTTATTGAAATTATTTCATTATTATAATTACCGTCAAATTTTAATAGTGTTTTACCAAGTTTAAAATTATTGTAAACCTACCTTTAGGGAAAACCGTGCTTTATCGTTCAAATCAGCGTTGTAGAGGCCCTTATTTAATCGCACATTAATATAAAATTCAACGACCAATTTAAGCTTTTTATTATAAAGGTAGCGAGATCTTATCTTACAAGTATCGACATCGGACCAGTATTTTTGGATTCAAAGGAAAATCTTTTACCAATTTTTTTAACCAATAATAATAATATATATGGGACATTTACACACACGGTCGTCCGTCCCCAAAGTAAGTAACTTAATACTTGTGTTATGAGTGACTGCTGGTAGATATACTACATATATAAGTTTAAATACATACTTGAATACAAATACACACCCAGGCTCGAAGAACCAACAATTTTTTTATAGAAAATGTTGGCCCTCGGCGGGAATCGCACCCGCGACCCACGGAGCTGAAAGCAGGGTCACTACCCACTGCGCCAACGGGCCAGTCCCGTCAGAGACGAGATGTGAGTTCCAAACAGCTCCTTGTGACCTCTACAAATACGCAAATATGCAATTTGAGATAGTTTATTCGAAAGTAAGAATAAAATTATATTGCTATAATCCGCGAAGATTATCACGGATTATAGCAGCATAATTTTATTATTACTTTTGTATTATGGAATTCCGCAAAGTAACTCCTAATTTAATAAATTATTTATAGTTTATTCGCTTATTGTTTGATGCGGTTCATCGGTTCTTTAGATTCCGTCGTGACGACGTAGACAATTCAAACTCAAACTCAATATAGTCTTTGTTCAAGTAGACTGTTTACAGTACTTTTGAATCGTCAAATGTTTTCAAGAAGCTACTGATTCGGATGTTTGCTCCTACCGAGAAGACCAACAAGAAACTCGGCGGCCATTTTTTGTATATTTTTTTTTACAATTTGATTTGATGGTTACAAATTAATTGTTGCAGTTTGGTGCGTAGTTGACTGCAGTTAAGATATGCTACTATCACTCAAATAATCTTCAATTGTATAGTAAGCTTTATGTAGCAGTATCGTTTTAAGATAATTTCTAAATTTATATAAAGGCAAATCTAAATAATGTTGAGGAATTTTATTATAAAAACGTGTACCGAGACCGACAAATGATTTTCGGACCTTTTGTAAACGCAACCTTGGCGTCATTAGTTTTTGTATTTCGGTTTCTAGTGTGTCTGTCATATCTATCACTATTCTTACTGTATAAGTGAATATTTTTTCTTACAAATAGTATATTACTATAGATATATTGTGAAGCTACAGTCACGACGCCTATTTCTTTAAATTTCTCCCTTACAGAATCACGAGATTTCATATTATAAATAACACGAATAGCTCTTTTTTGTAAAACAAAGATCATGTGAATATCAGCCGCTGTACCCCATAGCATGATTCCATATGACATAATGCTATGAAAGTAGGAAAAATAAACAAGTTTCAATTCAGCCTAAGTTATTGATCTAGTCGCTGAATACTTCGCAGTCTTTTCAAATTTCACTTGCTGGTATACCAAAAGATGCTCTGAATATCATAGATATAATATGAATGAATAAAAATCATAGGACGAGTGCACTATTTTCCACCGATCTATCTTTTTTCAATAATCTCGTTTATTATAAGGTTCGTTCGGGAAACTCCTACAAAAAAGACTTAAGAGAATGTCCATTAGTGAAAAAGATAAGTCAATTTTTCTAAGTTGTGAAAATGCCATTTTAGGCCTTGAAGTTGTCGGAAAGTTTTTGATTGATCATCTCCTTATATTTTAATCTTATATTTATATGATAAGTTTCCTTAAGCTGTGATAGCTCAGCGGTGAGACCGTGGGACTCTCTAGAGACGATCATGGGTTAAAACCCCGGTCAGGCACCAATGATTTTTTTTTTATTAAAACTTATGTGTTTAACTGATAATTGCAATTTATCAAACGCTTTTCGGTGACAGAAAACATCGTGGGGACAGTCTTTTGAAGAATTCTAGGGATATGTGTAACCTACCAATCCACAGTAACAGGCCATTACTTTTAGTATCCTTAACATATAAATATAAATACTGGTCAACCGTCACTAAAATTATAGTATAAACAATTTCCTTTAGTTATAAATAATAATCAGAATTCTAGGATAAAGTAAAATGTTTTCAAACATGAATACTCCAATATAGTAAAAGATACACGTACATAGCACTTTAAAAACCCTTTTTTCTTTCTAAGAGCAGCAGTATGGAAAATAAAAACAGTACCAATGTCACAAAGCTCCCCCTCTATGTACGGACCCTGTCTAGTATATACCACTCCACTCACAAAATATCTCCGGAGTGACGCACGTTCTGTATTGTCTATTTTAGTTTTAAGGATACGTGATTCATAACAATGCAATTTTTTTTCGAACACTAACTAATGCTGTTAGCCCTAATGGCTTTTACATCGTAACCGAGAGAGTGGGCGAGGGCGGAAGCATCGCCGGGGGTGTAAACTGGGAGAGCGAGTCTCGAGCAAGTCTCGCAGCATCCTAGGAGCGTCGCCTTAAGGGTGCCTCCTGTGAGGCCGAACCTCGTCTTAAAGCGACGCGTTGTGGTGGACTGTATCGGACTTGCGGAAAAGTCCTAATGTCATAACGGTCAGGGCTGAACGCCCCTACCGCTAGGCGTGAGGAAGCGGGGACCTCGTCTTCGCCGGCGAAGACGCTGTGTGTGTTCATAACAATGCATAAACAGACGTATAATTTATATGGAGAGATAAGTTTCAATATTTTGTTGAAAACTCCCAACGATAAACTTAATAACGAGTCAAATAATCTGAAAGAGGCGTCAAGAGAGCCATAGCGACGACGAAATTATAAAAAACTTTTAGTCAATGTTCATCTATTTTAAGGTTTTTACGCAAATCTTATAGGACAATAATTTTGTATGCTTTTTTTCCACATAAAACATCTTAACACATACATGATGACCTCAGCATAGTATCGTAATACGTGAATCTCAAAATAAATCTATACATATTATAGCACAAAGTCCCCAAAAGCTGTGATCTGTTTGTGGTCAATTTTCTCAAAGTCTGCTGAACAGATTTTTGTATGTTGATTTTTTAGGTTTAGGTTAATGTAAATTACGATTTTATGAATAATTGAATTTAATTGAGATAGGAAAAGTTTATGACACAGTGATTTCCGCGCTAATGATGTAATAAAAATAATATTATCATAACATAATAATGCTCCAAATGGTACACAAAATATAATTATGAATCTAAGATAGAAAGTCTTGTTCTAACTAACTCGAATGGACAGTAAAAAACTGTTTCCAAAATTTGACTGCGTAATATATCAGAAATGTGGAGATTTGTAGACGAAATAAAGTCACTGATATTGACAACTGAGTTAAAAAATTATACTGGCCATGGATCTTGCGAAGTTTTTAGAGAATCGGTGATCGAAACTGCCGAACGATATTCGAAACGATTAACAAAATTTCTTGACGAATTTTTTGTGATCGATTGAACGTGATAGAGCGAGTCAAAATAATATTCGGGTTTTCATTTTTTAATAAATAGATTAGATAAATATATAATATAGATAATATAAAATAGATAAAGTACATAATAATTACCAATTATAATATTTATGAAAATTATTTTACATTTAACATAGACAGAACAATATACACAGATAATTTTGTCAGTTAACGTATCATTGGGACCATTAGAATCTCAGAAATGCACAAAATGTTAGGAGCTCATGTAAATTCATTGTCGATTCATGTAACTGTTGAGTGGACCATAGAGTAACTGAGGAGAAAAACTGCTTTTGTAAACACACAAAAGCAGTTCATTAAATTCCAGCTTTTATGTCGGCTGCAACACCCAGACAGCTTGCGGATGATACTTGCAACGTTGATCAACTATCAATCGGTCGTGTCGGGGGAGCCTACAACGGTGGAGTACGTAATTAAAAATGGCCGCTCGATCTAACAAAAGATCCCAAGCCAGATGTAGTTAATGCTTCGCTTAAAGCTAGATTGCCTTTGAATTTAAAGTTAGAATTATTTTTAGTAACAAATATAAAAACTATTGTGTGTGATACTTAACGGTGTGTTCGACTTGCGTAATTAGAAATATAAGTATTTTCTTATCAAGTGTTAATATTGCTTTATCGCGTAGTTAAAAAAGAAGACTGCTTATCGTATAGAAATAGAGGGTCCATCAATAGACCATCTGCTGGTAGTGTTCTTGTGAACGTGACCTTGATACAACTATTAGATGCTCTACCGCCTAAGAGATGAAAGTAATATATGCCTTGGTTAGTAATAAACCTCAAACTGTTTCCGGGTGTTTGACATATAATTTTAAAAATTAGTCTTAGTATGTATTATAGTCCTATTTATATATTCATTTGATATATCCACATCTTCCTTCATTTTGTAATTGGTATTTATAAAAATCACGTAAAAAATACACTTCAAGTTTTTGAATTAATGTAATTGATATAATATTACGCCGTGTGGTATCCGGCAGAATAGAATAGACCACCCTCCTTTCTTACCGAGGTGTCGTAAGAGGCGACTAAGGTATGTGCCGTGTGGTATCCGGTTGCATAAAATAGACCAACCTCATTTCTTACCGAGGTGTCGTAAAAGGCGACTAAGGTAAGTTGACGTCACGTGGGCGGCCGGTCGTAAAATACGTAGCCAAATCATATGACAACATGTTTGTAACATGTTGTGCCGACCCTACTTAGAGTGGGATAAGGGCAGGAGAATGTTGATAATGATGTAATTGATATAATTTTCATTTATCTGACAAATGCTTGTTTTTTGATTAAGCCAAGTTGTGGGCAGAGGCAATATGCCTACACCTCTACTCTAACTAATTATTACTTCTAATGTAAAACGTATACCAAAATCTCAAACCAGTTTATAATACAGTACCGTATTAATATGTCCAGGTTTCTATGTCACCGCAATCCCAAGGTCCTTGCACGTAGCACATAAAGAGCTTTAGGTGGCAGCCATTATTTGCGACTGGAATGAGAAACGTGCTGCCGAGTTTAATATTCATTCGCTTTATTAAATTCGTAAATACAGCTATTGAAGTGCGTATATTAACTACTTTATTACTGTATGGCTGGTAGATTTTGAAATGTCGCTTACTGAACTTTTCCGTAATTTATTTGCAATTTTGTGTATATATTCTCCTGTCGTTATAATATTTGTAAGTGGAGTCGACACAACCTGCAGGCCTACCATGAACTCTTATTGCGACTCAATTGAAGACGTAAACGACGACCGCGAACCACTTTCTTTACGTACCATGAAGTGTGAACTGCATTGGGGTCGTAATGTTTGAAAAAAATAACGTTATATGAACTATAGATATATAGAGAACTCTTTCTCTTTTACTCACGTGTTCTTAGGAGAATTTCGAACGCTCATGCAGCAACGACTGAAGTGTGCGTCTTTTTAGACGTCATCATATAAAAAATCAAAACAATTTCGTTTACGTCTTCAATTGAGTCGTAATAAGAGTTCATGGTACGCCTGCTGTTTTTCTCTTCCATTCACTCCTATAATACGTCAACTCTAGCGTTACTCTTTTTGTGTGCATGTCCTACTGCCCACAAAACAACAATTTCTGTTTGAGTCTCTCTCTAATCGTATATTTCGTTCATATTTAACTCGTTTGGTCACATGACTTTTAAACCTCCTAATGATATGTCCATACGATCCTAATCTATAACACCTCGTCGTTTCTATAATTTGCGCAACTTTCAGACTTCCCCTTATATTATACAGATTTATCCGAAATTTAATATGTAACAGTTAGTTTATATACTGAAATATGTCATTAATATCTGCATGAACAAGCCAAGCATTCTTACGATGTCTTTTTGTAATGTTAATAAAAAGCTTCTCCGTATTTTACACTCTCAACGATGTCTCTGTTATCGCCTCGTCTGATGCGAAAGCCATCACTGTTAACAAAACATTGACGTTGCAAATAAATTGATTTAATTAATTTTTATAACTTTAAAAATATAAAAAAATCTTCACGTATTTCATTTTACTCAGATTTCTCTAACTTTCTTAACATAAACACTCTCTATTATGAAGGATTTTATGAATATTTATGAAGGTCGCAAGCCCGTAACGCTTTGTTACTTACGAATTTAGTATCACATTTTATTTAATATATTCTATATACAGAAAAGGGATTACGCATATTTCATATTATAACCATTCGGTACAATTTTATCTTCATATATAAATATTATGGACTTTTTATTCATAAACAAAGTAATCGGTAAATTGATAGTAGAAGAGTTGTTTTTATCTTTAATATTTTTTGTCACTTTATTGTATGATGAAAAATAAATCTAGTGTTTGCTGGGGTATTAATCGTAATGATCATATTAAAAGAATATTTAAAAAGTTCTTATATGATATGTAACTTAATGAATTTTTAAAAGAAGCGATAAGTTAATTGCAATTAGTCAACCGCTTTTACGTTCAAGGAAAATATCGTCAGGAAACTTGCATATTTCTAGAGAATTCTCGAGATATGTGTAACCTACCAATCCGCATTGGAGCAGTGTTTTGGGTCTTAGTTTCAACTCTTCTCTCTAAAAAAGGGAAATCGCAGTCGCAGTCAATCAAATTTAAATTCGCCAGGGATCTTCGACGTTAAATTTTTTCCAGTATTTTATGTTCTACTTTCAACCATGTTCTTTTGAAAATCGATTTTTTGACTGTCCATTATTCAAATATGAGCATTATATAAGACTAGCTTTATCCAACGATATTGTCCGCGAAGACAACAGCACCTACTGAGATAAATAAAGTAATTACAGCCTCCAGTCTTCAATTATAACTTTTCTATTTCACTGCTAAACATTACATTGATTTCTTACTCCTTTCGGGCCTCAAGAAACTAAAAACAAATCTTTTTTTTAAGTAAGTAAATATAACAAGCTTTAAGTGTCCCATATACTTCTTTACTATTATTTGTTTACTTATTTATAATGGTAATGCTATCTTATACATTTATTCCAATTATTTTCTGTATGATTATTGGATTAATCGTAATTTGACTAGATTTGCATAGAAATCTCTTAGCTTAGCAACACTAACATTAAAAAGAAAAAACCTATTAATGCGATTTACGTTCACGAAAAAATTATTATATTTTGGAGTTTCAACAACACAACATTCTAAAAAACACACACAATTCTCTAACCAAAAATTAGTATATTTCCGTTGTAATTTTTGTTGTATAATATCACTTTTCACCTGAGATAAAAAACAAAAATACAAACGAAGAAAAGTGATACAATGGTTTTGGCTTGAATACTCCAAGGAATCAACGAAACTTGTATTATCGTTCAATGAATACCGACTTTGATATTATATCTGAAAGTGTTCGTGCAGGCAGAATGTGAAACTTCTTAAAACTAAGTAATATGTTATTGAAAGTCTCAATAATGCAAGGATAAATATATCTTTGATCGATAAATTTAAGCCTTTAGAAATAACAACTTTCATTTTCGTGTTTCGTAATCTACTCGTAGATTTCTTGCTCACGAACCGACGAAGCTTTGGTGTCAAACAATTACGATGTTATACAAAGTACATTCTACTGATAACAATGAAGAGATACGATGAATCTGCTAACGAGAACATTGACCCTTGAATTCGAGAACATAAAAGATTGAGAACGGATACAAAGGTTACCACTGCATATGATGTTTTCGATGCATCGTGTTGTGGACGAAGGGGCTGTAGTTTAAAGCTTATTATAAATATTTTCTAAAAAAAAACGTGTTTATATGTTATTGATGACAATTTAACGTTAAGATTGGTTTTTTCGTATCTCTCAGTTGTTTTAACTTTATTTGAAAGTTGTTACCACCTCCAATAAAAATACTAATTACTTTTTGTTGTTCAATGTAAAAAATTTATGTTAAGTGAGTACTAATCTTCGTTCGCTTTTAAGCGAAGGCTATAACACCACAGAATTTTTCAGATACATATCAATCAGTAATGTGGAGGCTGTAGGCACGCAATTCATCTCTGTACGATAAGAAGTGATTTATGTCCAGCAATAATATATAAACTGATGTTACCTTGCAGCAACATGTAGAATCCAGTTATTATTTTAGAAAGTTATTTATAAAATATATCAATGGGCAGCCAATGCATTATCATTTGTATTTTTCATTTACCATTTATATTAAAATTACTCACTACCCAGTGACAGAGTTCTGGAAGATGAAGACGAAGTCGTTTACCCAAGAAATGGTGCATATCGCGTGCTTTAATTTAATCTACTTACTAATATTTAGATATTAAAGAAAAAAAAATTATAATAATGCTAACGATGAACTAACAAATCAATATTTCAATCAATATGAAAATAAAGACTTTTATCTTTTATTTTATTTATTTATTCAAATTACTGCAGCGCTAAGTCGTGTGAAATATATAATATACACGTGCCAGCAGTTTCAGCCTAAAAATTACGAAGTCGGATCATAAGAAAAATCTTGATCCGTCGCTGGGAATTTGATTTGATTTCGCCAGGGAGTCGGGAATGCTTGCATTAGTATTCGATTTCTCTCAGTATTTTGTATTCCAAATGTGTCTACAGCCGCGTCGAAAATGAAAATGATCTTGACTTTCTGTCAATATGAATTAATATTGTATTCTGAAAGCTTTTGATCGGTATAGACAGTGGATTAATGTTTTACATTGGCATCGGAGTTAACTAACGATTTATTTTAAACTCATCTCTAGATACATTCACTTCAAGCATATTTATTCAACTAAATTTTATTTTAAATATTGCGTTACTTACCTTCATCATTATTAAGCAACCTAATATATCCAATGGCAATTATTACGATTTGTTCCAACTAACAACAAGATCATCATCATCCCACTCTAAGTGGGGTCGGCACAATATGTTATAAACATATTTCACATGATTCGGCTACGTATTTTACGACCGGCCGCACGCCTGATGTCAACTTATCTTAGTCGTACTTTACGACACCTCGATAAGAAAGAGGGTGGTCTATTCTACTTAACCGGATACCACACGGTGGGTCAACTTACCTTAGTCGCCTTTTACGACACCTCGGTAAGAAATGAGGGTGTCTATTCTACTCACCCGGATACCACACGGCGGTTCTTAAGACAAATAAAATATGATTACCTTTAAATTTGAAAAGGATATCAATAAATTAGTAAACGATGTATTTATAAATTATTATGACCGATCGATAACGGGATAATTAACGGGATAATTTGGGATTGTGAGCATTTATTGAATTCCGTTCTTCATGCCAAGAAATATGGCGAAGTGTGGAAAAGCCATTAGAATTACATTACGGGATAAATTATTCAGACCAAAGACTTATATTTAGGTTACGGTTTTTGAATTCCTTGTTAAATGATTAGAACTTTTTTATGTATATATTTGTTATAACGCCCGATGTACGGTTATAGATATCTTAATGGAATTTCTATGATAAATAGTCTTTTATCAGTTAAATCTACCAACTCCCCTGAAATCTCTCTGAGGTTCGTTATAATGGTCTTTCGATGCACGATGACTATTCTTTTATTTGGTACCCAGATATTTGGTCATATTAAAAGTATATATTTTTTTGCAAAACTCATATCTCCTCTTGAAGCCCATATTTAACCAAATATCATGTATTCTAAAATGTTTAATTAATTTAAATATATCTTGCATGGGTTGCAATAATGGCACAACTCAAAAAATACGTGTTTTGGACTAGGAATATTTGTAAATGTTAAAATACACAGTCTTTTCAGCAGCAATACAAGCGGAAATCATAATTCAAAATTAGGACTTTTAAGCTAACTTAAGCATTTTTTATGCATTTTCCTTACCAATTAAAACTTTAAACATATTTATCTTAAAACATAATTTTTAGAATGGCGCCGCTATTGCAACCCATGAGCGATATATTGATAAAACATGTACCAAAACGTATATTTGTCTTTTTTAAATTATTTGGTCAATAATTTTTAGATTTTATTCTAAACAATATCAAAATTTGGAATAACTGCATACTACGACAATTAATCAAAATCAAAGTAACTTTAATTAAAACTTCCAAAGTCGCAAACTATGTCTCCGAGGGTGAAGAACTCACATTTGAGTCAACCGAAATTTAAGCGAAATATTCGCGTACACATTCGCGAACACAAAATGTCAGGTAATTATTGTCACGAACTTAATAATAATTCCGCACGTCTTTACGTTATTACACGACGGAGCAAGATATATATTTCTCGTGGATTACTTTAAGTAGAGTTGTATACCTGAGAAGCTTTGCCAAACTGTAAATGGGAGTTCCTTGAGAAAATTACGACACAAAGGAAATATGCTTTACGTAATATGCAAAGCTTAGTTTTCCATAGTTTCGAAACTTTTGACCATCTTGATAGCTTCATACCTTTATTAATCAATCAAATTAAGCATTAGTTATCGTACGTAGAAACACGCTGATCTTGGTCAACAAAGAACCTATTTAAAATTTTTGAAAATGCTATAAATATAATATGTTGATGAAGTTTGATGAAAATTTATTGTTTCATCCAATTATTTTACCTTCCACCGACAAGATAGCAGTATTTTGTATAGAGATGCATAGATTTAGCTCCAAAAATTGCAATAAATTAAATTTAAATTATTTTTACAACAAATATTTACAAATCATGTCAGTTAGTTATATAATTTATAGAATTAGGCGTTACTTTGCGGAGATCCATAATACTTAAGTAATAATAAACTTACTTTTAAGGGACCCTAAGGTTATAGAGTCAAAGTATAAAAAAAAATTCCGTTTTAACACTTCGGTTAATTGTAGGCAATCGTTTCGCCCCGCAACCGAAGCATCATCAGGAGATAGACTCCACTCCATTTTGTCGTCGTTTTGTCGTTGCGATTTTTATATATATTTTCTATTTACTGTATCGCGGATTATAGCAAAATAATTTTATTATTTTTTTTGTTTCAGTTAGTTACGTTATATTTTAAATAACTTACACGCTAGTACATATGTCCACGTACGTACTAGCACACGACTCAAGAATGTTTCCGCGTTGAATCGGTGAGCTGATTCTTTATGCGAAAAAGGAGCCAGCCCTCTTGTCACCTGAATAGGCAATTAACCGAAGTGTTAAAACGGAAATTGTTTTTTATACTTTGACTCTATAACCTTAGGGTCTCAACTGCAAACATATAATTCTCGATAAGAGATGCATATTTCGCCGCTTACCGGAGTCGGCCATTTCCGCCGCAGCCCCAACAGGCCTACCATGAACTCTTATTGCGACTCAATTGAAGACGTTAACGACGACCTCGAACCGCTTTCTTTTCTTATCATAAAGTGTGAATTGCATTGGGGTCGTAATGTTTGAAAAGTATAACGTTATATGAACTATAGATAACTCTGTCTCATTTACTCACATGTTCTTAGGATGAATTCCGAACACTAATTCGGCAACGACTTAAAGTGTGCGTCTTTAAGACGTCATGGTATGAAAAAGCAAAACAATTTTGTATAAGTCTTCAATTGAGTCGCAATAAGAGTTCATGGTAGGCCTGCAGGTCATGACGCCTTTTCCCTGATATGGGACGAGGCTAACTTATCAACGCTCGTTGGGTCCCACGTTAGGCCCCGTCCCCGTTTCCACGGAACCAGCGTCTTACCGTTTGGCCTCTTGTCATTAATTAATTTAATGTAATTTATAATTTTTTAACTTCATTTTATATCATATAAATCATTGAAGAGCCACTTCTACTACAATTTAACTTAATTGAACTCACTTTTATAGGGTGTAATAAAAAAACGGCCATCAAAAGACCAATCATCATAGCCCATTTGTATGTTAAACGTTGGGTAATAAAACGTAAGTAGCATTAGAAAGTCGCGCCATCAGGGATTTACTAAATATTCGGCGAGAAAATCATTATCTCCTTGCATTTGGTTCGCAATAGTATTTTCATAATTGTGGAACGTGTACTATAGTATTTTTAATATAATGTCATTTTTTATAAATTCACGGCCACTTATTCTTCTTCTTCTTCGTCAACCGATGGACGTCCACGTGATGAAGATCACACCACACGACCTCGTGTCGATTGCATCCAGAGGATCACCGCGACCTTTTTGAGGTCATCAGTCCATCTTCTAGGGAGTTCCAACACCCATCGCCACTCTGATATTACGGATCACCTCATTTCTGATTCCATCGCGTAGAGAAACTCCGAGCATAGCTCGCTCCATCACCCGCAGAGTGACTCTGAGCTTTGTTATAAGGTCTCCAGTTGTCTCTAAGGGCCCATAGTGAGCGAACACTTCTTATTAGGATGTAGGAGAGAAAATCTTCAATATCTGTTTTCCAAATTTGATAAGACTCCAAAGAACGATATAACCGAACGATGTCCGATAAGCGATGCGTTCATTATTCCGAATCAGATCCTAGAAGATACGTCCTTACTTGCTTAATATGGGTGTAATGTGCATTGTCCGTTAAGAATTCATCTGATAACGTAGAAATTAGTTACGAGACATATTGCAACTTTTATTATTATGTGATATACCGTTAACCCTCCTATAACGCGGTACTCTCAGAACGTAGTTTCGATAGAACGCGAAACGAATTAGCCTGTTTTGTCGGGCAAATCCTGGTTTCTTATAGCGCGTTTTCGATACAACGCGCTACGCACTCACCACGTTATAGGAGGGTCGACTGTAAATATTTTTCCCAATTTTGGACTTGTTTCCAAGTCGAGTTGTTTAAACTATCTAAATACATATAACACATCACTTTTCCACTCGATCTCTATATCGCTTTCGAACTAAATCAATCAAGTGAGAGATGTGAAAGGAACAACAAAATCAAAAGAAATGTTCAATAATCAGTGATCTAAAGCCAACTCAAAAACTTGTGTGTGTGACGTTACTAAAGATTTTAATCTAAAAAAACATTTACCTTATCAAGGATTTGTTTTTTTATATTACGTCGTATAAAAAGGATTTGCTTTTACTTTATGAGTAAAATGTATTAGAATAAAATGGCGCTTAAACGCCTTTTATATGACGGAAATACCTTTAAAAAACGGTATGTACATGCAATAATAACAGCCAATCTCAATTTCTGAAACTATTGCATTATGACAAAGTTACTATTATATTATGTTATTAAAACAGTTATCTGATCTGTAATTGTGTTCAATATTAATATCAAATGTATAATTACTGTAATTACAGTAGTTGTTCAGTTTTATTAAGTCAAAATTTAATTACAAATCTTCGAAGTAAATTCTGAATTGAAATTGCTTTCATTTATGATGCTAAAAGTAGGGAAAGACGATTTATTACGAATTCTCTAGATATTGTATACATTGTAAACGATGTTTACTTATATTTTAGAAGACAAATATTGTATTAAACGTACAAATAGAAAAATACGACATGATGAAATCCATTAAAAAAATAATCGTAAATATTGTAATATTGCAATCCAATATTGACTTAAAAAGGATATATTGAGTACAGACAGGTAGGTACCCACGCCTTTGAGCGTGTGATTAAGTGCCCTCAATAATGCAATATGTATTTATTCCTTCTTCTCTGAAAAAAAAAATGTTTTATCGTATGTGTTTCCCGGTGAATGAGCTTTAGTAAAAGTAAAGTAAAGTAACGGCCTGTTACTTTCCCACTGCTGGGCATAGGTCTCCTCTCTCTGTTTTTCGGAGAGAAGGGTTGGAGCTAAGACCTACTACGTTACTCCAATGCAGATTGGTGGGTTACAACACATATCCCTAGAATTCTTTAGAGATACGGTTTCCTCACGATGTTTTCCTTCACCGGAAAGCATGTAATAAATCGCAACCATCAATTAGACACGTTAGTTTCAATAGAAAAACTCATTTGTGCCTACCCGGGGTTTTAACCCATGATTGTCTCTAAAGAGTCACACGGTCTCACCACTGCACTATCACAGGAATATTTAATTATAGCAAATTTTATGAAAATAGGTTTAGCCGATTAGCCGTCAAAGTGTTATAGACGGATAAACTAGTGCAATTATAATATTAGTATTAATATTAATATTCGTATAGGTTAAATGAATCGACATTTTTTTGTACACAAAATATTAGAATATTATGTTTTAAGTTTTCGTTGATTATTTATTAACATAAATATAACATATGATGACCAGGACATAATGCCGCTCAGAAAGAAAATATAGCACTGTGAAAGTGTAAAAGGTTCATTGATTTTAAGCAAGCGCACTACCTTTCCCCGATTTTCTACCTAATGTCTAATCGAGCGAGAATTTAAGGAGACTGTTATTTTCTAAGGTAGGGTACGAAAGACGTAAAAAGTTTTATACACAAAATTTTCTCACTATTAGAACCCTTTGCAGTTATAATATTACTATGGATTTAAAACGATTTGTCATTTTTTTTAATGTAACCGTTTTATTAACTTTGAAAGATTCTATTTTTATTTCATGATATATAAAAAGGATTTGCCGATGCCTTGCCTCTTTGTATGTAAAACCTAGTATCATAAAACGTCGCTTAAGCAACAGGCCCGGTCGTACATTAGGGATTCCCCGAATATTCGACGCGAATGCGCCATCATCCGCCAATGAATTAGCCAATAAAATCAAATTGAAGCAAATAAATTTTTCTTTATACCTTTTTTCGTTTCCTCTTTTAGTAATTTTGAAATACGAGTTATATGAAATCCAATCAAAATAATCTTTCTTCATATAAGGCATTTTCAAGCACTTTGACATCGTCACGGATCAAGATTAATAAAGTTTCCACTGTAGGCCTACCATGAACTTTTAGAAAACGATTCAATTCAAAGTCAGTTTCACTCAAAGGCTTTCTTTTCGTACCATGAAGTGTGGATTGCATTGGGGTCGTAATGTTTGAAAAAGATAACGTTATATGAACTATAGATAACTCTGTCTCTACTACTCACATGTTCTTAGGATGAATTCCGAACGCTCATTCGGCAACGACTTAAGTGTGCGTCTTTAAGACGTCATGATATGAAAAAGCAAAACAGTTTCGTTTACGTCTTCAATTGAGTCGCAATAAAAGTTCATGGTAGCCCTGCTGGTTTGGAATGTTGCTCTTATTGAGAAGAACCAGGAAGAAACTACGCGGTCAATTAAAACATTTTTAATTTACATTATTAGGCTGCAGTCTTGTTCAAAGCTGAAAGAGTCTCCAAGTCCAAGCCCATTTTTATCATTCATAAAGTGTCCAATTATAATATGCTGTCGGTATTAGCAAATTCCTTACACTTAATTGAAACTTCAAGAAAGTCTAGAATGTTTTAGGAATAAATGCAAATACACGTTTGCTTAATTATTTTATTTCACACAGTATTATTTTGTTTGATTTTTACGCTTTAATAGCATGGCACCAATTTTGTTCGTATTTTATTCCAAATTCATTTCCACATAAATCTTCCTTTTTTGTAAGCAAGTAATAAATGTATACTATAGGAATGTTGATACTAAATATGTATTGACCTTTTACTATCCAGGGCATAGCCCTCCTCTCCTTTAAAAAAAAATAATATATATATTATTAAAAGCCCTCCTCTCTCGTTTTGGACTGAAGGGTTTGTTCTTAAGTCCACCTCGTTGCCCCAATGCCGATTGTTAGGTTACATGTTTTCCCCGGAATTCTCTAGAAATTACCAAGTTTCCTCATGTTTTTTGCTCTTATGTTATGCTTTACCGAAAAGCTGTGATAAATTGTAATTATCAATTAGACATAAGTTTTAACAGAAAAACTTATTCGTGCATGCCCGCGGTCTGAACCCATGACCCCTCAAAAGAGTCGTACGGTGTCACCGCTGGCCTATCACAACTGTTTCAATCTTTTAAATATGGTCCAATGCGTATTGTTAGGTTACACATATCCCATCACAGTAAAGTCTAATATGTTATTGCCACGTTATGTAACTGCGCACTTTCTATATAAAATAATGATGCAGAATAAATATAGGAAAGCGCTTACCTGGAAAACATGACAGCTTTATCCTCCTAATTGGCTTCTACGCGGTATTTTTACGCGGCCTCACTCGTATTCATCGCTAAAACCTATCCACCCAGAATTGAGACAATCGGTAAAAGATTTTTTCATACGAGAGTTTGAATGTAAAACGAGTTTGCACAGCTTTTGCATTTTCAAAAGCTTTATACAATATGAAGCTTTTAAAAATGTATCCCTCGCAATAGTCGAAATCAAAATGAGTAAGATATGTAGATTGATATCGATTTTTTTTAATTAAATTTAAAATTAAATTATATACAAAATATAAAATTAATAATAAAAAAGGTAATACATCTAAACGAAGTAAACAAAATACATCTATTAACTGGTAAATGGTCTTACTGTTAAGCGAAGGAAATGTCGAAGGAAAAATTGAAACAGAATAGTTGATTCGAAAGCACTTGTTTACGAGTTTAATTCAATGAAAAGCAGTTAAAATTGAATTACAATTTCAAAAAAACAACGCCATAAATATATTATAATATTTATGATATTTTAAATCCGAATGTCTAAAATACTATGATTGCATTAAAATCGAGTACGATAGATTTTCAGTACTCATTTTATTTAAATAAATTTACTTCATTTGTGTCGCATTCATTCCAGTACGGAATTCCTTGCGTTTCTAAGAGCGTCTATAATTTGTTCACTAGAAAAATATACAGCTTTGTCTGTATTTATAAATATTTCGGATTTCTATCTACTGTACCTAAACCTATCGGAAATATATTCGTGTAATATGACGTTTCGATCTAGCATCTCTTTGATTATGCTTAATACGCGTATTTGTTGATTCGATGACCTATGTTGTTAATTTAATTATTCTTATGACCTCTTCTATCTTGAATGGATAACACAGAGAGATTTCAAATACACTCACTATAGTAAAGTAACGGCCTGTTACTATCCTACATCTGCGCATAGGCCTCCTCGCTCCATTTCTGAAGACCTACCACGCTACTCCCATTCGGTTCGGTAGGTAACACATATCCCAAGGATTCCTCGGCAGCGTAAAATGGTCTTCCCATCCCCTAACCACAGGCGGGGCGGCGCTGGACGTATCCAATAGCGGAAGCCATCACCCCTGACCTGTAGCGAGTTTGGCCACAAAGTTCGGCGTTTCTCACCAATGGAACTAACTACCGCACCGAGATCCACTTAAACTAGGAAAAAAAAATCCCAGGGACTCTCCAAAAATATTTCCTCACGATGTTTTCCTTCACCGAAAAGCGTATGATTAATTGCAATAATCAATAATAAGTTTTAACGGAAAAAGTCATTGGTGCCTGCCCGGGGTTTAAACTTGCGATCCCACGAAGAGTCACACGGTCTCACCGCTGGGCTATCACAGCTCGTCACTGTAGTACATGTTATTAATTCACTCTAACAGTCCTCGATAAAACGAAAGTCTCAATCAGCGAACAAGATCGGATCCATTAAACATCACTACATAGAAAAATCTACATTCTAATATCACTTCTTCTTTTCAAAAGGCTTTCTTATTTTTATAAATCTGGCTTGTATGTTAAGGTGTAATCCTGGAAGTTAAATTTGATCTACTTTCCGGTGTCCAATTGAGCTGAAATTATACATACTGGTCCAGTTTCGATTACAATTCATGTTTATGATAAGCATGACATGATTCTGGTGCCATGATGGAGGGAACTCCTCAACGGTTAACAGTAGGGACATGAAATGTTTACAAGCTTTAATTTGTTGAAAAACGACAGAAATCATTCAATTTATTTAAATTTAGACTCAGCTTGTATTGCGAAACAAAATTACACATACAAATAACAAGTTGTTATTTGTATGTGTTATTAATTCACGTAACATTAATATTGATTTTTTAAGCGTTTTGGTTAACGTCTCAATTGATGCCGCCGCTGAATCCTTCGACGCACAACTTTTAACGAGCTCTTCAAGTCAAAAAAAAGTTTGTTGAAATTATTGACGTTTTAATGGGTTGAGTTGATGAAGCATTCGATTTTAAATTTATTTTACCAATACTGGAATCATTGATGTTAAATTAAATAAACATAATATTTCAAACCCACATTTTATTAAAACCTGCCTATTTACATGGTTATTTAAAGTCATGAAATCTTTTTAGCTGGGCTTTCTAATTGATTTCCACATAATTTTATGATGCTTGGGTTATTTTTTACTAATACTACATCTTTTTGTACTGACTCCATTCCAACATCTTGAACTCTAAAGTCTATCGGTTCCTCAAAGCTAGGTCTGTTAAGTAAGTAGTCTGCAAGTAAGTGACCATAGATAGTGCATAAAGTTAAATTATTAATTTACGTAGTCAAACACTGGGAAGACAATCATCTTAAAATTTCAAAGATTCAACAGGGAGTCGGCTAAAGCGTTAAAGTTTTAAAAGTTTGACCTCATTTGAGATATCGGCTGGAAGCATTCCAATAGTCTTCCATTGTCTTACCCTCGATATTTTCAAAGTAGAAACATAAGGCTTTTGTCTAAAAATTGTGCCAAATTGTATCTAATAAATCTGATATTGTAAATCAAAGTTTTCATACCTTAATCCTGATGGATACCCAATAATGTGTCGGAACTATATCCTTATTGGGTATAAAAATTGGGCTGATTTATAGCAGTTTGTCTACATTATTATTTTTTCTAGGATTCAAATTTTAATCTTTCTAATATAAACACTATGTTTATATGTCTTCTGTTTGGAACACAGTTTGTTATTTTATTTTATGGAGGCGGGCGTTGACATCTACAGTGCAGTTTTTTTTGCAGTGTCTTCGTTGCCATTATATAAATACATTTGTATAGTTCCTTTAATAAAAATTTCATTTCATTTCTACATATATCTATTTATCATTAATGTAATTTATATTCTAATAATATTTATATTCTATGAAATTTTTTAGATTTTAAAATTATAGTTTATAAACTATACTCCCGATAATTTTAAACTACTACGAACTGAGTATAATCAGTTTCTATACATAAATTAGAGACCGTTTTCTTTGGCTTATCGCAAGTTACCTGGCACTAGCCGGAATACTTATTACATATTTTTGTATAAATCATTCGCAGAATCGAGACTTACATGCCATAATTAATTTAATTGTCTATTTAATCAACTTTAATCTTTACTTTGCGATATTAATAAATACTGTTTTATAACGTTAAGAATCGTAAAATATCTGTTCTCTAAAATTGAATTTACTTCCTAAACGAATTTCATATCATGCCCCCATTTGAATATATAATCTATCGCAACTCATTCGAGACGTTTCTATTCGAGAATTTCTTAAATCCTTATTGACCTATTTCAGTTGGCATCAATTGCTAACTGTATATATTTGTTTAATGCATTTACTAAATCAATTTGGCCTTATAATAAATAGTCTATACTTCACTAACAATCAAATTGGTGAAAACCAAATAGCTTTGCGTAACTTCTTTCATTCAACACTGCATTATCATTCCGCCTTTTCTTATTTTTATCAATATTTAAATTTTGCTTGAGTGCGCAATTAAGTATACTACTTTCAAAATTATACAAGATTGCAGCGCGATTATGATATAATATAAAGTAGCCCGTTACTGTCTCATTGCTGGCCGAAAGAATAGAACTGGCCTTTCTTAGAACAAATCACTTAGATTTTGAAAATCATCAACTGTGTATTATTTAATACGAAATAACTGGTTAAAGAAATTCCGTGAAAGTTGGCGTATGCTGGTTTCACACGATGTTTTCTTTAAATGTAAAAAACCAAAGTATTTATTTGTCGTGTAGTTTAATGAATTCAGCTGAAACTGAGAAAAAGGCACAAAAATAAACAGTAAATTTTACGAGTGTTTCAAAATAAACATACACACAATTGTATCGCAATAAATTTTAAATATAAAATTCGTTGAAAGCCATTAGGCGGCATCCATTTATCTTGTTTACTTATCCACCATCCCCGCTTTTGAATGAATTTTGGTGTTTATTATTAAATCCATATAAAGCAACAAGCGATACTCCAGTTTACTTTAAACTAAATTTATAAACATAAATCTGTGAAAAAATTAATAACAATACGCGAAATATTAAAGATAATTCGGTTGCTGGGTAAATTCAGAATACAGAAGAACAATAACGTAAGTGATCCTACGGATATGGCTTTTGGAAGTGGCTTTGGTATACTCCCGCCGGAGCGGCATGGGCGGCATACCTTATGAAGAAGTCTCTCATTTAAGGTCAGTATCCTTTAATTATTCGGGGTGGAAAAATTGCCGATTGGCTGTCCTAATGACACTCACCAACTGTAGCTATCGAAGGGCACCCAGTAGGTGCGAACAAATAGTGATGAGCTAACAGCATTTTCTTTAATTTTTTAAACTACATTTATTATAAACTTTGTAATGTGGTTGGTTGTTTTAAGAAAAAATAATTTAAAAAAATGTGTTCAATTAAATGTGTTCAAAAGTGATTTCGAAGAGTCTATTAAATACATACATAGATTAAACAAAAAGCGTGTAAAAAACTATCGTATGTTGTTTTCGGTGTAAAATTCAAATGGAGCATACAACAGTGCCTCAATCAAGAACTATGTAATGAACTATGTATGTATGTACTAATACAAAAATAGACATCACTTTAGTTTAGATTCACTTTCCACACAACGTAAGTAAGCTATTTGATACACTTTTTCTTTACAAAATTAAATAATCACGAACTCACCGCTATTGTCTTACATAAATCTCAATTGCAATTTACCTAAACGTTCAAACTGCTTTTATAACATTATTAAAACTAATTGTTGTCGCAATAATGTTGCATATTACTCATGGCTCTATTAAATTTGTCGTCAATATTCTTCGTCGTAACACTCTGGAGTTTTTACATAAAGATTTTAAAATTAAAAAAAAACCTATTTTTCTTTTAAAACTTTAAATTTAAAATAGTTTTTTTTTGGTTTGTTTGTGTTTTGTGTTAGACCCCCACATCATTTGTCATATTTAATTTAAATTAATTGTACACGCCTGTTATGATGTTTATGCTATGTCCCTTATTATATAAGTGTTTCTTTTATTTTTATTTTACATTCATGCATAAATGTTGGCTTGTCAAATAAAATAAAAATAAATATAGTTTAAGTGAAATCCAAACATATTATAATCAAAGTTCCAATAAATTGTGCTAGCACGTACAAGTTGACTTATGACTATCAACGTATAATACGAATGTTGCTCGATGTCGTCTGCGCTGTAATAGAAAAAAAAACGAATTCGACATAAAAATCCCTTCCCTTGAAACACGGTTTTAAAATCCCGTCATTTTTTCTCGTGTTCCGGCAGTGTTTTCAAGTAGAAATTAGTGTGCGGGCACTCGAGACGACGCTGTGATTACGTCTTCAAGAGAAGGTATGAATGAGAGTATTATTTGAACTAAAATGAAAGTTTAAATGTAAATGAATCTCTGAATAAATGTAACATGGGTGAAAGAAGATACTGTTATTAACTCTTTAAAAAGAAATAAAAAGAAAAGCATATTTGTGGTAGTATGTTTTGTTACATATTTTGTTTATTCATTTTAATTTAATACTTTTTGTTCAAAAAACGATAATGATGACTTTGACTTGATGAAAATGATGATGACTTTTTGTTCAAAAAACATAAAAAATAACTGCTTACAGGAAAAATTACATTGTACAAGGTCGGTCTTATTGCTGTAAGCAATCTAATTTATAGAATCACGCGTTACTTTGGGGTGGTCCACAATCTACTACCCGCCATCAATAACACAACAATACACAAGCACTGCACACACTCACTGCCACAATCTCAACAATCGTTTCGCCCCGTAACCGAAGCATCGTCGGCAGAAAGATTCCACGACATGATCGCAAATTACGATTCTGTTGTGGCGTATTGTTGTGTTATTAATGGCGGATAGTGCATGAGTTTTAACGAATTCTGTATGTATATCAGATATGAGAACGGATAGTTTATTTTACATTCAGCATTACATATATTTTCTTATATCTAATATATAATGTCTCATGTGCTTTATTGTCAATAGACACATTTTAGGCTAGCTCCCCCATAGAGTTTTAATACTAGAGTAGGGAAGCCCAAAACGTGCCATATTACAATAAAAAGAAGGCAAATCAAGTTTATTTTTAATAATAATAATAAATCTTTAATGACTCAAATACTTGAACATTCTGACACTAATATATACACTTTAAATGAAGCTTACAACAAATTAATACTACTTGAATTCTAGCGTCTAAACTAAGCCGAGCCTGTATATTAGACACTAGTCTTTTCTAATATTATTATTATCTATCTTTTTTGCGAGTCAGCAAATGAAGTTTGTATTTTGAAGGTGTACTAAAAATGATCTGAATAGACAAAAATAAGTAAACGAATTTAATCTTCCCTTTCAATGTTTATTATGACAGGCCTGCCTGTAACACCTATAAAGTAACAGCCCGTTGTTATGCCCACTGCTGGGCTAAGGCCTCCTCTCTCCGTTTTTGGAGAGAAGGATTGGAGCTAAGACCTACCACGCTGCTCCAATGCGGATTGGTAGGTTACACATATCCCTAGAATTCTCTAGAGATATGCAGGTTTCCTCACGATGTTTTCCTTCACCGAAAAGCGTGTGATAAATTGCAAATATCAATTAGACACATAAGTTTAAATAGAAAAACTCATTGGTGCCTGCCCGGGTTTGAACTCGTGTTCCCCTCGAAAGAGTCGCACGGTCTCACCGCTGGGCTATCACAGCTCTTTCGTAACACCTATACTCTAGTTTAATAAAGCTAAGGGCTCCCCTACTCTAGATAACTAGAGTAACGATTACAGAAGCAGGCGTTACTTTGCGGAATTCCATATTACAAGCACTATAACAGAACTAACTACCTTGCTATAATCCGCACGGGTTAAACGAATGCATGCAAAGCTAATGTGTATGAAGCAGGCAAAATTGATACACCTTACACATGCAGGACAAGTCACCACACACACCCCAAGGCACCAGCAACAATGCACACAAGCAGCACACACAACCAATCGCAATGCGATTTTTGTTGTGGAGCCTATCCTCCGAAACCGAAGCATGATGATGCTTCGGTTTCGGAGCGAAACGATCGTCGAGATTGTGGTGGTGGTTGTGTGTGCTGCTTGTGTGCTTTGTTGTTTAGCAAGGTAGTTAGTTCTGTTATAGTGCTTGTAACTAGAGTAACTATAAATATATTACTTGTTGTGCAATCCAAATGCGTTTTCAAGACGTTTGAATCAGACAGTGCAAAGTGGAAGATATCACACTTGAGACTCTAAAACGTATTTCAGGAAAAACGCTCAAGTAAAGAAAAACTCATTATTTATTATGACACTCTCACTTACATTTCTGGCTGTGACTCCCATACTTTAGTATCATAACGCTATGGGCTCCGCTTCTCTAGCATAATAACTCTATAAATATCATACTTGCAACTGCAAACTAAATGTGTTTAAAAGAAGTTTTAATCAGACAATGCAAAGTGGAAAATATCACACGTAAGACCCTAAAACGTATTTCACGAAAAACGCTTAAGTAAAGAAAAACGTTGCTTTTTTCTCGTTATTGTATTAAATTTTATCATATATCACAGTCATGAGAAAACAACAGACAAATAAATCTAAGAGTTGATTTATTGAGATAAATTGTTTCTTTCAAGCCACAGTTACAAACGATACTGAGTTTTGTATGTGAAATATTTCTAATGTCTAAATATGAACTTACCCTTCTTTCTTTCGTTCTTTGCTTCGTTCTTTACTTACAAGCAATAAAGAAGTTTACTGTGAATGTTATTTCGCTCATGAGGACGACCTTCACACTAAATAAGGGAAAGTTTCCCATTTTTCAAGTGAAAACTGCCTATGTCACGCACACTAAGTTCAGTATATTTGTTTGTATTATATTATATTAAAAAATTAGGTAAATTTTTGCCCATATGTTTTACGTCAACTAACTTTACTCTCTCTTACTCTCCATTTACTAGCTACATTGAATAATAGTTTTGTTCTTATGTCATCATCCTCTTGCCCATATCCCTAAGTCCCTTAGGGTCGGTACACCATGTTACAAACATGTTGTCACATGATTTGGCCACGTATTTCACGACCGGCTGCCTGCCTGACGTCAACTTACTTTAGTCGTATTTTACGACCCCTCGGTAAGAAAGAGGGTGGTCTATTCTACTCAACCGGATACCACACGGCGGGTCGACTTTCCTTAGTCACCTCTTACGACACCTCGGTAAGAAATGAGGGTGGTCAATTCTACTCAGCCGGATAGCACACGGCATAGTTTTGTTCTTATGTATTTATGTTTATACTTTTTTTCTATATCCAGTGAATACGAATACGTCCACTCTAATACACTTCCTTTAACATATACTTATATACATATCTGGCAGCTTTGTGTGTTTTACGTGTATTTATTGTGATCATTGAATAATATTACATCATTAAAGCTAGTTTAAATTAAATTAAAAATTATTAATTTCAATTGAAACCCAAATTCCATATATAAATGAACTCAAAAATGAAGTAATTTTTATTGAGAACGTATGAAATACTTGTTTACGAGTTTTCTTGAATATTTTGAATTTGAATATAAAAAATTTGCAAGGATTAAATCTCATGTCCTAACATCATTCAGATGGAAGTAAATGATAAAAAGGATCAAATCTCAAAGATAATAATAATAAAATTCATACTTAAGTATCATCGTAAAATCGTTGCTCGTAAGCTTTGTACAGTCATTGGCAAAATACATAACGCAAAGTCACACAACAACATCACACCTACAAATACCACGGAATTAATTTGCAAGTCTTCTTCTTCTTCTTCTTCTTGTTCAACCGATCGACGTCCACTGCTAGACATAGGTCTCCTTAAGGGATCTCCACACCACACGGTCCTGTGCCGCTTGGATCCAGCGGCTCCCCGCGACCTTTTTGAGGTCGTCTGTCCACCTCGTGGGGGGTCTTCCAATGCTGCGTTTACCGGTGCGGGGTCGTCATTCCAGCACCTTAGGACCCCAATGCCCATTGGTTCTACGTACTATGTGCCCCGCCCATTGCCACTTCAGCTTCGCGAAACGATGAGCTATGTCGGTAACTCTGGTTCTTCTACAGATCTCCTCATTACTGATTTGACCACGTAGTGATACACCAAGCATAGCTCGCTCCATAGCTCGCTGAGTGACTCTAAGCTTTCTTATGAGGCCCATAGTCAGCGATCACGTTTCTGCTCCGTAAGTCATCACTGGCAACACGCACTGTTCGAAGACCTTGGTCTAGGTAATTTGCAAGTACATACTAAATATTATTCTGCTACTATTACAAAGATGATGTACTGTTTGACTGTGCTACCAATTACATTCGCGTCAACTAAAATGTAAAGTACCCGTAATTATATTCTATATTGATTTTATGTTCTCAAAAGAAAAACATGTACATATTAGCCCGGAATATAAGTTTCAATTGTACTAGGTTCTAGCCGTGAAACATTTACAGAAAAACTTTCTCACTAGTCTTCTATCGGTATGATACTGTATAATTATTATGATAAATTTAATTACTTCTATGTTTTACTATTATTATTTTAATTATTGTAAAATAAGTTTTAAGATAAAGTCTGTAAGTAATTCTTTATATCAAACGATAACCTTAAAAAATATGTCTACGGTATTAAAATTAATTGTACTTTACCTTTTGATCGGTACCTCAATCAAACATCAATATCAAGATAAAAATAATGTGATAAAGTTTGAATTTACTTTATTAGACTTTATACTCGACACCTCGTATCAAAAAGTTGGATATTAATGGAATTCTTTAAAAAAATGTTATTGCTAACATATTGCCTTTATGATATTTGATTTTTTTTAATTAAATAATAATAACATAAATATGGTAGTAAAATATTAAAATACCTTTAGTAACCCTAAACGTTCGTAAAATAATGGATACACCATTAAATACGGCATATCTCTGTGTCAATAAGAGACTATTGAATCTCATGAATTCATTACAATAGGCACACACATATAGGAATTCTATATCATTTAAATTTTGGTAAAATTAATGGCACAGAAATTAAGGAGATTTACAATATTAAAAGAGATAATGTTTTTTATATGTACAAGTTTTTATCATTGACTGTACAAGCAGCCATCTTCGAAATGGATGATTTAGTTTATTTACCAAGCACCATTAATTATACCTAGAGGGGCTTTTCAGGCTAATCTCTTCTAATTTAAGACAATATACATTTTAAAGCCACCCTTTTCTCTTTTCTTTCATATAAATTAGATACCATTTGTCTACCTCATTTGGATGCCGATCATTTATCTTTTTCACTTAACTTCCACTTTAATGGCTGCTGATTTGAAATTCAGATTGTTGGTTCATTAATTTTAATGAAGATAGAAAATCTATATATCGTTTTATTTAGCGTCAATGATAATTTTACGATATTCAAATTAAAACGATGGTGTTACATAAAATTTACTATACAATTGAAGATTATTTGAGTGATTGTTTGAGTACTTAGTAGCATATCTCAACTGCAGTCAGCTACGTACCAAGCTGCAACGAACATCAATCAAATTGTAAAAAAAATATATTTGAAAAGATTATCCGCCGAGTTTTTTGCTGGTTCTTCTCGCTAGATGCAAACTTCCAAAGCAGTGTCTCTTCTTCATCTTCTTCAAAAACATTTGACGATTCAAAAGAACTGAAAACATTGTACTTTATAAAGAATATTTTGAATTTGAATTGTGATTTCATAAAAACCGCGTCTATTGGAATAAATTAGTTTATATTTGGACTATATATCGAGAATGGCTATTTCTTATCAAGAATTAGCAGTATACCACTTAACTTAGAAATTCCCTAGGCTCGATGTGTAAAATGCACCTCAATATGAAACTTGGATTATTATATTATATTGAATACAATCACTAAATGTTAAATTTATGTTAATGAAATTAATATAGCAACGTTTTAACTAAAATATATATCTAATAATATTTCCATCATAAACGCTGAAAGGTGTCGTAAACGTTTGAATACGTTTATGAAGCCTGGTGCCACCGAGTGATAAACGTCAGTTCAGAGTCTATTACTTTTGAGGGTGACAGGACACACATACAGTACACATTTCTTTCCTTAAGTTTTTGGTTAATTATCTTATAAATTTCCTTTTTTCTTACTATATCACTATATATTTTTTAATTAAATTAGTGTTGAAATTGATTATTTCTATTTATGCTTGAAATGGACTTACATACGAACCTTTTTTTGTAATGCTTTTTGGACAAAATTGTACGTAATAAATAAAAAAATACAATTTTGTCACTTCAAGAGACATGAAAATATGATAAAAACTCTGTATGTTTAAGATATAAATTACCACATTTCGTTATCAATATAGATTATTATGTTGATAAGTGAAATACTATTTAATGCGAGCAATATATAGCTTTTTATAAGTAAGCGGTCTTTTTTTTAGTAGAAATTATATCGTTATTGTTGTGTATTAAACCTTAATATATCGGAATCGGAAAGCGGTATTTTATTAGCGATCTTTTGTATATAGATATAACCCTTAAAATTGTGACTTAAACAGTTGAGATGTGCGGTTGAAGTCAGTCCCCATATGAGGAATGCTCAATAGAATAATGGATGCTCTAGCGCCTAAGCTTTGTTGTTGCTTATATTAGTCTTATTTAGACACATTGATGTGTTGTTGGATCGTGCTGAACCAACCAGATGTATATTGTGGTAAACATCTCGATATACATGTTGTAATATGAATTATACCTACGTTGTGCTCCCTTGCTGTTTTTGATGTAGATTTTGATTTCAATACTATTTGAGATTTAAAACATCTAAACATAATCGTTCCAATCCTCTTTATTTCTCACAAGCTTTTGCCCGCGGCTTCGCTCGCGTGGAATTTGGTCTGCCTCATTAAGTTTCGTGACAGATTATTCAAAATTGTAGCCTATATGTTATTCTGATGTATAACTTCATATAACTGTAAAGTTTCATCCAAATCCGTCCAATAGTTTTTTCGTGAAAGAGTAACAAACATCGATCCATACTCATAAACTTTCGCATTTATAATATTAATAGGATTTGATTACGGAAACTATTTTGATAGCAGTGTTTCCGTCATCTTCCGAGCTAATTTATATTAACGTTCAATCGTCGGAGACGAAATTTTACAGTTTCAAGGGCGCACTATTAAAATGTAAAAATTGTATGTACTTTATTAACTGTAATTAGAAATTTTTAAAAAATTAGCCCAAAAATTCGCGATAATAACATAGTCGAGATGAATGTATCATTTTACGTTTATTACATTTTACATTTTAATTGAATTTTATCTACATGGACTTTATTTCCCATGTACGTTTAAAATTTTATAATACTTAAACTCCAATAATACAATTTTTACGTCACTTAATCATAAAAAACACTTCTTGAAACTTATACCTAATTCCTTAACAATTACTAAATGAACAAGGGCTTTTATAATTAGACGGCTAACTCCATTAAACCTTATTTACATACAGCCGCCCCGGAGCAGCTCGGGAGAATATTGTAATAAAACTTCCTATGTTCACATAATGAATAACGAAATCCTAATGAACTCCCTTATCACATGGTGTAACGTAATTAAACGTACTTAATAATCATACAGGCAACCCAGAATATTAAAATAACTGCTGTTTTCAAACCCACGAGCTTAATATGGAACTCAATTTAACGATTTGTGGAGTACACATTTGATTGAAAAAAAGAGTCATACGTGATATCTATAATTTAAGTCCGCGTGATTCCCTGCGAGAGAAGTTTAAGGAAATAGGTATTCTTACATTTGCTTCACAGTATATTTTAAACAATATAATTTTCGTACATAAAAATATAAAGAATTATAAAACGATAGGTGATGTGTATAATAGACAAAGTAAGAACCGACATAAGCTTGCGACTCCTGCTTTGCGCCTAGCAAAAGTACGTAAATCGTTTGTGGGTTTGGGTATAAGATTCTATTTTCAAACCCACGAGCAATAGATCAATCCTTGGTCCCTTTCTTTTTTTAGTTTATATAAATGATTTACCATATTTCATTCATAATATTTGCGTAATTGTACTGTTTGCGGATGATACATTTTTAATTTTTAAAGTAAATAGAAATGACCATAATATTGACGAGGTAAACAGTGGTTTATCACAAGTAGCCCATTGGTTCAGGGTAAATAATTTGGTACTGAACTCAAAGAAAACAAATTGTATTGAATTTGCATTACCTAATGCTGCAAAAACAGCAAATAAACTCTCCATAAATAATGTACCACTGAAAACAGAAAATACAACTGTATTTTTGGGAGTGACCTTAGATTCAAAACTCCAATGGAGCACACACATAAAAACTCTTGCAGGGAAACTTAGTTCAGCAGCCTACGCTGTTCGAAAGATAAGACAATTTATAGATGTCGAAACAGCGAAACTTGTTTATTCTGCTTACTTCCATAGCATTATGTCTTATGGAATATTGTTGTGGGGTAAATGCGCGGATAGTGAAAAAAGTTTCGTATTACAAAAAAGAGTCATACGTGGCATCTACAATTTAAGTCCGCGTGATTCCCTGCGAGAGAAGTTTAAGGAAATAGGTATTCTAACATTTGCTTCACAGTATATTTTAAATAACGTAATTTTTGTACATAAAAATATAAAGAATTATAAAACGCTAGGTGATGTATATAATAGACAAAGTAGGAACCGACATAAGCTTGCGACTCCTGCTTTACGCCTAGCAAAAGTACATAAATCGTTTGTGGGTTTGGGTATAAGATTTTATAATAAAATTCCGAAATCAATTTTGGTTATGCCATTACAGCAGTTTAAAAACACTGTTAAAAAGAAAGCCAGAAAGCCTACTATACTGTTGAAGATTACTTAGATGATAAGGATGTGTGGATATAGGTGCACTTCTACCCTGTACAAGCCAGTAATAAATAAATGTAAGTAGTTCTAAGATTTATATTTTAAAAAGAGCAACCGCCGAGTTTCTTGCTGGTTCTTCTCGGTAGGAACAGCTTTCCAACCAGCAGTAAAGTTGACGATTCAAAAGCGCTTGTTTACAATTTACTTGAATAAAGAACACTTTGAATTTGAATTTGAATTTGATTATTATATGATATAGACACTCTTGATGTATGTACTGTGTCCATAATTTAATGAATAGACCGAGTGTCACAACTAATTTAAATAATAAGTATTATTACTAGGAAAACGAAAATTCACAAGTTTTGTCACCACAGAAAATAATAACTCATATACCAATATATATATACCAATAACTCATAGCAATTTCTTATTGCCGGGATTCATCAAGATGCCGCAGTGACGTCATTCTTTAAGCGTGTCCTATCTCGTTTACTATTTTTCTACCCGCAATTAAATGTAATATTATGCTTAATATAGTTTATGTTATACCATTCACGAGTCACGAGTTCAAACCATTGGCAGGAACTAGTGAGTTTTTTATGAAGAATTATGTGTCTAATTGACAATTGCAATTTATCACACGCTTTTCGGTGAAGGAAAACAACGTGACGAAACCTGAAAATCAAGAGAATAGACTCTAGAAGTACGTGTAACCTCCAAACTCGCATTGGAGCAGCATCTTAGCTCTAACCCTTATCTCCAAAAAGGGAGAGAGGAGGCCTATAAATGAACCACTAAGCTAATACAACTTATTTAATGAAGAAAGTATATACTATAATAAAAAGGTTATGAAACTTTTTAAAATAAATTAAAGTAACCATTAAGTATAAGAAGCTCTTAGATTTCGAGGCGTTTAATTAAATAAGTTTTTGTTTGATACCTATCTTTTAAAGCTTTATAAAAGTGAAGTAGTTAAAACATTTTTTAATTTCAGGTTAACTTAGTAAATTTAAATATTAGGTTTCTTTAAAAAAATATATAAAAGAAATTTAATGCATACCCTCTTGATCGTGCCAAAGTCGGTCGGCCTCCTCGTGGCGCAGGCCTGGGCAGGCCTTTGGAATACTGAAATATAATACATATTTGAGTATTCCTTAGGCTTGGCGAACGGACAACTGTGGGGTGGCCAGTCCAGTTGTCCCTCTGGTCAGTATAGGGCAATCTGGATGAGCCGGGACTCTGAGGGGGGCGGGTGGAGTCTCCAATAGACGAAGGGTTTAGTTGGGCTTGCTTTAAGTCTAGCTTTTATTCTGGATCCAATCTGCCGGTAGCGTAGTCCAGGTGGTAGCGTCTTGCCTTAGTCCATGGTCTGCCACCCTGACAAAGGACCTTCGGGCGTTCCGAACGGGGTATATCGAACGCCTGGCTTACAGGTCCCCGGGGCCGTCGGTGCATCTGGTGCTCCCGATGCATCGGTTAGCGGTGGGGGCCTTCTCTTTCGAGGGGTCTCTACCCAGAGGAGGTGTTCTCTGGGATCAGAGCTGTCGGCGGGGATGGAGGTAATGTGTACAACGATACCCTGTCCTTGCCATCGGTAGTGTGGTGGAGCACACAGGTCGTTTAAGTCGGTGCGAGTCCGATATAACCGCCGCCTGTCCCCGTCGGGTGGCGGTACCCATAAGGGGTTAATACCTTCTTGATACTAGCCTATGACCGTGACTTCGCATTAAACGATTCTTAGATAAAAATATGGTTTTTCCTATTGCTGTGGAAAAGAGGGCCTTTGGGCTCACGATAGTGGAGAAAAAAACATTTTTTTTTACAATAAACATTAAAATGGATTTGATTTGATGTACTTACATCAAAAAAAGAAAAAAAAAAATATATATATATATATATATATAAAGTTTATTATTATTATTATTATTATTTAAATTTAAATCATTTTAATTTTTTCGTGTTACAGACCTATTCATGTTTATCTGGAATTATAAATTATAAAATTATATACCGAGCTAAAAATGGTCACGTTTCACTATGTCTTAATCGTCTTAATTAATTCCGTAGAAGGCGTGAATAATTTAACAAGTCCAAAACGCACACTTTTCGAAGCAGCCATAAATAGGTTTATGTTTAAGAGAGTTATTTACATATTTGCAAGTTTGTGTGTGCGATATAAAAGACTTATCGACTTTACTCAAATATTTACCATATAAATTAAACAATCTTAATATCTGTTATGATTAAACATATAAAAGGACGTAAATCGTACCAACATATTCAAGCCTGGTACGGAATTATTTACCATTATATTAATTATTAATAAAACTTTTCCCTTTCCAAATATATATAACACTATCGTAAAGAAATCTAACATTGAGTGAAATTTTCATATCAATCTGAAGATTACGTGCTATTTCAGTTTTGTATTTTTTTTTAAGTTTACATTATGTTATTTTTCGTTTAGATTGTGAGCTTGTGGGAGCAATTTCATAAAGATAAGAATTGTCGTCTTCTAATAGCACATAACTGGTCACAAAATTTTGTGTATAAAACTTTCACGTTTTTCGCACCCTACCTTAGAAAATAACAGTTTCCTTAAATTCTCGCTCGATTAAACATTAGGTAGGAAATCGGGGAAAGGTAGTGCGCTTGCTTAAAATCAATGAACCTTTTACACCGTCATAGTGTTATACTTTATTTCAGCGTGGCATTCAGTTCTGACAAATGCATGTTACATTTATGTAAGTGAATAATTTACAAAAATATAAACCATATTCAATTCTTTTGCTGACGTTTTACATGTACTATATGATTTATGGATTTATGCCGGAATTCTCATATACACAAAACAAAATGTATGCACTTAATAGTCATCGATCCAATCCATATTCACACTAATATTACAACGGCAAAAGTTTGTCTGTCTGTAACGCTTTCGCGAGTAACCCGCTCAACTAATATTGATGTTATTTTGTATATTATAAGATCTCATTTTGCTTAGGGGACTTGGAAATAAGTCATATATACATTGAGGGTACTTTAACGAAAAAGTTGACGCGAAGGAAGTCTTGGTTAATTCTATTAAAAATAATGACCAATAATAAAAAATATTTAGACAAATATAAAAAAACTACTTTCCAAATTGATAGTTTTTCACTATAACATTAAGTTTAAATACATGTCGAATTTAAAAGTTTAAGTTTCCGAACGGTGTGTAAGATGAGAAATGAATGACAGTATTGTGTGAACGCGAGCGAATGATTGAACTTCCTTCGTTTTCTATACGATGCCAACACGATTACGAGGTCTCAGATAAGTATTTAACATTTTATAAGAATAAACAAGCTATTTACTAGAAAAGTTCTTTCATTCAGACCCGCGATTACATATATAACAAGTATTAATTGTGAAGTGTTCAGAATAGTAGGTACAAATAAACAGATACAGCTCAATCTGAGCCTCACAATAGTTTCAGCGAGCCAGCTGCAAGCGCTGATTGGATCAAGTTGTCGGATTTCAATGAGACTGGAATTGATCCTTTGGAATCCAACCACCTTTGTAGACTTATTACTTTTAAAATGCATGAAAAGGAATAATGAAGCTATAAAAGTATGTATACCCTTGTTTTTTACATATTAAGAAAATGAATATAAATTAACCACTGATGATTATTTATACAGGAAAAATACAGTGTAAAGAACGCAGCCACAACACGTTAAGGCCAATATTTTGCTTTTCGGTAATTCTAAATTTAAAAAATTGGCATTTTTTTTTAGTTTATTTAACGGCTTGGAATCGAGTCCTTTAAGGCCTCAAAAATTGACATTGTGTTTGATACCCTCGGACTAATGACACAATATTTGACAATGAACTAAGACAATAATAGAAGAGTGAAATTATATTACGAATTAAATTCAAATTTCTAATTTAAATAATTCTTTATTCATGTTGGCTTTTACAAGAACTTTTAAATCGTCAAATTACAATCAAGCTACGGCTGGTTCGACATGATGCTTTTACCAAGAAGAATCATCGAGAAACTCGGCGGTCACTCTTTTCATAAATAATTATTTTAATAATTCTCTAACAAATCAAAACTTACTTGCAGTAATCATGAAAGTATTCCCATGTAAAGGGGTCATATGTTCCTATATTAATTACTTAATATGAAGTGTAAACAATTTATAATTATGATTTGAACCGAGTTGACGAATAGGAATAATTGTACACAATTAGGAGAATGGTTTATAATCACGCATTTCATTGCTCTTGCCATCAGATAGGGTATATATAATGTGTGCCAATTATGCGGCATTATAGTTACAGCCTATTGTCTTAGTAATAAGTTAGTGTAATTATATCATTTAGGTAAACTAAAATTATAATTTTGCATTTGCTTTGTAATATACACTTTATGTGTAGAAAATAATTATTCATCATCCTCCTGTAATGTCCTGTAATTCCATCCTATAAGTTGGGTCGGCACAACATGTTACAAATACGTTGCCACATGAATTAGCTACGTATTTTACGACCGGCCGCCTACCTGACGTCCACTTACTTTAGTCGTATTTTACGACCCCTCAGTAGGTAAAAAGGGTGGTCTATTCTACTCAACCGGATACCACACGGTGGGTCAACTTACCTTAATCGCCTTTTACGACCCCTCGGTAAGAAATGAGAGTGTTCTATTCTACTCAGCCGAATACCACACGGCGGGTCAACTTAAGTTAGTCGCCTTTTATGACATCAGGGTAAGAAAATGAAGGTGATCTATTCTACTCAGCCGGATTCCACACGGCAGAGAAAAATATTATTATTATAATATAAAATAATATGTGTGGATATAGCTACTCTTCGACTCTGTACCACATGGTAGCGACAAAATGTAACTTATTATAAGAATTATATTATGAAAAGAGCAACCGCCGACTTTCTTGCTGGCTCTTCTCGGTAGGAGCAGCTTTCCTTCCGGTAGTAGAGTTGATCATAACCAATACACTTGCTAAAATGTTGACTTGAACAAAGAATATTTGAAATTTCAGAACCTTAGATACTGGTGTAATATATACATAAAAAAATAACAACCGCCTTTTTCTTTAACGATCAGGAAAATAATATCTTTGATAAAAATCTTAGTATGACGGTATGTGACATCACTTAAGTTGACGCGATCGAAATCTCTGATATACCTTATATTATATAACAGTGAAAATATTGAATGGTTCATGTGCACACAATGTTAATTTTATTTTTATATATTTTGTAAGAAAAAGAATTCATCATTTTCATCAATTCCTTCAATAGAAATGCTTTAAATAATCAAGCATAAAAAAATACACTTAAATTTTGTTCTCAATAAAAATCAGACCTTTTATTCAATAAAGCTTGCGCCTTGCCGCGATTTTATCTAATGGACAGCAACTAATGAGGCTTGGAATTGACTTAGACAATATGTTTCGGCCTTTTCTTCCAAGCGCAAACCTTTTAGCCCCAGAAATCACACAGAGAGCAAAAAGAACTGCCCAAAACTTGACATTATATATAATTCGTTATAAAAACCTGTCATAAAAAACAATTTAAACATTTTAGAATAAAGTTACTGTCTGGCTTAGAGACAGACTTCACAGACTCCTCATCCTTGCGTCGATGTCCTGAATGCTGAGAGTCGTGACCCCTCTACGGATTAATTTGTCACGGACAATGTTGCGCCATCGGTGTCTGTTCTTCGCAACGTGGATGGCTTCAAGCATTTGGCTGTCAAGCGCATTGGACCTTCCCCTGGCCCTTGCCAGTGATGACTATCTTTTCGAGATTGTCACCACTCTTCCGGGCGATATGACCGAAATACTCAAGAACTTGTATAGATAGTCGAATATATCAGATATATCAGATAGTCGAAAGCCTAGTTGTGATCTCGAGTTCCTGGAGTATCGACACGTTAGTTCTTTTAGCTGTCCAGGGGATGCACAACATTCTCCTTCAGCACTACAACTGGCGAAGGCGTCCACACGTTTGGGGTCAAGTGCTCTGAGCGTCCATGTTGCGGCCCCGAAAATCACAGACATGATACCATTAATTTCGACACTTGGTTTGGATTTATTGTCCAAATTAGGAGTGTTTTTCTAGACTATGGATAAAGATTAAAGCAACAACCTGTTACCTCACGGCTGAGTAAATACCTTCTTTGATAAAGAATGGCACTTATACTCGCCACTCTATTTTAATGTGGATTGTGGATTAGTTTCTATGAATTTTCTACTTGCAGTAATGATAATATTATTTTGCTATAATCTGAGTATCTCTGTGTGTAAAAATCTATGTAATACTAAATGTGCAATCACGGATTGTAGTCTACTTTTAGCATTCCCGCCTATTTCTTTAAATTGCATGAATATCAATTAAGGAATTCTTCAGAGTTCATTCATTTTTGCCTTTCAAGGTTTTATACCCGTCAACTCTTGGTAAAGGTAACAATACCTCATCATGCTCATCATCGTGCTGCCCTTATGCCACTCTAAGTGAGGTCGGCACAACATGTTACAAACATGTTGTCACGTGATTTGGCTACGTATTTACGACCGGCCGCCAGCCTGACATCAACTTACTTTAATCGTATTTTACCACCCCCCGGTAAGAAAGAGGGTGGTCTATTCTACTCAACCGGATAACACACGTTGGGTCAACTTACCTTAATCGCCTTTTACGATATGAAAGGTAACTATAACCTGAGTGAGTTTAATGGATTCTTATATGAATAATTTACGTAATAACGAATTTAAAAATTTCCTTATGAAATTGCACTGACAGTCTGCAGTCTCGCCTTTTGTGACTTGGTTTAACTACTACTGAGTATTGTTTGTCTGTGATTATTTATGCGGTATTGTACTGAGGTCTATTGTACTGCTAATGAGCTATCCGAACGCATTTCTCCATATCGCGGCTATATAACATCTTTTAAAATGTTTTGTAAATCGCAGCAAAATTTTACCATGTACATTTTATTTTGCGAGAAATTTTATATTGTGAGATATACGCCGTGTGGTATCCGGCAGAATAGAATAGACCACCCTCCGTTCTTACCGAGGTGTCGTAAGAGGCGACTAAGGTATGTGCCGTGTGGTATCCGGCTGCATAGAATAGACCACCCTTATTTCTTACCGAGGTGTCGTAAAAGGTGACTAAGGTAAGTTGACGTCAGGCAGGCGGCCGGTCGTAAAATACATAGCAAAATCATGTGACAACATGTTGTGCCGACCCCACTTAGAGTGGGATAAGGGCAGGAGAATGATGATGAAATCTAATATTGTGAGAAATTTGTAAAAATCTATGTTGTTTTTGAAAAAAGATTTACTACATATTATGTGTACTCATCATTCTTATCCCAACTCTAAGCGGGTCGAGAAAACATGTTTTAAACATGTTGCTAGATGATTTGGCTAGTTTTTTTTACGACCGGCCGACGTCAACTTACCATAGTCACCTTTTACGAAACCTTTTTTCGGCAGACACTGTTATAAAAAAATAGCTATATCCATACTTATTTTAAAGGCGTCTTTGTGTCTCTCTGTTACGATTCCGCGCCTAATTTGCTAGACCAATATTGATGCTGTTTTGCACAATTAAAGCGGGCAGGACTTTGGGAAACAAGAAAAAATACAATCCATGATTGATGGTATTTGAACGCTTCAGTTGGTGTAAACGAAGTATGTAAAAAGCAATGCAGAAGCCCACATCAAGATTGCAGTTCCTGCTTTATGCCTTACAAAAGTACGTTAACTAAATCAAAGTTTTTGAATTTTTGGCCATTTTTTGAGACTGTATTTAGTTTCAGATAAATCAATTGTATGGAGTAGTATCAATAGTGTCAAAAATAATTTGTTTTAGAATATTGATACGGAACTGAATAAAACCCTAGGAGCGGACATTATTACCGCTTTAATGTTGCAACAGGCTTGAATAAAAGGCAATCAGTATTACCAGAGATTAGATCTTTACGCAATATACAAATTTAAATCATAAACACATAACTGTAGAGTCGTAATTTCAATGAAATATGACGTTGTACTGGTATTATAATTTTTGAAATTCAAAGCTTAACTTGATGAGGTTTTTGGAATATTTTAACAGTGGATGATAAATATGTAATTTAGCTCTATGTATAAAGCAGTGCTTTTACATATATAACCTTAAATTACAGGTGTAGAATTCTGGAGGAACGGTTAACTTTTAGTAGCAGTATACCTATTTGTATCTTGGGTAATAGACAAAACCAGTCTGAAAGGCATCATTTGCTGTCAACAAAAAGTATAAAAAAATCATTTGCTATAAAGTTTATTTAAAAAATTGGGCCTTTCGATATGGCTAAATATTAGCCGGTAATAAGTGCAATTACTAATACATCACAAATCCTTGAGGTATATGCAGATTTTATCTCACTTTTCCCTAATCACACATGACATAATGAATTTCAAATATTAATTAAGAAGTATTACGACTTTGTTGTGGCGCCTATCCTCCTGATGATACTTCGGTTTAGGGTCGAAACGATCGTAGAGATTGTCGTATTGAATATGTGTAGTCCTTGTGTGGTGTGTTTTTGGTGGCGGCGTTTTGAGATACATGTGGTGATTGGTCCTGCATGTATAATGTATGTGAACGTTGTCTGCTTTCTACGCTTAGATTTCATTATTAACAAACGCAGATTATAGCAAAATTATTTTGTCATAACTTCTGTACTATGAAATTCCGCCTATTTCTAAGTAACGCCTGCTTCTATAAATTGGTGTGGTATCCGGCTGAGTAGAATAGACCACCCTCGCTCCTTACTGAGATGTCGTAAAGGTAAGTTAACGTCAGGCAGGCGCAGTCGTTACGCCATGTCATTCCATACATGTTGTGCCGACCCCACTTAGAGTGGGATAAAGACAGGAAAATGATGATTAATTAAGGACTTGTAATTTTAGAAAATACTAATTTATACTCACAACAGTGCAGTCCTATAAACCTACCACTTCTTTGTAAGAGAAATCCGCTATCACCGTTCAGCCATTCAGATATCTACACCTCTAACGTTATAATAAATAACGCTATAATCAGCTTACAATCCGGATTATTGCAAAATATTTTTTATCATTACTAAATAATGGATATATTATGGATCTCCGCAAAGTAACGGCTAATTCTATAAATTATTCCCCTTTAAACCTAACCCCACGTAGATTGGTCAAACAATTCATTATTTAATGAAATTTAATGGCCAAAACACTGGCCGTGGCATGTTGACGTAGACGAAACGTTTTTCAGAAATGGAGGTTGCGTTCGAACCAACAATAAATGCAAAATATTTTTTTGGCCTAATACGAACTGACAGTAATGCCAGCGGAGTTTCCGTACGCTTTGAAATAAATTCACGCATCCCATTGTTTTTGATCATTGCGCTTGAAAGAATAAATGATATTATATTTTAATATTATAAGTCATTCACAGAACCATGGAGTAATTTCCATCGAAATTAAGATAAAAACTCAGTAGGTGTTTCACGAGCTACGAAAATTTAGTAGGATATTTCTGGTTTCAGCGAAATGTTATGTTCGAATTTTAATAATTCTTAACACTTTGAGCGACCTAAACGGAGGAAACTACATTTTGTTATACGAAATAAATTACGATTATTGACGTTCTGCTTTTGATACACGTTTATAAAAAACTAACGGGGAGCGGCGCTAGCTGTCTAAAAATCTTTAAAGAAAGACAATTTTTCTGATGTGTATAAACATTGTGACTTGACTGGCCCGTTGGTGTAGAGGGCAGCGACTCTGCCTTCATCTCGCGGGTTCGATTCCCGCTGAAGGCCAACATTTTCTGTAAACAATTTCTTAGTTCTTCGAACCTCGGTGTATATTTTTAAGTATGTATTTAAGAATATATATGTAGTATATTTACCAGTCGTCCGTCACTTATAAAACAAGTATTAAGTTACTTACTTTAAAGGAGCGGCCGCGTATGTAAGTGTCCCATATATTTATATTTATTATGTCAATTAGCATTTATCAAATTTGACGTCTAATAACGTTGCTCAAAGTGTTAATCTCATATTCTAGTATAGTCGCGCGTACATAGTTAATTCTAAACGACTGCACAATTCTTTAGTAACATATTCAAATTCAAAATATTCTTTATTCAAGTAAACTTGTAAACAAGTGCTTTTGAATCGTCAACATCTACTGCTGGTTCGGAAAGCTGTTCCTACCGAGAAGAACCAGCAAGAAACTCGGCGGTTGCTCTCTTCAAAGAATAATTCTTATAAATGTCTTGTACAGGGTCGAAGAGTATATTATATATCCACGCATTCTTATCGTCTAAGTAATCTACAATAGTATAGTAGACTTTTTGAATTAGCCTTTTTAATCGTATTTTTAAACTGCTCTAATTGTAAAATTAAAGTAGATTGTGGAATTTTATTATAGAATCTTATACCCAAACCCACAAACGAATTACGAACTTTTGCAAGGCGCAAAGCAGGAACCGCAAGCTTATGTCGGTTCTTACTTTGTCTATTATATTGTATATAGCCAATCCTTCTATAATTATTTATATACATTGTATGTACAAAAATTTTTTTTTTTTTTTTTTTATCTTTATTTTTTTTAAGGACTTCTCTCCTACAAGGATATGCCAGTCCCATCATCGCCTAAATTAATATTACATAATATTAAAATTATATATATGTATAATTATATAAATATATCATTTAGGTAAAAATATACTAATCATCATCTTAAATATATCAGCAGACGGGTAAGAGAGAACACTAGTTAGAACGCCTAAGTTATATTTATTTAAATTATATTTTCGCAAAAAGTGTTCTCTCTCCCCATCATACTTCTTACATTCTAACAGAATATGCTGGACATCATCCGTCGTCCCGCACATATCACAATTCGGCGAATTAACTTTTTTCATAAGAAATGCAAATTTCTTCGACGGATAATGTCCAGACCTTAACCTAAGAGCTACAATTATATATATCTTTAAAGAAAGACAATTTTTCTGATGTGTATAAACATTGTGACTTGACTGGCCCGTTGGTGTAGAGGGCAGCGACTCTGCCTTCATCTCGCGGGTTCGATTCCCGCTGAAGGCCAACATTTTCTGTAAACAATTTCTTAGTTCTTCGAACCTCGGTGTATATTTTTAAGTATGTATTTAAGAATATATATGTAGTATATTTACCAGTCGTCCGTCACTTATAAAACAAGTATTAAGTTACTTACTTTAAAGGAGCGGCCGCGTATGTAAGTGTCCCATATATTTATATTTATTATGTCAATTAGCATTTATCAAATTTGACGTCTAATAACGTTGCTCAAAGTGTTAATCTCATATTCTAGTATAGTCGCGCGTACATAGTTAATTCTAAACGACTGCACAATTCTTTAGTAACATATTCAAATTCAAAATATTCTTTATTCAAGTAAACTTGTAAACAAGTGCTTTTGAATCGTCAACATCTACTGCTGGTTCGGAAAGCTGTTCCTACCGAGAAGAACCAGCAAGAAACTCGGCGGTTGCTCTCTTCAAAGAATAATTCTTATAAATGTCTTGTACAGGGTCGAAGAGTATATTATATATCCACGCATTCTTATCGTCTAAGTAATCTACAATAGTATAGTAGACTTTTTGAATTAGCCTTTTTAATCGTATTTTTAAACTGCTCTAATTGTAAAATTAAAGTAGATTGTGGAATTTTATTATAGAATCTTATACCCAAACCCACAAACGAATTACGAACTTTTGCAAGGCGCAAAGCAGGAACCGCAAGCTTATGTCGGTTCTTACTTTGTCTATTATATTGTATATAGCCAATCCTTCTATAATTATTTATATACATTGTATGTACAAAAATTTTTTTTTTTTTTTTTTTATCTTTATTTTTTTTAAGGACTTCTCTCCTACAAGGATATGCCAGTCCCATCATCGCCTAAATTAATATTACATAATATTAAAATTATATATATGTATAATTATATAAATATATCATTTAGGTAAAAATATACTAATCATCATCTTAAATATATCAGCAGACGGGTAAGAGAGAACACTAGTTAGAACGCCTAAGTTATATTTATTTAAATTATATTTTCGCAAAAAGTGTTCTCTCTCCCCATCATACTTCTTACATTCTAACAGAATATGCTGGACATCATCCGTCGTCCCGCACATATCACAATTCGGCGAATTAACTTTTTTCATAAGAAATGCAAATTTCTTCGACGGATAATGTCCAGACCTTAACCTAAGAGCTACAATTATATATTTCCTACTTAATTTAATATTATCGAACCAAGGGAAACGAAGAGGCTGGCCTTGTATAACTTTGTACCAAATACCTTTTTCTCTACTTCTTTTATCAAAATATTCCCTGAATCTATCATAACATATATTTTTAAAACTGTGTAATATTTCTGTATAATATGGTAAAATACTTATCTGGCTACCTTCTATTAGAGCTAACTTCGCTAATTTATCAGCCTCTTCGTTTCCTACTATACCTATATGCGAAGGAACCCATTGCAATCTCAAATTTATATGACGCGAATTGTATAAGTGATTTAAAATTTCATAAGCTATCGGTACACCTCTACTATATCCAGAGGCGCACCGAGCTAAGTGTTGCAAGGCGCTTTTGCTGTCACACAAAATAACAATATTTTGCGCGCTTATATTATTAATGTACTTGAATGCTTTTGAGATTGCAATAAGCTCCATTGTCATGATAGAAATTTGTTGATCTGTTTTAAACATTTTGAACATTTTCCTTCTCAAATCACAAAAGGCTGCGCCTAAACCTAACTTATTTTTGGATCCATCTGTAAATATTTGTAGCCAGCCCTCGTATTTATTATTCAATTCCTCTATTATCAGAGATCGAAGATGTACAGCCTCATGTTCTCTTTTTGCTACCTTTAAACATTCTAAACTGACACTAATTACATTATTAATATTAATATGTGACACCCAGATATTTAACTGAAACATTTGTAAAGGACTCGTCGAATATATTTTATAATGTTTACATTCGTTGTATACGGTAAGAAGTAATGGTTTTTTTTTGGATTGCCAATATCTGTCAAATTCATTTGAGCCAAGATCATCCAGAAGAGTGATATTCGTACTATTCGACCATGACATGCATTTAAAAAAATATTTATAAGCTAAATACAACCGTCTTACAAATAATGGTTGGATACACATTTCGTTTTCCATTACATGGATAGGTGTGCTTTTAATAAATCCACCAATAATTCGAAGAGCTTGATTCTGCACCCGGTCTAATTTTAACAGATTGTTATTTGCACTCATATCATAGAGAAAACTCCCATAATCCATTCTACTTCTCATAACCGATATGTACAGTCTACGTAAGTGCTTAGGGTGTATACCCCAATCTGGGCCAGCTAATACTTTAAACAAATTTAAAAATTTTGACGTTTTTTCAATAACCGCATTTATATGTCTATTCCATCGCAATGATCTATCAAGCCATATTCCCAAATATTTAACATTATCTTCGATAACTAAATTTTGATTATTTAACATGAGTTTTATCTGTTTCCTTCGGTAGCCCCTATTGAATAAACATAATTTTGTTTTATTTGTTGATATATTAAGCCCAACTTCGTCTAATCTCTTAACTATAAAATTTAGAGCTAATTGTAAATAATTTTCACAAACATTTAAATTATTATGACTAAGGTATATTACTAAATCGTCTGCATATTGTAGAATGCCGACATTTTCGATATCACAACATATCTTATGGGTGACAATATTAAAAAGCAATGGTGATATGGGGTCTCCTTGCGAAAGTCCTCTATTCGTACATCTAGCGTCCGATATTTGACCATCTTTTCCGTGTTTAATCATCAATTGGCGATCACTCAAGAAAGACCACAAGTATCGGCAAATATTTTTCCCTAAATTTAATTCATCTAAAACTTTAAGGACTTTATGAATCAGCACATTATTATACGCATCTTCTATATCCAAGAAACATGCTGCTGTTGAAATTTTTTTGGCGAAACCTAGTTGTATATAGCATACAAGCCTTGAAATGCAATCTAAACTAGATTGAGCTTTCCTAAAACCTATTGTATTTGGTGACAATATTTTACGTTTTTCGATGTACCATTCAATTCTTTTGGCAATCATGTTGTGAAATATTTTGCAAAGACACGACATTAATGATATTGGCCTTAGTTTTGAATCCGTATTCATGTACGAATTAACCTTCGGGATCGGAACTATTAGAATTTTACGCCATTGATTTGGAATAGTACCTAACTTAAATATGGCATTATATATATTTAACAAATATTCTTTCCCAGCTGAAGGCAGATTGAATACCATAGAATATGTTATCCCATCACTACCAGGGGACGTATCTTTCTTTTTTATACAATATTCCAATTCTTGAATGGTGAGTAACCTTTGTAAAAGCTCGTTATTAGATTCAAATATGGGTGGACGATTAATAACTGAATCCGGCGTTAATTTATGAAGCAATTCCGTTTCCTTATCAGTTGAAACATACAACTTTGAATTTTGATATCCTTTAAACCACCGCATTTTTTTCCACATGTCTATTGTAGAGGTTGATTCATTAATATTAGTACAGAATTTTTGCCATTCTAAGCATTTAGCCTTTTGTATTAAAATTTTTGATTCCTTAATTTTCGTCTCTAGTTTATTCAGATTAAATGGGGTTGGATTTCTTCTAAAAATTTTTAAGGCAAGCCTACGCTCCGCAACTATTTTAGATATAGAAATAGACCAATAATGTTTTGGTTTGTACACGCCAGCTGATTTAGAACAAAATTTTACTTTAGGAATATTTTTACAGGCTGCTGTTTTTATTTTTTCTAAAAATGTATTATAATACTGTTGTAATGTATCTGATGAACATTTATCATTATTGAATTTAGGAAATACACTACTTAAATCACTACTGTATGATTTCCAATCAGCTTTTTGAAAATTAAATCGTTGTATATAATTATAGTTATCTCCATTACTAAAGGACATTTTAATTAAGAGATGGTCACTGCCAAAGTTTTCATTTAAAACCTGCCATTTAAAATTAACTGCTATATCTGATGACGCAAAACTTATATCAGGAGATGACTTTTGTAGAACACCATTTACTAATTTAATTCTTGTAGCATCGCCATTATTAAGTGAAAAAAACCCCTGTTCTAAAGCCGCCTCAAAAATTTGCAACCCTCTCTGATTCGTTTTACAGGACCAGTTTGTGTGGTGGCCATTAAAATCTCCTAAAACAAGTGTTTTTTTTGTTGCTTGTTGAAAAATACTATCCCACTGTAATTGACGCGTTTGTACTGAAGACGGGCAATAGACCGATATAATGTCCTCTATACTCTTACAATTTAATATTTTAATGCGTATCACTTCTATGCCTGTGTTACTGCATTCTATGTTATACATATGAGATTTATATGACTTATGAATAATAATGGCCACTCCGCCATAGGAGTCCCAACGATCTTTTCTATAAATATTATAACCACTAACATGAAGTGCAATATTTTCATTTAACCAAGTTTCCGAGATGATAGCTATATGTACCTTTTCTTGCTTTAGCAAGTTATCTAACATTACCAATTTATGTTTTAAACTTTGTGCGTTCCACTGTATAATATTCAAATTAAAGCCTTTACCCATCAATAATTTTTCGAAAAATTTCAAATAAATTTTCTCCACTCACAAAATTAACTAATATCATCTTAAATTCTTCAAAAACAACCTTTAAAACTAACATTAACTTATCAACTAATTTCTCCTCGGATAATATAATTTTTTTAATTTTGTTGATCAAATACCAAAAATCAAAACGACTTCTTTTCTTCTTTTTATTCTCTTCCATTCTACGATCATCCTCATCATGTGTATCGTCTTCCAGGTTTTCTTCCTGAATTTCTGCATAATCCATATACCAATTAATATCATTATTATTTGTTTGTTTTTTAGTTTTTATATTATTATTCATGTTTTGTGCGTCAAACTCCTGGGTTTGCTTTTTTTTATTCATATCATTATGCACAACAGCTTTTGTTTTCACAACAGTGCTGTACATTCTGTCCATAGCATTAACTTGTACAAAATCTTCTTCACAGTTGACATCAAAATCAAAATTGAGTTTGTTTCCCTCTTGTATTATTTTCTGTTCATTTATTTTTAGACTTTTTGAATATATCTCTAATCCCTTTTTGTATGTAACGTTTTGTTCACTCATTATACGCCGAATTTCCTTCTCTTTTATAAAAATCGGACATGTCTTATCTAATGCCATATGTGGACCTTTACAATTTACACAAGTAAATACATTTATTTCACAATTCTCATGATCCTCACCACATTTCGGACATACCATTTTTTTTAATGAACAAAACTTCTTAATATGTCCGAATTTCCAGCATCCAGAACACTGAGTCGCTGGAAACATAAAACGCTCGACGTCAAATTTGAATCCATAAGCAATTATAGTTGTGGGTACTACAGGATTTCTAAAACACAGTCTGACTGTTTCACTATCAACCCATTTTCCTTCTTTATTAACGCGTTTTAATCTCTTAGCTGAAATTATATCCACGGAACATTTTAAATTTTCTAACAATTCTTTTTCGGTCGTATCTAAATCGACTCCCTTAATAATTCCGTAAGACAAATTACCTTGATTTGTAAACTGAGCCCTAATATCCATCTCAGTAAGTTTTTGTAAGTTTATAAGTTTCTCCGCTTGATTTTTATCACTAAACTGTATAAATATTTTATAAGGACTTTTATATTTTATCTTCATTACATGTAAAATATTCGCTTCTCTTAGTAGTCTAGCAAAAGCCATCTGCTTAGGCAGAATTTGTAAACCAAATAAACTTACTTCATACATTTCACAAATACCTTCATTCATTTGACTTTCTGACATTTCCTTATCACTTTCTTGCGATTCACTTCTCATAAACCTCTTCGGTCTCCGCCTCGTAACAGTTATGAAACCGTCTTCACTACTACTTCCTTTTTCCCTCGGTCGCTTATCTCCTACTATTTTGATCGACTTTTCAGAATCTTCACACTGATTACTTTGCATTTGGTAAATTTCTCTATTATCCCGGTTTTTTTCACTGTCATCACTAATATCTGCACTCGTACTATCATCCTCCATTTTTGCGGGTAGGTACACAGAAAATAAAATTACTTCGTTGAACGGAGTAACTCGTACACTTGCGCTCGCTAGCACGATTCGCGCGCGACTATGTACAAAAATTAAATTACTAAAAATATACTGTGAAGCTAATGTAAGAATACCTGTTTACTTGAACTCCTCTCGCAGGGAATCGCGCGAATTTAAATTTAAAATTATTGTATCATTAATTATTGTATCCCTTTATGCAATAATGTTCGTGTGAGTTCAGATAATTTGACTAAATTAACATACGTAATCAAGGATAATAACGTCTTAAAACACATCATCTTTGCCAAAAGCGTTTGGTTTATAGAACTCATTATTACACAATTGAATTATAGGCACAGAGACTACCGCAAGATGTCGTATGACTTTAAATCTTTATTTAGTCTTACTTTAATAGCTAAAAACAATACTTTATAGCCGAGCAGAGAGACCGTGCGACTCTTTCAAAGAGGCCATGAGTTAATGACCCTGGCACCAATGAGTTTTCTGTTAAAACTTGTGTCTAATTGCTAATTATCATCAAACGCATTTCAGTAAAGGAAGACATCATGAGGGAGCCTGCATATCTCTTGCAAACCTCCTGTAAGTGACGCAATTATAATTTATTAGTAATTAATAAATAATATGCAAAATTAAATTGTTTATTTAATTATGGCTAAACGGAGCGTGCGTCATATAGCAGTTGCGATACAAACATTCAATTCAAATTTGACATATACGTCATCCATTTACGCGCGCAAACGGTTTTCAAAGCTCATACATCTCTCATCCAAAAGTAATAATAAAATTATTTTGTTATAATCCATGATACAGTAAATAGAAAATATATATAGTGCTAAATGGACTATCCGTTTTTTCATACCCGTTACATGCAGGATTCGTAAAAACACATGCTCAAACCTCCTCACTGCCACCACAATACGCCTAATTCTATACATCTCTCATCGTTTTAGCCAGTTTTTAAATATGCACAACGCACATTACATAGGCACGCCTATGTAAAATCCCTCGCTCAATTTATTTATATTTAAGTGCGTTTCACCTCCCCTCCTAAAACGAGAGAGGAGACCTATGCCCTGCAATGAGATAGTAATAGGCTAGCAATATTTTGTGTAAGTTTTATTTTATTGTATTATAACCGATTCTTCGATATTCCGACCTAAGTATTGACAAAGCTTGAATTAAATTTGTAATGTACAAATTTAAAGTGGGCCAAAATTGAGTTCAAAGAGTGATAAACCAAAAATGACCCATTTAAAGCATCCAAAATATTTGTATATGAGGTGTACTTATATGAAAATTCAAGATACTAGCTCTTTGCCTATCCGAATTATCATATCCAGTCTTAAGACAGACGAGAGTTGGAAATCGACATTATGTAGTAACTATATACCAATGGCGGTAGTAGCGAAATTAAACGGAAATCGAACGCTACGGTTTGCGGCGCCGACCTTTCTATATACGTACAGATTGATTTGAGATAACTAAACGTCTGATTTGATGGCTGTAAATGTTTTAAGATAACGTAAGTTTCGTTTATGCTTTGCCTTTAAAATAAATTGATAATATTACTGAGCTACTGTGAAAATCAAATTTATTTGTTGTAATATTGTATACAGTACCTGGAATATCTATATATATAAAAATGAATATGTGTCTGCATATTTCTTATAGAGATTTTAATGAAATTTTCAGATTGTCTCTAGATGGACCCAGCGGATACTCCTGTCAAGTTAAGCGATTTTTAAACTGTCAATAACGATCTATTTCATTATTTTTTTAAACTATCAATAAAGTTGTTCTATTTTGAGGAGAGGTCGAAACCAGACTACACCGTAAAGTGTGGCTGGGCCGCTAGTATTTTATATTTGTAGAAGATAGACTTAGATAGGAATGATAATGAGGTCATTAAGGGCTCCCAATAATAGACAAACTAAAGATGGAAGTTGAGAAATAAAGAAATTATATATTATTTATTAATATATTAGCTTAAATTATATTAGCATTTTTATATTAGCATAACTTATATACTAGCCATAGATTTATTTACTTTAAAACAAAAGTAATAATAAAATTATTTTGCTATAATCCGCGATACATACAGATTGTATCGCGGATTATAGCAAAATAATTTTATTATTACTTTTGTATTATGGATCTCCGCAAAGTAACGCCTAATTCTATAAATTATTTATTTACTTTCTTTTACTTTGTTTTATTCCTTTGATAATAATTTTCGTACTGTTTATACTTAAACTATTACTAAACTTGTATTCTATGCAACATTTCACAACGTTGAAAGTTTTATAGAATTAGGCGTTACTTTGTGGAGATCCATAATACAAAAGTAATAATAAAATGATTTTGCTATAATCCGCGATACAGTAAACAGAAAATATATATAGTGTTAAATGTATAGTGGACTATCCGTTTTCTCAAACCCGTTACATGCAGGATTCGTAAAAACACATGCACAAATTTCCAACACTGCCACCACAATACACAAGCACTACACACGTTCACTATCACTTTCACTATCACTATGTTGAGTTGTAGTATAATATACTCGTTACGCAGAATTTTAGAATAAAAACTACTAGAAATTATTTTATATTATGTTTGTCAAATTCATCTTAAATTTAAAGCGGATAAAACAATTTGTAAAATATTTTATAGGAAAGTCCGTTAGTAACGATTCGGTGTAGTAAATGCTATTAGACCCGACCCTCGGCATTTGGCCCATTCTTCCCTTAACATCTCCCTCAGGATTCAAATAACTATCGAATTACTTAAACAACCTTGACCTGGTTTGATAGAAAATTCGCGTCCGCACTTAAAGTTTTATTTCGCACTCAAACTTTATCTTGGGTTTTAATGAAATTAGTATAATTAGTATCAGTATTAACTTAGCGGCTTCTAGAATATTCCTAACGTTTAATCTTCGTTCCTTTTTTTAACAGAATATTATTCAAAAACAATTAAGATTAATTAGCTGTTGAATAAGTAATCTGTCTTATTATTCTTTATAGATAATCTCATTGATTTATGAATTGATGTATGAACAACTGGCTGAGTAGAATAAACCACCCTCATTTCTTACCGAGGTGTCGTAAAAGGCGACTAAGGTAAGTCGACCCGCCGTGTGGTAACCGGCTGAGTAGAATAGACCAACCTCATTTCTTACCGAGGTGTAGTAAAAGGCGACTAATGTATGTTAACCAACCGTATCGGTTTTAGTAGAATAAACCACCCACCCCTTTTCTTACCGAGGGGTCGTAAAATATGACTAAGGTAAGTTGCCGTAAGGCAGGCGGCCGGTCGTAAGATACTAAGTGATCATTCTTCTGTCCTTTTTTAAACCCCACTTTAAGTATGGTTGGCACAACAGGTTTTCTGCTTTCATTCTCTCCTACCATTCGTCAACTCTGCCACTACTCCTTTTATATTAGGTCCTTACATATGAAATTGGCGTTTTGTCGTACTGGCCACTTTGATCTCAAATATTACCTTTATGGTTAGGAATTTCAAATTCAAATTCATACAGCTATTTACTCATGCATTTATGTTTCAAACCCCCTAATTCATTTGTTTTTACTTCTTTTGTTTTTTTCTTTGTGTCACTCTGTTTACAAAATGGAAAACATGAAATATCGCGTTATTTACGAGTATGAGTTCCACCGTGGCACCAGTGCTGCAGAAACGGCTCGAAGGATTAATGATGTGTATGGTGACGGTGTCGCAAAAGAAAACACAGTGCGTTTTTGGTTCCAACGTTTTCGTTCTGGAAATTTCGACCTGCAGAACGAGCCTCGTGGACGGCCGGAGACCAAAGTTGATAATGAAGAATTGAAGGCTATTGTGGAAGCGGATCCTTCGCAAACCACGTCCGAGTTAGCTGCAGCTGTTAGTGAAAAAACTATTCTAATCCACTTGAAGCAAATTCGGAAGGTGAAAAAGCTTGAAAGGTGGGTACCTCATGAATTGAGTGAAGCAAACCGACAAACGCGCGTCGACTGCTGCGTTACTCAACCGGCACAATAATGAAGGAATTTTAAATCGAATCATTACCTGTGATGAAAAGTGGATCCTCTACGATAATCGGAAGCGCTCATCGCAATGGCTGAATCCTGGCGAACCAGCCAAATCCTGCCCTAAGCGAAGATTGACTAAAAAAGTTGCTTGTAAGTGTTTGGTGGACTAGTGCCGGTGTCTTTCACTACAGCTTTCTTAAATCTGGCCAGACGATTACGGGAGATATCTATTGTCAGCAACTGCAAACCATGATGGAAAAGCTAGCTGCTAAACAACCGAGGCTGGTCAATCGCTCTAGGCCACTGCTGCTTCAGGACAACGCTAGACCACACACTGCACAACAGACGGCTACCACATCAGAGGAGCTTCAATTAGAATGTCTTAGACATCCACCGTACTCTCCGGACCTTGCTCCAACAGATTACCATTTTTTTCGCAATTTGGATAACTACTTGCAAGGAAAAAAATTCAACTCCGATGGGGCAGTCCAAACCGCCTTCAAAGACTTCATTGATTCCCGCCCGAATGGTTTTTTTAGTAAGGGGATCAAGGAACTACCTATGAGATGGCAAAAGTGCATACATAGCAATGGTACATACTTTGATTAATTAAATATATTTCATTTAAAAAAAACGACTTTATGTTCCTCCCATAGAAAACGCCAATTTCATATGTAAGGACCTAATATGTATGTCATACTTCACACAATCCAACCATCTCTTTTTCGACCTCCCTCTAGGGACAGATTCGTCCACATTCATATTTAACACTGGATTGATCATTCGATGCCCAATTACTTAGAAGCAGATTTACTAGGTATAAACAGTAAATACAATGTTTCTTTGCAGCAGTACGCGCTTCACCAGAACCTCGGAGTCCTCTTACAATCAATGAACCCCCGCACCACGTCGAGTTCACGAACGACACAGGCACAATACTCTCGTGTTCCACCAGAGGACAGTACCAGGTACCGATAAATCTATACTTATTATAAAACAAAGGTCCAAAAAGCTGTCTGTCTGTATGTATTCGATTTTCTCAAAATCTGCTGAACGGATTTTGTACAGTTTTCACCAAAAGATACTTACAATACTTCCGGGTGGTTTAAGTAAATAGTACATATCGGTATTATATAAATTGTGTTGAAGAGATCGAGCAGTTGTTAAAAACTCGCTTGCTGGGAGCTTTAGTCGCGTGCGCTGCGCAAACCAGCAGAGATACGCTAAAATAATGTAGTAAAGAATTGTAGATCTATAAAAATACTACAAAAAAGTCGGCAAATGTCTCTATCTCTCACGGTTAACCCACAATAACTACTTTTATGTTCAAAATTTCGGAAATTCGGGAAAAGATTCTTAAATCACTGAATTCCACGCGGGCGAAGCCGTTGTTGGCACTACTAGTTATATAATAAATCTAGATAAGAATATCTATTTATACAATATGATTGATGCGCTATCATCAGCCAACGTGCTGCTACAATTATGCATACATTTTTGAAATTTAAATTCAAAATATTCCATATTCCATGTTCCATGTGCTTTCAAATCGTCAACTCACACCGCTCAAAGGAGAAGGGCCAGCAAGAAACTCTTTGGCTTGTCTTTTCAAAATATAATTCTTATATCAAGTTACATTTAGTAACTACCATCTTGTACAGGGTTGAATCTGAAAGCTGTGATAGCCTAGTGGTTTCGAAGTAGTCCCGGGTTCAACCCGGGGCAGGCACTAATTAGTTTTTTGTTCGGTGAAGTAAAACATCGCGAGCAATCCTGCATATCTCTAGAGAATTCTCAGGATATTTGTAACCTACCAATCCGCATTGGAGCAGCGTGGAGAATGGAGAATAGCTATGCTCAGCAGTGGAATAGTAACAGGCCGTTACTTTACTTTACTTTGACATGCTTGAAGAGAGGCTATATCCACGCATTCTTATCATGTATGTAATACTCAACAGTATCGTAAGCTTTCTGTACTAGACTCCTTTCACCAGTTTTTTAACTGTAATGATATTAAAAGCCTGTCATACATCTGACCATAGATTTATAGCAATCATGCTGAACAATAAAAGTGAACTATTCTGCCGTCTAATTCAATATTCAGAAACCAGACTACAGTTTGTAATAAAGTTTTTCGTGTAATCCTGAACGGCGAGCGGTAATCCGGTGGGAAATGAGTGAAATGCATGAAGATTGCTACATTTCTGTGGTAAAATTTTCAACTCTTTTGATAAATCACTATATAATACGAATGATAGGGGTAGCTTATATTCTTGTGTTGGGTTAAACTAGCAATAAGTAAGTTAGTTATACTAAGATATAAATATGATCAACAAGCAATACAAAGTCTGCATGGAAAAGAAACAAAGAAGGGTAACATAATTAGTGTAAAGTAGTAGTTGAATAAAATTTTAAGCAATTTATAGAAGGAGGCGTTACTTTGCTTAATTCCATATTACAGGCACTATAACAAAAACTACTTCGCTATAATCCGCACGGGTAAAGTGAATGCATGCAAAGCTAGTGTGTATGAAGCAGGCAAAATCTACGAACCTTATACATGCAGGACAAGCCACCTCACGCACACCAAGGCTCCTCCACCAGCAACAAAACACACAAGCAGCACACACACCCACCACCACAACAATCTTGACGATCGTTTCGCTCCGAATCATCATCAGGAGGATAGGCTCCACGACAAAATCATAGTGCATTTACGATTTTGTCGTGGCGCCTATCCTCCTATAAGGTTCGTAGATTTTGCCTGCTTCATACACATTAGCTTTGCATGCATTCGCTTAACCCGTGCGGATTATAGCGAAGTAGTTTTTGTTATAGTGCCTGAAATTTTAAGCTTTTGCAACCTCTCTTCGAGGTTTTTTTAAAATCTACGCGATCTGTACATATCTTACAAAAAGCGATTATTAAGTTTCTGAAAATACTGGTGATAGAATAGATAGAATCGGAATATCAATTCCATTCAAAATTATTTACAGCCAGGTTACATGTTTTATAATAATTTGATATAACATTAACTGTATATCCAAACTAGTTGAGTTTGTTCAGTTTAATATCGAGCGAGCTATTCTCGGAGTATCTCCACGTGATCAAATCAGAAATGAGGAGACCTATAGAAGAACCAAAGTCACCGATATAGCTCATCGGGTCGCAAAGCTGAAGTGGTGATAGACGGGGCACATAGTGCGAAGAACCAATGTGCGCAGAGGTCTCAAGGTCAATGACGACCCTCACCTCAAAACGCAGCGTCAGTAGACGCCCTACAAGGTGGACAGACGACCTCAAATATTTCGCAGGGAGGCGCCGGATCCAAGCGATACAAGATCATGTCGTATGGAGATCCCGTGAAGAGATAGATCTAGCAGTGGTTGACGAGGTCCATTGGTTAACGAAGAAGAAGATCGCACGCTTAGTATTAAAGTGGCCCAATTCGAAAAGTATATTTGTGGCAAAGTGCAATAAAGCATAGCGTAGCGCTTCCAAAAATCATGAGTGAAAGAGATTTATAACCCACTAGCTGTGCCAGCGGCTTCGCCCACGTGAAAATCACCGTGTCACAATTTTTTTCTAGAATTCAAACTTTAAACATAAAAGTAGTTATAGTGAGTTAACCATAAGAGATAGAGACATGCTATCGCAGACTTGTTTGTAGTAGTTTCAAAGATCCACAATTCTCTAGTACATTACTTTAGCATTTCTCTGCTGGTTTACGCAGCGCACGCGACTAAAGCTCCCAGCAAGCAAGTTTTTTAACAATTACGAGATCTCTTTAATACAATTTATATAATACCGATATGTATTACTTATTTTAACCATCCAGAAGTATTGCACTCTTTGTGAAAATCGTACAAAAATCCGTTCAGTAAATTTTGAGAAAATCGATTACATACAGACAGACAGCTTTTTGAGACTTTGTTTTATAATAAGTATAGATAAAAGCAATAAAACACTATTTTTTGTAATAGTTCGCAGCGTGATGTTATAGATGATATTGAATATATATCGGTATTGAATATAATATGAATTAAGGATTATAATGTATCTAACTCAATTAGTTAGTTCGACACATTATAATCAGCCAAATCATGTGACAACATGTTGGAACATGTTGTGCCGACCCCACTTAGAGCGGGATAAGGGCAGGAGAATGATGATGATGATGAATGTATCTAACTCAAGTAAGCCTACAAAAGTAATAATAAAATTATTTTGCTATAAACCGCGATACAGTAAATAGAAAATATATATAGTGCTAAATGTATCTATCCGTTTTTTTCATACCCGTTACATGCAGGATTCGTAAAAACACATGCACAACAAGGTTTGTGCATGTGTTTTAACGAATCCTGTATCGCGGATTATAGCAAAATAATTTTATTTTTACTTTTGTATTATGGATCTCCGCAAAGTAACGCCTAATTCTATAAATTATTAAAATAAGCCTAAGTTTGGAAGGTCACTTTATTACTAAGCGTACGATATTATTATCGTAAAACAGTCCACAAAATTATATAAATTCTTTGAGTAAAAGTCTCATATAAAACGTATTAGGCGTATAATTGTGTATATAGCGGTATTATCCTTTAATAATTTAACCTTATAGATATTTACAAGCAAAATGTAGACAAAAGCTTTTTAGCTAACCATGGCTGTAGTGTTAGCACGTGCAAAAATAAATCTAAGAACAACAGCATAGAGTTGAATTTCCAACGTGGCTTTCCTTTCACGCTGTTGACCCCTTTGTATAACTTTTGGTCACTGTAAACGATACCTGTGGGGAATTGTTCTGGGTCCTCCTAAAATGTCGCAGTTAATTTGATAACTTGTACAACAAAATATTTTTTATATAAAAATTCGCTTTTTGAAAGTGTCGGATATTTGTATCAATTCTTCGTGTACGATAGATATGCAGAATATACAAACAGCCGATTCTGTTTTATTGCGTCATCCTTAACTGTAACTTACTTCACTTATTATCCCATAGTTGGGCGAAACCTTCTCTCTTTTCATAAGGAAGCTTTTCACTTCGAATTGGGTACACATCTTACAGGAATCTTCTAAAGATTTCAGAAGAGGTCAGCATATCTCAAATAGGTTTCATCTCGATATTTTCTTTTATCCATAATTATATATTATGATAATATTATTAGCAATAATCCGCTATAAATTTTGCAGCAAAATAAAGTTACTTTCAATTAGGAAATTTCCTTAATTTCTTCGCTTAATTTTATAAATTAATTTAGTCTAAATTTAATAACTCTGACAGTAGAGCGCAGAAGCTCTAGCATCGGGGAACGTCGTCCTAAGGGTACCTCCTTTAAGGCCGGACCACGTCTTAGGGCGACGTGTAGTGGAAGGCTGATGGTATGACTGTGATTAATCATTCTGCCGTCGGAAGTCTCCAAGATTAGATAACGTTGTACATTAGTGAGAACTTACCCAAGCTTTTCAACCCCGGCTTTATTTAAATGCGATGTTAGAACATTCCACTGACGAAATTTATTCCAACATAGACAGCGAACAATATTTCTCCGGTGGCAAACTCCGCTCTAGTTTTAGTCCATATCAAAAAGGTCGCGCAAAATTACTCAACAAAAGCAAAAGGGGGTCACATTACCCCGTAGCCCGACAAAGAGTTGAAGACAATGCATAATACGGGACGTGTCAAAGAAAAACTAATGAAGTGCTTTTAAGGAATCCAATTTCATCTTCATATTTTGGCAGCATTTTATAACTCTATTAAATACGTTCCTAATGCTAGTGTGTTTGGCGCCTTTTTTCACATAACCTTGTCAAACACAACATGGATTCCAATTCAAAACAAATGCATGATCCACTTTATGTAAACGGACAATGAAATTATCAAGTCCCAACTAAATAAAAATAATACATGATCAAAGAAATCTTAAGCCACTTCCCGTGTCTTTGCCTTCAATCCTTAGCAACACAATAACCAAACAAATAGTTTAAACTGTTTTTTTATGTTTAATTTTTATGTGGTGCAATAACGTATATTGTATTGTATTGTAAGTATTCTATTGTAACCAATGCAACAAATATACTCAACCTTGATTAAAAAAGTTCCTTTAAATTTGATAATAATAAAATTCGTGTAATTAAACGATATTCACTCCAAAGACAAAGGCCAAGAATCGTTTAAACAAAAACTTGCTTAACTTGACTTGTATGACCTATCGAAATGAACCGCACTGTACGTCACAGGTTAAAATATCATCCTTATCATCTGGATGCGTGGCGATCCACTACAGTGGGGTTTCAAATAATTTTATACCGCGCACCACCATTTTATGGAATAATCTTCCTCTAGCAGCGTTTCCGGATCGGTACGACTTAAGTATCTCAAAATACGTATTTTCCATCTTTTAAAGGTCGGCAGCACCCTCGCTGATACGTGATAACGTGAATCGCATGCTCGTCTGCCATCCTATCTCATAAAAAAACGTATGTATGTGAAGGTGGGATCTTGCAAGTTAATTTTGACCCACTTCACGGTGTCCGATTGAGCTAAAATTATACATATTGATTCAATCCCCAGGACGTACCATGTTTACGATAAGCGTGACTTGATGCTGTTTCCAGGATAAGCTCCAAACGAGGGACCGCTCAACAGTTATCAGTAAGGAAATAAAATTTTGTGAAAAGTAATTTATAGAATTAGGCGTTACTTTGCGGAGATCCATAATACAAAAGTAATAATAAAATTATTTTGCTATAATCCGCGATACAGTAAATAGAAAATATATATAGTGCTAAATGTATAGTGGACTATCCGTTTTTTTCATACCCGATTCATGCAGGATTCGTAAAAAAACATGCACAACCTCCACCACTGCCACCACAATACACAAGCACTACACACGTTCACTATCACAAACTCACCAATCATTTCACCCTGTAACGGAAGCATCATCATGAGATAGACTCCACGACAAAATCGCAAAGCATGCATCGGGTATGAAAAACGGATAGTCCACTGTACATTTAGCACTATATACATATTTTCTATTTACTCTATTGCGGATTATAGCAAAATAATTTTTATTATTACTTTTGTTTTGCGAAAAGCGTTTATTAACTGAATTGTTAATAAAGCATGATTATAGACATAGTACTGTTCCAGTAAAAGCTGGTTGCACCCCAGTGTCCTACAACTGTGTCATTCGTAGCTCTATTTATTTAATCTTTTGAATGTTAGTGTTATTAATGATGATAATTCAAAAGATTCGAGCTTTTCAATTTGTAAATACCTACTTCTTAACAAAGAGATTACTTTGACTAATAAACTTAAGTCACTGACAATTCGTCCACGCTGTTTCTTGATTTCTATGAAAGTGGCTCACAACTGAACAATGATCAAAGGAAACAATATTAATGACCATTGCAAATACTTAAGGCTTTAAGTCTGATTTAATTTTGTGCCAAAGTTGTCTGTAGAAACAAAGCAACGTAAATAAAGTTTTTAACAATTTCTGCGTAATACAATGTATATATTTGATGTAATTTGTTTTAGCCCCAACAAATTCAACGGTTTAAATGAACTTGAGAGAAGGACAAATTAAGTCACTCGCGAATCTATACTTATTATAAAGCCCCAAAAAGCTGTCTGTCTGTATGTAATTGATTTTCTCAAAATGTACTGAACGGATTTTTGTACAGTTTTCATCAAAAGATAGTGCAATACTTCCGGATGGTTTAGGTAAATAGTACATATCGAATTATGTAAATTGTGTTTAAGAGATCGCGCAGTTGTTAAAAAACTTCCTTGCTTTGAGCTTGAGTCGCGTGCGCTTCGTAAACCAGCAGAGGATACGCTAAAGTAATGTACTAAAGAATTGTAGATCTATAAAAATTCTACAAAAAACTCGAGATAGCATGTCTCTATCTCTTATGTTAACTCGCAATAACTACTTTTATGTTTAAAATTTGAATTCTAGAAAAAAATTGTGACACGCTGATTTCCATGCGGGCGTAGCCGCTGGCACAGCTAATTTCGGTTTCGAGAGTAGTCTCGATATCTTTATAATAATATATGATAAGTATCTGTCTGTGAAGTTTTCATTGCTAATCTGTGGGATTAATATTGGTGAAATTTGGCAAAATTACACAGGCCTATAGGATTCTGGATTAAGGAAAAACACACATTGCATTATTGCGGGTACTAAAAAACTCAAATTGGTGCGAACGATATATTTGGTACCATACATACTTCATAGAAACGTAAGATCACTTATCCCTTCTTTTATAACAGATAATATGTAATGGTTATGTCGATACTGCGAACTGAAAAAATCTATGTCGCTTAGTAATTGCATCGCTTCTAAAGGTATAAAAGAATGCGTTATTAAATGTTGTATTCCGATGAATAATTATACAATATTGTAGCAGGCCAAACTGTTTTATGAAGCAGTCGTTAATTACTTCTGCTGTAAACAAAATTAATTAAACGCGGTGTAATAAACATAAATTACTATCACACAGAACCCTCGTCCGCGCTATCATAGCAGCCTAATATATTTCAATATATTGCTTTTATTATCAAATCAATAAATTGTTTTCTTTGAACGGTCAATGGAAAAATGGACCACGAAAATATTTTTTTCTATTCATTAAAAGTTAAATTGTATGGCGGATCGACTTTACTCATAGGATAATAACTGCCTACGGCCATTTTATTTTTGAAAATATGAATGAACTATCCATTAAACAAGTGGCAGACATATATATGTGGTTGGAGGTGGTCAAAAATATTGGTATCGCTATATTTAAGTATATATACATCAATGTTGCTCAGCGATTTGTTGCTGTTTCACTGTTGGGCAAAAGCTTTATCACAATGATTACAACCAATAGAACAAACTTTATTAGCCGGTTACACAGATTTTCGGAATTCTCCAGAAATATATTATAAATTGTATTTTTTCAAGATGTTTTTCTTGTCCTTGTCTGTCCGGTTTCGACCCTGCCACCAGATAAGAGCCACTCCGTCTCACCGCTCAACAGTCATGGCTTGTACCAGCATTACTGTATGTATTGTAGGCTAACCGTTTAACTCAAAACTCGCCTGCAGTGTACAAGGGCGTGAACGTAGGACGAGAACAGGGACTGAGGGAGGTTTTTTTTTTCGAATGTGTCTAAATGGGGGCTAATGTCTAATGGGGCTGTTAGCCCTAATGGCTTTTACAGCGTCACCGGTGGGATGGGCGAGCGCAGAAGCTTCGCCGGGTAAAATTGATAAGTAAACGAGTGTTTTTAGGCACTCGCAACTTATTGGGAGCGTCGCCTTAAGGGTGTTTCCTGCGAGACCGAACCTCGGCTTAAAGCGGCGCGCTTTGGAGGACTGTATCTAACACATTGACTTTGAAGAAGTCTGCGTCACGGCGGCTGCGGCAGAGGGCTGCGGCCGCTTGACACAAGCAAGCGAGGACCTCGTCTTCGCTGGCGAAGACGCTGTCTGTGTGTGTATTGTGTGTATATCTTGTTGGATGCTGTAATAGCATCGTCGGGGTCATTTAGGACGCTCTTAGGGCGCCTGTGAAACTTGTTGGGGAAGTTAAACACCTTATAGTTGGACGCGGCCCCTATAAGGGGGTTCGGATGAATGGACGCTTTCTCGAAGTAAGTCTTCGAGGACGAAGTAAGTCTTCGAGGACGAAGTAAGTCTTCGAGAATGAAGTAAGTCTTCGAGAAACTGAGGGAGGTGCGGGCGATCACCTCTTATATATCATGCTACGGGTGTTCACCGCTCGCACCTACCTTAATCACCGCTCTCGTCCTATTACACACCCTTGTACCCCGCAGGCAAAGTCTGAGTTAAACAGTTAGCCTATAGTCTATTATTTTTTCAATATCTGTAGTTCATAAACAGCTATTCATGATTGACTATTTGCATCTTCTAGTACTAAACCTACACTAATAATGAATCAATATTACACTACATATATATTAGAGCTTTATCTTTTTTATACAAAATTCAGTACGTTTAATTTTAACAATAATAATAATATTAACTTTTTTGGATTATTAACCAATATTGTTTCTTTAATTTCAAAGGCACCCTAGCTAAGTTATAAGCTATTATTATGGTGTCAAAGTGTTTTATTTTTATTTTTGAAGTAGTACGCCTGCCGTTTAAAAAGTAATGTACGCTAATTTGCTTCTGCAAAAACATTTAGTCCAATTCAAACTTCTTTTCCCTCAAATTTCAATAAAGACCAAATAACAAGATCCCAATACTCGTAGTACGTAAAATTGGTACGATAGTTTGCACCGCTATCTACATATTTGCATTTTTCCGAAACATTTGCATGTGCCGGTTGCCAGATGCGACCTTTACATAATATGCTATTTTAATCCTGTTATATTTTCATGGAATTCATATGTTGCAATGCCCCTGGCACTAGAAGCTAGTCGAATTAGTATTTCAAACATTTCTGCACTCTGCCTGTTTTCTTATTTGATGCTAAACATTGCCGCAGTTGTTATTTGTTATCATTATCAGTGAACAATTTAAATATGAAAACGTTTTTATATAGAAATGCGTAGTTGTGTACAAATTTTAAGTAAATTTAATTATATTTCTTCTGAAATTGTTATTCAAAATTTATTTTATTCAATTTTTATTTTAAAAGTTCTTTTAAATCATCAACTTTGCTGCTGTTTGCTTTTTCTCGGCATTTTTTATTTCCAAAATATTTTTATAGCTACATTTCATAACTGCACGCATTTTTAGCACAAATATTTTTTCAGTATGCTTTCTGTATAAACATTACTGTAAACAAACACAGTACTGTAAATTTATGCAATTTGCTGTATGAGCTAAAATTGTATAAGCGAAAAAATAGCTATGTAAAAATTATTAGGGACTCATTAGATTTCATTAGTGTACAAAGAAATATATACTAGTATCCATCGAAACGAGATTAAGGGTCCACGTTACTATTGTAGATTCAGACTGAGGTTCCTCACTATACTTGCGATCTCAAGCAATACTGCCGTATCGTACTCTAGAGAGTACTCCAACTACTAACTACCTGCAACTATTAAGTAAGAGTCTATTTGAATATAGGTCGAGCCTTTCCGCTTTATAGAGCAAAACTAAAACAGGTGCAATAGTAATGTCCATATTCCACTCGGTTATAGAGAGTGGTACTGATCATACGAAATTAATTTTTATTTTGTTTACCTACACACCTCAGCACCCTACCTAAAAACACTGTAAATTCAGCGAATTATTTTAGCCACAGGAATTATTTTACAATAAAAAAATAAACACGATTTATAGAGATCAACGACCGTACCCTATCACAACACACGAAACGAAAAATTACCTTGACCAACATAACAAAATGATACTGTAGTGCGAGTGAGTGAAAACATCAATGCTATTGTTTTCTGTCGTGTTTTGTCAACCATTCAACCATTGGTAACAAAGCCAGATCTCGATTAAATTATGTTTATTTTCTTCGAAAATACATGTTTTTTTAAAAACGATATTTATAAACATTGAATTATGCCAAAGTTATCTATAACGTACAAATTATCAGTGGATTTTTTATTTAAAAATAAATATGATTTACTATCTTTTGTTTAGTATATTCATAAATGCAAATAAATGTTCAGGAATGCAAACTTTCTACAAAGCGGGACATTTTTAGAAATCTGTATGACGCGCCAAAACCGGGAAGTGTGGTCACTTTACGCTAACTTAAAAAACACTAAACGTTAAAGTACAATACAGAATACAACAGCTACCAAATATATCTAACACTCGCTCTCCATTTATTTACTGGCGATGTTATATAAACATTAACTGCGATGTTATAGAAGCATTAACTGCTAACATCACAATGCATGCCGAAAAAAATTGAACACGATTGAATGTATAACTCATCTATTGTACCCATATTGGAACACTAGTTGGGTATGAGAAGTATACGCAATTTTAGAACTTGCCTTCACCCTTTATGAAATCGAATAAAAAAAAGCTAACGATACGTGAAACCACGCTATGTCCACTCCTTCACTTCATGTCCTACCAACCAAACAAACCGGACAACGACCTATCCGCTAGAAATATAAGCTTTATAAGAAGAAGCTCTACATATTTATAAGCTGTATGTAGAAACTAGCATAAGCATGCTCCTCCTTTACGCCTTATATAATTACGTAAATTGTTTGTGGGTTTTAGTCCTAGAGTAGAGAAGCAGTCTGAAATGAGACATATAACATTAAAGAGAATGTATCTATCTGTACAAAAGTAATAATAAAATTATTTTGCTATAATCCGCGATACAGTAAATAGAAAATATATATAGTGCTAAATGTATAGTGGACTATACGTTTTTTCATACCCGTTACATGCAGGATTCGTAAAAAACATATGCACAAACCTCCCCCACTTCCACCACAATACACAAGCACTACACAGGTTCACTATCACAAACTCAACAATCGTTTCGCCCCGCAACCGAAGCATCATCAGGAGATAGACTCCACGACAAAATCGCAAAGCCTTGTGCGTGCTTTGCGTCGTCGATTTTTTCATTGTTTTTAAGATGTATTCTGCTATTCGGGGCGGAGACAAATCCAACGGATCAAAAACCAATTAAATTGATCCAGCAGATCGCGAGTTATAAACCCGTCTTTGTGTGTGTGTATAATATATACACACACACAAAGACGGGTTTGTTATATCTTATATATATTACATATATACAAGTTAAATCTTCCCTCGCAATATTTATTGTCACGTTGTATTATAGGTAATATTATCTGTTATAAAAAGTCTTAATATAAGAGACAGATATTTACATCCACACAGTATGTGATTTAATTCCACTGGCAGAACTAGTCGAGGGATTTGATGAAGTTTATGAGAGGCAGAACCCAATGGGAAATAAGGAAATGCGTTGAGCTTTCACGCATGGGAAGCTATAGCGCCTTACGAAGGAAATATGAAGGTGTAATAACATTTCTTGCGCCGTGTTTTGATGAGAAATTATAAGGCTGCCAACCTTTATTTTGGGTTACGAGTTGCTGTTACCTTATTAGATAAAATATGGTTTTAGCAATAAACGTACGAGTCTTACGAGTGTACCGTGTATTCGCCAAGAAGTCTGTATTTATAATTTTATATACAGACATATAAGGTACGATATACGAACATATTATATATACCTCAGTCAAGAAATTTATATTTCTACATGCAAAGATAAACATAAATCTTATTAAAGATATCCAACTAAAAATACAATTTTATTTGGCCAACTGCAAAAACATATTTATTAGTTATTCATGAAGTCTTGCTTTCTATTTGCAAATATAGAGATATAGTTCATTTAAGAAATTCGTTTTTCCAATTGCAAATAAAGACATATACCTTATTACAAAAATCTGTCTTTTCACTCACATTCACAGAGTTTTTATAATTATTTACTTTTAATTTTATTTTAGTTTTATTTACCTACGCTTAATCAACAATCGTGACAACCCAGAAATCAGAACATTAAACAGGGTTTATGAGAACCAGATAAGAGAGAGCAACTAATGTTCTATAAAAACATGAAAAACGCGTTATTAACTTTTTACAATATTAATACACAAAATTTTAATTGATTAATATTAATTGATTTATTATTATTATTGATTGATTTATTGATTTATTAATATTAATTAATTAATATTAATTGACAAAATCTCAGGAAAATATGTATAAAAAATGTAAAAAAGTAATGATTTGTTTATTGCTTTCAAATACTTCTAAAAGATACATAATTACTGCCGAGGACCTCCTTTTAAGCAATGGATACTACTTGTGCTAGGGATTCCCGCTCTACCACATACAAGACAAGAAGTTCTGGGACAACTACTAACGTAACCGTATGAAATTACTAAAAGAACAATAATTTAATATAGTATGTGTGTCAATGTGGTGTGTGTGTGTGTGTGTGTGTGTGTGTGTGTGTCAATGTGTTTTGTGTGTGTGTGTCAATATGTGTTGTGTCTGTGTACATGTATGGGTATCTTTAGGAGAAGTAGATGACTTTATGCGAATGTTTATTTTATTATTTCCAAGAGACTCTCTTTCATCGTAATCTAGTAACTTAACATTGTTTTACAATCATAAATATGCATATTAAACAAATTTAATTTTCTGTTAATTTTCTTGTACAGATAAATGGACTGTCTACCAAACTTGTTTATTGCGGTAAAATAGATTTAGGGCATGCTATTATTATACCAAACTTTTAGATCATTAGCTATAGTCTTGTGTATCCTTATTATAGAAATCAGAATATATAATTATTATTCTCACAGAAAGAAGATTAGCAAACTTGTATAGTTCTAAGGGAAATCGATAGGGATTAAAATACATTTTAAAATACTAATAATATAAAATTTAAAATACATAGTTTATATGTAACCTTCTGAATTGCGCTAAAGCACAACGGCGATTATCAACTTCTCATTACAAGAGGTGATTTTACTAAATGATTGTTTAATTATATTATGACAAAATATTATATCCAGCCATTCTACTTTGACTACCAGGGAGAGGGTTCTAAGCTCCAATCCATTTCTCCATAGTGGAAAGTAGGCTTTTACCCAGAAGTAGGGTACCAACTTGCCACTATATTACTGTTTTATAAAACAACTTCGCGTCCATAAGACATGAGAAGAATAACAATACAAAATACAAACATCTAGGAGCGTTCTAGTTATATTCGTGAAAGGTCGCAAAGAGTTACTAAACAAAAGCGAAAGGGGTCACAGCGCCCCGGGGTTAAAAGCTGGCCCGGCTCAGCGAAAGCTGCACACAATACAGAATACGGGACGTGTCAAAGAAAAACTAATGAAGTGCTGCTTTTAGAGAATTGTATGTTGACTGAATTGAATAGGGATAAGAAATAATATTATCTCTCTAAAAAGAAAGGAATTATTATAACATAAGTGACGTCGTGTGGTATCCGGCTGAGTAGAACAGACCACCCTCATTTCTTAACGAGGTGTCATAAAAGGCGACTAAGGTAAGTCAACCCACCGTGTGGTACCCGGCTGAGTAGAATAGACCCCTCCCTCATTTCTTACCGAGATGTCGTAAAAGGCGACCAAGGTAAGTTGATCTGCCGTGTGGTATCCGGCTGAGTAGAACAGACCACCCTCATTTCTTAACGAGGTGTCTTAAAAGGCGACTAAGATAAGTTGATCCGCCGTAGTGTGGTACCCGGCTGAGTAGAATAGCCCAACCTCATTTCTTAACGAGGTGTCGTAAAAGGTGACTAAGGTAAGTTGACCCGCCGTGTGGTACCCAGCTGAGTAGAATAGACCACCCTCATTTCTTAACGAGGTGTCGCGAAAGGCGACTAAGGTAAGTTGACGATAGACAGGCGGCCGGCCGAAAAAATAGCGAGATCATGTAACAACATGTTGAAAACATGTTGTGCCGATCCCACTTAGAGAGGAATAAGGACAGGAGAATGAATATATTGACAAAAGTAATAATGAAATTATTGTATTTGGCTATAATCTGCGATAAAGTAAATAGAAAATATATATACTGCTAAATGTAGAGATCCATACCAGATAAATGCAGGATTCGTAAAAACACATGCAAAAACCTCCACCACCGCCTGCACAATACACAAGCACTACACACGATCACTTTCAAGTTCTATTTACATAATCGCGGATTATAGCAAAATAATTTCATTATTACTTTTGTAACAGACACTAAAAATGTTGGAATAGGAAATAGTCAAATGACAGTCTGTGTTGTTGTTAATACCGGATGCGGGGTTCTTGAGTAATCGATAGCGTGGGTAGGGACTTTTCATGTGAGTGGGGATTGCCTTAAATAGTGAAACTTGACGTAATAAGGGAGATTCTGTTAGGATTCTGTTGAGAGTCTGTCGATTGTCGTCGTTAACGTGATTTCTAGTTAAAGTGTATTTTTGAGTCGATTAGTGAAGTCAAGCTGAAAGCGAATAGTGAATTAATACAAGTTTAATAGTGAGAAAGTGAAGATGTTACGATCCAAGACTTTCTGGGCTCGTTTCACTTTTGTGCTATGGATCTCAGCAAAGTATATGTCGCCTAATTCTATAAATTATTATATTAGTATTATGTTTTTTGTTACCTGTACTTAATCGAAGGGGAATATGGATCTATCGATTCCATGGTACGAGTACCACTGTAGTATAGAAGGTGCCAAAGTTACAACTTCCGAGTAATTACTGAGTAAGGTTTTCCGAACGGCCGTTATCCTCAAATGTTGTAGGGTCATTTGTAATGGCAGCTGCGCATTGTGTTTTTCCGGCAACAATTATAACTATACGAATAGGATAAAAATGTCCATTTTCCTTCGAGTACGTTTAAAAAACGTGTTGCACATTTTATTTTAATATATAAACTGTTAATTATTAAATTATTAAAATCATAAGTACCTCTTGTCATACTTCGCTGCGACAAAATCTGAAAATTTCTATTGTCTTCATAATATTGTAAATGTAAGATTGTTTAAAATTTCCAAATTTTCCTAATTTGTTTTATAACTAACTAGCTGTGCCGTGTGGTATCCGGCTGCGTAGAATAGACCACCCTCATTTCCAACCGAGGTGTCGTAAAAGGCGACTAAGGTAAGTTGACCCACCGTGTGGTATCCGGTTGAGTAGAATAGACCATCCTTTTTCTTACGGAGGGGTCATAAAATGCGACTAAGGTAAGAAGACGTCAGGCAGGCGGTCGGTCGTAAAATACGTAGCCAAATCATGTGACAACATGTTCTAACATGTTGTGCCGACCCATCCGAGAGTGTGATAAGGGCAGGAGGATGATGTTTTAAAACAACTTAAACTAACTGTGCCTTGCCACCCCTGCGTGGAAATCTATGTTTAGACACATTGATTTCCACTTAAATCCCAAGCCCAAGTTAATGTACTATTAACCTAAACCACTCTTAGGAATATCACTACATTTTATTGAAAACCCATTAAAAATCCGTTTAGTAGATTTTTAGAAAATCGATCACATACATATAGACAGCTTTTGGGAATTTATTTGATAATATGTATAGACATCCGGAACCCGAATTTCGATATTTTATGAACGGTATTTTTCATATATGGTTTTTTCATACAATAAATGCTTCAGGAATGTACGCGCTCGGTCTTTGATGAAAGACAAAAACGCCAAATTACCAATCACAAAATCAGGACAGGAATAAAGAACAGATTTTACTCTTCAAGGAACACAATAGCTTGGATATTACTTTTGTCTACATAACATAACCTTTTGTTAAAATATTCCACAATATTCTCTGAGGTGAAATAGAAATATCGCTAGTATTTGCATACGGATACAATACCCGGTAAATACGTGGCACATTCTGAACTATCTCCCTAGCTCCGATGTCCTATTCAAATATTCGACCTTTAGCAAGACTCGTATCGTGCCCAATACTTTCTATAAACGAAAAAGGCGACCCTGGATGGATACATATCGGAATATTCTATTCGCGTATCGTCTTTGTAAATAAGCAAATTGAAAAATATCTAACAAAGATATATCTCCATTATTTATGATGTCATGTCCTTAAAACTATCCGTATTTGAAAGTATTTTAATATATAATAGTTCGTTGTGGAACATATTTCCTCAATTAACTATTCTCCTCCTGCCCTTATCCCACTCTAAGTGGGGTCGGCACAACATGTTACAAACATGCTGTCATATGATTTGGCTACGTATTTTACGATCGGCCGCCTGCCTGACGTCAGCTTACGTTAGTCGCCTTTTACAACACCTCGGTAAGAAATGAGGGTGGTCTATTCTATGCAGCCGGATACCACACGGCATTTACCTTAGTTGCCTCTTAGGACACCCCAGTAAGAAAGGAGTGTGGTCTATTCAATTCTGCCGGTAACTATTTTAACTATTCTATATTTTGAAATTTACCATTTCTTAAACTTCACTATCTTGGTTAACTCACTGTTTTTTTTTCACCATGAAAGAAAATATTAAAAAATTTACGTGTTAAAAAAACTAAATACAGTTTTAAAGGCTTTTGCCATGTATATGAGGGTGGAATCTTGCAAGTTAAATTTGACCCACTTCCCGGTGTCCTATTGAGCTGAAATTTTGCATACTGGTCCTGTCCCGATTACAATGCTTGTTTATAACCAGACAGCAATAAGCAAGACCTGGTGCTGCTACCAGGATTGACTCCAGACGAGATAATTCCTTAACGGTTAACAATAGGAAGAAGAAATTTTGTTAAAAGATTTTTCAAAAACTTTTTTAACTTAACTTGTGAGAATAATAAAGTATTCAGTCCAAGATCAAGCGATAAGCTCTGGGTGTTAATTACTTACTTAATTATTATACGAGTATTACATAATCTCACAATCCGTAAGGCTATGAGGGCCTATTATAGTTTATAGGAACCGAACTAGGAACCGAAATAAATTAATAATAAAAAAGGCTACGGCTTCAAAAAGTACGTAGATCGTTTGTGGACTTCGGTATACTTTTTTATAATAAAATTCCTTAATTGGACTTGCCTCTACACAAGTTCAAAAAAGCAATTAAAGAGACTCTTATTAATAAAGCTTATCATAATGTTGAAGACTATGTTGATGATAAAAAAGCATTGAACTAAATTGCGACCGGCTACGCACTAGATGATATGGTAATCTATGTTTGCTATCAATAGTAAATACGATATTGTAATATTGAAAAGAGTGACCGCCGAGTTTCTTGCTGGTTCTTCTCGGTTAGAGCACCTTTCCGAACCCGTCGTAGTTTCATTTTAACTTTAATTTTACGATTCAAAAGTGCTTGTCATATGCCAATTTGAATAAAGACATTTTAATTTGATTATAAGCAGTTTGTCTTTCTGTTATGCTGTCACGATTAATCTTCTGGACCAAATTGGATACAATTAAACGTTATACGCCGGGTAAACATGCAAGACCTATTGTGTATAACGATTACAAAAATTCCCGTTTTTCCTCAAGAAATTTTGAAAATCTTTCTACTTTACTTATTTTTTATTTTCCTTATATATTTACTTACAACTGTCTTGACGGTGTTTAAAGAAATAAATTAACGTAAAGTATCTGATAAAATTAGTTAAGAAAAAAAAATGTATTTTTATTCATGGATTTTATAAACTAGCTAACTGTTTTAAATTTACTCTAATGTTATTTAATGTGCAAATAAATCGAGTTTATTAAATATAGACTTTCTATTTTGAGTTTGTTAATTCACTAAATAGCGTAATTCATCAGAGAACATTACAAAATCTTTTAAGTAAATTGTACTAAGTAGATGACAAAGCGCTTTAGGATACGACAAGATTTATTGTGGTCCCACAAACCAATTATTTATTGTGTACCTACCTGCCTTGAGTAGTTGGAGAAAACAATATATATAGCGAGACATAGCAATGTTACCAGATTAGTTACACATTCATCTGTATATAGAAAACACTCACATATCCATCCACATTCATATTTGTTCGATTGTTCACGTGATTTTCATCCCTCCTATACATTACATATGAGTTGTGACAGCCCAGCGGTAAGACCGTGCGACTCTTTCGAGGGGAACACGAGTTCAAACCCGGGCAGTTTTTCTATTAAAACTCATATGTCTAATTGATAATTGCAATTTATCACACGCATTTCGGTGAAGGAAAACATCGTGAGGAGACCTCCATATCTCTAGAGAATTCTGGAGATATGTGTAACCTACCAATCCGCATTGCAGCAGCGTGGTAGGTCTTAGCTCCAACCCTTCTCTCCAGAAACAGAGGGAGTAAGCCTATTCCCAGCAGTTGGATTATAACAGGCCGCTACTATACATTACATGTCTATACCATCTTAATCTTGCACTTCTCGTCTTTTCTATAATGGATGCAACTTTCAGACTTCCCATTATATATTCATTTTGTATTTTATCCAGTCTTTTCACACCACACATCCACCTTAACATTCTTTCATCCGTCTTTTTCATTGCCCAACCTTCTGATTCATGCAATACGACAGGTCTTATGACCATTTTATAAATTTTTTCTTTAACTTTAAAAGGCATTCGAGGGTCAAATATTGTTCCTTTTTCTCGAACTCGTTGTATGCTGTTAGCCCTAACAGCATTTACAGCGTCACCGGGCGGGACGGGCGAGCGCAGAAGCATCGTCAAGGTTGCGAAATGCAGAGAGTAGAGCGCAGAAGCTCTACTTACGTCGGGGAACGTCGTCCTAAGGGTGCCTTCTGTGAGGCCGGACCACGGCTTAGGGCGACGTGTAGTGGAGGGCTGATGGTATGACTTAGATTAGTCATTGCGACGTCGGAAGGGTGGCGAGAAACCACGTCTGACCGAGTTAAGAAAACTGGGACCTCGTCTTCGCCGGCGAAGATGCCGTGTGTGTGTATTACGTGTTTCTGTGTTTGCGATCGTTTTTGGTTGTTCCTGAGATCTGTCGTTACTTCATCCATTTCGCATCCATTCTTTTACCCACATCTCGGTCTATTTCACCATCATTTTAAAAAAACGAACCAATGTACCCGGAATCAAAGCGGACTGGTAAAATATTCCCATCTAAACTGTTCGGGGAGAAATTGGAGATCCCACTAAAATTGTAAAAAATATAATTTTGCACTGTATTTAAATTGTTATGTTTACGATGGAATTTTGTAAATATTTTACCAAAATAAAAATAAAACCTTATTACATTTCTTGACAGTTTGTACGCTACGTTACGTTATTTATAATCCTTGTGGGAACACCCTAGTACGATACAGCCGCCAAATTTTGCTCCCGCGCGGCTCTTTTCCGACCAACTTCTCACATCAGCATTTATTTACAAATAAATTTTCATTTTTATTTGCGTCTGAAGGTTCTCATGAAAGTAATCTGTCATTCGTTTTGATAAAAGTATAAGGATTTACACTTATAGTTATAAACCTACCCGTATATGTTGGCGATACAAATTTCCTTCGTTGGCAAAAGTAATAATAAAATTATTTTGCTATAATCCGCGATACAATTGTATATATATAGCAAAATAATTTTATTATTACTTTTGTATTATGGATCTCCGCAAAGTAACGCCTAATTCTATAAATTATTCCTTCGTTGGAATTATAATTTTTTTTAGCTTTGCCTGTGTCTTAACCATAAGACATAAAGACATGCTATCACGGACTTTATAGTAATATTTTTGCAGATCTACAATTCCTTAGTAGATTACTTGGTGTATAAAATAAATAATTGTATGGTACACTTACACACACGGCTGTCTATCCCGAAAGTAACTTAATACTGTGTTATCGGTGACGGATAACTCGTAAATGTATACATATTTAGTTTTAAATACATACTTAAATACAAACCCAGCCTCGAAGAACCAACAAATTGTTTATAGAAAATGTTGGCCCTCGGCGGGAATCGAAACCGCGACCCGCACTAGTACTACTTGACTGGCCCGCTGTCAAGGATCTCTTACGTTTACGCGGCGCACGCGACTAAAGGTTCCAACAGGCAAGTTTTATTTACAACTGTTTTATCTTCAACAAAATTTACAAAAAAACCATAATGTATTATTAACCTCAACTTCTCGTAAGAATTGCACTACCTTTTAAAAAAACCGTGTAAAAATCGGTTCAGCAGAATTTGAGAAAATCGATCACACACAGACTTTTGGAGACTTCGTTTTATAATAAGTATGGATATACAAAAGATTTCCCGATTCGCGTTCGCATCTAGTTTTCAGGAAAAGCTTGTGTACTTTCAGGATTATTACTATTAGAGGTCTTTTGTGGGTTTCTAATTTGTATACAGTTTTTTTGGTACGGGTGTTTTTTTTTTCATTTGACAATTATACCGATATGACTTAATTTTATCTTTAACTAGATTTGCTTGCGGCTTCGCCCGGGTGAGAATCAAGTGTATTTAATCGAAATTTGATCATAAAAGTAGGTATTGTGAGTTACCCATAAGCGATGGAGGCATGTTATCGCGGACTTTTTTGTTGTATTTTTGTAATTCTACAATTCTCTAGTACATCACTTTAGTATATCTCTATTGGTCTACACGGCTCACGAGAGTAAAGCTCCCAGCAGGCTTGTTTTTTAAAAAATTGCAACCTCTCCAATACAAGTTACAAAAAATCGTAATGTACTATTAACCTTAACCTTCCGGAAGAATTGCACTATAAATTACTAAAAACCGTACAAAAATAAGTTTAGTATATTTTGAGAATATCGATTACATACAGACAGACAGCTTTTGGGGCCTTTGTTTTATAATAAGTATAGATATTAAAATACTTTTTGTTACCTCCAGTATCACTTATAATATAGCCCTTGATGAAATATATTCACAGTCAAGACCACTTATTCATCTGTGTACATTAGGAATACACTCTTCAATGGTACATACTGAACATGTCTATTCACTTTCCCTTTAAAGCTATTCCGTGAATGGGAAATGGGAAGTGGCATTTGCAAGAGGCGATCCATTTAGACGTACTCGTACTGTTAAGCAATTGTGCCATTATTGTACAGTGCCTCTCTGATCGTTGTTCAAAGGATGGACATCCTATAATGTTACGTATATATTTAAGTGTATACTATACTACACTTATTATAAAATAAAGTCCCAAAAAAGCTGTCTGTCTGTAATCGATTTTCGCAAAGTCTGAACGGATTTTTGTACAGTTTTCACTAAAGATAGTGCAATACTTCCGGATGGTTTAGGTAAAAAATACATATACGGTATTATGTAAGTTGTGTTGTAGAGATCGCGCAGTTGGTAAAAAACTTGCTTGCTGGGAGCTTTAGTCGCGTGCGCTGCGTAAACCAGCAGAGATACGAAAAAGTAATGTAGTAGAGAATTGTAGATCTATAAAAATACTATAGAAAAATCCACGATAGCATGTATCTATCCCTCACGGTTAACTCACAATAATTACTTTTATGTTCAAAATTTCGAAAAATACCGGAAAAAATTTCGTAAATCACTGAATTCCACGCGGGTCAAGCCGTTGTTGGTATCCGTATCCGGTTCTGGTATCCGGCTGAGTAGAAAGACCACCCTCATTACTTACCGAGGTATCTTAAAAGGCCACTAAGGTAAATCGCCCGCCATGTGGAATCCGGCTGGCTAGAATAGAAGGGTCGTAAAATACGACTAAGGTAAGTTGACCCACCGTGTGGTATCCGGTTGAGTAGAATAGACCACCCTCTTTCTTACCGAAGACTCATAAAATAAGACTAAGGTAAGTTGACGTCAGGCGGGCGGCCGCTCTTAAAATACGTAAACAAATCATGTGACGTGTTTGTAACATGTTGTGCCGACCCCACTTAGAGTGGGATAAGGACAGGAGAAAGATGATGATATTATGCTCAAGTTATATTTATTAGGAACACTTTAGTATTAGGTATAAGTAGAAAACATATATTTCTGCGAATGCATTTGCGTTATGCATGAACCTTTACAGGTTTTTATAACGTGTCTTAACATAATTACATGGTAACATAATTAGATTGCAAAATTTATAATCATAAAATCAATCTGTCTCTCTTTTATATGAGTGATTAGACAAAGATAAGTATACAAGTTACATCTTCCCTCTCAATTTCTATTGTGATGATACAAACATACTGCAAATGTAACATAAATAGTACTCGACAGATGACAAAATAAGAAGAGGCCAGATTTATTGTGGTCGCGCCAGGCAATTATTCAATGCTAGGTATTGTAGAGCTGTCTGTAGTCGCGACGAGCTACCCGCATTGTGTTCAATGTAGACTTGGGATTCCTAAGAGGTATTGCATTCGTTTTTGGATTGGATTAATATTGGAGTGTGCGTGTTCTGTATTTGTAGAAGTGATTTTTGTACAACACAACGCGCACTTTTGTTATTTTTATTGTAAGAAAATATTAAAAATGAAGGAATAATAGATAGAAGAGAAACAATACAAAGAATCCGGCAAGCGGCGAAAGTATGCATCTTTCAGTGAGAGTTATATATTAGTGCCGTTTGCAGTTGACCTGACCATCGAGTGAAAGTGGATTTTTTTTTTATCCGTTTTAACACCTCGGTTGATCGCCTATTCGGGTGATAAGCGTGTAAGTAATTCAAGATAGACATAAACTGTACATTTTTATTGTAAGTATTTTTACTTACAATAAAAAAATTACAAAAAAAATACAAAAAAAGAAAGAAAAATATTTATTTGAACACTACATAAAACTTAGGTAAATACAGTACAACGATAATAATAAAATAAAGTACACGATTACTCATAATAAATCTAAATTTTAATGCAATCTGGAAAAAGGTCATGAACTGAGTGATATTACCGATGTCACTCGGACCAATTTTCAGCTGCAGGGTAGGTGCAAACACGGACGACTGAGTACACCAAAGTAATTAAAAAATGATATTTATAAAATTATCAGGTACCTAAAACACAAATTACTTAAAAAAGTAATAATAACATTATTTTGCTATAATCCTCGATAAAGTAAATAGAAAATATATCAAAATAAATAAATTCGCTTTGCGATTTTGTCATGACGTCTATCTCCTGATGATGCTTCGATCTACAACAAAATCGCAAAGCGCTATTTGTTTCTGTTATTTTTCCTATAATAACACGCTTTATAATAATATAAACTTGTATATAAGGCTTACTTCCATAGCATTATGTGTTATGGAATATTGTTATGGGGTAAATGCGCGGATATTGATAGAATTTTTGTATTACAAAAAAGAGCCATAACGTGGCATTCACAATTTAAGACCGCGTGAATCCCTGCGAGAGAAGTTTAAGGAAATAGGTGTTCTTACTTTGTCGTCACTGTATATTTTTAGCAATCTAATTTGCGCATATGAATATACATAATTATAAAAGGATTGGCGATGTATATAATAGACAAAGTAGGAACCGACATAAGCTTGCGGTTCCCGCTTTGCGCCTTGCAAAAGTAAATAAGTCATTTGTAGGTTTGGGTATGAGATTATATAACAAAAGCCCGCAATCGATTTTATCTTTGCCACTACAGCAGTTTAAAAACGCTGTTAAAGAAAGGCTGATACAAAAAGTCTACCATACTATTGGGGATTATATAGATGATAAAAATGCGTGGATATAGCCACTCCTCTACAACATTATAATTACAAGGTAGTAATAACTAAATGTAACTAGTTATAAGAATTTTATTTGAAATGAGTAACCACCGAGTTTCTTGCTGGCGCTTCTCGGTAGGAACAGCTTTCCGAACCTGCAGTACATTTTGACGATTCAAAAGCACTTGTTTACAAGTTTACTTGAATAAAGAATATTTTGAATTTGAAATTGAATATATTCCGTATGTGCGATTGGGAGATTCAGTTCTAGGCCTACAAATGTTGTCTTGCCAATTCAGCTTTTTCGTTGCCTGAAAAATTGATAATATTCTTGTTGTATCACGATACATATCGTTTGACAAAATATTAATATAATAAATCTATTTTTTTATCAATTATAATATCTACATGAATAGGTTTACCATTTATTAATTAATGTATGTTTCTAAATTTAGGCGTTGAGATATATTTTGATTTCAAACAAAGAAAATATTTACTTTATTAAAATTTCTAAGTACGAATATTATAATTTGAACAAAAGCGTTAGTCCATTATTTAAAGCCTGAAAAAGCTCTAATTTCGTATCTTCGAGTTTCATAATAAATTGTCTCTTTGATGGTTAAGATTCTTTGTGAAAATGATTGTAAGTATAACAGAAGTTATAAAACTTTTATTAAACAATCTGAAGTAATAACAAAACTTTAGGTCTCAATGAAGTCCTGATGGCCTATCGGTGAGAGGACGTCACTCTTAGAAGTTCTTGTTTTATTTTCTATAAGAAACAAACATGCTTAGGTCTTAATTTATCAAAATTCATCATGGATCTCACCTTCTTAGATGACTACGTATCTCCTGATGTTTTTTAGCAGTATAAGGAGATAAGTGTGGTGGGTGGCACTGCAATCCTTCGCACAAAAAGAGAGATTTATTCTTTCATCATCATCCTCCTGCCCTTATTCCTTTCTAAGTGGGGTCGGCACAACATGTTGTCACATGATTTGTCTACCTACTTTACGACAAATTATTCTCGAATCGTTAAATTATAATAACACCACAAATGTCTATCGCAAATAACATTTCAAAATATGAAACTACGAGAATACAACGAAATTAAAACAGTATATTATGGAAAGTGCACATCTGGCAACCGGCAAATGCTCATGGTTCGGAAAAATGCAAATATGTGGATAGCGGCGAAAACTATCGTACCAATTTTACGTACTACGAGTCGAGATCTTCTTATTTGGTCTTTATTGAAATATATGAGGGAAAACAAGTTTTAATAGGGCGTTTATGTTTGTACAGTTGGCAGATACAGCAAATTCGCGATGATTTGCATAAAACTGTTTTTTTCTTACATGGGTCTATATTTAATCAAGATTTGAGACTTCAATGGATCACGACGATAGATAATTTACCTATTTATTTTTTAATTATATATAAATAATAATAATATATGATTTAACTATATATCTTTGATAACCAGACTTTTCAGCTAAGACAGCCAATTTATTATAACAAAACTAACTATTAATTATTATTAATAATTTGTAAAAATCTATCCTTACATATAAAAGCGGAAAAAGTCATCAGCCGCGTTTGTCTGTCTATCTGTCTGTTTGTCTGTGTGCATGTCCGTTTTTTTGTTTATCCGTATCCGTTAAGTATTTTAACGTTAACAACGGATTTTCAAGCGATATATTAATTAAAAAAAGAGTATGATGTGTACTGATTCTGTTTTAAACGTTTCGTGAATCCCGACCCTTCGAGAGCATTTTTGCGGTTGGTTAATTAAAGTGTAACGACGAAAAGGTATTAAAAGACTATTTGAATATACGATAATTAGAGTAAAAAAAAGTTAGCGATGGTATCCAGTTATTACTTCATACATATTCACTTATTATAGCTGAGAGAAAAAATATAATGGGTATTATACTACCTAATATTTAAGTTAACTTATCCTCTAATTAACAACTTTTTTATGTAACAATACTATATTATAAAATTTTTTTGGTTATATTGATATTAGTTTTTTTTAAATTTTACAATTGTAACTTTTCGTGTCTTTACTTTAGGACTTTTTTTTCTAGCTGGACTGGCTGCTCTCTGACAACAGCCCGGTGACGTCACTCATGGGGCTCAGAAGGGTGCTTTCGAACGGCTCATTAGAATTCCCACCATTCTCTGCAGAAAGATACCGGAGGGACGTACACGCTGCTACCTATAAATGTAGGCTAAGGTTAAACAGCGGTTTTGCAATATTATCAAAGAACATCCACATACACGGAGGTCTGTATTTAATCTATAACCTTTTAGTTTCTTAGCCACAAGTACTTTAATGTAGGATAGTTATCTTCTTGACTGCGCTGGACGCGAGTGCTAGGACTCTTGCGAGTTTCATCCGACTGATGCCAAATTAGACCAGCTTGGCACAACCGGCTTCCCTCCAGACCGAGGACCCCCTTCTTAAGAGCTGTGATAGCTCAGCGGCGAGACCGTGCGACTCTTTCGAGGGAACACGAGTTCAAACCCGGGCAGGCACCAATGAGTTTTTCTATTAAAACTCATGTGTTTAATTGATAATTGCAATTTATCACACGCTTTTCGGTGAAGGAAGACGTGAGGAATCCTGCATATCTCTAGAGAATTCTGGAGATATGTGTAACCTACCAATCCGCATTGGAGCAGCGTGGTAGGTCTTAGCTCCAACCCTTCTCTCCAGAAACGGAGAGAGGAGGCCTATTCCCAGCAGTGGGATTGTAACAGGCCGCTACTAAGCTACTACTACTAGTTATCTTCTTAAGCTGTGATAGCTCAGTGGTGAGACTCTTTCATAGAATGACCACAAGCACCAATAAGTTCTGGTAAAACTTGTGTCTAATTTGATACAGAAAAGTTGAAATTAAGTGTACAAACTGCTTATACGTAAGGCATATTACAAAATTGAAGATTATTTGAATAATAAAAATGCTTGGATATGAAAATCCTTTCAGCTCTAAACAAGACTGCAATTAAAAGTTTAAAAGATTGACCGCCGAGTTTCTTGCTGGTTCTTCTCGATAAGAGCAATATTCCGAACTAGAATCAAATCTAATTGATCCTTGACGAATCAAAAGTGCTTGTAAAGAGCTTACTTAAATGAAGATTATTTTGATTCGATTTGATTTGACGTGATTAGATTTGATAATTACAATTTATCACAGGCTTTTCGGTGAAGGAAAACACCGTGAAGAAACCTGCATATCTCTAGAGAATTTTGGCGATTTATGTAACCTACCAATCCGCGTTGGAGCAGCGTGGTAGGTCTTAGTTACAATCCTTCTCTACAAAAACGGAAAGAGGAGGCTAAAGGCCAGCCGTGGGATTGTAACAGGCCGTTACTTTTACTTTATTATTTGTGCATCAGGGCATCAGCTCGAATAGCAATATTTCTAGTAAGTTCTTTTTTCAGTGCTAAACATTCCCTGGGAGGTGCACGTACCTGACGAATATGTGATGGCGGGAAACGCAGCCGTATTGCGGTGTATTGTGCCAACACATTGCTCTGAAAGAATTGAGGCAACTGAGTGGTTCGCGGATGACGAGACTGATGTATTCCAATATTTAGGTAAGTAATATCAAGTTAAAAAAATTGATTTAATAATGATTTTATCGCGGCTTTTAAGTCCACTTTTAAGATACACTAATGATGCTATTATTATATAAATAAACGGGTCACGTCGCGGCAAAATCGAGTTACCTTGGCTCGATGTTTCGTCAGAGTTGCATCCACCGTGGTCACGATCTGACTCGTCTGACTCCAGACTGTCAGTCACTTCGTGATGTTGAACCTTATACAAAGGTAACTCGATCTGGTCGCGACTTGATCCGTTTATTTATATAATAATAATGTGACTCGCGAAAGTTATAATCTACCACTAATGATGCTATAGTTACGCTTTCGCACTCTACTACCTAGCTAACTATTACTACCTATACCTATAACTATTACTATATTATGGAGGCGGGCGTTGACATCTGCAGCGCAGTTTTTACTTTTGCAGTGTCTTCGTTGCCATTGTATAAATGCTTTTATATAGTTCCTTTAATAAAAATTTCATTTCATTTCAATTTCATTTCATTTCACCTACCTAGCTCTACTATCTACCTAAGCTGTGATAGCCTAGCGTTAAGACAGTGCGACTTTCTAGAGGCGACATAGGTTCGAACCCCGGGCAGGCACCAATGAGTTTTTCTATTAAAAACTTATGATTATTGATTGATTAACTTATGTCTAATTGATAATTGCAATTTATGATAATTACACACGCTTTTCGGTGAAGGAAAACATCGTGAGGAAACCTACATATCTCTAGAGAATTCTAGGGATATGTGTACCTACCAATCCGCATTGGAGCAGCGTGGTAGGTCTTAGCACCAATCCTTCTCTCCAAAAACGGAGAGAGGAGGCCTTAGCCCACTAGTGGGCATAGTAACTGGCTGTTACTACTACTTTACTCTACTACCGTATTTAGGTAACTTTGCTCAACTTCTGCGCAGCCCTCTTACGTTCGGGAACGCTGTAAAACTTTACATCATTGCAATAGTAAATAGCAACCAAACAACAGGAAATAATACCATAGCACGTCATAGAAATTATAGCTTACAATAAAGGTATAAAGTGCTATCATTAGTAGCTACTACTTTAATATTGAACAAAAGATCTCTCTACCTGAGAAAAATGATTGGCAGGTGATATAAAAAGAAATCTCAAGGGATACCGTTCTAAAGACGTATTTTCCTCCTCTTCATTCCTTCCTCATATGTTTCTACTTACCCTTTCAATGGAGTATGATATAATAACAATAAAAACGGTTTAAATCTATATATACATATTCAGCCGGTTTAAGCTGTTATCCACCTACGTTAATACGGAATGAATTGAATGAAATTTTAATAATAAATGAGAATCACAATAATTTTTTAATTTGCATACCTTATAAATCATTTTATTTTTGGTCTTTTTTGTGATAATTTTATTGATATTATTTAAATAAATTTAAAAAAGTTTAATTCTTTTTTTTCAATGATAATTCGTTAATAAGATACTTTACATTATTATCCTCTTTTTTTATTATTTGGCGCCTTCTTTATAAAAATAAAACCCAATGTTTAACTTCATTACAAGTAACCTGTGTATTAAATTGGGAAGTACGTTACATTAGTAATAAAATCAGTGAAAAAGGGTTAGCACTCGCCTTGAAATAAATTAATACTTTATACAATTTTTGTGTTCCACTTTTCTAACGACGATCAATTTTAACGGAGCGAGCGTGATTAAGTGTCGGGCCATTTGCTATTCTTTCAATAAAGCACGCTCCGTGCCACATTGTAATTTTTCCTAAAATCAAAAAAAAAACAAACATTAACAATATCTAGAATTGCTACTATTGTTTATGGTCCTAAAATTTTTTGTTGCACTCGTGCATTGTATTGTAGCAATCTTCAAGTTCAGAATCTAGTATTAAATATAATATTTTTTATCCGTATTATTTTGTGAAATAAAGCTTGCTATCTATTATAAATATATTTCATGATCTTTAATAACACTGAAATGGGAAAACAAAATATCTCAACTTTTCACTAAAATTAGGGAACTTTAGACGCGGACGCCATTTTGTAAGCAATGACTTTTATTCTTATTGGAGATATAATATAAAAGAATTACACAGGATCTAAAATACATTTAAAGACCTTTAAATACACTTATATTATACATCAAAGAGAAATATCTCAACTTTTCATTGAAACTCTTTATTATTGTTCCATGTGTAAACGCCATTTTTGCCAGAAATCCCTTTTATACTTAGTGGAGACAACATACAATAGAATGACATTTCACCGCTGTCCAGGGTTTAGTTTTAATATGTTATGTTGTTTTTAACTGTAATATAATTTTGTGCAATAAAGATATCTTTATATATAATGTAAATACAATTAAAACCTTGGAATACACTTTTATATCAAAGGAAATATGTCAAGTTTTCATTGAAATACTTTAGTATTGTTCCATACATAGAGACGTCATTTTACAAACAATGTCTTTTACACTTATATAATAGTATTCATAAATATTTAATATATTTTATATATTTACCACCATTTTTTGTCTCTTAGCATTTGACATTTTTATTTACCGATATCTGGGTAGCGATTAAAACGCCACTCGCTGATTGGCTCGTTTGTCGCCGTAAGGGAGAAATGATTCCTAGCAAATTAATTAAGAAACATAAAAAAATCACCTGTGATAAATAAGAATAGCAATCTCAAGTGCAGTAATGTATATTTCTATGCAAACTCATAAATCTCATTTCATTAATTATTTTTATTATTTCTTTAATTTTGTAATTTTTATCTGATTTGTTAATTTAAATTGTTCTGTTAGGTTAAGTGTGGTATTTGCCAAAATGGGACTGGCATATAAATATTGTATAAAAGTCCCTAAGTTAAATAAAGAAAAAAAAAGTGCATTAATAAGTTTCGAATGCGTACTGTCACGAAGAAACATCCGGTCGCTAGCGCAAAGCATTTTTTTTTCGAACTGACTGTATGCTTTTAGCCCTAATGACTTTTACAGCGTCACCGGGCGGGACGGGCGAGCGCAGAAGCATCGTCGAGGTTGCGAAATGCAGAGAGTAGAGCGCAGAAGCTCTACTTAAGTCGGGGAACGTCGTCCTAAGGGTGCCTCCTGTGAGGCCGGACCACGGCTTAGGGCGACGCGTAGTGGAGGGTTGATAGTATGACTTAGATTAGTCATTGCGGCGTCGGAAGTGTGGCGAGAAGCCACGACCTACCGACGTCAGAAAACTGGGACCTCGTCTTCGCCGGCGAAGACGCTGTGTGTGTGTATTACGTGTTTCTGTGTTGGCGATCGTTATTTGATCGTCGGGGTCATACAGGACGCTTTATGGACGCCTATATTTTCTATGGTCGGACCTAACTGGGATGTAGGTAGAAGCAACTTAAATAAGGGGGTTCGAGTGTACCTCAGATTTCTCGAAGTAAGATTTCGAAAAACGTTTAAAGAGGTGTGTAATGGTAGGGAGATCTAGGTCTTTATGGAGGTCAACGTTCCGCATGAACCACGGACAACCAGTGGCTGTCCACATAAATCGGTTCTGTAGTCTTTGGAGCCTGAGCGGTCGCATAGGACATTATTGGTCTTATGCAAGTTTTGTAGAGTGTCACTTTGTTACGGAGCGACATCTTACTTTTCAACAGCGCTAAGCAAGGACTTAGGACCTTCTATTGCATGGTGTCAGTACAACGTCATCGAAAGATGCGTGGTACTAAGTAGTAACTACTTATCGGCGATATATCGTTCATTGCCCAGAAAAATAGAATATAGTTTAAACCCTGAACTCCCCATATAGTCTACTTTCACTATCAACCAGCGAAATAGTTTCATAGACCCGATTTTTTATCATTAAGAACATTTCACTCCAAATAGAAAATATCTATGTTGGGTGGGTGTGGCTCGGGGAATGGAGATTTCTCTTGACTCGTTGAAATATTAAACAACACTTTTTAAAACTAATTGCTTCTTTTATTTCTTTTTTCGTCTTTTACAACACATTACACCTTACGCCTTCAGCCATCTTCTTCCCTACCTCTTCCGCCTCTTTCGCACACATCCTTCTTATTCCGTCACTTACCACTACGTTCAGGTCTAATACAATATTTAATACTTTTTTTTCAAGTTTTCATTGAAATTCTCTTTTATTGTTCATGTATTCGTCGCCATTTTGTAAGCAATCCTTTTCTACGTTGTACAATTACATTTCACCATTGTCCAGGGTCAAAATACTCTCGTCTGGACGACGGTTCGCTGTACATAAGTGCCGTGCGTCCAGGTGACCGGTACACGGCGTTTCGGTGCCGGGTGCGCGACCGGATAACCGGATCTTTGTATTCTAGTAAATACTACGGTAAGTCATTGTGTACACGCTTCAATTTATGGACGTTAAGGTTACGGGTAAATGGGTCTATTGAAATTGGACTTGTGTATTTAAACTAGCTACATTTCTAAGGTATGATATTATTATTGTGACGTAACAGCTTATTGCGATATCCGATGCTAATAGTAATAGGTATTATTTCGCAATTAAATTTAATAAATTACAAGCGAAAGTAATAATGAAATTATTTTGCTATAATACGCGATTAAGTAAATATAAAATATATATAATTCCTAATGTAGAGTGGACTATCCGTTTTCATATCAGATACATGCAGAATTCGTTTTCCTGATGATTCATTGCGGGGTAAAACGATTGTTGCGTTTGTGGTAGTGAACGTGTGTAGTGCTCGCGTATTGTAGTGGCAAGTTTTTGCATGTGTTGTAACAATTCCTGCTTATATCAGGTACGGAAACGCATAGTCCACTCTACATTTAGCATTATATATTTTTTCCATTTACTTAATCGCAGATTATAGCATAATAATTTCATTACTATCTTTGTATTATCCCGCAAAGTAACGTTCTATAAATTATGAGCGTTAGCAGGTTGTGTATTCTTCATATTTGAGTATCCTTCTACTAACAAGTGCAATAGGCAATAAACGCATCGATACCATTACCATAAAATACGCCGACGAATACGATTCCCCAGTTTACTTATGTTACTCGGTTATGGCATCTCGCCAGACTACCTTCGGCGTGGTGACTTGTTACAGTCACATCATCTACCCTCCTCTACACTTTGCGGTAAACTTTAGTCCGGCCTCGCAGGACTATTTCTGTTAATCCAGTTTCTGTTAGTCAGTGTTAAATGAGTAAGTATTATTTGACTGGCCCGTTGGTGCAGTGGGTAGTGATCCTGCCCTCAGCTTCAACTGCGCGGGTTCGATTCCCGCCGAGGGCCAACATTTTCTACAAACAATTTTATGGTGCTTCGAGCCTGGGTGTATATTTGTATTTAAGTATGTATATAAAATTATATATGTAGTATATTTGGCCGTCACCCATAACACAAGTATTAAGTTACTTAGTTTGGTGATAGACGACCGCGTGTGTAAGTGTCCCTATATTTAAAATAAATCGAGATTCTGCACTCTCGCAAACTTACTCTCCTTCTATAAGAAGGCCTGTAAAAGCCTTTGACTTTAGCTGGTATTTCTCTCTATCTCTCTCGCAGGTCACATCATAGTGACGGAACCAAAGGGTGGCGTCCATCCCCGTGCAGCGGTAGAGTCCCGCTCCAGAAGAGTTCAGATCGGCCATGACATTCGGTTACCGTGTGCAGCGCACGCCTGGCCAGTGCCTACTTACAGGTAGTTATCTTATATTATATTCAATTATAAAGTGTAGGCTCGCAGAAACTCTGAAAGTTCAGAGAAGCTCACGGTTGGCCAGGTCGACGGGAGATGACAACGCAGTCGCTTACCTACCCGATGGTCAGATCAAGTAAAGACGCCTACAAACCTGCCAATCACCAAAGCTTTAAAGAACGCCGAGGACAGAAAAACGTGGAAAAGTATGCATGATGTGATCCGCAACAATAATTCCGTCTAGACACGATCTTCAGCAATGAAAACTTCGACTAGGACGATTGTACGATGTAGGCAAGCTGTTACAGCCCAGCGGTGACACCGTGCAACTCTTTCGAGGTCACGGGTATTAAACACGGTCAAAACTTATGTGTCTAATTGATAATTGCAATTTATAACACGCTTTTTCGTGAACGAAAACATCGTGAGGAAACCTGCATATCTCTAGAGAATTCTAGGTATATGCGTAACCTACAAATCCGCATTGGAGCAGCGTGGTAGGTCTTAGCTCCAATCCTTCTCTCCAAAAAGGGAGAGAGGAGGCTATGACATAGTAACAGGTCAGTACTTTACTTTTATAAAATGTAGAAAGTTATAGCCTTAATGTCTGACTGCAGGGCAAAGGCGTTAGACAAAAGGATAAAAGCTTACACCTGATGCTCCTAGAAGCAGATAGATTATTTGTTTATATGAATACTTGTTTCATACGTGTTTAAGTATTAATATGTTTAGAACATGAACTCATCATTAGTTCGCAAGTAAACTATCAAAGTGTTAAGTTGGTACCGTACAGGTTATGAATTGAAAAACTTTCGTTGGAGGATTATCTGTGTCAGGATTAAAACTTATATTACGTTGGGCCATCGGCATGTTTGATTAATCCTGTTAATTATATATAGGAGATTGTAGATTGTGAGAAAAATACAGTAAACAGTACTTTTCTTTTATCTTATATATAAAACTAGGTATTCCTGTGGCTTCGCCCGCGTGGAATATTAAATATAAAAATAGTTATTGTAAATTAACCAAAAGAGATAGAGACATGCTATCGCGGACTTTTTTGTAGTAATTTTTATAGATCTACAATTCTGTAGTGCATTACTTTATTGTTGGTTTATGCAGCGCATGCGACTAAATCTCCCAGCAAGCAAGTTTTTTTAAAACTGCGCGATCTCTTCAACACACTTTACATACTACCGATATCTATTATTTACCTAAACCATCCAGAAGTATTGCACTATCTTTTGGTAAAAAACCGTATAAAAATACGTTCAGTAGATTTTGGGAAAATTGATTACATACAGACAGACAGATTTTTGGGACTTTGTTTTATAATAAGTATAGATTCTCGTGTCACAATGTTAGTTACCATACTCCTTCGAAACGGCTTAACCGATTTTTATGAAATTTTATATGTATGTATGTTCAGTAGGTTTGATAATCGGCTACTATCTATTTTTCATACCCCCTAAGCGATGAAGACCCGTAATATTTTTTATTTTATTTTTCGGAGATTTTATGATGTACACTATAAATGACCTAGAAATAATTTATATGGCAAAATAACGTTTTCCGGGTCAGCTTATATAAAGCGTATTCGTATATTCGTATATTAAGAAGTCTGTTTCAATGTTTAATAAAATGTTCACACACATACAGAGTAGATCCCAGTGACCCTGCCTTCAGTGCCACCGGTGGGAGATTTGATTCCCGCCGTGAGTTATCATTTTCTAAATACAATTTGTTGCTTTTTTGATTCTGGGTGCATTTATGTATTTATTTGAAATTATATAAGTATATATTGATCAGTTGTATCTCACCCATAACACAAGTATTAAGTTACTTTGGGGACGGATGATCATGTTTGTAATTTTCCCATATATTTAAAAAAATAATATTGCCGTGTGGTATCCGGCTCAGTAAAATAGTCCCACCTTATTCCTTACCGAGGTCTCGTAAAGGCGACTAAGGTAAGTTGACCCACCGTGTGGTATCCAGATGAGTAGGATAGAGCACCCTCTATCTTACCGAGATGTAGTAAAATATGACAACATGTTTATAACATGTTGTGCCGACCCCACTTAGAGTGGGATAAGGGCAGGAGGATGATGATGATTTAAAAAAATAATAGTTATTGCGAAGATTGGTAGGTATATATACATATGACACGAAAAACTTAGCACCATTCATTCTGAAGTAAAAAAAACTTTACCATTTCCAAACAGTACTAACATTTCAATGAAAATGAAGGTGCTAAAATAAAGTATCGCCAAAATGAACGTTCAGGCAACTGAAAGTTAAATCTTTATAATGCATCACAAGGTTTAATATGAAATATTTCACTTTTATTTTAGCGTAAAACGATAAATTGCGAGTTGGAAATGGGAACAAGTCTTTGTATATAATTTCTGAACAGCGCGAACGATATGTTGAATTGTAAACTCTTTGATGTTTTTAGATAAAATTCATTTGCTATCAGCCTAAGCCTATTATCTATTTAGTCAAATTAAGGGAGTGTAGTAATTGGTTTCCTTATAAGAATTTATATGTATTTAAAATATTAAAATAAAATAATACTTTGTTGAATTTTGTCGAAGACTCTAGTGTCATAGGTAAATACCTAACTTTCAATTATATTTATTAAAATACTTTAATGTTTTTGAATTTAAACTATCGTGAGTGGTATTCCTTGTTAATGTTGAGAGACCGGTTATACTCACGTCTTATTTTATCGGATGAGCCCGACTAGTTTCAAGCCCATACGGGGCTCTGCAACTTACAATCCTACTTCAACTTCATCTTCAACTTATAATCTTATAAGGCTGCAACTGTCCCTGCCCCCGCCCAAGCCGCTCACGAGTCGCGCACAGCGAGCTGCTACTCGCAGTTCCCGCCGCGGTAACGCCGCGTAAATAGCTCATGAATAAGAGCCCCGTATGGGCTTGAAACTAGTCGGGCTCATCCGATAGAATAAGACGTGAGTATAGCCGGTCTCTCAACATTACTTTAATGTTGGCAAGCTGTCCGGCTATGCGTTGCTGTGGTGCAGTCAGTTTTCGACTTCCGATCTAAACAGAACTCAACAATTTAAAAAATGCCCCGATCGCAAATTTTACAGGATCATCCGCTGGGTCATTCTAAAGAATGTCTGAAAATTTCATTAAAATCGATTTAGCCGTTCGGAATCTATAAGAAACATATAACTAAAGCAGTTTTTACTTTTGCAGTGTCTTCGTTGCCATTGTATAAATGCATTTGTATAGTTCCTTTAATAAAAATTTCATTTCATTTCAAACATTCATTTTTATATATAGAAGATGAATGCAACCCTATGAGTTTATAAATCCATGAGAATTACTAGACAGATAACTTATTTGACAGGTAATTAATCTTACTTGTTTTTGAATAAAATTCTTCTACAAAAAGGAACGATTTTTACACTTCAAGTAACGCACAATGCCCAGTACAAGTCGTGGGTAGTCGTAAACAGAAAGCAGTGAGCCCTGCTAACGCGGTTTGCGTTTGTTTACGGTATTAGGGGAAAATATGTACCCGAAGCATCTGAATTGAGTTTGTGGAGAAATGTGTCGCTACATAATTTTCATAAAATAAATAAATTATTTGACTAAACGGCGGTATATTTTTGTTTACTAATAGTACTGATGATGTACTTTACTACCAATCATTGGTATGGTATTGTTGAATAAATCATATGATCGAAAACTCAAAAATATCTTCGCGATATTTTTACTTCACTGTAAAGCGAATGAAATAAGTACTAAAGTTTTTATTGAACATTTGTATGAGAGTACCGGGAAGTTTGCACCAATGACCCATACATTTAAGTAAATTAAACTAGTTAATATGTAGACACCAGCTACACTCAAGTGCGCGCGATCAACGCCGGAACCGTACCTTACCTATATTTAGTCGTATATTACAACCCCTCGGTAAGAAGTCTATTCTTCTCAGCCGTATACTACATAGCGGGTCGACTTACCTTAGTCGCCTTTTACGACACCTCGGTAAGAAATGAGGGTGATCTATTCTACTCAGCCGGACACCACACGGTATACAGAAATTATAAATATCAATAGATAAACCCGTCATCCAAGATAATGTCTCGATCTCCATAAAGTAGCATTAGTAAAAATGGAATACATTTTATTGAAGCGCTTGAATATTTTCGCCAAAACCGCTCCTCGCATTCATGCAAATTTGAACCTACTAACCAAAAAAATAATAATTTATAGAATTAGGCGTTACTCTGCGTAGATCCATAATACAAAAGTAATAGTAAAATTATTTTGCTACAATCCGCGATAAAGTAAATAGGATTTCCTATTTACTTTGAAATTGCAAACGATTGTTGAGTTTGTCTGCAAGCTTTGTTTGTTCTGCAAGCCTTTGGCGTTGAGATTTTGCCGTGGAGTCTATCTCCTGATGATGCTTCGGTTGCGGGACGAAACGATTGTTGAGTTTGCTGTAGTGAACGTGTGTAGTGCTTGTGTATTGTGGCAGCGGTGGTGGAGGTTTGTGCATGTGTTTTAACGAACTCCTGCATGTTTCAGGTCTGAAAACGAATAGTCCACTCTACATTTATCATTATATATATCTCCTATTTACTTTATCGCGGGTTATAGCAAAATAATTTTACTATCACATTTGAAAAAAATTTATAAAAAAAAGAAACTCTATTGTAATATATTAGAATATATGACATTATTAAGAAGGTAAAGACTGATGATAGTCACTAAACTCAAAGTAATACTTTATATTAAACCAAACATGCTATTTAAAACGCTCTAACTCTTGCTGACAGATGACCTTAGCATTTTCCTTGAATTTTAAATTTACTCAAGCTTGTGCCATTACTTTTCTTTTAAACCACTCCCGGAAGCTTTTACAATGCAAATGGCTGCATTTCGGATCTTTTGAAACTATTTCTTTGAGAAAACTAACTTGAAAACATTTTATGTTTCAATGTAAGTTTTTTTTATGAAGTTTTACATCTGGGAATAGTTTTGAAGAGCTCATTCCAGAAACAAAGTGAGAATCTAGTAACATTTATAATTGAAATTTTATATTTTAGCTATCGTAACATTTCCATCTTCACTAATTTAAATTATTTAGTTCGGAGATTATAGCGTAGAGCTGCTAAGGATATAGAGTGTGTGCCCCTTCAAGATTTTTTTACTAATTGCGAAATAGAGCTATTCCACCCCTGTTTTCAATAACGTCTTAAGGCCGGCTTAAACCAAACGAACATTGAGCCTAGAGCTGGAATTTTTTCTCGATCTTTTTGTGTAAACGAAACATCATTCTTAGCGTTTCATCTAAATACATTCCATAGATTCTTTGGGAACGCAGAAAAGTAAAGAAAGTAAGCTCTATGTGTGGTTAAAGAAACTGAATTTGAAAGAGTGGGAATACTTAATTCCACCCCTTATCTTCTCTCAGTTAAAACTTTAACCAAAATGGATCGTCTAAGGCATGTCAGCTTGATCTTCATTAATGTATGGAAACTGGCTATAGTATAATAGTATATATATTTCAAATCCATACGGGGCACTTATTTATGAGTTTTTATTTTATTTAAAGATATACTAACAGCAATCATAACAATCTAGAACTAATTTAATAAAACATTTGTACAGGGACCCTTAAAATCACTTATTACAGGTATATACAGCATTAAAAAGGTATATACAGCGTTTTTTTTTTATTTAATTAAACTGTCGTGGGAAAAAACATATCATACTGAGCTCTTTATGCGTTATCGCGGCGGGAACTAATCAGCTAGAATACTCGATAGAATAAGACGTGAGTATAGCCGGCTTCTATACATTAACTATAGATACCACTCACGATAGTTTAAATTCAAAAACTGGATCTCTAATATCCGTTACTTGCGGCGTTGAAATAATTGAGCATATTTTTTTCTCAAGTCACTTTAATTCGGTATATGCGATACAAAAAGATAAGAAATGAAGGTGAAAAACGGCAAGTGTGCGTTTCAATGGAATGCAAAAGAAAATTTTGAAAATCAAGCTGCACGCTTTATCTTCAATTGTTTTCATCCACAGAACATGCCTGTAGAAGTTTTATATAAAGGCTATCTACTATGCGATTTACCCGAGTATAAAAATGACATATTATTTTATAGTGATAGTGGACAATATAAAATGTCATCATAATTATAACAATGCCCCTTTTGTATTTTTAAATCCAGTATATTACAATTATGCATGATATAAAACTAAAAGGACTTCTCTTTGCATTGAATCATATGAAATCTCTTTGCTTTGAGCAAATTCGCTTTGCTTTAATTATGTTTTATTCATTGCTTTCTATAATTTACTTTGAAATAACTATTTTAATTCTAGGTTATGCTAGCTTAATTGTGATTACTTTTTTATAAAATTATTATATTATGTATTTCTATCAATACATCTTTTACTAAGGAAGATGACATTTTGATCCGATAAAAGAAATAGGATAAATATCAAATAGTAAAGTTACATCTACACTGGGGTATATAAGTTATTCACTCATAATAATTGTCTACACATAATAATTTAAAATATTATTTCAGATCTTATAAATACATTTTATATTCCGTATTGATTTTCCGCACTGTGAACATATTTTGAATAGGTGTCATAAAATATGACTAAGGTAAGTTGACGTAAGGCAGGCGGTCGGTCGTAAAATACGTAGCCGAATCATGTGATGACATGTTTATAACATGTTGTGCCGACCCCACTTAAGAGTAGGATAAGGGCACGAGTATGATGATGATTTAAAAAATAATAGTTATTGCGAAGATTGGAGGTTTATATATGACACAAAAAACTTTGCTCTTACTTAAAAAACTTAAAAAAACTTTACCATTTCCAATCAGTACCAACATTTCAATGAAAATGAAGGTGTTAAAATAAAGTATTGCCAAAATGAATGATGATAAATTCAAATTCAAATTCAAATTCAAATTCAAAATATTCTTTATTCAAGTAAACTTGTAAACAAGTGCTTTTGAATCGTCAACTTTACTGCTGGTTCGGAAAGCTGTTCCTGCCGAGAAGAGCCAGCAAGAAACTCGGCGGTTGCTCTTTTTAAAATATAAATCTTAGAACTAATTACATTTATTTATTACTGTCTTGTACAGGGTAGAGGTGCACCTATATCCACACATCCTTATCATCTAAGTAATCTTCAACAGTATAGTAGGCTTTCTGTATCAGCCTCTTTTTAACAGTGGTTTTAAACTGCTGTAATGGCATGGCCAAAATTGATTTCGGGATTTTATTATAGAATCTTATACCCAAACCCACAAACGATTTACGTACTTTTGCTAGACGCAAAGCAGGAGTCGCAAGCTTATGTCGGTTCCTACTTTGTCTATTATATACATCACCTATCGTTTTATAATTCTTTATATTTTTATGTACAAAAATTACATTGTTTAAAAAATTATTGTATTAAGTATTTCTATCATTACATCTTCTACTAAGAAAGACGACATTTTGATCCGATAAAATAAATCTTTTTATTATTATATATATCGCCAATCTTTTTATAAATCATATAATGTCCTTGTCAAATGACACATAAAAAAGAGAAACGGGTACTAAGTCTCATTTGCTTCCTCTTTGTTTTCGTTGTACACATTTTGGGCGGGCGCCCGTACTCTAGTATAACAACTCTATGCTTATAAACATGCGAGAGTGCGGCAGATGAATAAGTCGTTACAAATGTTCTTTTAAGAGTCTCGATTAGTTGTGAAGATAAATCTAAGTCTTCTCGTCTAGCGTTGATTAAATACTGCTATCGCAATGGTTAATGTGACACGATACCAGAAAAGCGCTAAATTTAAATAGGCGACAAAACAAGGCGAAAAAAAATCAGTCTCGTGCGTACGCGCTCGGCGGACGGACGCTTGTGTATTAGGATACAACTTCATGCGCGAACATTATTTACAGTTGAAATATCAACATGGTGCAGTGTTCAAAATGCCGTTTGTTTGTATCCTTGGCCAAAGAGGACATTATTAATTGTAAAGGACCGTGTGAAGGCGTCTATCACAAAAAGTGTATAAATTGGAAAAGGTTTCAAAAGAAAAATGAATTCTGTGATTCCTGTTTGCAAAGTGAAGAGACGCCACAAAAAAACGTTAACCTTGAGGGGTCTTCTACCGAGACTCTGTTGAGAGAAATCAACAAAAAGTTAGGAGTGATTTATAAAATTGAAAAAAAGATTGAGAACCTGAGTGAAGCCGTGGATTTTTATGCTGAAAGATACCAGCAGATGGTTGAGTTTAAAGAAGATACGGAAAAAAAAATGAAATTTTTAGAGCAAAAAAATGTATTTCTAGAAAAGTGTAGTAAGGCATTAGAGGAAAGACTGTTAGACATTGAACAAGGCATGAAAGGCAAGAATGTGGAAATCGTGGGGCTCGAAAAGCGGGAAAATGAAAGCAGCACTCAGCTCGAGCAAACAGTACGTAAAATGGCCCAAAAATTGAAGTTGAACCCGGATTATATAAAGGAAGTGTACAGAGTAGGCAGAGAACGTGATGGTAAAGTGCAACCAGTTATAATAAAATTCAAGACTAAGACTGCTCAAGAGCAGTGGATCAGTTCTAGAAAGAGTGGATTATCAAATGGAGATATTTATGGGAACAACAGCGCTAGGCCCATCCACATAAACGAAGACCTCCCACGTCAAAAACGGCAGCTATTTTGGTCTGCTAAAAACCAGCTGAAAGGTATATGTAAATATGTATGGGTTCAAAATTCGAATGTGTTGGCTAAAAAGGAAAATGACACCAAAATCTATAAGATTACTTCAGAAAACGACATTAAAAATATAGTGGGTTGAACGAGAATTGCAAGTAATGCGCGCGTACACACTACTGGATTATTTAAAATTTAATTAAAATCGACGACCTTATTGATTTTTCGTCAGAAATAGATTATTATAGATATGGAAACATTGATTTATGGACTCATAATTATAGTTCATTTGACAAAAAATTACATATTTTCCATTTAAATATAAGATCACTTAGAAAGCACTTTGATGAATTTTTGATCTTACTAGATAAAGCGAAATATAAAATACATGTAATCATACTAACTGAAATAAATATCAGAGAAGATGAGATCCCCTTGTATACTATAGAAGGGTACACACAATATTACAAGACGCGAGAGTTAACCAAAGGGGGAGGGATATTATTATACGTAAAGAATTACTTAAATTTAACGATGAAGGAATCTTATACTACTTCTTTTGAAGCATTATACACCACGTTAAAAATAGATAAGGATATTTTGCATATTTTGGCATTATACAGACCTCCCAGTAAAAATAAAATTCGCTTCATAGAACAAATAAGTGAATTAGTGAAACAATTTTCAAGACATGAGGATTTGATTATCATAGGAGACGTCAATATAGATATTATAGAAAATAAATTAAATTCAACTGCGATAAGATACAAAAACACCTTGTGTGAACTCGGACTTCAGTGTGCAATACCGTCGACGGAGTTTACGCGGGAAGCTATAGTCGACGGCCGTCTCACTCAGACGTGCATTGATCACGCGTGGGTGCGAGCGAGACAGTGGCGTAGCGACGAGAATGTTCCGGTAAACTCGTTTCTAATTGAGTGTGATATCTCGGACCATCATGCGATCGGTGTTACGTTTGCAACGAACTATGAGCGTCTTTATAATACTGGCGTGATTAATACTCGTGAAAGACATATCTTGTGTAACCGATTAGTCATAGAAAAGTTAAATATTTGTGAGTGGACTAAATTTCAAAATATTCAATGCCCTTTGTTGTTATATAATAGCTTAGAGACTTTGTTTAGCGACATATATAAAGAAAGTATGATATTGAAGCCTGTAAAATGTAAGCGAGCGACAAAACCATGGATAGATAAACGATTGTATGATATGATTGTAAAGAGGGATAACTTATTTCGTTCCTGGAAAGCTTCTCCGAGTAATATGAATAAACGATTAGAGTATACTAGATATAGAAATAGGGTAAATAAATTAATAAATTTAGCAAAAAATAAACATAGAAGACAAGAAGTTAAGAATTGCAACGGGGATTACAAAAAAATATGGTCAACTATAAATATGTGGTTAGGGAGAATAAAACCGAGCGTTGATAGTGTAATTATGAAACATTTAGGTAAAATAAGTGATGTGCAAAGTATATGTAATAATTTTTCCAAAACCTTTACTGAGGAAATTCAAAGTATAAAACATGTGTGTTATACAAAATTTTTAGATAGGACATCCTATGTTAAACAACCTGCTGTTTCTTTTAGATATGTAAAAATAAATGGAGAAGATGTAAAAAAAATTATTTGTAAATTAAATATGAATAAAGCTCCGGGTTGTGATAATATTAGGGTTCAGGATATAAAATATGTGAGTGAAAAGATTAGTCCAATCTTAGCTAACTTTATAAACATGTGTATAGAAAAAGGGTTATATCCAGAAAACTTAAAAAAATCAATTATACGCCCAATTTATAAAGGGGGAAATCACTTAGAATATACTAATTATCGGCCAATCGCCATACTATCAGTAATAAACAAAATAATGGAAAAAATAGTAATAGGTCAGGTGTCCTGTTTCTTAGAAAAATATAATATATTTACGGATGCTCAACATGGGTTCAGGAAAGGTAGATGCACGACAACTGCGTTAACCCAATTTTCAGAGGAAATTAATGCCAGTCTTGGCAAGGGTAATCAAATATTAGCGGTTTTCATTGATTATAAAAAAGCATTCGATACTTTAGACAGAGACGTGTTACTTTTAGCCATGCAAGAGTGTGGCATTGCAGGCCCCACTAACCAGTGGTTTCGTAATTACTTATCAGTGCGAACGATACGCACAGAAATAAATGGTGTAAAAGGAGAGGATTACGATGTAAGTTTAGGAGTACCTACTGGTTCCATATATGGACCATTAGGGTATTTAATGCTAGTTAACAGCGTAGTTAATGTAATACAAAAATGTCGAGTATTTATGTACGCAGACGATATGTGTCTCTTATATTCTTCGTATGATATAGTAGAATCACGCGATATTGTACAGTCAGATTTCGATAATGTAATTAAATGGGCACATGACAACGGTATAATCATAAATTTAGAAAAGACCAAATGCATGCATATTTACTCACCGCATAATTTAAAGGCAAAAAGTATCAAGCACAGTGATATAAGTATAATTGGGCATAGTTATGATTGTATACATACCAATAAGAATTCATGTTATTGCCAAAAATTAGAATTTGTGAACAAATATAAATACTTGGGTTTATATATTGATAGACATTTTAATTGGAAATATCAAGTAGGGATAGTATGTAATAAGCTAAGATCAGTGTTGAGTAAATTTTACCATTTAAAGAGAGTACTAAATAAACACACTATGCTTGTAGTATACTATGCACTAGCAGATTCTGTCCTTAGCTATGGATTAAGTATATATGGGAGAACTTTCAATACTTATATTAATGAAATTAAAAGGATACAATTAAGAATAATTAAAAATTTAATAAATAAAAGCCACAAAATAAAGTGTAAAGGGAACTATCTAAAGCTATTTAGAGAGGTTAAAATATTACCAGTAGATATTAAATTAAAATACATGTTAGTGAGAGAGAATTATTATTCAGAAAAAAATATTATTCAACCGGTGACATATAAGCAACCTATAAGAAAAGTAAGAAAATATAAATTAGCTTTACCAAGGGTGAAAAATTATTATGGTAAAAGATTAAATGGTTACTTAGTACCTAAATTATATAATGAGCTGGAATATTTAAGGTCTTTAGATTGGGGAAAGCAAATCAGTAAAGAAGTTCTTAAAAGAAGACTAAAAGAATTATTTCATAGATATGCTTTCAGTAATAGTAGTAATAATAAATAATAATACCACTTTGTAATGTATAAGAGAAAATAGTGTTAAGCGCATGTTTTTTGTATTTTTTTTTAATTTTTTTTTTCTGTCATTAGATAGCTGAGCGTGTATGTATGTACTCGCCAACAAACTATTATATAGTTTGGCGAAATTATTAATATAAACAAAAATGTAAACCTGAGTTAAACAATAAATAAAAAAAAAAAAAAAAAAAGGTACAACAAGTACGTACATTAGGGAGGATTTTTCGTAATATCGCGATTGCCGCAGGGCAGCTTTATGAATTTAATTATACCAGTTGGGGGTGACGAAATTGTATTAAAAACCCTCGAGTAAATGAAATCAAGGAGCGACGCTGTAAAAAATTGTTTAGCGTTTTGCAAATAGGGTTTTACGGGCTGTATCCACGTTTATTTCTTCGTTTCTAGGGATTTATCTATGTTTAACTTTAATTATATTGAATATTATTTATAGCTTCAATAACTAAACAATAATAGCAAAAACTCAATTCAATTATTTAATAATCCTATAGAGCGATTAAAGCTATTAGTAACATTGTAAAAATTTCATAAATATAAGAAATTCGAAAATAAAAAAAAAATTATTCAAATAAACTTGAAAAAATGATTAATAGAGACAGGCGTTACTTTGCGGAATTCCATATTACAAGCAATATAACAGAACTAACTACTTTGCTATAATCCGCACGGGTTAAGCGAATGCATGCAAAGCCATTACGATTTTTGTCGTGGAGCCTATCCTCCTGATGATGCTTCGGTTTCGGGGCGAAATGATCGTCGAGATTGTGGTGGTGGGTGTGTGTGCTGCTTTTGTGTGCGTTGTTGCTGGTGAATTGCGCCTTGGGGTGCATGTGGTGGCTTGTCCTGCGTGTATAAGGTGCGTAGATTTTGCCTGCTTCATACACATTGGCTTTGCATGCATTCGCTTAACCCGTGCGGATTATAGCAAAGTAGTTAGTTCTGTTATATTGCTTGTAAACTTGAAAAAAGTACTCTTAAGCATGATTTATAGAAGCAGGCGTTACTTTGCGGAATTCCATATTACAGTTTCATTTACGAGTTTCATTCATTGGTGAGTTTGTTTAAGAGTAAGTTACAATATTTATTAATTATAATTAATCACTCGTAATAAAAGTATTTCGCGTAACATCAATATAATAATTGTAATAATTTGTTCCATTAAAATAAAGTAATCGCTTAAGATATCTCTTTAAAAAAATCTGTATACATATAATTTATAGCGTAGTAAATTTATAGTGTAGTTTACAATTATAGATATATAATTGTAAATACATAATCTATATCAACTAAACACTATATCAGCTAAAGCCAAACAAACAGTCATATTAAATAAAATATGCATAGTTTATTTAAGCGTTTACGTTTTACTGCTATATAGAAAATATATTCAAAAAAACAAATTAACGTCTTAGAGACGTTAGTTAGTTAAGAAATTAAAATTTCTGATGTATTTTTTTATTAATAGGTGGTTTCGTGAACACCACGAGCTTCTGGTGCCTATAGAGAAGACGGCTCTATGGCCAAGAGCGAACTTAATGGGAGGTCTACTTACCATACAGAGGGTACAACGTGAAGACGCCGGGAGATTTATCTGCTGGTTGAACAATACCGCTGGCGGAGAATCGGCACATTTTACTATAATTGTAACAGGTATAGTCTGATATATCAAAGATATAAGGGAAATTGATACTTTCATATTATTTGGATCCAAAATGTAAAAAGATGAAAATCGGACCAATTTTTTATTGCTTCATTCACTATCACTCAAAATTTGGCTGATTTTGTCAAGTTCGTAGATCGTTTGTGGACTTCGGTGTACAAATTTATAATAAAATTCCTCAATCTATTTTGGGGTTGCTCGTGAAGGACAATTCGAATAAAGAATTATTCCCGAAAAAATAAAGGGAACTTTATTATAATTAATGTTATCCTATTGAATAAGATTTCATTGTTTTAATTTCATCAATATTTAAAAATCAGCAGTAAAAACGTAACAGACTAACAAACAGACTTTTACATGTCAATACAAAGTAACATTTTTTTTCAGAACGAATATCCGTCCGAATAAAACCAGAACTGTTAAAAACAAAATTCGACGTGGATGTCAGTTTTGATTGCAAAGTATCAGGACATCCAATCGAAGTGGTTTATTGGGTACACAATGGGAGAGTTTTGAAAAACACTGACCGAGTTGCGGTGTCGGAGGACGGTTTACGGTTGCACATCAAAAATTCACAACAGAATGATCAGGGCATATACCAATGTTTCGCTAGTAACACGAGGGACCAGGCGTATGGCACAATGGAATATATTATTGATGGTAATATACGACTTATATGACTCAAATTTTAGTTAATAGTTACTTATAAAATAAAGAAACCACGTAGGGACACTACTTTTGTTACCAATGTAGAAAAGTAATAGTTAAATTATTTTGCTATAATCCGCGATAAAGTAAACTTCGAGTACCGTTTATACATAAATGCTTTAAAAAAAAAGATTAAATACAACGCTGTGAGATCCAGGTAGAGACTTAAGAATTCTAATAGTTCCCATTATTTCAGTGTCCGAAGGTTTGATGAGAAATGCAGGCAACCGGTCAAGGCGGACTCCCTACGCGCGCAGTACACACACTCATGATACGGACTGGAACTTCACAGGCACGAGAGGTATACAAAATCAAATCCAAAATATTCTTCAATCTAGACTGTTTTGCGATGTAATTCTTTTGTGAACAACAACGAAAACTTTACCTCTTCGTTTTCAAAAAGTAATAATAAAATTATATTGCTATAATCCGCGATAATGTAAATAGAAAATACATATAACGCATAAGGTAGAGAGGACTATCCGTTTTCATACCCGATACATGAAAAATTCGTTTAAACACATGTGCAAACCTCCACCACCGCCACTACAATAGTACGAGTAAGTATAGTACCCGGCATTAAATAATGCACATCGATTTTTAGAACGAAACAGCCGGCTAGTTCGGTTTCGTAGAGCGCTGTCTCTGTCACTCAGTTAGTATGTGACGTTTCGCACGGGTTCGTTAGTCTGTGCGACAGAGACAATGCTCTATGAAGCAGAATCTAGCCGTTTTCACTCTCTAAGCCTCGATGTGCATTATTTATTGCCAGGTACTTATAGTTATATTAATCGGTTAAACCGGTTGAACGGATTACTATATAAGCATGCCCGTGTGGGTAGTGCTTCGCTTTGCGATTTTGTCGTGGAGTCTATCTCCTGATGATGCTTCGGTTGCAGGGCGATTACAACAAAAACAGGGCGATAACAACAAAAGGGCGAAACGATTGTTGATTTTGTGATAGTGAATATGTGTAGTGCTTGTGAATTGTGGTGGCACAGGTGGAGGTTGGTGCATGTGTTGTTACGAATCCTGCGCGTATCGGGTATGAAAACAGATAGTCCAATCTACATCTAGGATCATATGTATTTTCTATTTTCTTTCCGAGGTGTCGTAAAAGGCGATTAAGGTAAGTCGACCCGCCGTGTGGTATCCGGCTGAGTAATATAATAGACCACCCTCATTTCTTACTGAGGTGTCGTATAAGGCGACTAAGGTAAATTGACCCACCGTGTGGTATCCGGTTGAGTAGAATAACCACCCTCTCTTACCGAGCGGTAGTAAAATACGACTGAGTTGTTACGAGTAAGTTGACGTCAGGCAGGTATTTTACGACCGGCCGGGTCGTAAAATACGTAGCCTAATCTTGTGATAACATGTTGTGCCAACCCCACTTAGAGTGGGATAAGAGTAGGAGGATGATGATGATAATGATATTTCCTATTTTCTTTATCGCGGATTGTATCATAATAATTTTGTTATTACTTTTGTACCTCCGCAAACTAACGCCCAATTCTATAAATTATTTATGATGAGTCTAAAAATATTTAACAAACCGAAGCCCATGAAATGCAGCTCCGGTAAAAATGAAAATTCAACGTATTCAGGACAAAGTTTGACACTGAGCCCGTACTCAAAACACATCCTTGCCCCGGGGGTCTGTCAAGTCTAATTTTATCCGTTCAAAGTTACTCCAAATTAGATAACACTGGCACGAAACTTCGTAAACGCGGAGTCAAAAGCTTTGTGATTGTATAGAGCTGATATTGCTGTCATTCTAACATTTTATTTAAATACGACTCTGTTTCATTACAGAGTAACTAAAGATATGTATTACCGTAAAATATTTTTTTATTTAAATTCTATTGAAATACTCGTGGTATTTTTACTTACATAACTTATTTCTGCGCAGCATTATCAAAAAATAGATTTGTCTAAATTCAGATTCAAAATTGACTGGCTCATTGGAACAGGTGGTAATACCCTACCTTCAGCTCCACAGGTCGTAGGTTCGACTACGCCGAGGGCATTACATTTTCTAAAAAAAATTGTTAATACTTCGGAGTATAAAAGGTTTCTCGTGACTCATGGATAACCTTGTAACACCTGATAGTGAAGGATAGTAGATTCACGACTCAAAATTAATTTAAAAAATATATTTAATTAATTATTAATTATATTAGTATATTTTTTTAATGCGTGTATTGTGGTGCGAAATAAACATTTTAGTTTTTTTTATTATAAAATATAGTCTATGCTTTCCTAAATTAATAATTAATTAAAAAATTAATAATTTTGACTGCTCCGTTGGCGCAGTGGGTAGTGACCCTGCCTTCAGCTCCGCGGGTCGCGGGTTCGATTCCCTCCGAGAGCCAACAATACTATATATTTTCTATAAACAATTTGTTGGTTCCTCGAGCCTGGGTGTGTATTTGAATTTAAGTATGTATTTAAAATTATATATGTAACATATCTACCAGTTGTCCGTCACTCATAACACAATTATTCAGTTACTTATTATACTTTGGGGATGGACGACCGTGCGTGTAAGTGTCCCATATATTTTTTTATGTATTATTTAATAATGTTATAGTTTATCTGTATACTAGTACAAGTGCTACGAAGACTCTCGAGCTCTGAAGAGCAGCGACACCAAATAACGGGTAGAAAAATCATCAGACAAAGCGACATACAATATACCTACCAAATATACCTTACATTCCAAAATATACCTTACAACCGAGTGATAAAATCTTAATGGGAAAATTCATAGCTAGGAGTTACAGTACCGAGATATTATGACGTATGTAAACGTTGGTATCACTCAAAAATATATCCTCGCGTTAAATGTTAAGGTTTAAATTGGAATTTAGGGTTTAACACGTATTGTAACGTTGGATGCGCCCGCGGCAATGCTCCCGGCACGAAAGCTCTTTGTTTGCGTTGAAGAGCTGACTGTAATAGCTTGCAACGGATCCATAAAAAATGGACTTTTAATATTTTACGACAAATATTGAGTATGATCACGAAATATGTATACATATATATCGATTTTAATATCTTATGACAAATATGGAGTATTACCATGATATATATATCTAGTTTTATTACTAGAAGCGGCCGTAAGCGTCCATCTATTTATTTTTTTATTTTTATTTATTCGTTTTGCACTATACAGAGATACATTGGTCATAGAGAATTAATTATAACAAATGTGCAAAGGCGGTCTTATCGCTAAAGCGATCTCTCACAGACAACCTCTGGTGAAAGGAGAATACTATGACCATTTAGATATTTATTTTATATGTACTAAAAAAGTATTAAATATATAGTTATACTAGTGATGCTAGTTACTGCGCTATCGCCAAACTAAGCGTTTAAGTACTCTCGATAATGCAGCATGTTTTTTCTTTACTTCGTAAAGAGAAAACAGTTATATATACAACATATTTATATACAATAAAAGTAAAAACTTTAATATTATCTTTGTGCATTTTTGATATTTTGGAATGTTTAGAGAATAATTATGCATGAATTGGTTTAATTATTAGTATAAAACTAATATAATTTATGTGGCAAAATACAATATTCATTTATTGCGCTATAGTACACAAGCTTGACAAATTCGCTCTATCCGAAGTATAAAGTCACATCTCCCATAAATAAACATAGGAAATGTGATTTATAGAATTAGGCGTTACTTTGCGGAGGTCCATAATACAAAAGTAATAATAAAATTATTTTGCTATAATCCGCGATACAGTAAATAGAAAATATATATAGTGTTTAATGTATAGTGGACTATCAGTATTTTCATACCCGATACGTGCAGGATTCGTAAAAACACATGCACAAACCTCCACCACTTCCACCACAATACACAAGCACTACACAGGTTCACTATCACAAACTCAACAATCGTTTCGCCCCGCAACCGAAGCATCATCAGGAGATAGACTCCACGACAAAATCGCAAAGCGAAGCGTTATCCAAACAAGCGTTGTTAAATAGTACTTGGTTCATCCCCACCCTTTATTTTACCTCGGAACACGTGCAACAAGCTTGAACTAGAGACATTTATCTGCTCGTTAATGAGCGTGCCATTGTTATGCTTAATGATGATAGGAAATGTGACTTTCTTCTTGGGATAGGGCGATTTATACTGCATTAAAAATTTACGCACATTCGCAAAAGATAAAAAACAGCAGAGCGTAGGCATACATTTTCGCCGCGTGGTAGAAAGAGACGGTGATACCTCCTCTTCTACATCGAGCCAGCGGTCTACAATCCTTTTGTCAAATTTTCTATCAGGTCACGTGTCCTAACTAAGCATGGGAATGATCGCTATTTACGAATCATATACGTTCGGTGATATGATCAATTGTGATCACGACGATCGCGTGCTAGCGCTATTGGTATTGTGTATACAAAGAAATGTAAGCCTTATATCGTATACATGCGTATAGAGTATAAAGGTTACATTTGTTTGTACTAGCAACCATTTGTCCACTAACACCTAATAATACAAAAGCAGATAGCGCATTTGCGAATCGCTATTGCTGCGATTGTTATTACAAACAAATGTAATTCTTAAATCGTGCACAATACGGTCGATATTTATAAGTTATACTTTCTCAACAAAATTTCTAAACAATGTAGTACACTATCGACACCTGTTGACATCCGTTTGAACCTAGACACCAAATGTTTTAATATTTGTCGAACAGATGTCGCTATTTAAATATACTATTATCAATTTTTATAATCGGTTATAATCGGTGGTACGATGTGGTGATCGTGATCACAGGGGCTCGCGAGCCAATAGCAAATGGTGCTATACGATGACTGTTTCATATCATGATCATTAGGTGATTGGTGATTCTACCCATCCCTAGTCCTAACGCGAGTTTTTTTACCCAATACAAAAAGTGCACAACGCTCCTAAAGAAGTTTTCCACTCCAAAATTCATAATAAACATAGATAAATTTATAAGTTACGCGCATTACAGCTGCGTCTAATTTAACATCATTATTTAAACAATTAAGGGAAATTTTAAAAAAGACTTGTTCAAGCAAAGCATTTAAATTCTCAATCGTTACAAATCCTGTTCAGAGATAAAAAGAAAGCAGTAATTTATCAAAGGGATTACAAGATACAATCAGGAACAGATGTTAGTGGTATCAGAGAGATCCTTAAGAAAGAATCTTTATAATAATAATTTACAAATTCGATCCAATTTGTGGTCTTTTCATTTATATCTTGATCGTTTACAAATTGCTGTGTGATTCAAGTGATTTATTCTATGTACAATAAACCGTTACATGAACTCTTCGCTCATTATCTCCAAAAGACTCAAGTATCAGACCGTAATAAATTCATTATTAGTCTATTACATAAAACAAGAACAGCCTGTCGCCAATTCTGGGCATAAGCATTCACTCCTTTTTTAACTTCTACAGAGGTTTTCAAATTATCTTACGACGTTTTCTTGTATGAAAAGCCTCTCTACACAAATATCACACATCTATTTAAAAATATAGATAGACGAAGTACAAACCGACGGAACCTGTCTTATTTGCTTGTACTCTAAAAAGCTGCAATTGGTGGCTATCGAAGGGCTAGACGAGGCAGTGCCCCCAGACCTTGGAGACTCCGGGGGGGGCCCTCAGGGCCCAGAGGGGTCCCTTTGAGGGTTACGTTAACCCCCCCCCCCCCCAACCACTGGAGTACGTTGAATCCGGAACACGAAGAATGGGAAACAAATAATTTTAAATAGTTTAGATGGGGGCCCTAGTTTCTTTTATGCCTCAGAGCCTTTCATTCACTAGCTACGCTACTGAATGCAGTGCACGCTAACATAAATGATTTAACTTAATCGATTGCTTATATATTTTACCTAGACAGTAGCTACAAAATATAACAAATTTGATGCGGTGCTACCGCTCAATCCTGTTTCGAATCCCCCTTAAAATAGAACTTCACAGAAAAACAATCTTCAATTGCAACCAAACCTTATGCATCATCCGCTGGGTCATTCTAAAGACTGCCTGAAAATTTTATTTAAATCGACCCAACCGTTACGGAGTTAATAAAGGACATACAAACAACATTTATTTTATATATTAAGATATATTTAGAAAAAGAAGTGCACGGAATTCCTTGCAGGCTCATTTCAGTTAAATGTTTCTATCTATAAGAACTTGAAAAAAAAATTTAAAATGAAATTAAGTTTGAGTCAAAAATTCCTTAAATTATATTTAGTTTATATATATAAATTATTACTTACTATAATAAAATTTTCTCAACATAATAAGTATACATCGTTTTCACTTACAAAATTGGGGTCGACGTCCCTGAAATGGCGTCAAACCTCCCCTATAGCCATATCCTCTCGATATCTAATACTTGATTGATAGCCACTATTCAACGTTATGGTCCTAATAATAACAATTTTCTTCACTCATGTCACACTTCGGTTGTTTTTCTACGTACTTTTGTTTACTTCTTGTTTCTGCTAAAATAGTCGTAGAGATATTATTATTTTCTTATATCTATATTGGCTTCTGTTGTTTCTCACAGCATAACTAATTCATCGCAGTATTTGGGTCAATTCTAAATTAATTTATAAGAACTAATGATAAGAAGTCAGTCTTTTAATTTGTTTGATTCATAGCAAGAAATATTTTTGTACACGAAGTATAATAATTTACATACTATAAGTTAAACGTATAACTCCTATTAAACATATTTTACTAGTTGTGTCGCTTAGATATCAGCGTGTAAAGGTTTTTCCAGCGTAAATCCCAACGCCTCTGGGAGTTCTAGGATAAAAAATGGATTATATGGTCCACTCGTCAACCATCTCAATCATCTAGTGAAATTCCCATCAGAATCGGTTCAGCCGATCCGAAAATGTACTATTAATTCCTCAAGAATTGCACTTACTTTTAATAAAAGCTGTATAAAAATCCGTTCAGTTGATTTTAAGAAAATCGATCAAGAAATGTCGCAAACATTTGCTACAAATTAAATACGGTATTTACCAACTAATAATTATTTTTTTACAATTTATTATTTCTATGATGCTGTGTCGCTAACTTCCATCCATTTAAAAACATCACACAAACACAACAACAACTCGTACTTTTTATGGTCATTAATATTACCAAATTTTAAATGCGATTACGACAAATATTCAAAATAATATAAATTTAGAGTTTTAGATCACATTACGATTTTAAATATTTATATCCATAAATCTTGTATATATTCAAATTCAAAATATATTTTATTCAATACTTAATATTGTAAACAAGTTCTATTGAATCGTCAACTCTACTGCTGGTTCGGAAAGCTGTGCCTACCGAGAAGAGCCAGCAAGAAACTCGGCGGTTGCTCTTTTCAAATATAATTCTTATAACTAGTTACATTTGGTCATTACTATCTTGTAAAGGGTAGAGGAGTAGCTATGTCCACGCATTTTTATCATCTATATAATCAATACATATAATAAAATCGTTGAGATGTCAAATCTGTACATTTAATATTAAAAGAAAAAAAATAGTGTAGTCGTCTCAAAATACGCTCCTAAACATGAAACAATAGTTTTTAAAATTTTTGTCGGTTTATCTGTTTGTCTGTTTGTCGGTTTGTCTGTATGTCTGTGCGTTTGTTCCCGCTAATCTCAGAAACCGCTGATCCGATTCAGACGCGGTTTTCACTAATATATAGTCGGAAGTCTCACTTAACATATAGGGTATGTTTTATTCCAATCGGTCAGCAAATAAAAAAGATATGTCAATTTTAAGGTGAAAGGTCATATACTTTAATACTGGTACTTGCATTTTTAACGTTTTTCTCTGTTCCTGGAGCAATCTTTCTTACTGAATTTCATATATTACCATGGCTAGGAAAATCACACATCTTTTTATGAAAACTAGGCTGGTCTGAAGCTGATTTTTTTGAAAAATTTTACATTTTAATTCCAGTTTTAGGGCATTGTGCGTTTGTTTCCGCTTATATCAGAAACCGCTGATACGATTTGGACGCGGTTTTCACTAATATGTAGTAGGAAGTTTCACTTAACATATAGAGTATGTTTTATTTCAATCGGTCAGCAAATAAAAAAGATATGTCAATTTTAAGCTGAAAGATCGTATACTATGATACATAAGCTGTTATAGCCCAGCGGTGAGACCGTGCGACTCTTTCGAGGTGGTCGCCAGTTCCCGGGTTCAAAGTGCCTAATTGATAATTAAAATTTATCACACACTTTTCGGTGAAGGAACACATCGTGAGGAAACCTGCATATCTCTAAAGAATTCTGGGGATATGTGTAACTTGCCAATCCGCATTGGAGCAGCGTGGTAGGTCTTAGATCCAACACGTCTCCTCAGAAACGGAGAGAAGAGGGCTTATGCCCAGCAGTGGGATTGTAATGGGCTATTACTTTACTACTTGCTACTACTTTACTTTATACTATTTATACAGGTACATGCATTTTTTCCGTCTTTCGCCGTTCCTAAAGCAATCTTACCTGCTAGATTACGTATATTACCATGGCCAAGAGAAGCACAAATCTTTTTATGACAATTAGGCCGGACTGAAGCTGACGTTATTGAAGAATTTCACAATTTTATTAGTTTTTTTTGGCTTTGTGCGTTTGTTTCTGCTAATCTCAGAAACCGTTGAAACGATTTGGACACTGTTTAAAGTAATATGTAGTAGAAAGCCTCATTTTTTTAGTTCCATTGGTCAGCAAATTAAAAAAAATTCAACTTTAAGTTGGAAGGTCGTTTGCAATTATAATGGTACTTGCATTTTTCTGTTTTCCGTCGTTTTAATGAGAATTATGAGAACAAGGCCGGTCTGGAGACGTTTTTTTTATAAGAATATCACATTTTATATTCATCGTTAGTAATCATTGTTAATGGACGGTGAATGTTTGTATGATGAAATGAATCTTTTTATTTCTTGAAGGCATTTACTTGAAATTCTGGATGAAACGTAACAATATAGGTATTAGAACGTATAGTATAAGAACAAAATATAAGATATTTTTTAAGCAATTTCTGCTTCAAGGTGGTGAAATATAGAATGGAATACTAGACGCTTAAATCAAAATAAATGTAAGGGGATCATTTGTATTGACCTTTAAATTTTAATGATTTTTTAAAATGTGTTATTATTTCTGTAGGGAAAGTAATGGCCTGATACTATCTCCTATTCTGCGCAAAGCCTCGGAGCTGTCTCCTTTAAAACGGTGACTGAAGCCTATATCTACCATGCGGATTGATAGGTTCGACATATTCCAGAAATTGTCTAGGGATATGTAGATATTTATTTCTTCATTTTGTCCATGTTTTGCTTCACGAAACAGTACATGATGAATTTTAAGTATCAATTAAATAAATCCTTACTAATATCCGAAAGTCTGTTTGTCTGTATGTTACCTTTTTAATCGGCCAATCCGCTGAACCAATATCGATGAAATTTGCCACAATTATTCCTTATATACCGGGGTAATGTTACCCTATATGTATAGGCTATAGAAATTGTGTTAATTCAACAAGAATAGGATGACATTAAAAACGCTATCTATCATCAACATAATAAGTTTTTTTATTCACAATTTATCAAATTAAGTTTAAATTTAATTAATAAAGTTTATAAATATTAACGGTCTGGAATCGAGTCCTTTAAGGCAAAGTCAAATCGGAAAATAAAATAGGTTGTATTTCAGAGGTTAATGATGTTTGGCTTACGTCGAAAGAGTTATTTTAGGAAAGTTTTAAAAATAAAATTTAGAAATCAAAATATTGGTTATTGTTTTCTGAATAAAATTAACTTAGCTATTACAAAGAATCGTAAATGTAAGTAGTATTTCTATGTCCTAAATTAAATAAACTATGCTTTCGAAAATACGTTCTCTCTGTCATCCCGAAATGTTACAGCCGATTGTGAGTATCATACAGAAATACAAACCTCGAAAAAATTATCTTAATATGAATAGCGTTTCAATGTGCTGTCATTATTTGGAGTCTAGGATCTTCAAAAAGTTTAACTCAGCATGCATCCGAAGAATACAGCAGATTGTGATCAACACACTCAAATGCCAACTTCGGAGATATTCACTCAATATAAAGAGTAATTAACTGTGTGTCATCGTTGTCGTTCAAAGTTTAAAGCTTAAAAATGGCAAAATCGATAAAATTTGCCATAATTAATGCTTATACATCGGGGTATAGGCTAAAGAAATCCTGTTAATTCATCAGGAATAGGATGACATTTAAAACGCCATCTATTATCATCCTATCAATTTTTTTTAATTCTCTGTGTTTGATACACACAGGCAAGTCAAATCTGTAATTAAAAGGAGGTTCTTTATCACGTTGTTTAGCTTACGTGGAAAGAGTTATTTTAAGAAGTGTTTTTATAAATCTTGGTTTTTGTGTACAGGATAATTTTAAATTATCTCTTACAATGTATAACAAATGTAAGTAATAGGTGCTATTTATTAAAATAAATAAACTATGCTTTGGAAAACACGATAAATTTCTTTGTCCTCCCGAAATGTTACAGTCGATTGTGAGTATCATACAGAAATGCAAATTTAGAAAATATTCTCTGAATATGAATAGCGTTTCATTGCAGATCGCTGTCATTATTTGGAGTCTTAATCTTCCAAAAGATCAGCTCAACCTGCATCCGAAGACTACATCAGATTGTGATCAACACACTCAACTGCGAACCTCGGAGACATTCATTTAGTATAACGAGCAATTAAATGCATATCAACGTTGTCATTGACAGTTTAAAGCTTCAAAAGCCGTATAACAGCGTAAAACAAGACTCATAGCAGTCCGTGATCATCACACCGATATGCAGGGCTTCGGAAACGTTCGTGCAAAATGAGGGGTAGTTAAGTGCGAATCGCATTCACCATTCGGTTTTGAAGGTAATTTTTGCTTACACTAAATTAGCACACGTGTTTTTTTATTTAAAAGGGTCTGTCTACAAAGACAAGATTCAAGGTTAAAGATTGGACAAAAAGTACAAAGATTCAAGTAACTTAATTTTACTCACATAGGGAGTGCAATTCCAAAAATGATTCACGACATAACGTATTATTTATGAAAGTAAAGTAATGGTAATGTCATCCAATTCCTGTTGGATTAACAGGATTTCTATAGCTTTACCCGGTGTATAAGCATTTATTGTACCAAAATTCATTTTTATTGGCTCAGCTATTCGGCGTGAAAACGTAACAGACAGGCGGAATGTCGCATTTACTTTTAATTATAACTTACATCAATTTTACATTTAAATAGCTCAGCTTCCTTATGTTATGCTATTACTGTTAAATTAACAGGATTTGTAGAACTTATATAGCCTATAAGTTACCCTGATGTATAAGCATTAATTGTGCCAAATTTCATCGATGTTGGTTTAAGAGAAGTATTTTATGTAAAAAGTTAAGATTATACTAAAAAGTTATTAAACGAATGTTTAGAATTTTTGTGCAAATTTTTATATCATGTTTTTAATTTAATCAGTAGGCCCAATGGAGTCTCACATTGACTGATAAACTGAAAGACGCTGCTGTCCACTAAGAGAGGTTTTACAAATTTCTTATGGTTTTGATCGAATCTTTCCAGTGCAAATTAATATCTTTGCTAAATAACAGTAATGGCATGAAGGAAATTAAATTTAAAGTAGTAGATAGTAGTAGTATTCGAGTAACGTAACAATTGTCATAGGGACTGCTATTTAACCCCCCGGATCGATTTGATTTTTGTGATGGAGATATTTGCAAGGTTGGATACCGATAGAAGCTATTGAGTATTACAGAACTACGGTCCACGCGGACGAAGTCGCGGGTAAAAGCTAGTCCTCAATAGTATAGTAGGCTTTTTGTATCAGCCTCCCTTTAAGAGCGTTTTTAAACTGCTGTAGTGATAAATGAAAATCGATTGTGGGATTTTATTATAGAATCTTATACCCAAACCCACAAATAACTTATTTACTTTTTGCAAGGCGAAAAGCAGGAACCGCAAGCTTATGTCGTTCTACTTTGTCTATTATATACATGGCATATACATATATATAAAATTCTCATGTCACAATGTTAGTAGCTCCGTCCGCCATACTCCGCCGAAACGGCTTTACCGGTTTTAATGAAATTTTTTTATGCATATTTAATAGGTATGAGAATCGGCTACTATCTGTTTTTCATACCTCAAGTGATAAAGGGTTGTCCACTCCTAACATTTTTTCGGGTACAATTTTTTTTTATAATTTGCACTAGAAATTCCGTAGAAATAATTGATATTATAAAACAACGTTTGACCAGTCAACTAGTAAATCTCTATAATTATATTGTGCTATAATAATATTTCACACCATTAAAAAATATATATATATATCTCACATACAACGGTTACGTGAACAATTAAAAGGGAATGATTCAAGCAAATGAAAACACATTTATCACGAGAGTTATAACATTTTTTAATCACATTTGCATTGTAAATTTATGATCTGGTTTTGAATTGAAGCGTGCTGCGGAGCTTCTTTTGTTTATTTATTGCTACTTTTCAATTAATTAATAATTTAGTACTTGTTAAACTAATTAATAAATATTTTACGCGTTACTACATAGTGAACGTAAAAAATAGTGTAATATATAAAAATTTACAAGATAGGCCTCTTTTCCCGTTTCGGAGAGAAGGGTTGGACCGAAAACCCACCACGCTGCTCCAATGCGGAATGGTAGATTACACATATCCCCAGAATTCTCCAGAGACCTGCATGGTTTTTTTGCGATGATTTCTTTCACTGAAAAGCGTGTGATGGATTGCAATTATCAATTAGATAGATAAATTTTAATATAAAAACTCATTAGTGTCTGCCCGGGGTTTGAAGTCGTTACTTCTCGAGTAGCACGGTCTCACCGCTGGGCTATCACAGCTTCCACAAGATAATAAGGCTTAGTAAAAAGTTGTTGCAATGGCTACCATTTCGTTGAGCTATAAATTTCAATTTCATAGCGAAAAACATAATAATTTTGACTTCTTAAATATAATTTTGACTCTATCTAATATACTTTATACTTAAAATTTGTTTTTATACATAAATTTATCTTTAGAAATATATACAAATAATTATAATTATAATTAGTCGCTAGTCTACACTACAAAAAAAGGAATCAGAGAAAATAATTTAATATTACCAAACAGACATAAGATCCTCCTATACCTGAATACCTAAGCAGACTGTACAATATTAATTTTATTCATTTTAGTGACTGGCGTTTCAATGGATTACCACCTTAATGTTATACAGTCAATTTCGATCAGTATATATTTCCGCTCATGACCGCAAATCTTACCAGTATATTTGACAAGTAAACACTAGATATATATGCTGTGTCTTATTTGTCATGGCGCATTTTATACGTTATGTACGTGTTGCCTTATATGTGTCACGTTTTGTCCACGTAGTATGTGAACAAACGTAGAAGCGAAACTTGAGGATAACCTATACATATCGTTCGTCATTCGTTTCAAAGAATAGCCGTTCCACCACAAGTAAAACATGACTTCGAAATACATCGCTCATGACCTATAATAGTGGCACAACTCAAAAACTACGTGTTTTGGACTAAGATTGTATGTGTATTGTGGGTTTGGATATAAGACTGTATAATAAAATCCCGCAATCGACTTTATCTTTACCACTACAGCAGTTTAAAAACGCTAAACGATGCAAAAAGTCTACTATACTATTGAGAATTATGTAGATGATAAAAATGCGTGGATTTAGCTACTCTATACAAGATAACCAAATGTAACTAGTGATAAGAATTTTATTTGAAAAGAGCAAGCACCGAGTTCCTTGCTAGCTGTTCTCGGTAGGAACAGCTTTCCGAACCAGCAGTAGATTTTGACGATTCAAAAGCACTTGTTTACAAGTTTACTTGAATAAATAATAATTTGAATTTGAATTTGAAGAATAATTGTAAACGATAAAATACACATTCTCGACAGCAGCAACACCAGCAGAACTCATAATTCAATATTAGGCCCTTTGTTCAAGCAAACTAAAGTGTTTTTTACACATTTTAGCAGGCAATGAAACCTCTAAACCCATTTATCTTAAAACATGATTTTTTAAGTTGTCTCTATTGCACCCCCTGAGCGACATTTATATATGAGAATTAAAATGGATCCTGGTAAATTCGGTGCCGTGCGTGGAAGCTGCTGTTAATGTTTAAATCAAATCAAAATCTATAGCATAGTGCACGAGAAAGAAAGAAAGAAACAAACAAAGAAAGGAAACACATTTAGTCATTTGTGCACTTGACACAGTGCTACAAAATAATATAAAAGTTTACAAATATATATAAATTATGTTTAACAATAAAATAATGAAGCTGTGATAGCCTAGCGGTGAGACCGTGCGACTCTTTAGAGACGACATAGGTTCAAACCCCGGGCAGGCACCAATGAGTTTTTCTATTAAAACTTATGTGTCTAATTGATAATTGCAATTTATCACACGCTTTTCGGTGAAGGAAAACATCGTGAGGAAACCTGCATATCTCTAGAGAATTCTAGGGATATGTGTAACCTACCAATCCGCATTGGAGCAGCGTGGTAGGTCTTAGCTCCAATCCTTCTCTCCAAAAACGGAGAGAAGAGGCCTTAGCCCAGCAGTGGGCATAGTAACAGGCTGTTACTTTACTTTTTTTTTATGTTTAACAATTATAAGAAACATGTAATACAAATATAACGATATAAAACTAATTAACACATTATATGCCACCGCATATAGCACAGCAATTAAAGACATTAAAAAGTATGATAAAATTATTTTCCTATAATCCGTGATACAGTAAATAGAAAAAATATATAGAGTTAAATGTATAGTGGACTATCCGTATTTTCATACCCGATACGTGCAGGAGTCGTAAAAACACATGCACAAACCTTCCACCACTTCCACCACAATGTATTGTGGTGGAAGTCGTAAATGACATGCTTTAACAACTTGTCAATTGTACACTGTGAGCAAGTAATGTGAGACATCAGAACAAACAGATTGATGACACCTTATTCTAAATATGTTTAGTAAAAAAAAGCAACATTGACCTCATTAAACTATATTTTAGGTATAGTTACTAGAAAATTCAAATAGATATAACGGTGTAATACAAAAGTAATAATAAAATTATTTTGCTCTGATCTCAAGTAAAGCCTAGTAAAGTAGGGTCTAATTCTATAAAATATTTAAAACGTAGTAAGTATCGAAATAGAGCTGTGATAGCCCAGCGGTGAGACCGTGCGACTCTTTCAAGGCGAATACGAGTTCAAACCCGGGCAGGTACCAATGAGTTTTTCTATTAAAACTCATGTGTCTAATTGATAATTGCAATTTATCACACGCTTTTCGGTGAAGGAAAACATCGTGAGGAAGCCTGCATATATCTAAAGAATTCTGGAGATATGTGCAACGCATTGGAGCAGCGTGGTAGGTCTTAGCTCCAACCCTTATCTCCAGAAACGGAGAGAGGAGGCCTCTTTCCAGTAGTGGAATTGTAACAGGCCGCTACTTTACTTTACTTTACTTTAAGTACCGAAATATTTCCTTCAATTTAGTACCCTAACTGGTACTCGAATCTAAACTGGATCACATAAATTTAATTCCCCAAGCGACCGTACTCCGCAAATTAAAGAGCGTTACCTTATCTTTACACACAAGCCATTTTTCCAGTTAAACAATAGAGCGAGGAGTTATTGTGCCGGGTATACAATTAGCGTGAATAAATAGAAGATAGTGTACAATGGGGACGCTTAGGCGTTTATCTTGGATTACATTTTTATGTGCGACTAATGGCCATATAACGAAAGTTGTACTAGATGACCTAAATATTACGGACCTACAGAGGACGCTATATTTGCTAAAAGATAAGTTTGCATAATTCGTATTTACATTCAAGAATAACAAACATCTCTTGAATGATAGGTGGATGATAATTTTTCTTAATGAAGGCTTGTTACAAAAAGTTAAATTTCTCTTTACAATTTACCTGTACTTAACACTTCGGTTGCTATACACTAAGACAGTGTAAGAAATGATTAGTAAAAGTTATACTTGTCAAGTTAAAAAAAGTCTTAAAAAAGCTTTTAAAAAAATCATATCCTTACTGCATTTGATTATGCGATTCATGACACTACTACAACCATCGAGTTGTCTGGAGCCAATCCTGACATCAGCATCAAGTCATACTTATCATAAATGCATGATTGTCATCGAGACTGGACTAGTATGTCAAATTTAACTTGCAAGATCCCACCTTCACATTAAATAAAATCTTTAACATAATAACATGTTCAGCTACAATATATGCCGTATGGTATCCGGCTGAGTAGAATAGACCACCATCATTTCTTACTGAGGGGTCGTAAAATACGACTAAGGTAAGTTGACGTCAGGTAGACGGTTGGTCGTAAAATACGTAGCCGAATCATCTGACAACATGTTTGAAATGTTGTGCCGCCCCCACTTAGAGTGGGATAAGGGCAGGAGAATGATGTTCAGCTGCACACATTCTCCTGCCCTTATCTGTTACCTGACGTGAACTTAACTTAGGCGCCTTTTACGACACCTCGCTAAGAATTATATAATCAAACGGGTCACATCGCGACAATATCGAATTAACTTTATACAAGGTTCGACGTTTCGGCAGAGTTGTATCCACCTCTGCTCTCCTCTCAACGCGGCGTCTTCGTTCCCGAGTGAAATTGAAAAAGTAGGTATCGCGAAAGTTTAAAATCTACCTTGGTAAGAAATCAGGGTGGTCTATTCTATGCAGCCGGATAACACACGGCACATAACTTAGTCGCCTCTTACGACACCTTGGTAATAATGGAGGGTGGTCGATTTTATTCTGCCGGATACCACACGGCTTAATGAAGTTCAGCTACAATATAACATTTACAATTCCACCTAATTAAGACAGTATAAAGTCAAGTATTGTTTACTTCACAGAGTCGAAACCGGAACTAGTATACTGGTTTTCTGAACAAACGTTGCAACCTGGACCAAGTGTTTCATTGAAGTGCGTCGCTATGGGTCATCCTCCACCACAGTTCACATGGCTCTTGGATGGATTTCCTATTCCGTCTAATTCAAGGTATACGGCCCCATGTTGTTTGATTTTAGTTTATTGGTTCATTAACATAATTATACATATCGGCGCGACGACGTCACGTCCTTACCGTAAACAACATGTACATTTTAACAATGGCGTGAACCGAACGGGGAAAAACTAAATAAAGTAAATCGCTGGATGCTCTCTGTGTGCTCAGACTTCGGCCTCGTGTACTTGTATCATACACTCAACATTATTCTTATATTTCTGTATAATTTAGTCTATTTCAAGTGTTATAAACAGAATGAGCTAACGTGGGTGCATTAAAGGAAGTAAATCCTAATTGGTATTTATTTAATAATAAATCGCCTACCGTCTATATATATAGGAAGCAATAGCTGAGCAGAGTGCTGCGGCATTTTAAAAAATCTGAGTATAGTAAAATATATTAAACTAGCTGTGCCAACAACGGCTTCGCCCGCGTGGAATTCACTAATTTACGAAACTTTTCCCGAATTTTCGAAATTTTGAACATAAAAGTAGAACATTAAAGTAAAAGTAAAGTATTGTGAATTACCCATTAGCGATAGAGGCATGCCATTGCTGACTTTTTTGTAGTATTTTTATAGATCTACAATTCGCTAGTACATTACTTCAGCGTATAGCAAATAGGCTCTCCATAAATAATGTACCACTGAAAACAGAAAATACAACTGTATTCTTGGGAGTGACCTTGGATTCAAAACTCCAATGGAGCACACACATAAAAACTCTTGCAGGGAAACTTAGTTCAGCAGCCTACGCTGTTCGAAAGATAAGACAATTTACAGATGTCGAAACAGCGAAACTTGTTTATTTTGCTTACTTCCATAGCATTATGTCTTACGGAATATTGCTGTGGGGTAAATGCGCGGATAGTGAAAAAATTTTCGTATTACAAAAAAGAGCCATACGTGGTATCTACAATTTAAGTCCGCGTGCTTCCCTGCGAGAGAAGTTTAAGGAAATAGGTATTCTAACATTTGCTTCACAATATATTTTAAATAACGTAATTTTTGTACATAAAAATATAAAGAATTATAAAACGATAGGTGATGTATATAATAGACAAAGTAGGAACCGACATAAGCTTGCGACTCCTGCTTTGCGCCTAGCAAAAGTACGTAAATCGTTTGTGGGTTTGGGTATAAGATTCTATAATAAAATTCCGAAATCAATTTTGGTCATGCCATTACAGCAGTTTAAAAACACTGTTAAAAAGAGGCTGATACAGAAAGCCTACTATACTGTTGAAGATTACTTAGATGATAAGGATGTGTGGATATAGGTGCACTTCTACCCTGTACAAGACAGTAATAAATAAATGTAACTTGTTCTAAGATTTATATTTTAAAAAGAGCAACCGCCGAGTTTCTTGCTGGCTCTTCTCGGCAGGAACAGCTTTCCGAACCAGCAGTAAAGTTGACGATTCAAAAGCACTTGTTTTCAAGTTTACTTGAATAAAGAATAATTTGAATTTTGAATTTGAATTTATCTCTGCTGATTTACGTAGCGCATGCGACTAAAGCTCCGAGTAAGCTTTTTTTTTAATAACTGCGCGTACTCTTCAACACACTTTACATAATACCGATGTGTTCTAAACTATCCGGAAGTATTGCACTAACTTTTGGTGGAAACCGTACAAAAATCCGTTCAATAGATTTGGAGAAAATCGATTACATACAGACATACAGCTTTTTGGGACTTTATAATAAGTACAGATATAGATTAATAACTATTATTGCATTAGGTTCGTGGTAGGCCAACATGTTACTCTCCAAGACGACGTTGTCAGCCATCTTAACATCAGCCGGGTGACAGAACAAGATGGGGGCGAATACGCGTGTGTTGCAAGCAACTCTGCGGGTAAAGCAGTACATGCGGCAAGAGTCAACGTTTACGGACTTCCGTACATAAGAGAAATGCCTAAAGTAACTGCTGTGGCAGGCAGTGATTTGAACATAAAATGCCCGGTTGCAGGATATCCTATTGATTCCATTACATGGGAAAGAGGTAAGTTAAGGATACAGTGCTATTTATTTTTATGTAGACTTCCGTAGACTATGGTTTTATGGTAGCTGGCAGATAAATTTATTTTAAAACCTAATTTTAAGATGAACAGCATTTTAATTTGTTATAAGTTATAGTTTAAAAACAGTAGTGTTTCTTACAAAACATGGTTTTAAATTGCCTCAAATTTTAAAATGACTTTTTGGAAATCATATAATAAAGCAAAGCTCAGTCATCCGGATTTTAGTTAACTAAATATTATTATTCTGCTTTAATTAAATTCAAATTATTGTTCTGTATACATCGTTACCTAATTGATAGAAAAGCCTCGTTTATACAAAAATGTTACAATTACGTTTCTAAGAATAATCTCATTTTCTTTTATGAAAACAATAAATACATATGAGACTATGTACTAATATATGGGATTTCTCAGAAGCAAAATATTATATAGGTTTGAACCCTAATTAATTCTATAAGAATATGTGTTTCTGTATAATATATTAGCAAATGTGATATCTGTGTAGAGTTTGAAAATTTTCACAACCGTGTACACGATGAAACAAATTGAAACCTTGTCAATTCTAAGGAGAAAATTGAGATATATAAATATATTTCTGATTTAATGGAGTGTTTGTGAAGATACTTAAGTGAAAGAGTATCGAAAGAAACTCGAGGGAGAGAAGCTTTCTCCTAGCAACAGGTCGTTATGGAAACTGGGGCAAGTAAGCGAAGGCGGATGGTGTAAATACACAAAGAATGACTTGAAAGCCTCTGTGACGTCAGCGCTCTGAAGGATTGTTGACATTTTCCAGAAATGCGACGATCTTATTGTGACCCGACAGCGTCATTTTAATTTCACACGCATTTGCATATTAACATTGTTTTAACAATGAACTACATGTACACATTTAACATATACATTGACTGACCCGTTGGTCCAGTGGGTAGTGATCTGCAGCTCGCGAGTTCGATTCCCGCCGAGGGCCATTTTCTATAAACAATTTGTTGGTTCTTCGAGCCTAGGTGATTATGTGTATTTAAGTATGTATTAAAATTTATATATGTAGTTTATTTACCAGTTGTCCGTCACGCATAACACAAGCATTAAGTTACTTACTTTGGGGATGGACGACCGTGTGTGTAAGTGTCCCATGTATTAAAAGAAAATACATATACTGTATGCATACTTCGAAGTACTAAGATGTCATTTATATTTATACTAATTTATAATACGCTAATCAGCCGTGGTAATCAGCGTGTAACCTTTTTTTTCTAGAATTCAAATTTTAAACATAGAAGTAGTTATTGTGAGTTTACAATAAGAGATAGAGATATGCTGTCGCGAACTTATTTTAAGTAGTTTTGGAGATCTACAATTCTCTAGTACATTACTCTAGCGTATCTCTGCTGGTTTACGCAGCGCTTACGACTAAAGCTCCGAGTAAGCAAATTTTTTAACAACTACGCGATCTCTTCAACACACTTTACATAATACCGATGTGTTCTATATATCTAAACCATCCTGAAGTATTGCACTATCATTTGGTGAAAATCGTACAAAAATCCGTTCAGTAGATTTGGAGAAAATCGATGAAATACAGACAGACAGCTTTTTGGGACTTTGTTTTATAATAAGTATAGATAGAACTATGTATGAAAAGGTAAAACATTATAAAAGACCCATGATTATAACTATTGATATGTGTAAATATTTAAAAAAAACATGTATTCTCAAAATCACTTTTTTATTTGTATGTACTATGTGTGTTGATTTAGTTATTTCCCAGACAGGTATTCGAAATTACTTATTATTACGAAAGTGTATATCATATTTTTCTAGACAATGATGTTTATGATTTGCTACCATAAACATAGAGATAGAAAAACATATAAAACATACAGAAAGTAGTTTTTGAAATTTTATTAGTTGCAAATTTAATATGGAAAATTGGACACTAAGTAAAATATTCAACTCAGATAAAATTACCACCAACGGTTTTAGTTATGAAAGTTTTGTTGAAATATGACGCGCTCTCTCGCAACTTTTTTAGATAATAAGTTGTATTTATCTTTTAATATTAAAACGGGGAAAGCGTTCCAACAAAATTCACAACTTATTAAAATTTTAAATTCAGTTCATTCTCCTATCTTTTTTTTAACACCGTCCCCAAAGTAACTTAATACTTGTTTTATGGTTGACAACTGATAAATTTAATACATAAAGTTATACACATATATAATTTTAAATACACACTCAAATAGAGATATACACCTAGGCTAGAAGAACCAACAAATTGTTTAGAAAAAATGTTGGCTAGCGGTGGAAATTAATTCCGAGAACCGCGGAGCTGATGGCAGATTCACTGCCCACTGCGCCAACGTGCCAATCCTATACTTCTTACGTAGAAGGAAATGTTAGTAAGAAGTTAGTGTTAATTCTAAATATCAACTTAGTAATTAGAGATCTTTGTAACAACACTCTGGTTACGATTTAATATAAATATTCGATCAAGTTTGTATAATTTAATGCTTCAATGTATTCAAATATATTGTTTAATTATATTACTCTGGCTTATGCCTGTGACTCCTTGTACTAAAAAAAAAGGTTTATACTTTAACGACACAAATAAATGATTCATGAAGTCCTGGTAAATTTTCCATGAAACCCTTTAATCTGGCTTTATTAACCTAGAAGATACTAGTCAAGATTTCGGCCCAAGACTTCGTCTGCGTAGACTCCGTTATCGAAATAAAAGTTACTCGTTTTTATTCGCTCGCATGGAATTTGGTTTGCCACAGTAACTAATTAAAAATTTATGAATCACAATTTTGATCATAGTGGCTTGCACATAAAAGGTAGATCTATGCTGTCGCGAATTTTTATTTAAAACTATTCAAGACACACAATACTACGGTACATCTTTGTGTAGGTCCAATGGTTTAGGCAGCGTACGCCAAGATAGCTCTCAGAGGCCAGATTTATTCCGACTTTATTGACATGTATCGTTTGTTATATTAGATAAAATCATAAAATTGTAGCGATGTTATTACGTATATAACTGTAAAGACATCCAAATCCGTCCAATAGTTTTTTCGCGAATGAGTAACAGACATCTATCTATACTCACAAACTTTCGCATTTATAATATTAGTAAGATAAGATAAGATAAGATATCGTTATTCCCCATCTCTTCACCTATTCTAATACCAAAAAGACATTATGTTACCTTTCGGACTTGACAGATGGAGCAATCAAAGAAAATTTCAGACAATAATGTATATAATTAATAATTACATAATTCATCATGCATTGCATTTTAAGTTATCGTAAATATTAAATGCTTTTTATGAATGAAAAAATCTTCAATCTCGACTTAGTTTTAAGCCGCGCAGCATCCGGAAGCTCCTTATGAGAATTAAATAGTTCTCTAACGAATATAATAAAGCCGTTCAAAGGCTTAATGAGATCTCCATGAAAAGATAAGATCGTTGTTGACAAGGGTCGCAAAGGAAACGGAAAATTATGGAGGAGTGACCGACGAGTCTTAATTTGATCTTACTCGGTAACTCTATTAAGCGGCATGGGAATTTTACGCTCCGGTATTTTCTTTATACGAGTATCTCTTTGAGCTATAGACCTAGACTTATAAAGTAAATATTTTTTAGAATAAAAAATCGTTTGCGGTATACTATAACTATGCGCTTATCTAATAAAGTATAATAATACTGTTGATTAATGCTCTTGTTTCTGCTCTAAATATATAATAATAAAAAAATTAAATCCCCAAATATACTGTTTATGTTACGACATAATTTCTGATTGTGTAAAAAACAGTTTTAATTACTTTGGTAGTATATAATTATGTTTACTTATGTTAATACGAGCTGTGATAGCCTAGCGGTGAGGCCGTGCGACTCTTTCGAGGGGAACACGAGTTCGAACCCGGGCAGGCACCAATGAGTTTTTCTATTAATACTCATGTGTCTAATTGATAATTGCAATTTATCACACGCTTTTCGGTGAAGGAAAACATTGTGAGGAAACCTGCATATCTCTAGAGAATTCTGGAGATATGTGTAACCTACCAATCCGCATTGGAGCAGCGCGGTAGGTCTTAGCTCCAACCCTTCTCTCCAGAAACGAAGAGAGGAGGCCTATTCCCAGCAGTGGGATTATAACAGGTCGCTACTTTTTTAATGTTAATATTTAGATAATAAAACTTTAAATAATAATCTCAAAATAATTTGCCATTGTCTGAAATACTATTCTGCAATAAAAATACTAGAAATATTTTTAGCAATTTTACTTACAACACTTTTTCTCATATTTATCATACTCGTAATTTCAGGTCGAAATTAAATCGATATACAAATTTAGGTCTAGATTAATACGGAAATGAATAAGATCCTGGAAAGTTTCTATTCCACTTTCAGTGTTCACATTAATATAAAAATATTCATGTGGTTTTATCATCAAAATGATGATAAAAACATGTTGTATACATTAACGTGTTCAAATAAATTGTGAGAATATCACTTACGGCTACTTATATTTGGTTCCGTTAACAGATGGTCAAACTCTACCTTTAAACCGACGGCAAAAGGTGTTTCCCAATGGAACTTTGATCGTAGAACAGACACAGCGAGGTGAAGATGCTGGTACTTACACTTGCCAGGCTGCCAACCGTCAGCGTCACGTCGCTCGAAGGGATGTTGAAGTACAAATACTAGGTATGTGATTATTCTAGATACATTGTAGTAACAAAAGAAAATAAACTTAGACCTGCCGATGAATTATATGTTATAAGCTGTACCGAAGACGTCTTCGCCCGCGTGGAATTCAGTGATTTACGAAACTTTTCCCGAATTTTCGATACTTTGAACATAAAAGTAGTTATTGTGAGTTAACCGTGAGAGATAGAGAGATGCTATCGCGGACTTTTGAGTAGTTATATAATAGATCTACAATTCTCTACTACATTACTTTAGCGTATCTCTGCTGGTTTACGCAGCGCACGCGACTTAAGCTCCCAGCAAGCAAGTTTTTTAACAACTGCGCGATCTCTTCAACACAATTTACAGCATACCGATATGTTCTATTTACCTAAACCATCCAGAAGTGTTACACTATCTTTTTGTGAGAATCGGCAAAATACTGAAGAGAATTTTCATTTCAAATCCATACAGGCTCTTATTCATATGAATAAGGGCCTGTATGGATTTGAAATTAGTCAGGCGCATCTGATAAAATAAGACGTAAGTATAGCCTGTTTCTATACATTAATTAGGAATACGATAGTTTAATTTCGAAATTAATAATATTTGAAACGCAGCGCCCAAATAAATCTTTCTATCACCCTTTTGATGTATGTTATGTTAGCGAATAAAGTTTTCTGGCAATATGCCCGTATGCTAATGAATATAATTTTATGTAAAACCACGAAATGAAATGTTATAATAGACTATTATAGTGGGGTATCTTAGCTCAATATTTAGTATAGTATATTAGTTTAATAGTGGTACCGCCGTGTGGTATCCTGCAGAGTAGAATAGACCACCCTCATTTTGACTTGTCGTAAAAGGCGACTAAGGCAAGTTGACGTCAGGCAGGCGGCCGCTTTTAAAATCATGTAACAACATGGTCATAACATGTTGTGCCGATCCCACTTAGAGTAGGATAAGGGCAGGAGAATGATGATTAGTATAATAGTAGTTACAGTCCCATATCGTTCCTTTTATTATATACGCAAATTATACCATCATCTCTCCACTACGCGGCGCCCTAAACCGTGGTCCAGTCTCACAGGAGGCACCCTTAGAATGACGTTCCCTAACGCTAGTAGAGCTTCTGCGCTCTACTCTCTGCATTTCGCAAACCCGACGATGCTTCTGCGCTTGCTCGTGACTCCCTGACGCTGTAAAACCCGCTAGGCTAATAGCATACAGTTAGTCCGAAACAAAATTCTTTTATTATTGGTTCCCTAGTACTCGTGAACAGTGATTTCATGATTTGTAGTTTTATAGTTGAGTTATAGTTCTTTTATAGTTTTCCTTATCGTCTTTTAACTTTTTTTATACAATGTGTTCCATTTCTGAAGCTTTACCAAAGAAATTTAATTATATAGGATAGCCTTAGACAGGTCTGTAAGTGAGAGTTTCACAATAAATAAAGAGAGGGAAGATGAAACTCTTATACCTATCTTTGTCTTATCACACATAAAAAATAGAGACAGATAGAGACAGTCTCATTTGCTTTTTCTTATTTCTCCTTATATAGTATAGTACAATAACAATTTGTTTTTCGGATTATTTTTCTGGATGCTGATTAATTATGAAAACAAACAAAAAACGTTAAACAACTTTACGACACCATTACCAAAATTTATAAATCATTAAATTCTAAGCCGTAAATCTTAGCTAATTAATTCGCATTGAAAAACTTTTGATTAAACCACGTAGCAACATTCTTGCCTCGTTTCTTTTTTACGATTAATTAGTGCAAAATCCTCGGCTCACGTTTAAGAATTCTTAAGTAAGTCCGGCGCCGCGTGAGGCTTATTTCCTTTATTTTTATTTTATTGACCTATTAACCGGAAAACTTTTTAAAGCTTCGTAGATGCCAAGGGAACAGTAAACTACCTAAATCTTGTGCTTACCTAAAACGTACCCATTTAATCCTGTTACCTACTTTTTCATACATTTTTAGATCACATGGTGCTATTTTCTTCAGTATTTCAAGATAATTAATCGCGTTATTAATTAATCGAGTATTTGATGAAATTATCGAAGTATACTGACGTAAAAAGATAAGAAGCTCTTTATTTTTCTTCATCTTTTCAATCGTAACGCTGTTAATAGACGGGTCGTGATCGCACTCAAATAGCGGTTTAGGTAGCAGCTGTTGTTATGCGCTTCCCAATGTTTTGCCAGTTTTTCCGATTTGCGAGTCGGGTACACTCATGCACCGGACCGCTCACAGATTTGATCTGTTCCATCCACTGCATGGGTGATCTTCGGCACGGTCTTCTGCTCTCTACTTTTTCCCTGACAACGAGTACGTTCGACGAACTGACTACTCCGTCTTGAAACGTGTCCGAAAATGAGAGTATATGAGACTGTACCGCGGGAAACCGTGGACGCACCTTGATGCCTAGCTCTTGGTCCATCTTGCCCAAAGCACTCTTAGCCAGCACCACATTTCTAGAGCATCTATCTTTCTTCTTTTAATTTCCCGCATTGTCCAAGTTACTGTACCGTATGAAACTATTGGTAGGATAAAAGTTCGCACGAGTCTGATCTTCTTGGCTTTACTAATATTTTTGTTCCTCAATATTCTTTATTTTAAGCCTAGTAGTAGTAGTAGTAACAGCCTGTTACTATGCCCACTGCTGGGCTAAGGCCTCCTATCTCCTTTTTTGGAGAGAAGGATTGGAGCTAAGACCTACCACGTTTACAGGTTTCCTCACATTGTTTTCCTTCACCGAAAAGCGTGTGATAAATTGCAATTATCAATTAGACACATAAGTTTTAAGTAATAGAAAAACTCATTGGTGTCTGCCCGGGGTTTGAACCTATGTCGTCTCTAGAGAGTCGCACGGTCTCATCGCTAGGCTATCACAGCTTAAGCCTATATTTTAAGCCTATATACAGAAAAACTATGTGCCAACTGTCAGACGAATTTTCTTTTTGTTTTCCAGTACAACCGAAGATATTGCCCATTCAGCCGTTGACGAATTTACTAAGGGAGGGTATGAGAGCAGCTATTTCCTGTCAGATATTGGAGGGCGATTTGCCGATCGCATTTCGATGGGAGAAAAATGGACAACCGGTCACTTCGTCGCCGTACGCTCCGAGCGGAATAATAACTCGGAGAATGGACGAGTACAGTGCGTCGCTGGTGATCGAGCACATAACGTCGTTACACAGTGGAAATTATACGTGCATCGCTTCAAACGTTGCAGGATCTGAAAGATTCACTGTACCACTCACAGTTAATGGTAATTTATTATTAAATTAAACAATGATTAACAAGTAATTAAGTAAGTAAAGTATAAATAAAAGTAATTAAGTAATTATTCTTCGTCGCTTTAAGGCTGAAAAAGCTCCGAGGCTTTCTATAGATGTAGGAGCTAATATACGCTTACTATATAAGGAATTTATGTCATATTCTTTTATGTAAAAGAAATTTGACACCAGCACGATGTTGGTGATAGCGCGTGCTCACGCTATCAAATAATATTATATCAGTCAGCTATCAAATTATGTACATAAAATAAATAAATTAAATAAGTATTTCGTAACTTAATAAATCAATCTAATCCATTAACCAAAGATTAAGTAGGCTCGTATGAGCTCGTTAAATATTAGTACTTTATCGAAGAGTTTATAATGTAAAGATCTCTTCATCCACAGAAAACGTAGTCCCAAGCTAATTTGAGCTCTATTTTTTTCATAGTGCCTCCTAGATGGCGACTAGAACCCAATGATGTAGCGGTTGCTGCTGGTCAAGACGTGACACTTCAATGTCAAGCAGACGGCTACCCTAAACCGAACATCACTTGGAAGAAAGCTGTTGGTAAGTAAACGAAAATATCGAACTTGTACCACGCTCCCTTGCCGACTATAGATATCCACTTTTAGTCATTAGTATATTTAAGAGACTACCAACATACTCAGGCCTCTGTATTACTCATTCTTTAAGTTGTCGATCTAATATAGCAGAAGGCAACCTACTCTACACTCAGATATAAACGATTTCTAATTTAGAACTTTTCGATTCAACTGGCCGTTAGTGTTATGACAAGCAAGCCTTGAACATCAATAATAAGTGTGCTGAGAGTTAAGGCTATGCCGACGAGGTCTTAGGTCTTGATGGGAACTGAGGTCTTCATTTAGAATCGAGAACTTCATCATAGCTCGTACTTTTGTGAGTCACAATGGCTGTCAATGTCAAAGTTTCAACAACGTGGCTATAGACGAGAGAAAAAAAACGAGGGAAGTAAAAATAAATATGCGTTATTACGCATATTTATTTTTACTCCCCTCGTTTTTTTATCGCCCCAATCGAAGAATAAAGTTACATCTCGCATATATAAGCATAGCCATATTGACTGGCCCGATGGCGCAGTGGGTAGTGACCCTACCTTCAGCTTCGCGGGTCGCGGGTTCGATTCCCGCCGAAGGCCAACATTTTCTACAAACAATTTGTTGGCTTTTCGAGCCTGGGCGTGTATTTGTATTTAAGTATGTATTTAAAATTATATATGTATATATTTACCAGTCGCCCGTCACTCATAACACAAGTATTAAGTTACTTACTTTGGGGATGGACGACCGTAGTGTATAAGTGGTCCAAATATTAATTTATTTATAAGTAATGTGACTTTATTCTTCGGATAAGCGATTTGATGACGTACATTAATATGATTTTTTAACTAAACAATCGAAGAATGATCGTGTAGTAAAATAATTGTCTTATGTTGACATCGTAGGTAATACGCCTGGTGAATACAAGGACTTCATGTTTGAAGGAAGTTCTCGAGTATTAGAGAACGGATCTTTAATCTTCGAAAGAGTGGCTAAAGACAGCGAAGGCCATTACTTATGCGAGGCAAGAAACGACATAGGGGCGGGACTCAGCAAACTTATTTTTTTGAAAGTTAATGGTAAGTAACTTATAGAATTAGGCGTTACTTGCGGAGATCCATAATACAAAAGTAATAATAAAATTATTTTGCTATAATCCGCGATACAACGTTGTATCGCGGATTATAGCAAAATAATTTTATTATTACTTTTGGTAAGTAACTTCTTATTGATTTATACTCCCACTAGCAAACATTCGTGGCTTTGTTCTGTATATTAATATATTTTTGTTTAGCATAGTCTATTATACGCATAATGCAAGCGTGTCAACTTTTTTTTAAAAATTTTTGGCGGGCCACTAAACAGTAGGCCTACCATGAACTTTTAGAAAACGATTCAATTCAAAGTCAGTACCTAAACCCAACCGCTTTCTTTTCGTACCATGAAGTGTGTTTGAAAAGGACAACGTTATATGAACTATAGATAACTCTGTCTCTTTTAGTCAAATGTTTTTACGACGCATTCCGAACGCTCATTCGGCAACGACTTAAAGTGTGCGTCTTTAAGACGTCATGGTATGAAAAAGCAAAACCATTTAGTTTACGTCTTCAATTGAGTCACAATCAGAGTTCATGGCAGGCCTGCAGTACTTTAGTTGTACAATGCAATTAGCAAATTATGAATAACTGAAAGAATATTAAAAAAGCAATGTGGTGTAAGGAGAGAGGAGGTTGTTGAGTGGAGGAGTATGCTCAGCCGTGGGATAGTGACACACGGCAACTTTACTATACTAAATTAATTGTTGTAATTATTGTGTGTAATTTATATTTTTCCTACATGTTCAGAATATTCTATAATTCATAGGCGGGCTATTCGAAATTTGTCTGCGGGCCACACTGTGGCAGGCCTGGTATAATGCGTTAAAATGTAAAGAGAATTGACCTAACTCAAAACATTGTGTTGTGACATACTACTAATGATGAAATTTTTAATTTAATATATTATTCGTTGCCTTATAAATTAACGGTAAATTAAAAGTTGATAAGGAATTAAATAGAACGAATTGAAATTGCGGAAAACCTTAAAATTACTTTACTACTTTTTGGTACGAGATTACAAAATGAAACTACTTCATATCTCCATCCTTAAATGATACAAATATAACTTTTCTTTCATCCATTAAAATTGCTCTAGCCTACGCTTCTGCACGATAAATAACATTGTACGTGCAACAAAACAACTTCAATTGTATATATGTAAGAAAACGGGACTGAGCAGAAAACTCTGTAAAGAACGCCGCAATACATCGTCTGCTTATTGGAAAACGAGACAGTGGGCTTCCATCAGAATAAGTATGCACGCGTGTTTGTATTCCACGAAATTGGCTTTGCGGAACAAATACATCGTCATCCATTACAGGGTTATTCGTTTAATTAACGAAACCTTTGTCAGTGTCGGCATATATTTGTGTCTATTTGAAATATTTACAAAACCCGTTTTCAGATGTAATAGAGGCATACATTTGCAAATTTACAACACGTTAGTTAAAATTAAATCACCAGACTTTAAACATTAATTTAACAGATATTTAACAGGTTATTAAACGTAGTCTTCATATTAAACACAGTCTTTTTAATTTTAATGATATTATCGTCAGTACCACCCTCATTTCTTACCGACTTGTCGTAAAAGGCGAGTAAAGTAAGTTGAACCGCCGTGTGGTATCCGGCTCAGTAGAATAGACTACCCTCATTTCTTACCGAGGTGTCGTAAAAAGGCGACTAAGGTAAGTTAAGGTCAAGCTGGCGGCCGGTCGCAAAATACCTAGTCAAATCACGTGTCAACATGATTATAACATGTTGTGCCGACCCCACTTAGAGTGGGATATGGGCAGTACAATGATGATTATCGTCATGTGGCATGCCGTATATCTGTGCATATTATTATTATTGTTTTATTGAGAAATTAAACTAAACATCTGAACTTAAACCTTCCTCAAAAATCTTTTCGTAAAAACCGTACAAAAATTCGTTCAGTAGATTTTGAGTAAATCGATCACATACAGAAAGACAGTTTATTGAGGGTTTTATATAATACTTAGTATGTAAAAAATTATAATATTTATTTCAATGTATTCTCTAGAAATATTTATTCAAAGTAATAATTATTATTCTCAAGACCGTAGCGGAACAAGGGTTCGGTTTATGCAAAACTAACAAGTCTGTGGGAGCTACGGAATTCGCAAAGAGTTTCCTCGCACAAATCGGGTACGGTCACGTTCCGGCCAGTTTGTAAACATTTAAGTTTGCAAAGCTTCGGATCGGTACCGCGTTCTGCCAATTTTGTTTTAGCTTACTAGTTAAATTATATTGTATACCAATTGCGAACTTACAAAAGTTTACTTATGAAAGTCAGCGGTCAATCTTTTTAACATTTCAATTTATTTTATTAAACCGCAGCTCCTGTATGAAGCTGAAAGGATTTTCAAATCCAGGCATTTTTATCTAACAAATAATTTTCAATTTTGTGATATGCTTTACGTATATGCATATTTCTTATATTTAATTTAATTCTTTCAGTAGCCTGGTCTAGTATGGATTGCATTGAATAGATTGATTGTCGAGTTTCTTGCTGGTTCTTCTCGGTAATAGCAACACTCAAAAGCAGTTGTAACTTCATTAACCATATTGATTATCGACGATTCAAAAGTGCTTGAAAAAGGTTTATTAGAATAAAGATTATTTTGATTTGATTTGAATTTGTTTTACGTATATATATACTTATAGGTATACTTTTAAAGGTTTTAATCATTCTATAGGCGTCTAATATTGCCGGACTTTATTCCAGAAGCGAATACACAACATTTACACGACATGGAAAATCAATGAACAGAATACTATTATATGGTAAACCTTGCAAAGGACGATCTTATCATAGGCTCTTTTAAACGCAACTTTGTTCGCGTGGAGTGCAGTCTTATTATTTTAGTAAATAATAAGACTGCAATACTTATATTAATTGTGGTTACAGTGGGTTAACTTTAAAAGCTAGACATATACTGTCGCTTTTATTTAATATTTTTAAGTTTTAGAGGGAACAATTTTGTAGTACATGGTTTTTGAATAACCTTCACCGTTTACTTAGCGCACACAAGGAAAACTTTAAATTGTGCCGTTTTCGTAATATTTTTTATTGCTGCTCCTCTCCTATTCATCTTAGCGTGATGTTATCACGCTAAGATGAATAGGAGATATCGACTATAGACTATAGACTATATAACAATATAGTCTATAGCCTTCCTCGATAAATGGACTAGCAAATCGGTCCAGTAATTCCTGAGATTAGCACGTTCAAACAATCAAAGAAACAAACTCTTCAGCTTTATATACTATAGATATTAGTATAGATTAAAGTAAAAAAGTAGCGGCCTGTTACAATCCTACTGCTGGGCTAAGGCCTCCTCTCTCCGTTTTCGGAGAGAAGGATTGGAGCTAAGACCTACCACGCTGCTCCAATGCGGATTGGTAGGTTACACATATCCCTAGAATTATAGAGATATGCAAGTTTCCTCACGATGTTTTCCTTCACCGAAAAGCGTGTGATTAAATGCAATTATCAATTAGAAACATGACTTTTAATAGAAAAACTCATTGGTGGCTGCCCGGGTTTGAACTCGCGGTCCCCTCGAAAGAGTCACACGGTCTCACCGCTTGGCTATCACAGCTCTTAGTATAGATTAGTGATCTCTAATATTAATACAATGTAATGTGTTTTCACAGCTCCAGCTAGATTTCCTATGAAAAGTAAAACAGTTCAAGTGACAGCTGGAGAAGCGGCGCACTTACAATGTGCAGCATCTGGCGACGCGCCGCTTGAAGTTAGCTGGCGAAGTCCACACCACCACACAATCGCACATCATTTAGACCAAAGGTATGCACTAAAAGTGTCAAGGAAGAGTAGCTTTTGCTCCTTAAAATTAGTGTTGCTCCAAATTAAAGATTGCGTGACATAAAACGGATTGTAATAAAAGCCACTGGATTTAACGAACATTTACATTGAAGATCCTGATGGAATTGTCAAAGATAGATTGTTTGACAGTTGATTTCTATTGATTACGATGACAATAGGACAATGGAATACGATTTATGTAAAAAAAAACAACTTAACAGTTGCTGTTGTGGTTGTGTTTTATACTATCGCAATGCCATCCTTGCAAAATGTCTTAGTTAATTTAAAAATGTCATTAACATATATACATAGTCTTGCCATAAGTTCTGTTACAAAGAAAATATCCGATAAATTCTAAGAAAAATATTTTATTTTAAAGTTTTCTATATGATTATGTAGAGTGAAAAAGATAGGTTAACGTACTAATCTAGTTATTCAAAGTGTCCGCCCTTAACTTTAACGAACGCTTTTAAACGGTCGGCCATTCGTCGATGGATTTACGAACGGTTTCCATTGGAAACTTGGTCTCTGCTGCCTCCAAAGATTTCTTGAGCGACTCAATATTTGGGTGACGTTTAGAGCAGGCCATGTCCTCTAGCACAGAGCACAATTTATAGTTCAAATAGTTTAAGTCCGGACTAGACGAAGGCCAAACATCAGCCTTTATGAAGTCTGAAACATTTTGATTAAGCCAAATTGGGAAGAGCGCACCTTATGACCCGAGGCTGAATCCTGTTGGATTGTCCACACTTCGCTTTTGAATAAGGTGTTGTTGCGAGGTTTAACTACCGCTTCTAACACGGTATCTTTATACACTTTGAAGGATGTTTTCACTCCTTTTTCGCAAAAATGGAGTTTTGTAACCCCTTGGTAGGAGACGCCCCACCAAACCATGACGTACGCTGTATGATGGCCTCGCTGAACTTTGGCCACTACCGAGGAAGCTACCTTAGAGCTGTGTGCATACATTCCATCATTTTGTTTGTTGTAGTGCTCCTTGATTGTAAAATTTTTTCATTGGTAAAGAAAACTTTTCTGTGTTTTTCATCTGCGTATCGAAGCAACAGCTGTTTTGATCTTTCGACTCTCTTCGGTTTTAGTGTCTGATTGAAGGTATGTCCTGTGTATCTCCGGTAAGCCCCTAGACCTAAGTCTTGTTTGATAATCAGAGAAAGCGTCCACGGTGGGATTGTCATTTCTTTGGCAAGGATTTTCTGCTTCTTTATGGAATTTTGACGAATTCTGGCCTTGAGTGCATTAACGGCCTGGTTTGTTGGATTAGATCGCGGTCGACCGGATCTCTCACGGTCATCAACAGACATGGTCTTAGTGTACCTTTGGATGGCATGATACACAAACATTCGGCTAATTCCTAGCTTTTTCAATGCATAAAAAATATCGGTTGGCTCCTGACCTACTTCGTACAGTGCAATAACTGCAATCCTATTCTCTGTAGTACCCCACTCCATTTTAAAAACAAATAATTTCTACACAAAAAACATACAATAATGTCGGGAAAGAAGTCTATTTTTTATTATAGAGGCTAAAACTCAAAATGAAATTAATGTTTTTATTTAAATATGTGTAAACAGTCTGTAACAGAATTTATGGCTAGACTAGTTATATATAAATAAATAAATAAATAAATAAATAAATAAATAAATAATAAAGAAATAAATGATTGATTTCAGGTACACAATCCGTGAACAAGTTTTGGACGACGGCTTGGTCTCAGAGCTAAGTATATTGCAGACGTATCGGCAAGATACCGGGGCGTTAACATGTCGCGCGTCGAACGCATACGGCCAGGACGAGATGCTTATTCACCTCGTTGTTCAAGAGGTTTGTAATTTGTAGTAAATCACTGAGGTATCAATCAGGTATCTTTTTATTCAAATGTAAAGGTAACGGAATAAAATCAATCTACTTTCTTTCAACTTTCAACTTATACATATCAAAAGGACTACAGAAATAGGCTGGCTAAACGTTAGTCTTGATGCTATGTTAGAATTGTCGCTAAGTCAGCAACAATATAGAGTCAAAATAAACGTCAAAACCACGATGCTACATGGTTAAAATATACCTACTTACGTAGTTAACTCTTACAGTAAATATATTTTTAAGGGATCGTCTTAATTTGCAAAGGTATTATCAATAAAAATTGGAGCATTTACTTTATTCCTCAGGTTCCAGAAATGCCCAAGAACATACGAATAATAGATCAGCAATCACGGTCTATACAGATATCATGGACACAACCGTATGCAGGAAATAGTCCAATCATCAATTACATAGTCCAATATAAAGAAGCCCCAGGTAAGATATTGTTTCGAACTATCAAGTTAGCCATTGGTAAATGATTTACCATATATTATCCATGATAATGTTTTAAGAGCAATGTCAATTCTTTAGTATATTTTAAGGTACTAGGTAGGTCGATTAAAAAAATACTTTTACGTACAAATATTATTTCTCAAACAAACACTTTTTATTATAGTACTATTAAATGATATAAAGTTACTGTTTATTCATTGACTGTATTCCTTAATTTCTTCATGTTTGCCCATTATTATTTTAAAGCATTTAGTTACATTATCAATGTCATTTATTATAAAATTTAAAAAAATCCCACCATTTTCGTCGAATACCGGCTTGCTTAATACTTTCTGGTGGATGGATTAGCAATATTTTGATCTTTAAGCAACTATTTCATCATTTACCATAGTATAAATTGTCATCAACTTGACGGAACTTATTCAGTTTGTCCGTTTGATATAATCTAAGATCTAACATAAAGAAACTTTATTACTTTATTTTATCATTGTATAAAGCTAAAACTGACCTGACTGAAATGTTCCTGAAGTATGCAATATTGAACAGAACCTAAATTATCCAGCAAACAAATCATATTATCGTATGATAAAACTTATTCAGAACCATGGCCGACAACACCCCAAAAAGTGATAGTACCGGGCAGCGTCACGTCAGCCAGCGTGCAGAACCTGCAACCCGCCACGTCTTATCATTTGCGGATCATAGCTGAAAATCGTCTCGGGCAAAGTGAGCCCAGTCAACTGGTACAAGTTACGACCACGGAAGAAGGTGATAGAAAAAAAATGATTACCATAAAAAACTGTAATAAACGAACATGTTATCATGAACATTCTGATAATAATTATCATAGAAAACTATAAAATCTTCCAATTAATTAGCTTAAGGCATTTTATACCGTCGTGGTAATCATGTAATGTGTAAGAAGTAGGTAGTATACGTTAATATGTCACTATACTAATGAAAATATTCTGATTGATACCTTGTAAATATTTTGTAATGTGCACATTCAAATTACCATCTAGAATAACAAGTACTCCTAAGTTACTACTACGACTAAGGAGATAAAACTTTTGTATTTCTCTTTTATGATAACTTTAAAATGTATATTATGGTACACGTATATCATTTTGGAGACATTTTCAATCTCTAGTTTTAGTAATTAAAGAAATATCCCCACGGAACTGTACATCCATAGTATAATTATATATCTCCTTTTTAACCGCGTGACCAAAGTTGATGTAATTAAGCAAAATTATAGCTACGTATGTACCTAGCTAACATATGACATGAAGAAAATCTAGTATTTTCAACACATATTGTATAAATCAGGGTACTATAGTACTTAAATTGACTCGTATTAAATCAGTTGTCAACTGCAATGGACGTCTATCGATTGACGAAAAAGAACAATAATTCAAAAAGTTAACGTTAAAAATTCTTATATCCCTTGATTCCCTTTACAGTCCCCAGTGGTCCACCATTAGAAGTACGCGTCGAAGCCAAAAGCTCAACGGAATTGACAGTTAGTTGGGATCCTCCACAACGAGATTTATGGAATGGTAACATTCTTGGATATTATGTGGGGTTTCAAGAAGTAAGTTAATTTCTTCTCTAACTCCATAAACTTTAGTCTATAATACAAAAAACTGTGAATTATTTTGCTGCAATCCGTCATAATTTTTTACAAACTCTTTATTTTTTGCAAAACACTTTAGCTTTATGGTGGTTTGCGTTTTGTTTTCAGTTAAATAGTAACAGTACAGTCCTAAGTGCAAGTGGACCTGGTGGAGCATCGTATACAGTACGGACTGTCGAAGGTACAGGAGTGGTACGAGCTCGGACAACATTATCAGGTCTCCAGAAACATGCAGCGTATGCTATTGTAGTTCAAGCATATAACAGCAGAGGTGCGGGACCTGCTTCACCGCCTACCACTGCAACTACAATGGAAGATGGTAAGTGTGAATAAATTTGATTTCTCTCATACTTGGCATCTCTTATTCTGGAATACCAGCTATACAGGGCCTCAAGGCGCAGTATCACGTTGACTATCTTTGTTGTGAGCACCATTGCTTACAGTTCGTTATCAATGCAGGTGACCTCAAAGAATTCTAGGATCCTTTCGACTGCGAGATCTTTCACCTCCTCTGTGTGTTAATATTGCCATCCTAGAAGGAAATATCGTTTATGAGCTCGGAGCAGGCAAACTTGGCAAATGTTATAACATCAGACATCAATTTACTCCATATGCCAAGGAATTTATTTATTAAAGGGACTCCAACAAAGGGTTACACAAAACTTCCATAATAACTAGTTTAAAAACAAAAGTGTACCCCCAGTTACAGGAGCACATAACATGCTTTATGTATAGTGCTACAAAAGTTAAAAAAAATATTAAAGATCAAAACACATTCAGAATAGCAAACAAAAAAGAAAATAATGAAGGATATAAGAAATTTTCAAAAAGAAAATATTTAAAATATGGAAAAAACAATATACTTTACACAGGTTTAAGTAAATAAATATTAAATATTACATTCATCCCAACTGGAGTAGTAACTGAAGGCCTATGAAACTAATAACAAAATTAAGTGAATTTTCTGCATTTCGTAGAAAAGTCAAGAAATAATATGTAATAACAGATATTTAGGTGATATTTTATTTATTGTCCAGCTCCAAGCCTGCCTCCAGGGTCTTTACAATGTACAGCATTGAGCTCCCAATCAGTGCGTGTTACATGGGAACCACCGCCGATGCGAGGGCGTAACGGCGTATTGCAAGGCTATAGAGTTACCTACGCCCCTGTCACCGATTGGTATGGTAAGGCAAATCATATCTTCTTAACGCAAACATGCATTCACACAATATAATATAAGCTTGTATTATATAATAAAAATAAAATAAAAAGAAAACTAATTTTAAGTTTAATTTTCTATTTGTTATAAGTTTTTTTATAAGTTTCCTTGTCTTGGCGGATGAGCGGAGCACCCAATAATACGGGTTCACACCTAGTGCTGCCTAGTGCTGTTAGTGTATAATGAAATTTTATATAAATAGATTATTTTCTTAATAATAAATTATTTACCGCTAAAATATTAAAATTTTGCTGCAATATGAAAGGAAGGAAGTTTCAATAGTTTTTTTTAGGAACATCTAAATCATAGTGTCAGCCAATAGTATTGTTTTAGACAAACGCAGTCCTTCAGTCAGAATATAAATCAAACTTAATCAATTTGACGTTTTAAAAACCAAAAAGACGTTCAAATTCCCTTTTTATACTTTCAGGGAGTGAAGAAGCAGTAACAAAGCAAATATCAGGACTGCACACAACGTTATCAGGGCTCCGTCGCTACACTAATTACTCCGTTACTGTTTGCGCGTTTACTGCTGCTGGCGATGGTGTGAGAGCAGCTCCGGTGTACTGTCATACTGAGGAAGATGGTAACATAATTAGACTTCCTAAAATAAATTAAGTTTTATGATAAAACTTCGCATGTCCCATATCTCTCTCTTTTTTTTATTTTTTTAATAGGCGAGCGCTTGACTGTAATCATGCCTGATAGTAAGCAATGATACAGTCTAAGATGGAGCGCGTTTGCCTAGAAAATGCCTATTCGCTCTAGCTTTGAAGATACCCATATTATATCTCTACGTTTCTGAGTTGGTAATTTCAATAAATTGAATTGGATTGAAACTAATCAGTGCATCAGCATTGTAGATGATGGTCGATATGTCACTAACAATCATAAGATGAATCTTATAGATAATATTAATATTAATATTGTATTATTATTTACTTAAACTACGTCTCAGGTTAAACCTGGTAATAAATATTTACGGGTATAACATACCAAGTAAATACTTAAGTTTGGCTGGTGTTAGTACATAAAACGTCTCCATCGGTAATTGTAAGAATTTTCGAACTATTCTGCAAGTATTTAATATGGCTGCTTTTTGTAATGTCATAAATGTATTTTTGGGAGCTTTAAAACGCGAATACTATAATGAAATTGTTTCGGTACAACTCCGGTGGTTGAAATAATTATTGGGACTATTGTAACTGCATTCATGTTCCACACTCTTTTTATTTCTTTCTGTAGTTCTGTGTATTTTCTATTTTTTTCCGCAAAAGTAACTTGTAAATTATTCGTGTTGGGCACTGCAATATCGATAATGTATGTATGTTTATTAGTTTTATCTAGAAGAATAATATCAGGTCTGTTGTTATGAACAGTATGGTCGAAAAATATTGTGCGATCGTAGTATAATTTGTGGGTATTATTTTCTAAAACTTTTTGTGGAGTGTATTTGTAATAAGGCATGTTAGGTTCGTTTTGTAGTTTATACATTTGCATATTAATGTTATTATTATTTTAATATGGCTGGCCCGTTGGCGCACTGGGTAGTGTCTCTGCCTTCAGCTCTGCGGGTCGCGGGTTCGATTCCCGCCGAAGGCCAACATTTTATATAAACTATTTGTTGGTTCTTCGAGCCTGGGTGTATATTTGTATCTAAGTTTATTTAGTTTTTTTTTATATATTTAAAATTGTATATGTAGTATATCTACCAGTTGTCCGTCACCCATAACACAAGTATTAAATTACTTACTTTTAAGAACGACCGTGTGTGTGTCATTTATTTATTTATTATTTATTTATTGATTGTTAATTTATATCTATTAGGAAACTAGAATTAATAAAGACATCTTTCTTCATTTAAATATGAAAAGTAAAGAAAATCTTTAACTTACCTTTTACGCTCGTTAGTTTCGTAAGATTCTAGTTCTTAGCAGTCAAGTTTACTTCTAATATTTCATTATATTTATATTTTTATTTCACTAAGTTTTAGCGCCGGAATTACAATGTGAAAAATTAACGTTTTTGGTTAGGTTAAGTTTTGGATTTGTATTTGTTTTCACATTTGTATTTGTCTATTGAGAAGCTGCATTAAGCTTCCAGAATACATGATACGATGTCACACTTTTTTGAAATAAATATTCCGTTACAGCAAATATAAAGGTCATTATTCTATATCTTTATAAATATTTTATGCGTTGAGAGACAGAATACTTTTTATTGTTTTGCAATTAATGAAGCTTTTTATTGTTTTCCATCTGTATCTATAAAAAAATTTCAGTGCCCTCAGCACCGGCTGATATAAAAGCAGTAGTTTCATCAAGGAACAAAATTTTGGTATCCTGGCTACCGCCCGCTTCTCCTAATGGTGTTCTTGTTGGATACACTCTTTATATGAGTGTAATTGAAGATGGAAGAGAGGTATACATGATTTTGATTAGAAAACAAGTTGCTTAAGAAAATCTGGAAATCTGAAAATCTATAACTTTAATTGTTTTTAATATTTCTGATAATTGTTTTCAAAAAAATTTAAAAAGGTTTCCGGAAAATTGAGTAACATTATCATTTTACATTGATTTCCTCGATTTATTCGTAAAAGTCATTTCGTAGACGACTATTTAACATGTTTTATTGTGCTGCGTACAATATGAAAGTTATTTTCAACGTACCGCTGTTGTTTTCTTTATATAACTCTATCTGCCTGTTGCTTTCGTGGCTAATACAATGAAGCATTATTGATGAAATTTGTCACTAATCGAGCTTATATACTGGGCTTACATGTATAATGCAAAAATCCCGTATTTCCTTAGGGAAAATAAAAAAATCGGTACATAACGTAGGATATCGTAACGTTAAAGTTTAGAGTCATGTGGACGGCCGCATAGACCTCCTGTCTCTGGAGAGAAGGTTTGGAGCTGAGACCAACCATACTACTCCAATGCGGATTGGTAGGTTACACATATCCCATGATCATTTTAAAGTCTTTATGTTTTCCTTTATCAATAAGCGTGTAATTAATTATAAATATCAATGAAACATTAATTTTACAAAAAGTCCATTGGTGCCTGCCAAGGAACTGGTGACCCCCTCGAAAGAGTCACCAGTTCGGAGTTCACACAGTTTGGAACTGTGATAGCCCAGCGGTAAGCCCGTGCGACTCTTTCAAGGGGAACACGATTTCAAACCCGGGCAATGAGTTTTTCTATTAAAACTCAAGTGTCCAATTGATAATTGCAATTTATCACACGTTTTACGGTGAAGGAAAACATCGTGAGAAAACCTGAGAAAATTCTGGATTATGTGTAACCTACCAATTCGCATTGGAGCAGCGTGGTAGGTCTTAGCTCCAACCTTTCTCTCCAGAAACGGAGAGAGAAGGCCTATTCCCAGCAGTGGAATTGTAGCAGGCCGCTACTTTACTTTACTTTACTACTTTTGCGAAGATCTAATACAAAAGTAATGGTAAAATTATTTTGCTATTACTTTTGTTGGGTATTATTCAATCAGGAAGGAACTCATAAACGGATGCTGTCTCCAAGTACGTTGTCTCATGATACGGCGAGGTCTCCACCGCGGGCCACTCATCAATTCTGGGTGTCTGCCTCCACGCGACTTGGTGAAGGAGATGCCACGAGGGTTGTCACAGTATTGCCCACCGATACCGGTATATATACAAAACATTTAACTTCCTTTAAGCCTCAAGGTCTACGAAAATTTAAATTACTATAGCCTTTCCGATCATTTATTTTGTGATCAAAATAAAAAGCGAAATGTTTAAATGTTACAAATGTTCTTTTTTTAATTCATCAGTCCATTATGATCATAAGTGTATATCCACTATATCCACTGAATTGATTTTGTTGAACGTTGGTATAGTAATGGAATTAGACTCTAAAAAAGACAAAGGCCTAAACTGATTCTTAGAAAGGAAGATGCGGGTATGAAAATTTTGTTAATGCCTGAAATATCTTATTTTATATACAAATATTATCTTTTAATTATGGAATGCAACATTATTTGATTTTAATTATATTATTTTTATATATGGCAATATTGACATCCTATTTTTTTTTATTCTAGTACCAGCTAGAATAACGTCATTTAGTCGGAGTATAGTAACACCTTGGAAAGAGAACATTTCTTTGGCGTGTAATAAGGTTGGTGTTCCCATTCCATCTACGACGTGGAGTATGAATGGTGCAATTTTGGAATCCACTTTAAGAAAAAATGTCACCACTGATGGCACTCTAATAATAAGGTAAATAGCGCAAAAAACTGAAATATGTTTAAATACATGAAAATCACATATCGCTAAGGTACCATAGAGTTATTATACTTAGAGTAGAGAAGCCAGCCTAAAATGTGCCCTATAATAAAGAGAAATAAAGAGAAAGCGAATGAGACTGTATCTATCTGTCTCTCTTTTAAAGTGTGATTAGATAGAGATAAATACAATTTTCATCTTCCCTCTCATTATTTATTGTGACACTCTCAATTACAGGCATGCCTATGGCTCGCCTATTCTAGTAAAATAAATTTATAATTGAAACGGTACACACATTTTCAATTGTCAAAAAATTTTATTTTTAATTTTTAATCGCCTCGTAGCTACACGCACATCAAGCTGCCCGTTTTCAAGTCCTTTTATAATGTAGGAATCTTTCTATGTAGCATGACGCAATATGCTGACAGTGGTAATTACACTTGTCTGGTTGAGAACGCCCACGGACGTGATGAAGTAACATACGGCGTAGAAGTAAAAGTACCACCGCAGCCACCGGTCCTAGCGGTAGTGGATTCGTATGCTGATTCACTGCATCTACAGTGGAGCGACCAGGGTGACGGCGGAAGCCCTATTCTAGGTACGTCTAATCATTATATTAGAAAAACTGTAGCCGGAATAATTACAATAACCTTAATTCTTAATGAATTAAAAGTAAAATAAACGGCCTATTCAAGCAATATAACAGAACTAACTACTTTGCTATAATCCGCACGGGTTAGGTGAATGCATGCAAAGCCAATGTGTATGAAGCAGGCAAAATCTACGTACTTTATACATGCAAGACAAGCCACCACATGCACCCCAAGGCGCAATTCACCAGCAACAACGCACACAAAAGCAGCACACACACCCAACACCACAATCTCGACGATCGTTTCGCCCCGAAACCGAAGCATCATCAGGAGGATAGGCTCCACGACAAAAATCGTACTGCAACAACGGCCTATTCCTATACGTTTTCTGAGAGAAGGGTTAGAATTAAGGCACCCACTGCTCCATTGGGACTTAGTACATTACACTTCTTCTTTTTCTTCTTCGTCAACCGATGGGTTCTCCACACAACACGTTATTGTGCCGCTTGTAACCACCTTTCTGAGGTCGTCAGTCCAACTAGTAAAAAGTCTACCGACACTGCGTTCTCCGATGCGGGATCGCCATTCAAACACCTGGTAAGGTACATTACACAAGTCTTCAAAATTCTCTAGAGATATGCGGGTTTGTTCGATGCTTTCCTTTGCTAAAGAGCGTCAGAATTTCAATTATCAATTAGGCACATAAAGTTTGACAGAAAAACATTGGTACCTGTTACTACTTTTTATATTAAAACTTAAGTCCACCCACACTAAAAAGCTGAGCTATTATAATATTTTCACTAGTGCCAATGGACCTACCTAGACGAGAATGATCGAAACTATTAGTATAAATGCTGTCATAACACATCAAAAAAAAAATATTAACATCACATAACAGTGAAATGGTTAAAATCATTATATTGAAGAGCGAGCAAGCAGTGGTGAAAATAAAATAAAAAGTCTGAATAAGCCTAATCGAACATTACACGAAGAAGAGAACGATGGTGGTATCATGAATTGTGGAAGTAGTCAACGCATAAGGGATAACATATCATTTAACCCTTACTAATCCAAAGGACGTCCTCAATAATATCATTCATAACCATTGAATCCAAGCGGTAAAAAATCTGTAGCATGAGATTACTATTTAAAGACCTACGTCCATCGTTGAAAGCAGAGAGAGAACTGAAATTTTAACCACATTATTCTGTTATGCAACTTTCAGGTTATGTAATCAACTACAAGCGAGAGCATGGAGATTGGGAAGAACTTCAGGTGGAAGCTGGTACGTCGGAACACGTGCTACCAAACCTTTGGTGTGGTACTCGTTACCAGTTATACATAACCGCGTTTAACCGCATCGGCACTGGCCTACCTTGTGATATAGTACATGCCTATACTAAGGGAACGGGTAAGTAAAATCACTAAGAATAGCGTTGATATCATAATTCGTATTTAACGAGTGTTAAACATGAATGTGGAGGGATATGTGACTAGTATTACATACTTATGGAAAGAGTAACGCCAGAGTTGACGAATGGTAGGGGAGAATGGAAAAAAACATATTCCGAACCAATTTAGTGCGGAATGAGGGCAGGAGAACGAATATTGGAAATACGGTAACATTATACATTTAACTTTTGACTGCGTTATTACTAAATTATTGACCTCGTTTTCCTTCTTATGATGAAGAGTAAACAGATTAGTATATTAAAATATAATAATTTAACTAAAATTTCCTCATATTTTTAACACATTTTTATAAAACAACTAACAGAGTACATCTGATAATATAAAAATATTTTGCGTTCATTTTATTGATCTGCCAAGAGATCAAGACTTATGTGGGGTTTGAATAATTTTGATATGAGTCGATTATGAGTAGCTGTGATTCTTCTTACTTGGAATGCTTTTAATCCAATAAAATAACTGGCAAATTCAATTATTGCTATTTTCAAAAATATTAACTTTATATAAATATATTCTGTGTCTGACAGACGTAAATATACCTACTATGCTAAAATATGATAAAATAAAGTTGTACCATTTTATCTGAGCAGGGCAGAAATCAAAACGATTAGTCGATAAAGCACCTAATAGTCGTTTTTAGTTGACGTTCAGATCGTATTAAAACCTGTGCTATTAAATTGTTTGCGTTGTTTAATAACAAAACATACGGGTATCTGCATTACCTTATACTCTGTTAATCTAATAGTACTTAAACACAAACAGTGAAGTTATTTCATGGTTGGTAAGATATCGTCTCGTAGGAAACATTCTGAATTTACTTTTTTCCAGTGCCAGTGAAACCGAAGCACTCTCAAATGATCACGTTGAACACGACCACTGTGACCGTTTGGCTCGACTCGTGGGGCGACGGGGGATGCGGCATTTTATACTTCGTTATCGAGTACCGAGAGATAAGCCAATCGCAGGTTAACAATCTTATTTTCACTTCCTTACACCCACTTTTTCTAAATCAAACCTTGATATACTTTATTCATAATTTGTCCCTGAAAGTCCAATACTATGGGTACATATAAGTGTTTAGTCTACTAAGTTATCTGAGAAGCATAAGGACCAAAGTAGCTCCTTCAATCTTTTCAGTACAGAAAAAACCGGTTCTTTATCTAATTACCATTTTATCATGAAAACTTTCTCCTCATGCGTCATCATTATTATCACTAAATGTCTAAGCATTATTGAAATATTAATTAGAACGAAACCATAGTGGCAATATTAATAAAACTATTTTCGACCAAAATTATAGTCCGGCTTTTATGAGTCGAATTGTTAATATTGCACTTGCGGAGTCACTCGTTGGGCGATGGAGAGAGTTATGCTTGGAGTATCTCTGCATGATCGAATAAAAAATGAGAAGATCCTTTGAAAAACAAAACTGTCGCGAGGTAAGAATTCGAAGAACCGATTTTTGTTTTATTTACTGGTGATCCAAGAACGCAGTCTAGATAGACCTCTCACCGAATGATCAGGATTTTTCACAATGTCATACATTGTAGATGATCAAAATAAAATAAATAGATGAGGTATGGATGTGAGCGTGATGTTCAATATAATAATTTATAGATCCATAATACAAAAGAAATAATGAAATTATTTTGCTATAAACCGCGATTAAGTAAATAGCATCTCCTGATCGACGCTTCGGTTGCGGGGCGAGACGATTGTTGAGTTTGTAATAATGAGTGTACGTAGTGCTTGTGTAATTTGGTGGCGGTGGTGGAAACTTGTGCATGTGTTTTTAGGAACTCTGCATGTATCGGGTCTGAGAACGAATAGTGCACTATATATATATATTCTATTTCCATAATCGCTTATTATAGCTAAATAATTTCACTGTTACCTTTGTTCAATATAATTTTACATGATCATACAATAGATTAAGTTTCTTCTGAATAATTGTGTCCAATTGCAGTGGCGCCTGGTCTCTAACAGCGTGCAAGCTACGGAGCGCGTTTTCAGCGTGACAGGACTGTCGCCCGCCACGCACTACCAGCTGCGGATCACGGCGCACAATAACGCGGGACACGCGCTCGCACTTTACAACTTTACCACCCATTCGCTTAGCGGCAGTGAGTTTCTTTATTATTATTATTTCAAACTAACCTAACTAAGTATTATTAACCCTACCCTTGCTAATTAGTTATTAACTAATTAAAGCTGTGATATCTTTTGTGAAATCTTTTAAGGTGCTCACGAAATGGGTGCAGCCATAATTATTTTCATCAGTATCTACAAATACAATTAAACAATATAAAACTGTAAACTTGTTCCGCTTGTATTCAACGGCTCCCCGCGATCTTTTGAGGATGTCACTCCACCTCGTAGGGGGTCTATTGATGACGCTGCGATTTCCAGTCCTTTGTCGCCATTGCTTAACACTTTGACTCCGGCGCGGATATTTTAGTTTTTTCCGTGCGGCGGCGCTTAAATTAGCACTAAGCCACCCCACGGAACAGACAAGCTTGACCCACCGGTGGGCCAAGACGCCCGACGGAGCAGACAAGCTTGACCTATCGGTTGGTCAAGCCGGCAATAACGTTTTAAGACCCCAACGCCCATCGGTTCTCCATACTATGTGCTCCGCCCATCGTTACTTCAGCATCGCAATATGCTGAGCTTTGTCAATGACATTGCTTCATCTACGGATCTCCTCGTTTCTGATCGATATAGATAATCCGAGCATAGCTTGCCCCATCGCCCGCTGAGTGTCTCCGAGCTTTCTTATAAGGCCCACAGTCTGACAAAAACACATATTGCATTATTAAGTACATAAAAGCTTTGGTCGGCGCCTTTTCTGATAGAATTTCATGTATCATTTCAGTGTTGGAGGGTGAGGTGTCGCCCGCTGTTCCTGCGGCAGGCACCAGGTCACTGGGTAGCGCCCGTGTCTTACTACCCGCGGCCCTGTCCCTCCTGGTTCTCGCTGCATTAGTCGCTATTGTGCTTTTAGTGCGGAGAAATAGTGAGTGATCAATTACATTTCCAAACTTTAATATAACTAGATTAGGAATAACAATGTCTTTGTTTTTATAATTGCACTGCTATTCTCTTCTGTAGGTCAGAAGTTAAAATAGAATTCATCATACTCATGCCCATATCCCACTCTAAGCGGGGTAGGCACATGTTACAAACATGTTGTCAAATGATTTGGCTACGTATTTTACGACCGGCCACCTGCCTCACGTCAACTTACCTTAGTCGCCTTTTACGACACCTCGGTAAGAAATGGGGGTGGTCTATTCTACTCAGCCGGATACCGCACGGCGGAAAGGTTAAAATAGAATTATTTTGCTATAATCCGCCTTTGTTGAGAATAGGCTACTCGAGAAAATGGTAATGCTTGTCCGAAATGGTTCCGACGTAAAACCATAATGACAATGTCGTGGAGCCCATTTGCAAGGCTCATTATTATTTTGCCTCATTTGTAAGTTCATAATTGTATCAATTTTGTTACCCAGAAGCTGGTCCGACAGAAACTGCGCAACCAGAGACGGGCGTAGGTGAATCTCCTTCGGTCGCTCAGTTGCAAAATAAAGTGAATCGCGATCAGCAGTATTTGGCTACGAGAGCACAGCATCCAGCACCGCAACATCACTACAAACATGCTTCAAATGGTACTTAAAGCTTCTTACTTTTTCATTTCCGACCGGTTTCAAATCCTTCTTCATCAACGACTTTTAATTAATACTCCAATGGTATCTTTAAAATTTAGGACAAATGTAGAGTTAATCGACTTGGATTTAAGGCGATCCTACCAATTAAAATTACCTTGATTAATTAAAACTTGTAGCATTATGTAATAAGTATGTGATTGAGATAATTTTATAAGTCTCATGTTAAGTAAATATTCAAATTCTTTATTCAAGTAAACTTGTAAAGAAGTCCTATTGAATCATAGATTCTACTGATGATTCGAAAAATTGCTCCAATTCAGCAAGAAATTCGGCGGTTTCTCTTTTCTAACAGCTTTTATTTAACTTGCCATGAATGTGGTGGAATCTTGCAAGTTAAATCTGACTCACTTCCGGAGTCCGAATGACCTGAAATTTTACACACTGATCCAGTCGTGATGATAAGCATGACATGATGCTATTGCCATGATTGGCTCCAGACGAGGGAACTCCTCAACGGTTAACAGTGGGGACATGAAATTTTGTTAAAAGCTTTTTTAACTTCACTTGTTATTTTATATAAGTACTTTATACTAGCTGAACGGTGAGACCTTGTGTCTCACTCTAAGTGGTTATAAGTTCAAATCCCGGGCATGCACCAATGAACTTTTCCATTAAAACTAATGTGAATAATTGATAAATTGCAATTTATCACACTCTTTTCGGTGAAGGAACATCGCGAAGAAATCTGGGGAGAATTATGTGGATATGTACCAATCTACATTAGAGCAGTAGGACATAAGCTCCAAACATTCTCTCCAAAAAGGACAGAGAAGGCCTATGCCTACCAGTATATATTAAAAACTTAGTACTTACAGTCTTTACAGTCCGTTGTCCAATAAGAATGCCGAGGTCACTATTACTTCACTTTTATTTTCGATTGTTTATTCGCTCTTGATCGCTTTTCGCAAACTGAATGTCGAGGCGCACGATACGTCTACTTATATATCGAACGAACCGATGCTCGAGAACGTTCGCGAGACCTTTGGGAGATCGTACACAAACTTTGTAAACAGCCTTATCGGTAAACACCCCGAATGTTCCAGAGAATTAGCGTCAAGCGAATTTGAACCCTAAGACATAGTTTACGAACCCATTTTACACGTTTGTAAATTATCCCCGTCCAATTTGAACTTTATGACATATGCATTAGGAACTTTTTTCGCATGTTCGTAACACTAAAATATATTACTCTGCGGTATAGGAGTATAATATTGTTCACAGAGTATATCGAAGACATCTGCCCGTATGCTACGTTCCAGTTAACTAAGCCAAGCGCGTACAGTGAGAGCAGTTACAGTGGAAACGTGTACAGCGGGCCCTACCACTCCGTGCGCGGTTCCTTCGTTTACCACGATCTCAAGCAAAACGACAAGTATAAAGTAAGTATATTACATCTGATTCGTTCAGATCAAATCCAAATAATCCTTCAAGTAAGCTCTTGCAAGCACTTTTGATTCGTCAAGGATCAATATGATTAATGGGGCTAAAATTGGTTCGGAATGTTGTTCTTACAGAAGAACCAGCAAGCAATTCGGCGGTCAATCTTTTAAACATTTTCAATTTCACTTTATTGAACCGCATTTAGCGCAGGTAGCAGTAGCCTGCCTTCAGCTCCTCAGTCTGCGGGTTTGATTTCCGCCGAGGGTATTTATTTATTTATTTGAACTTTGATTGTACACATTAAAAAAAATAAGAAAAGAGAAATATACAAGGTAAAAGGTAGTTATACAATCAGGCGGTCTTATCGCTACATAGGGATCTCTTCCATACAATCAAGTTCACTAAAGACACAGTTTAGGATATTTTGCTTAGGTAGGATATACTGAGGGTAGTAATATTTTTTTAATAAAATTTATCAGTTCCTCCATCCTGGGTGTATTGTATCAGTTGTCTGTCACCCATAACATAAATATTAAGTTACCTATTTTGGGGAAGGTTTTTTTTTCACATATTGTACTATTTTTGGTAAGGTTGATACTAGCGATACAGGGCGACCTAGTCCGAGTATCAATAGATATCTGTGACTCCATCCATAATGTTAATATTTGAAATTTAAATAAATAATATTACAAATATTACGAATCGCCACCAAATTACAGGATCATCATAAAGTCGTTCTTAAGATTGTCTCAAAATTTCATTAAAATCGGTCAGCCGTGTGGGAATCTATAGAGGACATACAAACAAACATTCATCTTTATATTCGACTGGCCCGTTGGCGCTGTGGGTAGACCCTGCCTTCAGCTCCGCGGGTTGCGGGTTCGATTCCCGCGAAGGGCCAACATTTTCTATAAACAAATTGTTGGTTCTTCGAGCCTGGGTGTGTATTTGCATTTTAAGTATGTATTTAAACCTATATATGTTATATATCTACCAGTTGTCCGTCACCCATAACACAAGTATTAAGTTACTTACGTTGGGGACGGACGACCGTGTGTGTAAATGTCCCATATATTTATTTATTTATTTAAATATATTAAGATAAGATTAAATATTTATAAAGAACTTAAAAATTATGGTCTGTACAAGGCTAGATTATAAGATATAAATAACACTGTTACATGATTACAATAACTGCTTTACAGGGAAAAGAGCCAGAATACACGAAAGTACGAAGAAAAGGGAACAGACTTCGGGATCCACATTCTGAAAGCCAAGGTACGATTTACTAAACATTTTAAGTCTGATAAAGCTTGTTTATAAGTAGTTTAGTACATTAGTTATTACGTAGATGCACCTTCTATAAATTAAGTACAAATTTAACCCGTTTAAGTTTAAGTATTGATATTCGAATTTGACAAAATGCTCGCCTTTTATGCAACCTGATGGGAGCGTAACTGGTGTTGTAATTTATAAAGGTAAGCATGCACATAATGTACTGTTTAAATCCTTACATTTGTTTCATATCTATCTAGATTTCTTCTACGAATGAAAGCTTTCCTTTTCTCAGCTTTTGTACATCCAGCAGCCATATTCATATATCATAGTTGTTAATTCATGTTACATTACCATTTACATCAACAATAAACAAGTCACATCATACATCTTTTCTACTCAAACACTCTCTACGTGCTTTTTCGCTGTGTCAATGATGTCATACAAACGACAGAATACCAGTAATGCTTTATGGAAACTTTTAATATATACATAGATTATTAAAAACAAAATTCCTAAACTGTCGCTTTTTTGATATCAACACAGCTTCACGGCCAATATATTTCGAGCATTGCGTTATCGTATCGGTGTCGTTACGTTGCAGAGTCGGACAACTTGGGCTCAACGGACTCGGAGGTGAAGAAGATACTAACGCTGCACCTGCCCATTACAGAGTACGAGGACGATGCGAGCGACGACGCGAGCGCGCCGCATTCTGATAGCGAGCCCGGCGCGAGACTACGTCCCGCACATCCTACCTCTTGTAATTTTATTTATTTACTAGCAAAGCCCCGCGGTTTCACCCGCGTCCATACAGATCTCGTGGTAATGGAAAGTCTACGAAATCGGACTATAGATTTATTTTGTAGATTATTTAATTATAAAAAATGGGTATCATTAGTATTCTTGGAATAAGACTTAGCTCACCAAGTGCAGGCCCTGCTATAACGGTAGGTTAGGTTTGTTATGGCATTATTTGATTTCGATTTACATTCTTAAATTCGTAAAATCTTTTGATTGGGATGTCGGATTTTAATAATTTAAAAAGTATTTTACAGGTATTGAAACAGTTATTCATAAAGTATCATTTAATGGGATAAGGATTAATACAGAGATGTGAATAAAATGGTTTGATTATTGTCGGCACTTTTACCAACTTTTACAATGTAAAAAAGTAGTTATATTGGCATAACTATAATAGTTAGACATATGGTATCGCGGATTTTTTTGTGGATATTGATACGTTCTATAATACTGTAGAACATTTTTTTGTTCTATCATCAATAGTTTCCGCAGCGCACGCGATGATAGATGTTTACGACTAAATTTTTACCAAGTTATTACAATTTTATTAGGGATCCCTATTTTTTTTGAAAATGACATATAGCCTATGTTGCTCAGTGAAAAAGCAGCTTTCCAATGATGAAAGAATTTTTGAAATCGGTCCAGTAGTTTTTGCGTGAAAACGTAACAAACATACATACAAACAAACATACAAATCTTTCCTCTTTATAATATTAGTATAGACTAGCTTTTAAAAGCAATTTCGTTCGCGTGGACTGCAGTCTTATTATTTGAAAGGATTTTCAAATCCAGGTTTTTTTAATCTTCCATATAATTTTCAATTCTTTAATATGCTTTACGTTTAGTATGAATTGTTTTTAAAAGATTGATCGCAGAGTTTCTGACTGGTTCTCGGTAATAGCAACATTCCAAACCAGTTGTAGCTTTATTAATCATATTGATCCTTGACGATTCAAAAGTGCTTGTAAGACCTTATTTAAATAAAGATTATTTTGATTTGGTTTGGATATATTTTACGTATAGCCAAATACTCTTAAAGGTTTTAACAATTCTGTAGGTGCCTAATATGGATTGCCGAATTTTATTGTAGAAGCGAATACACAACATTTACACATGTAAGATCAATGAACAGAATACTGTTATATGGTAAAGCTTGCAAAGGTCTTATCATAGACTAGCTTTTAAACGCAACTTCGTTCACGTGGACTGAAGTCTTATTATTGGAGTAAACCGTAATACTCATATAAATTACGGTTAAAGCAGATTAACCTTCAAAGCTAGACATATGCTATCGCGGACTTGACTCTATAACTATAACTCTTAGATGGGAACAATTTTGTCATACATGATTTTTTAATAACTTTACACCATTTACTTAGCGCAAGCAAGGAAAGCTTTAAATTTTGCCGTTTTCGCAAAATTTTTAATTACTGCTCCTCTATAGCTATAATAAATAAATGGACTATCTTACACTTAAAGAATTTTTCAAATCGGTCCAGTAGTTCCGGAGATTAGCGCGTTCAAACAAACAAACTCTTCAGCTTTATGCATTACGAGTAGTATAGACTAGGAATCCACCGCGGTTTCACCGCGTACCGCGATCTCGTGGTAGTGAAAAGTCGAACTATTATTTATCTTTGTAAGTTAAAACTTTGACGCTGGGACTTATTAATGGTTGAGGTAAAAAAAGTCTTAACTGTAAATTGAATTCTTTTAAAAGGTATTGTTATATATATCCTTGGTTATCATTGGTATCTTTGGAATAAGAGCTAACTCACCAGTAGCAAGCCTCTGATATAATAGTCGTTACAATGAATTTTTTATGGCATTATTTTCTTTAGGTTATCATTTATTAATTCGCTAAATCTTTTGATTGGAATGTCCGATTTTAATAATTTAAAAGTATTTTACAGGTATTGAAACGGTTTTTAATAAAATATCATGGGTTAAGGATACTGAGATAAGGATACATACGGAGATATGAATAATATGGTTTGATTATTGTCGGCACATAGCAAAATTATACAAACCTCTTGATAGACCTGTAGGCTTCAAAAATAAAAGTCACTTAACCGGTGATGGAACGCTCTATACTTGATCTCTATAGATCGAATCCAAAATGTTGAAACTGAAACGACAATGAACGAGTACATAGTCTGAGAGCCGATTGACATTCTAGTCCTAAGATGTAGGATGAAGAACACTGTTCCATAAACTCGTACCGTATTATGAAGTCCTTTATAAACCTCAAAAAATAATACAGGGAAGCGCTTGCGTAGAAATCCGCGTAAAGTAATTCTATCAAGACCAATGGTCTGGTAATTTAAGTATTAATTAATCTAAGGTAATTTCATCGTACAGTTATAAATTAAATTAAATCGGAGCTCTGATAACCCAGTGATGAGATCGTGCGACTCCTTCGAGACAGTCACGAGTTCAAACCCCGGCCAGGGTTCACTGAGTTTTGTATTAAAACTAATGTGTCTAATTGAAAATTGCAATTTGTCAAACGCCTTTCGGTAAAGGAAAATATCGTGGGGAAATCTGCATATCTGTAGAGAATTCTGTGGGTATGTGTAACCAGCCAATCCGCATTGGAGCAGCGTTGTAGGTCTTAGCTCCAACCCTTCTCTCCAGAAATGGAGACAGGTGGCCTATGCTCTTAGCAGTGGGATTGTACAAGCCGTTACCAAATGAAATCGATAAGAAATGTGTCTAACAGATCCGAGTGTGGAAAGGGAAGAGTCATCGTCCTCCTCGGGAGACTCAGGAGGCGGCGTGGTACGGAAGGCGTTTCCCTCACGCAAGGGCAAGGCCGGCGCGCTCGGCAAGCGACATGTTCGTTCCTCCAGCGGCTACAGCAGTCATAACGACGAAACCACATTTAGGTGAATCCATTCAAACTTTGAAAACTCAAAACAAACTAAAAATATGACTTGCCAAATGTACAAAAAATTAATACTCTATGCTCTATCAACATGGACCCATATGAAGCAATAACAACACTAAACTTCAGCGAAATTTGCGACTAAACAATAAAAAATTTTAATTCTGTTCACTTACTTTGATAAGCCAGTTTGCATGATGTTGCAATTCTGCGAATGTATCGAATAAAACTTTTCTGACATCATGAAGAGCTTTTAATAGGCGATAATATTATATTATGTAATATAAATTAATAAATTAATCTAAATTAGTAAATAGTCACATATTGCTATTATATATAAAAATGTAATAAAACAATTTATACAATTCGAAATACTGGAAAAATATCCTGCACACAGTGTAACACATATGAATGGCAAAAAATTATAATCCTTTTAGCACATATTAGCGAAATGGTTTAACTTCGAAATACTGGAAGAATGTTAACAGTGTAACACAATTGGCTATAGATATAGTACCAAATGACTCCTGGTATTACACAGTAGCAAAATATTTCCCGATCCAGTATATCGAACTACCCGTCGTACACCGAGCACATCCACCCTCCGTCGCGGTTTTCAGACGACACCGAGTGCGAGGGGCACCCCCGGCGCAAGCGCGCCCACGCGCTCGCCAGCGACCCCAAGATGACACGCGAAGCCTTCCAGATTAACGTCTGAACCACCCTTAACTAAGGTAAACCTCATGTCGGTGGAAACGCATTTTCCACGTTTGACAGGCTTGTCAAAACGCTAAAAATATTTCTGGACAAAATGTAACTAACGATCGAATAGAGTACTCCGTGTGCAATAATCCATATAAAACAGAATTAAACAGATACACTTTTATACCGTTTATTATAAATTACTATCAATTCCTGTTAAATTTGACTGAGTAAAAAAGCGTGCAAAATCTTAAAAATGAAATAATTTATTAGGCGTTACTTTGCGGAGATCCATAATACAAAAGTAATAATAAAATTATTTTGCTATAATCCGCGATACAGTAAATAGAAAATATATATAGTGCTAAATGTATAGTGGACTATACGTTTTTTCATACCCTAACATATGGCCGCTTTCAGGAATAATAAGCCACTAAATTCACATTTCGCGAAACATTTGTTAGAAAGCGGTCATAAAGTTCCTAATGACCATTGTTTCGAAATACTGCACACCTGTAAAAAAAGCTTAAAATTGAATATTTTGGAACAATTAGAAATCATTAAGCATAACAATGGCACCCTCATTAACGATCAGATAAATGTTTCAAGTTCAAGCTTGTTGCACGTGTTCAGAGGTAAAGGTGGGGATGAACCGATTACTATATAACAATGCTTGTTCGCATAACGCTTCGCTTTGCGATTTTGTCGTGGAGTCTATCTCCTGATGATGCTTCGGTTGCGGGGCGAAACGATTGTTGAGTTTGTGATAGTGAACCTGTGTAGTCCACCACAATACACAAGTATTGTGGTGGAAGTGGTGGAGGTTTGTGCATATGTTTTTACGAATCCTGCATGTAACGGGTATGAAAAAACGTATAGTCCACTATACATTTAGCACTATATATATTTTCTATTTACTGTATCGCGGATTATAGCAAAATAATTTTATTATTACTTTTGTCTTAAAAATGAAAAAAAAAGACTTCAACTTGCAAATGGAGTACATATATGTAACACCGTAAAACTCCCGCTTCAAAATTGACAAATTGGGCCAAAATATTATTCGAAACAATGTCGTGAGAGATTAATAAATATTGTGATTATGATGATCCTCGGATACAATTTTTGATCGGGCTTACACATTTTTGAGTAGACGCGTTTTTATAATGAATAGTGCGGTGTAAAATCAATGCCCACTTTATTTGTTGCCATCTCAAAAGTCGTTCCTATTAACCAGTATACCTATACTATTTACTTTATTGAACAACTTTAACGGTAATTAGATTCGTTTATAGATGATCCTTGACGATGCTAACTCACTCCACAATACTGCCAAAATAACTGATTATGCCTAGTCATGTAAATATAATGTAGATAGATAGTTATAGTAAAACAAATACTCTTACTGAGAGGCAACCAACACAAATATGTATTTACTAGAAAAATATATTTCAATTTTTTAAAGTATTTTCAGGTAGTATCACACGTGGGTTTTTTTCATTGATATTCACTACAATTGGCATTTGAAATTAGAAATACGTTTTATTGTATTCACCATAATGTTCATTTGAATCAATTTCATGCATTCGAATTAAATTTGTATTTCTGACTGAAACCGACAATACATTGAGGTGTTCGATATCCAATAGATTTTTAAGGTTGCCTCTCAGACTATTAGTGACACATAATAATCATTTTGTACTCTATAATAAGAGTTATTTAAAGAACTTTATGAATGTTACGATATAAATAACAATTCATAATTAATCGATCAAAGAAAAATGTCAAGAGTTTTGAATTGAATACTCTAATGACGGCGTTTTGTAAATATTGTTGTAATAAATGTGTATTGAATATCAAATTTAAAAATAAGGAGAACAATAATTAAAGTAAAATTTATATTTTAAAAGTTTATACTTAATGCCTTATTGACCAAAGTCGTAAAACTATTTACGGATACGATTCAAGTCGTATCACATAATTAATTATGGATTGTTTCATTGTTGTAAAGTTTAAGGAAACAACGTGTTTTCATCGGAAAAATAATTGCAAATCTTATCACTGTCTATACATAATAACCTTAAGACGTATGTAAATGGTAAAATTTAAATACCCTACCTATTTAAACGTAGTTGTAATATGATTGAATGTATGAAATACGACGAATTGTTTCTAATATTTTAATGACTTAATGTTAAAAATGTTTTTACGAACATTTCATTGATTCATTGATCAGTTTTCCGAAAATATTCCTATAATATGGAAATCGTTGAAATATTTTTATTTCTTTGCCTCTGCGGTTTCAAAAACAAAAATCAACTGTAAATATTATGATTATACGTCTTTATCGATTACAAAATAACTAATAAAGTCTATTTATTGTACTAGTAGGCTTGTGTCAAAGAACGTACATAATTTCTTTTTAAAAAAGTGCACTGAATTCATAATTACTAACACGGCATAAAAGAAAACGTCTAGACTATGCATTTCTTTGAAAACTTTCTTTTTCAAAATCTTCAGTCAGTAAAATAAACGTCTATTAGTAAAATTTATGGTTACTAACCATTTTTAGCAATTTTCCGTTAGATACATTACCTAAAAATATTCGATAATAATACAAAAATTCAAAATTTCGGTACTCCAGAGAGTAAATCAAAAGTAAGAATTAAATTTCCATTATAATATTATAAATTTTGAAATAATAACGTTTTATAAACTTATGAATCTTAGACACATATCTTATTTTATATATTGTAAAGTTGGGTGTCCAATGTTTTAAAAAACATTACACAAAATGTTTCAGTATTGTTCGCAAAATCACGACTTCCAGTGTTATACACAATATTTTCGAAACCATAACTACATTGGTAAATAATTGATGTCTTCTGCATCATTATCATAATTTTAAAAGAACATTTCTAAATTAAATCTTGCCGAGGCAGGAGATTGGCCGTACAAGAAGGTACGTCATTTGGTTTTTTTTCCTCTAAAAATTATTTATCCACATTGCCTAACTATGTAATATATAAGTTAGGCAATGTGGAAACAAACGAAAATCTCAGAAAATCAGTATAAACTCCGCAGGAGACTTTGAGAATTAAAAAAACAAATCATGTTTATAATTATTACTATGAACTATACTTTGGTTGTCCTTTCTTTGCAATAAAATTTCAATTAAAAAAAGACACGTTATCAAATTTTTCCCTATGTATTTTGTCTTTTATCGATATCTGGTTACATTTATATTCCGACTTCTATATATCAACTCTTTAACAATAAGGATATAAAATAATGGTGTTAGAATATACAATCCTCATAAACAGTAACACAAGACAATACACTTACCTATAGTTTGGTGAATACGGCAGAAAGTTAACTTTATAGTATGTACAGCGGAGAAGCATTTGGTAGTGCGTACTCGAAACGAAAGAGATTACTAATTAATAAGGGGCCGAATAGAATAGTAGTTTTACTTGTAGAAGCAATTTGTTTTTATTTCAATACAATTGTCTATTTACATTATGCTCAAGATTTCGATCTACTTCAGACTATGTTACTCTTCAGCCTTTTAACTATAACTTTTAACTTACTGCTTACTTTATAAAATTAGGCGTTACTTTGCGTAGGTCGATAATATTGAAGTAATGAAAATATTATATAATCTGCGTTAGATTGATAAAATTTTAAAATAATATTTTCACTATTTTGTATTTTGTATCTGCATACCGAAGATCACATTGATCTCTATAGTCTATGAAAATAAGACACAAAAGACAAAACTTTCGTACTTATAATATTGAATAAGATATAAACTAGAGCAGGAGAGCAACAGTCTCATTTATGGGCAGGCCTATAAGTGAGACTGTCGCAAAAATAATAAAAGGGGAAGATGAAGCTCATACACTTATCGTTATCTAATCACACAAAAAAAGAGAGCCAGATAATTTGCTTTCACTTTATTGTCGATGGCCACATTTTAGGCTGGCTCCCCTTCTAGTCTATGGATAATGTTAGCATGGATTTGTTTTGGAAATACGTCAACGAGCTATCTCAAATTAGCACAGAACGCTGCATATTTTTACCCAGTTTTTAATTAAAATGTCCCTAAAACTTCTGCGCACGATTACGCACTATTAAATACATCTCAACCGTACCGTAGTTCTAGATTGAGTGTTGCATACACGTTTTGTATTGTACGACACATTATTATGTGAATTGCGTGTTTTTATATATAATTTACAATCGTTTACGTTGACTCTCTTTCGTAATTCCAACGAAGACTGCCCTATATTTAATTGAGATCTATTTTATATAATCTAGTCACAAATATCTAATGCTAGTTAATCAAAAGATAATCATTTAGTAGTTATTAGCGAAATGTAATTTAGTTCAAGGTTTAATAGCTCGTGCAAATCGGAAATAAAGATATTTATGTATTAAATTTTCCAGATTATATCCGGTCATAGATTAATAAGAAATTCGGAAACTGATGCTCAAACAAGTTACGTTCACTTAATGACTAATAATTTCTTTAATAAAAATTAAATAAGTTCTATTAATCTTTCGTTCTTAATTACAACATTTTTTTTTAATTTACGCGATGATGCCTATTTTATGGAAGCTAGAAAGTATCGTAATGCGATGTTTCAGAACGTCAAACTCAGTTCTTATTCTATCGGGTGAGCCCGACTAATTTCAAGCACGTACGGGGTCCTTATTCATGAGCTCTTTATGCGACGTTGTCGCAGCGGGTACTAAGCCGGTAATAAGAATAGCCAATAGAATGAGACGTGAATATAGCCGGTTCTATACATAAACTTTTAATTACACTCATGATAGTTTAAATGCAAAAATCATAGCAAGTCATACAAAAATCAAGGCAAACACAGGCTAGTCAGTGGGTGGTTTCACCGCGAACAGGTAAAGTAGGCATTTAAGGCGCTGAACAGAGCTGGCGTAAATTCAGATTTCGGCATATAAGCCACGCCCACAATTTCTGCGACGGCGTAGCGACAAAATTAATTTTTTAACACCCATTGTAGGTGTACACTATTTTATCCAAACTTTTTTTGTACAATTTATTTAAAAAACTTATGTCTAATTAATTTTATAAAACTAAGTATGCTGAAACTATAACTAAACACCTAAAAAAAGACATATTATCAACAAGGAATAGTCACAAAAGGCGGCAGCTAGCGACACACGTCCGTATAGCAGCGCGCCTCAGCGATCACTGTCTATATTCGTAGATGTAAAAGAGAAGCGAGACGATGACTCGTTTCAGTTTTGCTATTTTCTAAAAAATATTTAATTTGAATGAAATATCTTAATTAATTCAAAATTTAAATCTTACATTCTCTTTATATTATAATGATTTATTAGTCTTATTAATTTTACCAATTTTTGTTGATAAATATTAGAGATATTTACGATAAAAGTAAAAATCAGAGGTCTATTTACCAATTTTTTTTATCGAAAAAAAGTATCGTAATCATGTTTTGAAATCTTACATTCTCTCTGAGATATGATGTATATTAACATATATTTTTCTTTTAATCGTCATCCCTATAGCTTTTGTTAAAAACGTGTTTAAAGTCAGCCTATTTGGCTCTGTTCAGCGCCTTAAAGAAACAGACTGGAATGAGCGGTTCCTGTACCGGAAAATAAATAATTCTTGCAAACAAAAAGTGAACGTAACTGTAAAATAAATATTTCTGTGGCGCAAAACGAAACATATTATGAACTACAACGAATACATTCACATCACATCCGCAGATTTGACATGGGCGCCGTCAGGATTATTTTCAGGAAGGTGCACACATACTATTAACAAATACGTCAATTGTTCTTTATTCAAGTTGGCTTTACAAAGCTCCTTCGAGTCATCAAACTATAAGAAGCTACCACTGGTTCGGATGCTCTTACCGAGAAGAACCAGCTAGAAACGAGTCACCCTTTTCAAAATAATAATTTGAATGAAATAATATGTTTTATTCCAAATAATAAAAAAAGATCTAATCTAGTGCATAGCCATGTGCAAATTAATGCAAATTAAATCCAAGCACTATTATAATTTTAATAGTCTTCAATATAGCTTTGGGTATGATTGCTTTTGAACTTGTGTAAAGGCAAGTCCAAAATTGTGGGATTCAACATACATTCACGCATATATATGATACATTCTAAAGGGTTAACCTTCCTCTAGTTAGCTCGGGTAATAAAATGAAATTTTTCTATGTACTTTCTTCCCGGACAGGGGGGGTCTAATTGCACTTCCTTGCACCCCGCTGCCGGCGCCCATGTGCACCCAACATCCCCAAACTCACCGAATTTCATCATTCTATCTAGTCAATGTGCCATATCATTTTAAATGTTATGTTAATATATACATTGGATACACGTGCGTAGATTAAGAGTTAGTTAATCATGTTGTTACAGATATGTTTTTTATAAAACAAATGAGTTATTAGGAAACAGTACGATGTGAAACGAAAATAAAAATTCATTTAATTCATTCCTGTGTTTTACTGAAATCCTTTTATAATTTAATTTTTTCTCCTTTACACTTTTCTCAAAAGTCAACCCATTTACACTTTTTCATCAACTCAATGATGGGGACAGTGTTCTTTTATTATTGACCAACGGACAACCTCCTTATTATTTATTTGAAACATGTTTTAACATTTTATTTACTCGTAACTTGCCGTGTATGTATCTGAAGGTGGAATCTTGAAAGTTAAAGGAGGGTGCCAGAATTGGGCCTAATTGTTACAGAAACCCTAAATACATTTTAAAAAAATAGTTTTTTTCTGTTTAAGTATCACTATAAATGTTATAAATTTTCAATGGGAATATGTTAGAAAACTTATTCAATAATGATATTTATAAAGGTATTAAAGTAGTTAATGCTTTAAACGGAACGTATCATTGTCGACTTGTTACTTTTTAAATTGCCTAAACAGCGCCGATTCCAGCGTTTTTAGTATAAATAGACAAAAAAAGATTCCTTAATTACAAAGATGTATAAAATTTTCCACTTCCCGGTGTCCGATTGAGCTGAAATCCAGGCCCGGTGACAATGCATGTTTATGATAAGAATGACCTAATGCTACTTGCCAGGATTGGCTCCAGACCAGGGAACTTTTCAACGGTTAACAGTAGGGATATTAAATTTTGTATAAAAGCTTTTTTAACTTCACTTGTTTTTTTATCGTCGTAAAAAAAGTGTGTCCATATCCTTATATCATTTTGTAAACAACAGGCATTCAAAATTCAATATGGATCAATTCGTTATATTAATTGAATTTTGAAAAATTAAACCGGGGTCACGAATGACTTGGAAATGTCGAACCTTATACAAAGATGACTCGATTTTAACGCAATGAGATCCCGTGAAGAGACCTATGTCCAGCAGTGGACGTCCATCGGTTGACGAAGAAGAAGAAGAAGACCTGTATGTTTATACAGGGTGATCATCATACATCATCGACCACAATTTTAATTTTAGTTACCTAAACACCTCAGCAACCTACATAAAAAAATAGTTAAATCGGCGAAGCATTTTAGGCACAGGAATTACCTTTTTTACAAATTAGAGATCAACGACAGTACCCAATTACGACACACGAAACGAAAAATAAACTTAATAGTACCAGAAACGAAATAATATTGGTACGAGCAAGAGAAAACAACAATGTTATTGCTTTCTCCCGTTTTTCGAAGAAGCGCGCCGCTCCAGGTAAGTCAACCATTTATTCTTTAAATATGGGACACACAGCCGTCCGTCCTCAAATTAAGTAATTTAATACTTGTGTTATGGGTGACGGACAACTGGTAAATATACTACATATATAATTTTAAATACATACTTAAATACAAATATACACCCAGGCTCGAAGAACCAACAAATTGTTGCAAATGTTGGCCCTCGGGCGGCCCGCGGAGCTGAAGGCACTGCGCCACCGGGCCAGTCATTACTAACGAAGCCAGATCTCAATTAAATTATATTTATTTTCTTCGAAAACACATGTTTTTACGATATTTAAGATGGTTAAATTATGCCATAGTTATCTATTACGTACAAATGATGTGATTTCACTTATTATTATTGGTACACCTGTATAATATAGGTATGTACCGCAAAAGTTTAAAATCTACCAACTCTATGTTTTGATATATCACTGACAACAAAAGAAACAAGAAAAGATATAAATCAATCGTTTATATGTACTGATTTAGCTCAGTACGGCTCAGAGAGAGAATAAGGCAGCTAAGACTAAAAATATATCCTTTATATCGTTGGCTCTTTTAGCTTGTCACATTTCAAAGATTGTCGTTCCGAAAATCGTTTACATTTTTATAGAAACATCCAACAGCCATCCGTCTCTCTCGTATACGTGGAAATTGCTATATAAGCCCATCTCTTTCTCTCTAACTATGAACGAGCCGTGGCTCATCGTGAAAATTGACTCTTAAGTCCCAAGGTATAAGAGATATAATCAAAAACACATGCGAGCTAGATTATATATTTTGCAAAGATATATCTTTCTTGTCTTTAGCTCGCGAGCTACCCATCTCTACCGTGCTGTCACTAACTTAGTTTACATTTTTGATACAAACATCCAATACCTACCCATCTCTCTCTTTTACGTGTAAATTGCTATAAAAGCCCTCCTTCCTCTTTTACTCTGAACGAGCCGTAACTCATCGCGAAAATTGGGTCTTAAGTATCAAGATATAAGAGATATAATTGAAACACATGCGAGTTGAGAGTGATTATATCTTTTGCAAAGATATACTCGTATATTTTTATTTTCTTTAACTTGCGAGCTAACCATCTCTACCGTCCTGTCACTAACTTAGTTAGCTATTCGTCTCTCTCTTTTACGTGTAAATTGCTATATAAGCCCATCTCTTCCTTATAACTCTGAACGAGCTGTAACTCATCGCGAAAATTGACTCTTAAGTATGAAGATATAAGAGATATAATTGAAACACATGCGAGTTGAGAGTGATTATATCTTTTGCAAAGATATACCGTATATTTTTCTCTTCTTTAACTTGCGAGCTACCCATCTCTACCGTGCTGTCACTAACTTAGTTTACATTTTTGATACAAACATCCAATACCTATCCGTCTCTCTCTTTTACGTGTAAATTGCTATAAAAGCCCTCCTTCCTCTTTTACTCTGAACGAGCCGTAACTCATCGCGAAAATTGGGTCTTAAGTATAAGAGATATAAATGAAACACATGCGAATTAGAGTGATTATATCTTTTGCAAAGATATACTCGTATATTTTTCTTTTCTTTAACTTGCGAGATATCCATCTCTACCGTTTTGTCACTATCTGTCACTCACTCACTCAGTCACTGTCACTGTCACTGTCATCGGCAGTGAAGTCGAACGGTCGGAACTTCTGCCTGAAGGCGGCAACGTGTGAATCTTCTTCCTCCCGACTGAGCAAACACTGTCGCCAATCCGCTTTGTCTTCGCAATTTAGAATCGGCGGACTTGACAAGACATCCCTGATATTTACAGAAGTATATCGACTGTGAACCGGCAATATGTCCTATCTCAATTTTAAGCCAAAACACTTTTTAACGGCATTGGGTACTACTGCCCATCATTTACCGTATCAACATGTATTATCTACTAGAAATTTTGTAAATAAATAAACATATTTAAAGCCAACTGTTTTTTTATTTCTTTAAAATTATTGCGAATGTATTAATAATCACGTTTTTTCTTCGTACTGGTAAGTTGACAAAAATAAGATAGGACAATTTGCCAGTTCACAGTCGATATGTTACTTTGCGGAATTCCATAGTACAATCATCATTCTCCTGCCCTTATCCCACTCTAAGTGGGTTCGGCACATGTTACGAACATGTTGTCACATGATTTGGCTATGTATTTTACGACCGGCCGCCTGCCTGACGTCAACTTACCTTAGTCGCCTTTTACGACACCTCGGTACGAAATGAGGGTGGTCTATTCTATCCAGCCGGATACCACACGGCGCATACCTTAGTCGCCTCTTACGAAACCTCGGTACGAAATGAGGGTGGTCTATTCTATTCTGCCGGATACCACACGGCGTGGAATTCCATAGTACAAAGGTAATGAAATTCAAATTCAAAATATTAAATCAAATAAAGTAAACAAGTGCTTTTGAATCGTCAACATCTACTGCTGGTTCAAAAAGCTGTTCCTACCGATAAGAGCCAGCCAGAAACTCGGCGGTTGTTCTTTTCAAAGAATGATTCTTATTACTAGTCACATGTAGTTAAGTTATTAACTTTTTAAGATACAATTCTTTGGCTATAATCCTCGTTTGTTAAATCTATGTAATGCTAAGTGTGCGAAAACAGACAACGTTTATGTAACACTACACACACTTGATACGACAATCTAGTAGTAAAATAATATAATGTTGAAGACTATGTCAATGATGAGAAAGCTTGGAACTAAATTGCAACCAGCTATGTACTAGACGATATTATAATCTAAGTTTGTTAACGATAGTTAATACAAAACTGTAATATTTTTTTTTTAAAGTGACCGCCGAGTTTCTTGCTGGTTCTTCTCGGTTAGAGCACCTTTCCGAACCAGTTGTAGCTTCAATTTAATTTTAATTTGACGATTCAAAAGTGCTTGTAATAGGCCAATTTGAATAAAGACTTATTATAATTTGAATTTAGACAATCGATTCGCCCCGCAACTGAAGCATCATCAGGAGAATAGACTTTACGATTTTATCGTGGAGCCTGAACGTTACGTTCTTGTTGTTTGGTACTTGTTATTTTTTTTATCTTTATTTCGGAAACAAACAATGGTTCTATTACTTCATAAATATTTAAACATAAATCTAGCATACATCAATGAAGTTTCCACTCCCGCCGTGTATCCAGCTGAGTAGAATAGGAAATGAGAGTTCATTTCCTACCGAGGTGTCGTAAAAGGCGACTAAGGTAAGTTGACGTCAGGCAGGCGGCCGGTCGTAAAATATGCATCCCAATCATGTGACAACATGTTTGTAACATGGTATGCCGGTATGCCGGATGACATCAATGAAGTAGAGGTGTAAGAGTAACGACAAAAAGCGTACCCGTATGTGTTCGTTACAACAACAAGTAGTACTCGTTACTATCGTATCGGTACTTTATTCGTTACTTAGATGCCTGCATAGCAATAAAGTAACGTCTCGAGTCGTATTCCCGTACGGTATGATATCGGCGCGATAAATAATAAAATATTAAAATAAAAGCAAAAATATATTTATGCATATAAAAGCACATAAAAACTAAGTATACAGATTAGCTGTAGTTGTAATCTAAAAAAATAAAAAAAAAATTTTTTAAAAATAAATAAATAAAAATAAAAAATAAAAAATAAAAATAAAAAAATAATAATAATTAATGATGCATTAGAGTAAGTTCGTTTTAAGTACAATAACATAAAAAAAAGAATACAAATGAACTAACAAAAAAAGGGCACGGACATAAAGTCTGTGGTAAGTAATGTCACTATAAAAAAAAATAAAAAAAAAATTAAAAGATCGGCGCGACATATTACTTACTTGCATACCTAACTGCGTAAGGCGAATTTTTTCATTTTTTTTTTATAAAATCTTGATTTATTCATTTATATTCACACATTCAAACCACAGATTAGGTACCGTATTATGTTACTAATACGTACCGATACGAAAGATGCGAGTAACGACTAACGAATAGCATTCGTGAGTAACGATTCGGTACTCGGTACCGAATCATACTGTTTGCTTACGGCTTTACAATGAAGTTTCCACTAAAACAAAATGAAAAAAATATATTATTATTGTAATTTATTTATCACATACCTGCCAAATTGCAGCGGGAAGTGTTGTTTGGTTTTCGCGTATATTTGCTCCCCGGATGGCAATTCGGCATGAAAGTAAGGCGCGCCGGGCAACGTCACTTGCGAAATCTCCGTGTACGGCGGAAGCACTTCCATCTGAATGCTGTTTATACCTGCTTCGTCCTAAATAAAAATACTGTCATAAAATCATCATCCTTCTCCTACCTTTGTCCAGCAGGCCTACCATGAACTCTTAAAAGTAACAGCCTGTTATTATGCCCACTGCTGGGCTAAGGCCTCCTCTCTCCGTTTTTGGAGAGAAGGATTGGACCTACCACGCTGCTCCAATGCGGATTGGTAGGTTACACATATTCCTAAAGAATTCTCTAGAGATATGCAGGTTTCCTCACGATGTTTTCCTTCACCAAAAAGCGTGTGATAAATTGCAATTATCAATTAGACACATGAGTTTTTAATAGAAAAACTCATTGGTGCCTGCCCGGGGTTTGAACCTATGTCGTCTCTAGAGAGTCGCACGGTCTCACTACTAGGCTATCACAGCTTTGAAGCATGAACTCTTATTGCGACTCAATTGAAAACGTAAACTAAAGTGTTTTGCTTTTTCATACCATGACGTCTTAAAGACGCACACTTTAAGTCGTTGCCGAATGAGCGTTCGGAATGCGTCCTAAGAACATGTGAGTAAAAGAGACAGAGTTATCTATAATTCATATAACGTTATCCTTTTCAAACATTACGACCCCAACGCAATCCACACTTCATGGTACGAAAAGAAAGCGGTTCGGTATAGGTACTGACTTTGAATTGAATCGTTATCTAAAAGTTCGTGGTAGGCCTACTGATTGTATGATAAAAATGCTTGGATTTGAAAAGTCTTTCAGCTCCAAACAAGACTGCAGTTAGGTAAATGCGGTAAGGTAAAAAAATGCAAGGTAAATTTAAATGTTTAAAAGATTGACCGCCGAGTTTCTTAAAACTAGATACATTTAGTTATTACTGACTTGTACAGGGTAGAAGCGCACCTATATCCACACATCCTTATCATCTAAGTAATCTTCAACAGTATAGTAGGCTTTCTGTATCAGCCTCTTTTTAACAGTGTTTTTAAACCTGTAATGGCATAACCAAAATTGATTTCGGAATTTTATTATAGAATCTTATACCCAAACCCATAAACGATTTACGTACTTTTGCGCAAAGCAGGAGTCGCAAGCTTATGTTGGTTCCTACTTTGTCTATTATATACATCACCTTTCGTTTTATAATTCTTTATATTTTTATGTACAAAAATTACATTGTTAAAAATATACTGTGAAGCAAATGTAAGAATACTTATTTGAAGAATTGAATTATTGAAATCCATAAACAATACCAGGTTTACCATTACGGCAGTTTAAAAAAACTATATAGAATAAAATAGATTAGAATAGCTAGCTGAATAATACATGATACGAATGTGTATAGATCTTTTATTCTAAAAGTTCTTAAACTTAAAACAAAAGTAATAATAAGATTATTTTGCTATAATCCGCGATACAGTAAATAGAAAATATATATAGTGTTTAATATATAGTGGACTATCACACAAACTCAACAATCGCAAAGCTTTGCGATTGTTGAGTTTGTGTGATAGTGAACCTGTGTAGTGCTTGTGTATTGTGGTGGTAGTGGTGGAGGTTTGTGCATGCGTTTTTACGAATCCTGCACGTATCGGGTATGAAAATACTGATAGTCCACTATACATTAAACACTATATATATTTTCTATTTACTGTATCGCGGATTATAGCAAAATAATCTTATTATTACTTTTCTATTATGGATCTCCGCAAAGTAACACCTAATTCTATAAATTATGCCTTAAACTTCTCAATAAATCACGCGGACTTAAATTGTAGATGCTACGTATGGCTCTATTTGTCACACCACACATCGATCTTAACATTCTCATCTCATTTGCATGCACTTTTCTTTCATCCTTGTGTTTTATTCCCCAACATTCTGATCCATACATTACTACAGACTAATATACTAATGACCGTTCATAAATTTTCCCCTTAAATTTAAGGAGAATCCGAATTCCCCTACTATATTACATACTATATAACAATAATAAAATAGTAACAGTAATATGTATAGTATATAGTAATAGTAATATATTAATAGTTAGGAGACTGTAATGTCAATAAGTAAATATAGTGGATTAGGTTAGTTTTAATATATAAATAGGTATAGTGTATGTCCGTGACATGATCTGTTGGGCTTCATCTGAAAATCAGTGCTGAATGTCTTAATTTTGACATTCAGCTAATACTGAGATGAAGCCTTTTCAGAGCTATGTATTAGATATTTTAATTAGTTATTTAGATTAGTTTTCCTTTTTTTTTTAGTTAAGTATCTTATATATAGCCTGAATAAATATTATTTCATTTCATATTAGGATTTTATTATAGTCGGCGCAGGATCAGATGTCTGAAGTTAGGTCATGGAGGGTAAGTCTACTTAATTTTGAACCGTTCTAGAAGTTACAAGTATAAGAAACTGTAGCATTCTTGAAATGAAACTCATACTTTATACCATTGTATGTATTCTTGCATTTATGTATTCTTGGAGCTGTGGTAGCCCAGTGGCGAGACCGTGCGACTCTTTCGAGGGGAACACGAGTTCAAATCCGGGCAGGCATGTATAAATTATTTGTGTTTTTTTTTAAATAAATTTTAGAAACATACCTGAAATACTTCCAGTATTTGCGCCTCGCACGACCTAGCCACCGGGACACATTGTATCTGCATGTGCGAAGTGCGAAAATTCCTCTCGAAAAACACCACCAGCCTGTCCATAGACGCGTAGAACTTTTTCAATGCTTCCTTGAATCTCTTTATTTCTTTGGTCACTTCATCGGGTGCCTTGAAGTTCAATTATTGAAATCCATAAACAATGTCAGGTTTGCTATTACAGCAGTTTACAATAACTAGATAGAATAGAATGGATTAGAATAGCTAGCTGAGGAATACATGATACGAATGTGTACATAGCTACAATTGGACCTTGTACAAAATAGCAATGACGAAATTTAATCAGTTATATGAATTATATTTGCAAAGAGCAACCGAAGTGTTTCTTGCCTGCTCGGTAGAGACAATTTTCCGAAATAACAGTAGAGTTTGCGATTTAAAAGTACTTATTTACTATACTCCATAGATTTAGTTAACTAGACGTAAACAAAAACCATATGACTCCGGAGTGGCAAACATTTTATTACAATAATATTATTTACACAAATAATTAAAAATAAAAGTGCATTATTAATGTTGAGAGACCGGCTATACTCACGTCTTATTTTAGCGGAACCCGCCGCGATAACACCGCGTAAAGAGCTCATGAATAAGAGCCCCGTATGGGCTTGAAACTAGTCGGGCTCATCCGATAAAATAAGACGTGAGTATAGCCGGTCTCTGGACATTAATAATGAATACCACTCACGATAGTTTAAATTCAAAAAATAAAAGTGCATTTGAAAAATAATCTCATTAATTAAATATTTATTTTAGTAAATAAAAAATATTTATACCTTTAACATATCAAAAGCAAAAAAGAATTAATTTTAATTAAATGATGATGATGTGAATTAAAGTGAATAAATACCTTTGTGATGCTCTGATGATGTGTTATGGGGAGTATCAAAGCATGGTACGGTGTGAGAGGACCCTTGGGTAACGCTAAATAACAATGGTTGCCTACGCATATAACTAAGTGTTTCTCAACCGTGGGTGAAGACAAGCAGAACCAGCATTTATCTGAAATTAAATAAATAAATATAAATATATGGGACACTTACACACACAGTCGTCCATCCATAAGTAAGTAACTTAATACTTGTGTTATGGGTGACGGACAACTGGTAAATATACTACATATATAATTTTAAATACATACTTAAATACAAATATACACCCAGGTTCGAAGAACCAACATATTGTGTATAGAAAATGTTGGCCCTCGGCGGGAATCGAACCCGATACCCTATATCACGCCCACTAATGTCTAAGAATAATGATGCCCATGACTATGGTGGATTCGATATATAAAATTCTCGTGTCACAATGTTAGTGACCATACTCCTTCGAAACAGCTTGACCAATTACGAAATAATTTATAGAATTAGGCGTTACTTTGCGGAGATCCATAATACAAAAGTAATAATAAAATTATTTAGCTATAATCCGCGATACAGTAAATAGAAAATATATATAGTGCTAAATGTATAGTGGACTATCCGTTTTTTTCATACCCGTTACATGCAGGATTCGTAAAAACATATGCACAAACCTCCACCACTTCCACCACAATACACAAGCACTACACAGGTTCACTATCACAAACTCAACAATCGTTTCGCCCCGTAACCGAAGCATCATCAGGAGATATATTTCTCTATCTATATTCTATCTATATCTATCTAGATTTATCTCCTGATGATGCTCAACGCATAGAGCTGATGTCAGGATCGCTACCATCTACGCCAACTAGATACCTAACGCGTAGTTAACATAAGTACATTCAATAATGAAATATATGTTTTTTTTCTCAATAGTTTTTATCATTTGAAATGCAACAAAAAGAGATTAACCACATATTTAGTCCAAAATTATACAACTAATAAAAAATATGATTTATTGTATACTTTTAACCAGTTGTGAAACGGAAATTTGTGGTTATTTTTTAAAAGCTATTTTCACTATTCATTCTTTTGTTTATTAGATTTTTTTATATACTTTGAAGGCGTCACTATGCCCTTACCCATTAAATGTTTAATTTAATTTTAAAACCTATTTTAGTCTATGGTCATGCTGAAGACTAAAAAAAATAAATTAATGAGAGTCTGTATATGAAAATTTGTTATTGATTGTTATGAATGCAACAAATAAATATTTATGTTACTTATATATATGTTTATTACAAACCTTGATCAAAGTCCTTCCTCTTTCTGTCTGGGTTGTCACCAGAATTTCTTTTCCTCTTCCCATGATTGTCATCTTCAGCATCCATATTAAAGAAGAATTGTCCGTTACCAGACACCTGATAAAGATGTAACGAAATATATGAATAAAATATTTACTTATAAATGGGAAAGTTTGTCTAATACGCTTTTCCTACTAATCCACTAGACCAATATTGATGAAGTTTAGCACAATCAAATCTTATATATGTATATGAGTCAGTAAAATGATGTAACTTAAATTTTTACTTTCACTACACGGCACATAACAACTATTAAAACTCGTGTCAAATAGATACATTATTGACGTATAATAAAAATATAAGAAGATTCAGCACGCCCAGAACGTGGAGAAGGAGAAACAAGTCTCCACCTTATGGATGAGTGTCTTGTATAAGCACTGGTAAAATGATAGATCTACAGACCAAATGTCATTATAAACATTAGCACTCACACATTTATATCAACTAGTTAGACAATCAAATTTCAAAGAAAGGTAAGGACAAAACAGAAATTTACTTAATAATCATTCCCTTTAGGGATATTATAAGACGCTAAAGCTACTGGTAAATTAAAAGAGATAACACTATCTGGATAACAGTGAAATCCATGTTTCCCTCATGCCATGTCCGGCTAACAACACGCACTTATATCTGTATACACTATCGCGACACGTCCACTCTCGGCCATTGCTCTGGTGTTACTGACGTGGTGCGCTTGTGGCAGTGTTAGGTTCCCTTAATACACTAGTAGGGCTTCTCTATATTAATGTGTGAGTGCTAATGTTTACACTGACATTTGGTCTGTAGATCTATCATTTTACCAGCGCTTATACAAGACACTCATCCATAAGGTGGAGACTTGTTTCTCCTTTTCCACGTTCTGGGCATGCTGAATCTTCTTATATTTTTATTATACGTCAATAATGTATCTATTTGACACGAGTTTTAATAGTTGTTATGTGCCGTGTAGTGAAAGTAAAAATTTAAGTTATATCATTTTACTGACTCATATACATATATAAGATTTTGTCTCTGTAGAGTTATTAAGTGTTGCGTCATTTACGATACGACAATCTATATGAAGCAGTGCTGGCTTATAGTATTAAATAAAACGTCCGCCTTCTCGCGTTTCGGATAAAAATAAACTATATGAACAATGAATCGAGAAAAACTGTTCCTCAGCAAGTACCTTGTCCTGACAAACTGATTGTATATTTAAATGTTAGTCGTACATATTTTAAAATTGGTTGAGTGGGTAAATGAGAATGAGAATGAGAATGGGGCGTCATTTTAGCTTAGATGAGCTCTATTAGTTAATATTGTTTAACTATATTATCATACATGTATTATATGTTCGTGGCTAGTATATATATCGCACCCCATACAATGAATAAAATTACATGACTCATGTATAAGCATAGAACATGTCAATTTATTCTTCGGATCGGGCGATATTACATCAAAATCACTCATTTCAAACCACATACTACACCTTTACTACTTTCCCCGGCTGGTGCTGCTTCATCATATCAGGGTTGTACGGACAGGGTGTTTCATCGGTTGTGCTTTGCAATAAATCTGTCATTCGCATCTTTGTGATTGGTTGCAGGGATAGTGCGTATATCCATTTCTCCTTCATTTTATTACCCACAGGCGCTAGTGCTATGAACCTTGTAGCACATTCTTTGTAGTCTTGATGCACACTTTGATTTCTGTTTGATTTATACATCTTAGTGAATATAAAGTAATATCGGGCAGCAGCTTGTAAAATAAAAATAGCCATGACGGTTGCCAACCTCCGATAGGAGATGGCATGAGAAGAAGAAGTGAATATAAAGGATAAAAAGTAAAGTAATGACCTATTACTATCCCACTGCTTGGATTGGAGCTGAGATCTACCTGCTTAAATATGAATTGGATGATTACACATATCCCAAGGAAATTTCTAGAGATATGCAGGTTTCCTCACGATGTTTTCCTTTACCAAAAAGCCTTTGATAAATTGTAATTATTAATTAGACACAATTTTAGTAGAAAAACTCATTGGTGCCTGCCCCAGACAGGCCACCAATTGAACCCCTGATTGTCTCTAGAGAATGGCACAGTCTCACTTCTGGGCTATCACAGCTTATTCTATTATAATGATTAATGATAATGACTGGCCTATAGGCATTGATGGCAGTGACTCAAGTACATTCTTTTCGCATTAAGAGAATTCTGGGGATATGTGTAATCTACCAATCTGCATCAGAGCAGCGTGGTAATTCTTAGCTCCAATCTTTCTGTCCAAAAACGGAGAGAGGAGCCTATTAGTACAATAGTTGTGATATTTAATAATCATGGTTCTATTGCAAACTCAAAATACTAACCGGTAAGGCTGTCTCTCATAGTATTTCTTTGTAGAGGGAACCAAGTGGTATCTTGGTTTTATATGGATAGAAAGCCATGATAAAAGATCTGATAGACATTCTGGTTCAACATCTGCCTGAAATATACATATTTTTGTACATATAACCATAATCTAAATTAATTTAAAAAATTTAAAAAAGGTATGTCAACCTTGACTTCCTTCATAATTGTCTAACCGATTAAGATTTTAGGTTAAGGCTTAGTTTAATTAAAGTAAATGATAAATGAGAACACAAAAACTATCTCATCACAGAACAAAAGTATACATTACATTTAGGTATGACCAGAATACCTGCGTTTTATTTGATAACAGTATCTACTAATTATGGCAAGACATGAGTTTTGTACAGACACAAACCTTTTGCAAGTCATCCTGTTGTATACCTGCTGGCCATAATGTTGTTATTAAAACGTCTACACCCCTATACTCGCTCTGACCTCTAAAACAAGCATCTCTAACAGCACTACAATCACTTGGCTCAAAGGTGCACATTGGTATATCTTTACCTAATTCTCTTCTCGACAGACCAGTCAAATAGGCGATTTTCACTTCAGAACTTGTAGTAAAAATTCCTCTTTTGCCTGTAAGAAAATTAAGTTTAATGGTTGTACAAATTGAAATTTATAAAAAATAATTGATAGCATTCATATATTATTTATCATATTTTTATTAGTATTCTATGAAATGGATAGATCTTATTCACATAAACGTTTGTTAACCATTAATACACAACCAATTGAAATTTTAAAAAAAACACAAACAAAATATTTTAGGAAAATAACCTTACAAACCTATAAAACAATCATAACAACTTTTAACACCAGTTGAACTTACCCATATATATTACATTTGGCACTATTTCTGAACCTTCTTCACAATAATGTTTGACATGCTCACTTTTAGAAGGGCCAAAAACATAGGTTGTAACTGGTACTAAAACAATGATTTGGTAATAAAAAACCATTAGCAATAATCTATTTATTTATAACCAATAAAGAGTTATACTTTTAACACATCACAAAAATATATTATACACCTCATAAGGAAGTAAACTTTTATAAGTAAACACATTAGCAAAAGGACATAAATAAGGATACAAGGAAAGCTCTGCTTAATCAATATATTTCTTTTATAATTACAAAAGAAAATGTTACAACTTTTTTTTTACTACTGCTAAAAGAACTTCAAAGGGTAAAAGGTAGAACTCAGCAACTGTAGTAAGTATGATACAATATATATATATTGTATACAATACTAATGCTTGGAAATGCTTACTAATAATTAAATATACATTGGTATATTTAATTTTAAAATTGTATTATTATTATTAAAATTGTATTATTATTATTATATTATTAACTGAAAATTCCTTTAAACTATAATGACCTCATGGTCAGACCTATGCCACAAGAGTTTTGAGAATGTATTTCATGTGCCAATAATAATAAATGGAGTAAAAGATTAAATTTTATTTTCGAAATATTTCTAAATACTATATTCTATTTTCTCAAGGAAGATAAAATTGTGGGGTTGTCAAGCTTTTTCTTAAAGAAGGGCAAAGTTAGATAGCAATAACGAATAAGAAATCCGTTATTGCTATAGTAATAATAGCTTTTCTTGTCTTCCTCTAACAGATCCTAAATAATATTATCAATTTTAATTTAAATAAACAATACTTATTAGACAAACCTTTTCTGGTTCCCATGCGATAAGCGTCCAGTTGCGAATTATCCTCGCCAAAGAAATTCCCCACACATAACAATACATCAAATGCTCCTGATCTCTTAATAATAGATTCAACACGAGAAAATAAAATATTGAAGTTTCCGTTTACATCACCACATACAAGGCTGGAAATTTGAAAATTAATTAACTTAATCGTAAATAAATTTAACCAAAAATAGAACGTATACATGCAAAACACTTGTAATTTCTAAATATGTAAAAAATGTATTAAAAACATCTCTTCAGATACGTACGTCTTTTGCTTATCTGCCATGTTGTATAAAGCTTAATAAATACTAATTAGTTCCTTTTAATTGATTCTTAATCTAGCTGTAATTTTGCGTACATCTTAAAATCTTCCGTCAAAAAGTTGATTAGGAATAAAATTAAAAAATCCTATATTACTAAAATAATAAAAATAATTTGTTTCATTTTAGTCTATGATATGATCACAGACTACTTTTCATATGTTGTCATCCAAGAATACACATTCATAATCTTAATAACTAAGGTAGGTATTCCAAAAATATGAATTCTAATAGGAAAAAGAAGGAATATTCTGCTTTTATTCTTTGAGTACATAGAACTATGTCAACAACTATTCTATTAGTTACCTATATATAGCTTGTCAAGTCAATCGCTCCTTTGTAGCGAGTTAAGATTAATTTCTGACATCATATTGCGCTTATGACTGTTATTTGTCTGTGTCAGTTCATATTATTCTCAAACGATAGATATTAGATATTAGATACGCTATAATTGTCTCTAAGTTCAAATTATATGTTAGTCTTTGACTGTTGACTATGTGTATTGTGTAGTTCCAAGTTTCCATTCCAATTTCTTATAATGGTTATTATTTGTTAAAAAAAACAACATGGCATCATCGAGTAAATTGCCTGGCACTGGGTTAGAAGATGTAGGTGTTCCTGGACAGACTTTTCTCAGAGACGCACTAACAAGTTGCACTGATCCACTTAAAGCAATAGAAGAGTTTCAACTAGAGAATGGTATATTGCTTCCATCTCTAAGACCCATGCTGCCTCTACTCGATCTCCATGGTGTCCGTAGATTAGACTTTCATACATCAGTATTAGAAGAACTAAGAGACAAACTAATAACACACATAAATGTAATGGGCACAAAAGATAAAAAAGAACATGAGAAAAAACTCAAGGAGTTGTTATCCAAAAGCTTTCCGGTTGTAAAAGTGAAGGCGCTCAGGCCAGTTATTATGAGTATTTTAAAAAATACAAGCCACATTGATGATAAATATTTAAGAGTACTTGTTCGTGATAGAGACTTGTACAATGATACTGACACAGAAGTAAAAAGACAAATTTGGCAAGATAATCAATCACTCTTTGGAGATGAGGTGTCTCCACTGCTGAGTCAGTATATAAGAGAGAAAGAAAATATATTATTTGACCATGAAAACTTAGCAAATTTGTTTTTTTCACCTTCACCGAAAGTAAGGCGCCAAGGAGCTGTGATACAGAAGCTAGCTCATATGATAGGTACCAGCATAAAACTTTATGATATGGTGCTTCAGTTTCTCCGCACTCTGTTCTTAAGAACAAGAAATGTTCATTACTGTACCTTAAGAGCTGAACTTCTCATGGCCCTACATGATGCAGAAGTACAAGACATTATATCAGTTGATCCATGTCATAAGTTCACATGGTGCTTAGATGCATGCATTAGGGAAAGAAATGTTGACATAAAAAGGTCTAGAGAACTTCAAGGGTTCCTTGATAACATAAAAAAAGGCCATGAGCAAGTTCTAGGTGATCTCTCTATGACATTATGTGATCCATATGCAGTTAACTTTTTAGCAACATCAGCCATTAAAATACTGCAACATTTAATTAATACAGAAGGCCTACCAAGGGATAATACGATTTTAATTCTGTTATTGAGAATGTTGGCACTAGGTCTAAGTGCTTGGGAGATGATTGACTCACAAGACTTCAAAGAGCCTAAACTAGATAGTCAGGTGGTAACAAAATATTTGCCAGCATTGATGTCTCTAATGGTTGATGATCAAGTCCGGGCGTTACACAATAAACTGCCACCAGACGAACGAGAATCAGCTATCACCACTATTGAACACTCCGGTCCACCACCAGACGCTTGTGAGGCTTATATGCGAGAGAGTGCTGTGTGTGGAGTTTTAGCAATGTACTATACACTTCATGCAGCAAAACTAAGAGACAGGGGTGCCATATTAAGAATCTTGAGTATTTTAGGCAGTTGTAAGGATGGCAGAGCTTATGAAGATCCATTTTTACATGCAATTGTCTCTCTTTTAATACAATTGCCAGATGAGTTTCAAGGAGAAGATTTCAGCACTGTTTTATTTGATGAGTTTTTCTTTGCTGGGCTCTCAAAAGACAATGTTACAAGACATTTATTGAAGCTTTTATGGTACATACACCCGAAGTTGCCAGAGACCAGAATACAGACTTTAATGAAAGCCCTGCAACCTGGAACTCAACATAATGAATCTGTCCACAAGCTATATGAATCTTTACAACAGAAAATGCATTCACAAGTAGAACCAGTTCCTAGCACTAGTGAGATGGAATATTTAGACTCTCCTCTTATGAGTGTCCCTACCCCTGCACCTTATCACATAATGTAGTTTAATACTCTAAATGTATTTAAATTTTGATATTAAATTTTATAAAAAGTTAGCAAATCCACTTAATGTACATCAAATCCATCCATTTTTAATACAAGGGGATATGATTTTTAGATACGAGATAATGAGTCATATTAACTTAATTTAGAGTAATTTATAGAATTAGGCGTTACTTTGCGGAGATCCATAACACAAAAGTGATACAAAAGAAATTTGCTATAATCAGCAATACAGTAAATAGAAAATATATATAGTCCTAAATGTATAGTGGACTATCCGTTTTTTCATACCCGTTACATGCAGGATTCGTAAAAACACATGCACAAACCTCCACCACTTCCACCACAATACACAAGCACTACACATTCACTATCACAAACTCAACAATCGTTTCGCCCAGCAACCGACGCATCATAGACTCCACGACAAAATCGCAACATTTAGCACTATATATATTTTTTATTTACTGTATCGCGGATTATAGCAAAATAATTTTTATTATTTCTTTTGTTTATCTTAGAGTAATTTAAAAATACGGCAGAAATCACAAGCCAATACAAAAAGTCATTAGTATTCTTGGTAGCTAAATATGCTTTTGTATCTTGTGTGGAGTGACCATCAAAATGTATTTAAAAAAATGTTTAAACTCAACATTAACAAGTCCTACGAGTTACCACACTAGCACACCATGCTTTCAGTCGCGGGTTCGATTCCAGCTGATGACCTGGGGAGTCTGGATGTATTTATCCACATAAGTATTTTTCAAATTTGTCTGTCGCCCATTAAAACAAGTACAAAGTTACTTTGGGAACGGAATTTACTATTAAGAATAAAACTAAATTATTTTACTGTATATGTGAAATTAAAACTTAACCAAAAAAAATACAAATTTGAGAAAAAGACGTGATGAAGTGTTTTTTTTTATTTTGATAATGGGAACACCAAAAATATCAGTTTGACGTGATTATCAAAATTAAGATTTAACCAGAACATTTCTGATAAAAAGGACAAAGGGAACACTAATAATGACCACTGTAAAACATTTTTATTTATTAGTACTGACTTACAATAAACTTTTAAAGATAGAATATTAGAAAAATGAATAAAAATGTTACAAATAATAGAAGTTCATTGGGCGGAATAGAAACTGAGCATATTTAGGCAGTTAAGGCTTAGCAAAGATTATTGAGGCTTATTAAAATAAAGTTAATTTTTCAAAGTGAGGGTAGTATTTATTTTCATGCATGGTGTTCACGACGATCTGGTTTTAAGTCCAGCGAATGCAGGGATCGGAGAGATCTTGAACGTTCAAACAGCGATGGGTCTGTATAAATTGGTTCACTGCCATCGTCGAACGCGTTCGCCAAGCGTCCTGAGGATCCTGCTTCCTCACCTATTTCAGAGAAGTTTCTTCCCAATCCACTAGAAACAAGTAAAAAGTGTATAATTTATACAAAATATTTTATTAGCATCTTTATTATTGTCAAAGCGATATTTATGTTAATTTGAGTTATTTGGGAGAGGTCAAGTATTTACCTCAAAGAAAATGGCTTATGAAGGTGTGATGCAGAGAAGAGAGACGGACGGTTAGGTCTTGGAGCGGGTGCTGCTGCTCGATGAATAGGCGCTGATGTCACTTCTATGTTCTTACGTAGCACACGCCAATATCGCCTGAAATATTTACAGAAACATTAATAAAATCTTGATAAGACAAGAGATCTATCTTAAGAGAGTGCGCGTATACACGTAATACACCAACGTTCCTCTTAAAACACGGTCAGGAAGGCTTTTTTTCAAATTGTCATATATTGACACTTGGCAACGCTAACTTTATACATACGGCGCTCAATATTTTTTTATACCCTAATTACGCCTCGTTAGCACGGGCTTAAAAAAATTCATCGCGTTAAAACTCCGCAATAGGCGTAATAAGAAGTTTGAATGGTATATTCGGCTTAACGCCCTACGCCTAACGCCTAAAATGAAACACTGCCCGATAAAAATCGCGTTTTAAAAGCGCTGTCGTGTAAATAGACATCAGAAGGCCTACCATACACTTATTGCGACTCAATTGAAGACGTAAACTGAAATGTTTTGCTTTTTCATACCATGACGTCTTAAAGACACACACTTTAAGTCATTTTCGAATAAGTGTTCGGAATGCGTCCTAAAAACATTTGACTAAAAGAGACAGTTATCTATAGTTCATATAACGTTGTCCTTTTAAAACACACTTCATGGTACGAAAAGATAGCGGTTGGGTTTAGGTACTGACTTTGAATTGAATCGTTTTCTAAATGTTCATGGTAGGCCTATTGGATATACATTTGTTTCATTTCGACATATTTTTTACGCACGGTAAAAAACCTCTCGTGCTGTGAGGGGTAGCCTGTTAATTGTGTGTTATAATTATGCAAACAAATTCTAGATTATATATAAAAGGAAGCAATTTATATAAGAAAGCATATCACAGAGCTTAGAATTTAATTCAAGCCAATGCAACTTGGACACCCTAGTGTCAATCTTAAGTAATGCCTAGATATATTAATCTCAAACTGGTTTAGTTTGCAGTTGGGGAGCAATACAACGTTTATTAAATAACAAATAATTGTTAAAGAAACTCTCAGATGTTACAATTTAATTCGTGCTGATTATTATTTTCCTGAGAAATTAATCTTTCAAAGATTATAATTCTGTTTTTTTTTAATTAGCAGAGCTCATAATCTACATGAGCTATGGTGCTTTGGCAGTTTCCTCCACCAGGAATTGTAAAGTTCAAAAATTACTTCTCAAGTCGATTATCAGCAGATTCCGGATACACTGAAACGACCATCTCTGACACAGGTGTCTCTGCTTTAAGCATCGACGCCTATGATTTAGAAAATGCTTCGCCTAAATAAATTTGAGGCCTCCAAAAGCTAGACTAATACAGGCGTCGTAACCAATTCAGATATTTAATAAATACAGAATAATTCTTATTGTATGTTTTTATAATAAACTAACTGTGCTAGTGGCTTCGCGTGGAAATCAAAGTCACAATTTTTATTCCGAATTGATATTTTGAACGTAAAAGAACTTACTATGTAAACCATAAGAGATAGAGACATGATATCGCGGATTTCTTAGATTTTTTTTGTAAATCTACTTTATTACTTTAGCGTATCTCTGCGGTTTACGCGGCGCATGCGACTATAGCTCCCAGCAGACTGGTTTTTTTTACAACCACTCGACCCATGGGCGGCGTGGTTGTATAATTTACCTATAGTGCAGAGTGTGCAATACACACGGGCGCCGCCATCTTGGTCGGTCGGTCAATCTTTTAAATATTTTCAATTATACATTATTAAATATGTCTTTTATGAAGCGGGAAGGAAAGGAACTCCCGTTGCTTCTTGTTATAGATATATGTGTGACTCTTTTTTGACCCCGCAGGCGAAGTCTGAGTTAAACGGTTAGCCTTATAGTACGTACACCGCAACTATTCAACGAACTAGTTAATAATGTTCCAAAACTTAATAATGTAATTATTTCACTAACGTTTACGTTTTGTTATCTATGTACTTGTTGATTATATTGGGTTCCACACAATCCACATTTACTATACATTTATTTACTAAACTGTAAGATATACCAACTTATAAAATAGCTTGATAGAATATGAAAAAACTTTCTTGTTACGATGGCAAAGTTAATAGTTATAGCCGGGGGGGGGGGGGTCAGGCCTAGGGGACGCCAGGGTTTTATTGAACACGGGCACTACAGCTAGAGCCGCCCCTAACGCGATCTATTCAAGCGAATTTACATTAAAAAGTAACTGTTAACCTACACCTTCCAAAAGAATTGCACTACGGTTTAGTGAAAACCGTACAAATATCCGTTCAGTATATTTTGAGAATATCTTTCAAGCTTGTGGGGACTTTGTTTTATAATAAGTAAGATATATAGGCAACTTACTTGTAAATATAAAGTGCAGCGGTGAGCATAGCCAGCAGAAGCGACAGGAGTACGCATAGAGCTACAAGTAATGCTCGATAGTGGTACGGAGAAACGCATACTCCAACGGCAGCGACTACCGGAGATGAATCTGCCGCGCCGTTTTCTTCTAGGAGTTCATTACGATTGTCGAACACCTGAACAGTTATACTTAGTATCACCGTTAATTGTAACAAATTGGTTATATTGCTCACTACAAATTGTAAATGCTAAATCGGTATTTCTTTTTTTTTATATAAGGACACTTTACACACGGGCGTGCGTATTTATAAGTAAGTAACTTCATATTTGTGCTATGGGTTACGGAGTATTATATACAAATACGGAATTATTATATACAAATAAATATTTTAATAAATACATAATATATATAACTCAGACTCGAAAACCAATAAATTGTTTTAGCACATTTTGGTTTGATTCCCTCGGCGGGAATCGAACCTGCGGCCGCTGGGAGTTGAAGACAGGGTTTCTGCCACCTACGAAATTAGACCAGTCTACATTCAACTTTCTATTCCACTTTCGTTTACTACATAAATTATCTTTCTAACGTTAGTACATCAACTTTGACATTGTACAAGTACATTCATATCAAAGAACGATTTACAAGAAGCTTTTAATTAATGTGAAACAAAATCTCTTCCAGGTAAGATTGAATCCAGCTTAGAATTCATATCAATTACCATAAAGTGCAATAATGCAAAGAACTTAACGTTTAAATATACAAGCTACAGATTAATCTTCTACATTAACATTAACTACTGCTTAGTACATATACTATATACCTTTTCTGTAAAAGCAAAGAATTATTAAGTATAATTGCTAATTATAATTATATAGGAGCCTCGGATTAAAAAATTTTATTAAAATTACTCGCAAGATATTAAAATACAAACTACCATATTTAAATTCAAAATATTATCTATTCAAGTGGAACGCCGTGTGGTATCCGGCAGAATAAAATAGATCACCCTCCGTTCTTACCGAGGAGTCGTAAAAGTCGACTAAGGTATGTGCCGTGTGGTATCCGGCTGCATAGAATAGACCACCCTCATTTCCTTACCGAGTTAGTTAGTTAGTAAGTTGACGTCAGGCAGGCGGCCGGTCGTAATACACGTAGCCAAATTATGTGACAACATGTTTGTAACATGTTGTGCCGACCCCACTAAGAGTGGGATTAGGGCAGGAGAATGAGGAGAATGATGATGATTTCAGTACTTTTGAATCGTCAGATATTTCACTGATTCAGAAGTTTGCTCCAACCGAGAAGACACGGTAAGAAACTTGGTGTCCGCCAAGTTTCTTACCGTGTCTTCTCGGTATCTCGTATCTTTCCAAATTAAAATACTCGTATGTACATTGCTAGCGATATTATTTAGCAAATATGATAATATAATAGTATCCAAATAAGAGTTTATATCGAACTCGATGTTCTTCTAAAGGCAAAAATGTTACACCCGTGAGCAGCAATTATTGTCATTAGGTTATTCTACATAAATAAATAAATAAATATATGGGACATTTACACACACGGTCGTCCATCCCCAAAGTAAGTAACTTAATACTTGTGTTATGGGTAACAGACAACTGGTAGATATATTACATATATAGTTTTAAATACATAATTAAATACATATATACACCCAGACTCGAAGAACCAACAAATCCTAAATAGAAAATGTTTGTTCTCAGCGGGAATCGAACCCGCGGCCCACGGAGCCGAAGACAGGGTCACTGCCAACTGCGCCAACGGGCCAGTATAAATAAATAAATAATAAATATAATACGTAGATAACAACAATAGCATTTGGTATTCACGCTTATTTAACTTGTCTGAAACACAATAATTTACCTCAATCATTTTCCTAACATGACTTGGTGTTTCCACTTCGTCCTTTAAATATTTATCAACAGTTGCTTCTTCATACGATATTTTGAAAACGGATGCTTCGCTCTTGTTATCCGTCTTATTCTTCGGATCTTGATCTGGTTTAGTATGTTCGGCTGTATTATTTTTATCAGATTCAACAGTTGAATTGACATCTCTGCGTCTACGTCCAAAGGATGGCTCAGATCGACCGGTGTGACTTGGGCAGTATGCCTAAAAAAATATAACACATTAACTTTACCTTTACAGCAGTTTAAAAATACTATTAATAAAAGGTTAATTCAGAAAGCCTATTATACTATTGAAGCTTACCTAGACGATAAGAATGCGTGGATATAGCTTCTCTTAAACCCTGTACAAGACATTTATAAGTATATGTAACTAGTGATAAGAATTATTGTTGGAAAAGAGCAACCGCCGAGTTCCTTGCTGGTTCTTCTCGGTAGGAGCAGCTTTCCGAACCAGCAGTAGATGTTGACAATTCAAAAGCATTTGTTTACAAGTTTACTTGAATAAAGAATATTTTGAATTTGAATTTGAATTTATACACAATTCTTATTTTCATATTTATGTTAAGCAAAATTTCTTAAAGTAAAAGTGCGTCTTAGATCTTCAAAAAGCAAAATGAACGTATAAAAATTCTAAAAAATATTCTTTATTAAAATATGCAACATTGGAAGACGAATATTGAAATGATGGAATTTTTCAAAAGTACTCCTAGCGATTCTCATAAAGAAAAATTGACACGGCTTTTTAAATATAATACTTATCAAAATACTCATAAGTACATATATTAATAATTTATTCAAACTATAATATGTCTCAGGTTGTTCATCTTTGCGAGATTTTTTTGCTTTCGCTATCAATTGGACCGAATATATCTGAATTGACTTTTGACGTTTGATTCGCCAAATGATAAAGAATACACGTCTTATCCAAAATCAATTCTGACATCGAGACGTTTTAATTCCTGACATCGATAGTAATATTAATTATTTATGTGGTCTTAAAAATATCAGGTTTAACAAGTTTTTTCACGACGCGTTCTCAAATCGAATCAATTCAAAATAATCTTTATTCAAAAAGCGGATATATTGTGGCATGAACAGGATTATTCTTTTATACTAATTAATTATTTAATTAAGTTAACAATCATAATATAATAAAGAGACACAAGTTGGCAATAAGATGTAAGATAACCCCCATCTGACTCAACTCTAACTGGATGGCATGATTACGATAAATGTTTATTTTTACTCTCATAATGACGTAAATGTTATGTTTGTGTAATGATTATCAGCTGGCAAATGCAAAAACATAATTATTCCTATTTATTTATACATTGTTTACACACTATACCGTCGTGTGGTATCCTGATGAGTAGAATAGACCACCCTCATTTCTTTCCGAGGTGTTGTAAAAGGTGACTAAGATAAGTTGACCCGCCACGTGGTACAAGCCTCTTTGCTAATTTCATCAAATTAAGACTCCGAAATTATACCATTTTATTTAATAAAAGGTTTTGCATTACTATTTCGATCGCCCGATATATTACTTTGAGCTTTTTTATAAGGATCATAATTGGCGACTATATTTTGGATATTTATTGAGTCATTTCTGATATAGACACTTAGAGATGTTTAATATGACAATATTGAGGCTGACATCTCATCTCTTTTACTCGGGAAATGTAATTTCCTTAAAACTATTTTTCAAACTAAATAATACGCTTTTACTATATACCTATGTATTACTGAATAAGCTACTATTTATTTTATTTTATTTGGGTATAAATACGAGGGAAAAAATATTATAATTCATAAACAAAAAAGGCCCTGGGACAAAAAATTCACTAGGGTCAACTATTAAACTCACTTCACTCACTCCAGGGGAGGGGAGGTTACTAGCAAGGTCAGGGGCCTCCTAAGCCCGGGGGTCGGGAAATGCCCCATTTCCCGTCTAGCCCTCCAATAGCTACGTCACTGCATATCTTGCACGAAAACTTGGTCAAAACTTACCGGTTGGCATCCGTCTCTACAAGTTCTAACCGTAGCTTCAAATACTAAGAAATTGGATTCCGGTATTTTGAAAGCATTAAATCTAGCTTCCAGAGAATCACCGTTACGTCCTTTGTCTAATTCTGGGAAAACATCTGGATCAACAGGGCATCTGAAAATAGTTTTTACAGACTTGCCATAAATAAATAGTAATTTGTAATGATTAAAATATTCGTGACTATAAATTTCGTGGTTTTCGGAGTAATGGATAAAAAATTTCTAATAATAATATGTTCAAATATTGTCATTACAATATTTTTTGGATGATTTATAGAAGCAGGCGTTACTTTGCGGAATTCCATATTACAAGCAATATAACAGAACTAACTACTTTGCTATAATCCGCACGGGTTAAGTGAATGCATGCAAAGCCAATGTGTATGAAGCAGGCAAAATCTACGCACCTTATACATGCAGGACAAGCCACCACATGCACCCCAAGGCGCGATTCACCAGCAACAACGCACACAAAAGCAGCACACACAACCACCACCACAATCTCGACACGACAAAAATCGCCGTGGAGCCTATCCTCCTGATGATGCTTCGGTTTTGGGGCGAAACGATCGTCGAGATTGTGGTGGTGGGTGTGTGTGCTGCTTTTGTGTGCGTTGTTGCTGGTGAATTGTGTCTTGGGGTGCATGTGGTGGCTTGTCCTGCATGTATAAGGTGCGTAGATTTTGCCTGCTTCATACACATTGGCTTTGCATGCATTCACTTAACCCGTGCGGATTATAGCAAAGTAGTTAGTTTTGTTATATTGCTTGTAATATTTTTTGGATTAAAAAATATTACAAGCAATATATTTTTTGGATTAAAAATATTGCAACGATATTTGAAACATAATCCGAGTTACGGTTTATACAAAGTAATTATGTTTGATAAAGTATTATCATTACATCAAATCGGTCTCGCTTTTTTTTTAAATGAAATTATAAATCAAAGACCTCCAATATCCAAAACCCTTAACTTAATAATCAACAAAAACATGCTTTTAGACTAAAAAAAAGATCTAATATCACTTACCCGACTCTATCAATGAGTTGGACTGAACGTCCAGAATAAGGATCTCTTGCAATTACATTCGTTGCAAATATATCTGTGGCGTAGTTATAGCCATCTTGGGCCTCCAGCCTAAAGGTCAAAGGATCTCCCACAGCGATTGTAGTAGTCGGTCTTCCTTGGTATAAGATTAGCAATCTGACCTTTGAGTTAAGTGAGCTTTCCTCAGGCAAATACTCAATGGGTATAGGACTTCCAGACCTGTCAACGAAGTCATAACCAAAACTACGTTTAAACTTTAAATAAAGTATTCTTAAAAATCATCGATGACTTTGAATGAAATCGACCTCATATTATATATTTAGCACCAGCAACCAATTCAAGAAATTTCTGGTTTCTACATTTTAATAATAAAAAAATCATAACGATTGACTGGCGTATGGGTAGTAACAAAGAATGAATTGTGTATCCAACTCAGAATCCCACAAAGACAATTAGGTTAAAATAAGTTCAAAATAAAAAACAACGATTTCATTCAAAGTGTTTAGTTAGTAGCTGTTAGTTAATAACAGCACTCACAATCACATAAATAAAATAAACCCATATAACACGCAAATAAATAACAATGACCTACTCTAACTACCTAACACAGACAATACACAAACACACAAATGCAAAAAAAGTCACTCACAATAAAACATAAACATACACAAGCTGATAAGTAATCTGAAATCCCAAATCCAAAATATAAACAAGATTCTAATATATAAGAATCATATTACCCTGAATTCTGAAATATTCACGCTTAACTGTAAATCACGCAAACTGTTAACTGTTAATTTATGTATTCCACAAAACATTCTCGTCTATTTGAAAAGTAGATTACGTTCAAAAGTAATAATAAAATTATTTTGCTATAATCCGCGATACAGTAAATAGAAAATATATATAGTGTTTAATGTATAATAATAATGACTCCACGAGTCGTGGAGTCTATCTCCTGATGATGCTTCGGTTGCGGGGCGAAACGATTGTTGAGTTTGTGATAGTGAACGTGTGTAGTGCTTGTGTATTGTGGTGGAAGTGGTGGAGGTTTGTGCATGTGTTTTTACGAATCCTGCACGTATCGGGTGTCCGCGCCTACTGCGTGCCCTTCGATAGCCACAGTTGGTGAGCGTAATTAGGATAGGCAGACAACCGGCAATTTCTCCACCCCGAATAATCAAGGGATACTGACCTTACACTGGGAGGCTTCTTTATAGGATGTGGTGTCCACGTCGCTCCGGCCGAAGTATAATAAAACCAATTGAATGACCACGAGTACCGAGTTCGCGTGTGTGGCGCGGCCGACCGATCTCTTTGTTCTAACTGTGACATTTATTGTGCCACCTACCCGCACCGCCTCAGGTGCAGTAAGCCCCGATTACCCTCAGCGGAAAAAATTGCCCGAACATCCCGCCGCCTAAGCAAGGCTCTCCTTGCTTACACTCACCAAAGGTAACCGACATAATTTCGAAATAGGCCTAGTCAAAATGCCGCCCTGAGTCTTTACTTCCGCGACTCTTACAATTCCGTCTTTACCGGGTAGTAATTTTACTAACCGACCGCGTTTCCAATGAAGTGGAGCTAAATTGTCATCTTTAATCAAAACTAGATTATCTAATCTAGGCGGTTCCGAAATCGTAGTCCATTTATACCGTTGTTGTAAGGTATGGAGATATTCACTTCTCCAACGAGACCAAAAATGCTGTGACATCTTTTGAATTAATTGATACCGAGATAAACGAGTTATATTAACCTCCTTATATGGATACTCTGGAAGCGCTACCAGTGGTTGTCCTATTAAGAAGTGCCCTGGAGTTAAGACTTCTAAGTCTGTAGGATCCGTACTAAGAGGGCATAACGGCCGAGAGTTCATGATAGCCTCAACCTTTACGAAGAACGTCGTAAGTTCCTCAAACGTAAGCCGAGAGTCACCGAGAACGCGTCTAGCGTGAGTTTTAGCAGACTTGACAGCCGCTTCAAAGAGTCCGCCGTGATTAGGACTCGCTGGTGGGTTGAATAACCATGTTATATTCTCTTTGGTTAAGTCGCGTTCTAACTGCGAATGATTATTGCGCAGAAAAATATATAACTCCTTTAAATATTTATCGGTACCCGTATAATTCGTACCGCAATCCGACCGTACCAAAGAAGGAAGTCCTCTTCTCGAAACAAACCGAGTAAAGGCTGCTACAAAAGATTCAACCGAAAGATCCGAAACTACCTCTAAGTGTACTGCTTTAGACGATAAGCAAACAAACACACATAAATAACATTTTTGAATTTTTGCATTTCTTATTGTACTAGATTTTATGAAAAATGGACCAGCAAAATCTGTACCAACGCCGACAAAAGGTCGTACACCCTTAATGCGATCCGACGGCAAATCTGCCATGTAAGGTTGTGTCGGTTTCGCCCGAGTCCGATAACACTGAATGCATTTGAACGTAATATGTCGAGTGACACGTCGCGCCGAAATTATCCAATAACTCCTAGACAAAATAGCCGATAAAGTATTCGCTCCAACGTGACAATAAACCTTATGATAATGTTGAACCAATAGTTCAGTAAAGTTACCCTTCGCTGGCAACAATATAGGATGCCTAGCATCGTAAGATAAATCCGAGGCTCTAATTCTACCGCCGACACGAACTATATTATTTTTATCTATAAACAAACTTAGGCGCCGTAAATAACTTTTAATAGCCTTATCCGATTTTAAATCCGAAATTTCCTCACCGAAATAAGCTGACTGCACTAGTCTTATTAAATAAAGGACTGCATTTCTTCTCTCCGACACTGTAATATTACCGTATATGCGGGAAAGCTTATTTTGACAATTATGCATAAAACGAAGTAAATAAGCAGTGACATTAATTAATTTATCAAATGAGCTAAACCGATTTATAAGGTCAGAGTCCGTATCTAAAATTCCGTTATTAATTATTTTAGGTTTGACGCGTAACCCAGGTAATAAATCTGATGGAAATTCTAAATAATTTTTTGGCCAAGTTCTTGCAGGTTGACATAACCACTGTGGATCCCACCACAAGTCATGCTGCAACAATACCGCCGCCGTGGAACCGCGAGACGCGACGTCCGCGCAGTTCATTTCACTGGGAACGTGCCGCCAAGTAATATTCACTTTAGATGAATTTATTTGCGAAATCCGATTTCCTTCAAAAATTTGCAACTTGTGCACCGGTGTCCGCAACCATGCTAAGACTATCGTACTATCACACCAGGCTACGATTTCGTTAAATTCAATGTTAATTTCCATCGCAGTAACAACATGATTTAGGAGCGTAGTTAATAAAACCGCACCGCATAATTCCAATTTCGGTATCGTGTACTTCGTCTTCAGTGGGGCTACTCGAGACTTCGCAATAAGTAGACGCACGACAGCCGACCCGTCCGATCGTTCCGCGCGTAAGTAGACCGCCGCCGCGTAGCCTGATAACGACCCGTCACTGAAACCGTGCAAACTGTACCGGGCGTCACCGTACGGCTTTAAGCAACGAGGTATAGAAACCTGTTGTAAGAATGGTAAATCCGAGACTAAATCTTTCCATTGACCGATGATGTCTGTAGGGGCTGGGCTATCCCAGTCCACCTTTCGAGAGTCATCACTACCACCTAGCAATGACTGTAACAAAAGTTTCATTTTAAATATGACAGGACTAATCCATCCAAGTGGATCATATAAACGTGCAATCAATGACAAAATACTACGTCGAGTAACTTTATCGTCCGAAGGTAAATTAACCGTGTAGGTGAAAGTGTCTGAAGATGGATTCCACTGTATACCCAAAACTTTAATGAGACCGCAACTGTCAAAACCGTCAAAGTATCGAGGAGACTCTAAATGTTCTGCCGGTAAGCCTTCCAGCAGTTGTGGTAAATTACTAGACCACTTTCTCAACTGATAACCCGCCGAATTCATGAGCGAGATCAACTCGTCTCTAAGTTGACGAGCCTTCTCTAAGGAATCTTCTCCGCCGTTCAAATCATCAACATAGCTATTTTTTATGAGTAGTTGTGCCGAACGCGGCATGTCTTTAAACTGAACCGCTTTGTTATCATTCGTGTCATTAAATGTTTCCGAATTTATTTTTACCGAAGCATCATATGCTAACTGATGCAAACACCGTATTGCTATGAAAGGACTGGATTTAAGTCCGTATGTGTTCGTCGTTAGCTCATAAACCATTAATGGATCCGAAGGCGAAAATCGCCAGAAAATTAATTGGTACCGACGATCATCGGGATGTACCCATGTTTGCCGAAACATCATTTTTACATCTGTAGTAAAAACTATACGATGCCACCGAAAATTCATAATAATATCTGTGATATCACTTTGAAGCCGTTCACCGCAATATAAACAATCGTTTAACGAAACGCCCGAATTTGTTTTCTCGCTACCGTTAAAAACAACCCGTATTTTATTTACATCTCCCGATTTTTTAAACACCCCATGATGACTAATAAAGTAATGCTCTAAACCCGACGTATAATCAAAACTCGACACTTTCATATGTCCGAGTTCTAAATACTCTTTCATAAATTGAACGTATTTTTCGCGATATTCTGGATTCCGTTCCATTCTCCGTTCTAGCGAGAAAAACTGTTGTAAAGCTTTGCCTCTAGAATCGCCTAACAATTGTCTATCACTCACCGGCAAGAGTGGAAGACGCACAATGTATTTACCGTCCGGTCCGCGGGAAGTCGTCGATGAGAACAAACTTTCACATTCGATATCTAATGGATTTTTAATTTTAATCCAAGGTGGCTCTTCACAACGCCAAAATCTTTCAACCGCTTCTAGCAGAGCGTTGCCGACAAAAATATTCGAATTATCTTCTGACTGTACCGAACCGAAAACCGCAAAATCAAAAATAGTACCTAATGCATAAGGACCGTTTTTACCTAAATTAATTTTACCACCCTTCAAAATTTTACCTAATATATCACAACCGAATATGATATCTATTTCCTGCATGTAAGAATAACCGCTATCCGAAATAGTTAAATTTTTATAACTAACATTAAGTCTCCGAGCTAAATAAGTAGTTGGTTTCTTTAAAACCGCCGCCGAAGCCGAAATTAAAACGTTATCCGAATTTCTAGGTTTGAAATGTATCAAAACAACTGACTGACTATCTTCAGTCTTCAAACCACCAATACCTATTAAAGGTACGCGAGAGTAGTGCCGCTTCAAGCCTAACCGAGTGACAAAATCACTTTTTATTAACGTTATCTGAGATCCGAGATCTAAAAGTGCTCGCGTTTTTATAAAATGATTATGAATCGTTTTTACCTCAACGATAACCGTAGGTAACATGACGTTGTCCGATAATTGTGGTGCCGAAATGTAATCACGCGAGCCGACCGAACTATCCGAAACCGAAACTGCATTATTGGTCATTAATTGCTATGCGTGATCGCCACGGTGCGTACCCGTGCTGCTTGCCGCCGTGGTACGCTGCACATCCTGCGCGCGCCGAGGTCGACGCGATCCTGAATGCTCCGAGCGCACGCGTTCCCCCGGTGAAGGGGACCTGGCCTTGAACTGCCTGTATCTCGATTGATGCACCGATTTCTTATCTGGAGCAGACGGGCTCCTACTAGCGTTGCTCTCAGATGATCTGTCGTCTCTTAAACCGAATTTTTTACGAGGAAACGCAACCATCGCATGTCGAGGTGATGAAGGGCTCCCCTTCTCCTTACGTGTCATTACCGTACATATTAATTTGTGATGTCCGACATTACCACACTGATCACACGGCACGTGTGCAGTGCACGAAGCCGCCGTGTGCCGACCGAAACACTTAAAACATAACCCACCATTCATTATCCAATCCCGACGCTGGTGAGGGTTAAGTCTTACAAATTTAAAACAATCCGATGTAGTATGATTAGTCATATTACAGTAAAAACAACTATTCCGATTTAAAGTTTTATTTTTATTTTCCGTTACATGAACAACGCGACCGAGATATTTACTCTTATTCGAATAGTTACTATGGTGATAGCCTCCATTAGCCGATCTATCCGGGGATGACGTGTCTATTAATCTACATTCGTTTTGTAAAAAATCCAACAACTGAGTAAATGTTGGCATCGCACTATTATTTCCGCCGTATTTATGTTCGAACCCGCTCTTAAGATCCGAAGGTAATTTATTAAGAGTTATATGGAGTAAAAGATAACTCCATTCGGTTACAGGAAAACCCAAATTTTCTAACGCGCGAGTCGATTCTAATAGAGGATTTAGAATTTTAGTTCTAAGACCGATTAATTTATTTAATGTAGGTAAATGCAAAATCCGCGATATGTGACTGTCCGCCAACAGTCTTTTGTTGTCGTATCGACCCTTTAAAATTTCCATTGCCGTATCTAATGATTCATCAATCATAGGTAAATGTTTTATTAAAGACCGAGGCTCCTTCTCGACGTGAGAAAAAAGATAATGAAATTTTTCCGTTTTAGAAATATCATTCCGAGACAAAACCAACGAGCTAAACAATGACATAAAACTTGTCCACGAATATACATCGCCGTCAAAAACCGTAAGATTAATCGTGGGCAATCTGGCCATGGGCGCACTCGATTGCGTATTCGACACTTTATCAAAATTAGGAAAAGTTACTGATATCGCTTCCAGTTGATTATAAATTTCCTCGGCTTGTCTATATTTTTTGTCATATTCAACAACAAGTTCATCATCCGACTCATCAATATCATTCAATAATGCCTCGTATGTCGCACTCAACAAGGTATATCTTTCCTCCAATTTACGTAACCGCACAGAGATAACAGCCGACTCGTAAGTTTTATTGCTTACAATGTCTAAAGAATGAACGAACCAATCATAATGAGTTTTAAATCTATTTAACAATGGTTTAGACATTTTTATTAGAATTAAGTAGGTAAACTACACAAAATAAATAAAAAAAACCTAAATTAAACGAAAAAATAAATTATATTACCGATATTACTCGCCTATAAAATAATTAGAAATCTACCGATATAGATGCCGTGTACAAAAAATTATAAACTTGTTATTACTTTTAACGTAACTCAATTTGACTATAAATATCCGAAAATTCCGCCGAATGAAACTAACTAGGTTGTCTAAAAAACCTAATAACAATACTATGGCCCTGTTCGTTAATCGAACGATCCGACTCGTATGGAACCAAAAACTATGTTCGCGCCTACTGCGTGCCCTTCGATAGCCACAGTTGGTGAGCGTAATTAGGATAGGCAGACAACCGGCAATTTCTCCACCCCGAATAATCAAGGGATACTGACCTTACACTGGGAGGCTTCTTTATAGGATGTGGTGTCCACGTCGCTCCGGCCGAAGTATAATAAAACCAATTGAATGACCACGAGTACCGAGTTCGCGTGTGTGGCGCGGCCGACCGATCTCTTTGTTCTAACTGTGACATTTATTGTGCCACCTACCCGCACCGCCTCAGGTGCAGTAAGCCCCGATTACCCTCAGCGGAAAAAATTGCCCGAACATCGGGTATGAAAATACTGATAGTCCACTATACATTAAACACTATATATATTTTCTATTTACTGTATCGCGGATTATAGCAAAATAATTTTATTATTACTTTTGTATTATGGATCTCCGCAAAGTGACGCCTAATTCTATAAATTAAATTAGATTACGTTAACAAAAAAGTTGTTTTCTAAACACGGATTTATTTATGACAGACACCTACATTTCAAATAGACATCGTTACTTTAACATTAATATCTCACCCAGCGCCAATGTAATTTGAAGTGACAACAGCCTCAGCCGGTCCTCTAAACAAGCAGGTCAAATTGAACCTTTTATCTCTTGATGTCTGAACGTTGTCACTAAATTGCACAACCACGATGTTAGTCATTGTGTCACCATACTGTAAATTTTCAAATCAAATCAAATCAAATCAAATCAAATTTATTTCAATCAAATAAACAAAGAGCTGTGATAGCCCAGCGGTGAGACCGTGCGACTCTTTCGAGGGGAACACGAGTTCAAACCCGGGCAGGCACCAATGAGTTTTTCTATTAAAACTCATGTGTCTAATTGATAATTGCAATTTATCACACGCTTTTCGCTGAAGGAAAACATCGTGAGGAAACCTGCATATCGCTAGAGAATTCTGGAGATATGTGTAACCTACCAATCCGCATTGGAGCAGCGTGGTAGGTCTTAGCTCCAACCCTTCTCTCCAGAAACGGAGAGAGGAGGCCCTATGCCCAGCAGTGGGATTGTAACGGGCCGTTACTTTACTTTTTTTTATTAAATAAACAAAGATGGTATTACAATAAGGCTTAATATTAAAACTTCATATTAACACATAATCAGAACCGATTTAAACAAAGAACTGGTTCCCTTCCTAGATTTTTACAATCTGTGTGAAGGAGAACCAGCGCTGTCTCTTTCACATTAACATAATACACTTTATAAGTAAATAGAGCGCATATTGCATTTACTACAATTTAACATAGTTTAAGAAGAAAAAAAAGACTACTTGCTTAATTTACCTTTACTAGGTTATCTAGTTAAATAACAATTTAATAAAAGAAAATGATAGTGTAATCTACCTGCGAGTGTGTGTATGTGTGAGTATGAGTGTGGGTGTATTTGTGTAAGAGTGTGTGTACATGTGTGTATGTGTATAATAGCGTGAGCGTTTGGTTTTTGCGAGAAGATATATGGTAAAGATTAATTTAGTACCAGTAGGAAATTTTCAATATCATCATATGTTTTATCTTTTAGAAAAGAAATTAATTTTTGTTTACAAAGAGCATACGGAAAATTATTTATAGGTAATATAGCGTTGATCTTATTATATAGACTAGCAAAGCCCCGCGGTTTCACCCGCGTCCATACAGATCTCGTGGTACTGGAAAGTCTACGAAATCGAAGTAGATTATTTAATTATAAAAAATGGGTATCATTAGTATTCTTGGAAGAAGACTTAACTCACCAAGTGCAGGCCCTGCTATAACGGTAGGTTAGGTTTGTTATGGCATTATTTGATTTCGATTTACATTCTTAAATTCGTAAAATCTTTTGATTGGGATGTCGGATTTTAATAATTTAAAAAGTATTTTACAGGTATTGAAACAGTTATTCATAAAATATCATTTAATGGGATAAGGATTAATACAGAGATATGAATAAAATGGTTTGATTATTGTCGGCACTTTTACCAACTTTTACAATGTAAAAAAGTAGTTATATTGGCATAACTATAATAGTTAGACATGTGGTATCGCGGACTTTTTTGTGGATATTGATACGTTCTATAATACTGTAGAACATTTTTTTGTTCTATCATCAATAGTTTCCGCAGCGCACGCGATAATAGATGTTTACGACTAAATTTTTACCAAGTTATTACAATTTTATTAGGGCTCCCTATTTTTTTTGAAAATGCCATATAGCCTATGTTGCTCAGTGAAAAAGCAGCTTTCCAATGGTGAAAGAATTTTTGAAATCGGTCCAGTAGTTTTTGCGTGAAAACATAACAAACATACAAATCTTTCCTCTTTATAATATTAGTATAGATATGGGCCAAGGAAAAAACAAATTTTATTAATCATCACCTCATCCTATTTATAGAAGAATTAAATTATTTTAAAGTTCTATATTTACCCGTTGGGTGCCACATTCGGGGTACCCATGAGCTCCTGTGATACGAAGTATGTTGGCAACACCGCCATTGCCACGGAAGAAACAACGGTCATAAAAGCCATAAGTGTACATGCGTCCATAAAAACCTTCAGGGAGTCGCAGAGTGAATTCCATTCCATCTTCATTACAAACTTGCGATACTAATACATATATTTTGATATTAGGTTTTATTATATGTACTAAATTGACGATAATGACAATCATTTTTTTATATGATTTATAGAAGCAGGCGTTACTTTGCGGAATTCCATATTACAAGCAATATAACAGAACTAACTACTTTGCTATAATCCGCACGGGTTAAGTGAATGCATGCAGAGCCAATGTGTATGAAGCAGGCAAAATCTACGCGCCTTATACATGCAGGACAAGCCACCACATGCACCCCAAGGCGCAATTCACCAGCAACAACGCACACAAAAGCAACACACACACCCACCACCACAATCTCGACGATCGTTTCGCCCCGAAACCGAAGCATTATCAGGAGGATAGGCTCCACGACAAAAAACGAAATGCGCCGCGCTACCCATACAAGCAGTCTTAAATAGTTCAACCCCCACCAATACTATTCTCCACATATTCTCCACACTTGTGATAAGGGACTCCGACTCAATACGTTAGAGAAACTTGAGATAATAAAAAATAACAATGGTCACTTAATTAACGAGCAAGTAAATGTATCTAATTCCGTTTTGCTACATGTGTTCGGAGGGGAGGGTATTGGTGGGGGTTAACTATTTAAGACTGCTTGTATGGGTAGCGAGGCGCATTACGATTTTTGTCGTGGAGCCTATCCTCCTGATGATGCTTCGGTTTCGGGGCGAAACGATCGTCGAGATTGTGGTGGTGGGTGAGTGTGCTGCTTTTGTGTGCGTTGTTGCTGGTGAATTGTGCCTTGGGGTGCATGTGGTGGCTTGTCCTGCATGTATAAGGTGCGTAGATTTTGCCTGCTTCATACACATTGGCTTTGCATGCATTCACTTAACCCGTTCGGATTATAGCAAAGTAGTTAGTTCTGTTATATTGCTTACAATTATTTTTATTACCATCTAAACATTCTTCGGCGCTACGTCCAAGTGCTCTTTCGTAGAAATCATATTCATTTGCTGTATTATCAAAATGTGCTGGATTGGCTGCGTCCAATTCACGTGTATCACGATCACTCAGTTCACAATTGTCACGAGGTTCGGCTCCATAACTTACATCCCTGCGAAAATAATACAATAGTAACTTTATATCGCAAACAGTACCATATCAAACTAATTATAAATTACTAGCTTTGCCAGCGGCTTCGCCCACGTGGAAATCATTATGTATCATTGTGAGTTAACCATAAGAGATAGAGACATGCTGTCGCGGACTTTTTTGTAGTATTTTATAGATCTACAATTCTCTATTACATTACTTTACCGTATCTCTGTTGTTTTACGTAGCGCATGCGACTAAAGCTCCCAACAAGCAAGTTTATTAACAACTGCGCGATCTCTTCAACACAATTTAAATAATACCGATATGTGACTGGCCCGTTGGCGCTGTGGGTAGTTACCCTGCATTCAGCTCCGCGGGTCGCGGGTTCGATTCCCGCCGAGGGCCAACATTTTCTATAAACAAATTGTTGGTTCTTCGAGCCTGGGTGTGTATTTGTATTTAAGTATGTATTTAAACTTATATATGTAGTATATCTACCAGTTGTCCGTCACCCATAACACAAGTATTAAGTTACTTACTTTGGGGACGGACGACCGTGTGTGTAAATGTCCCATATATTTATTCTACCAAAGTTGCAAAAGATCTCTGTGGCTCTAATTAACTGTACGTCCAAGTGAAAAAAGTGAATACAAACTTTGCCCGCCACCTCGTTCCCGTTAAGTTAAATGTTTAATTACCTTCAATAATCTATACTAATATTATAAAGAGGAAAGATTTGTATGTTTGTTTGTATGTATGTTTGTTACGTTTTCACGCAAAAACTACTGGACCGATTTCAAAAATTCTTTCACCATTGGAAAGCTGCTTTTTCACTGAGCAACATAGGCTATATGTCATTTTCAAAAGAAATAGGGATCCCTAATAAAATTGTAATAACTTGGTAAAAATTTAGTCGTAAACATCTATTATCGCGTGCGCTGCGGAATCTATTGATGATAGAACAAAAAAATGTTCTACAGTATTATAGAACGTATCAATATCCACAAAAAAGTCCGCGATACCATATGTCTAACTATTATAGTTATGCCAATATAACTACTTTTTTACATTGTAAAAGTTGGTAAAAGTGCCGACAATAATCAAACCATTTTATTCATATCTCTGTATTAATCCTTATCCCATTAAATGATATTTTATGAATAACTGTTTCAATACCTGTAAAATACTTTTTAAATTATTAAAATCCGACATCCCAATCAAAAGATTTTACGAATTTAAGAATGTAAATCGCAATCAAATAATGCCATAACAAACCTAACCTACCGTTATAGCAGGGCCTGCACTTGGTGAGTTAAGTCTTATTCCAAGAATACTAATGATACCCATTTTTTATAATTAAATAATCTACTTCGATTTCGTAGACTTTCCACTACCACGAGATCTGTATGGACGCGGGTGAAACCGCGGGGCTTTGCTAGTGTATTATAAGATTATAAGATTGTACTATTTATCTAAACCATCCGGAAGTATTGCACTATTTTTTAATGATAACCGTACAAAAATCTGTTCAGTAGATTTTGAGAAAATCAATTACATACAGACAGACAGCATTTTGGGACTTTGTTTTATAACAATTATAGAAGATTACCTGTAGTTGAATGACCGACAAATGAAATCGCGGGCTTCAATACACTCGCGTTGGCAGTGCGCCAAGGATTGAGCGGTTGTGAACCGACGGACAAATCGTCGTTGCATGCGTTGCCGACCAACTTGTCTAAAGCTGTCTTCTTCACATCTCGAGCCCTGCCAAGGTCTTTGACCGATAGGGGGTCTACCGCCAATCGGCCCGCCGATGGTACCACCTAATGGTCCCGCAATGGTTCCTCCAATATGACCACCAATAACGCCACCAGTAGGAGCATTTACTGGGATTCCCACAGGGCCTATGGGTCCATCTGGTTCATATCCACCATAACCACCTCCGCCTATAAAAATAGTAACCATTGTGATGTATCAAATTTGAGTAAATAGAAGAATGATATATCGACTGTGAACCGGCAATATTATGTCCTATCTCAATTTTAAGGCAAATCACTTTTTAACGGCATTGGGTACTACTGCCCATCATTTACCGTATCAACATGTATTATCTACTAGAAAATTTGTATATAAATAAACATATTTCAAGTCAACTGGCTTTTTATTACATAAAAATTAATCCGAATTTATTAATTAATCACGTTTTTTCGTCTTCCTGAAAAGTTGTCAAAAATAAGATAGGACAATTTGCCAGTTCACAGTCGATATATCTTTTAATAACGAAAAAATTGAGTTAACTCACCAATCGGTCTATCTAAGCCTTGAGATGGATAGTTACCACGGTAACCAGTCGGTCTTTCTGCAGGTCGTCTGACTCCAAACGGAGGTCTAGGGTCTACAGGGTATCTATTAATTATTATAATTACATTAGTAAAATTATAAATCATAATAAAAAATTTACAACATTGGTGAATTTACCTATCCGCACCAGGCCGAACTCTGTCTGGGTAACGATCTCCGGCCGGGAAACGGTCGCCGGATGGATAATCTTGTCCGTAATAGCCCCCTCGTCCATAACCTAACGTTTAATTGCGTAGAGATTAAAAATTAAGGATTAAAAGCTATCCATTCGAAAATTAACAATTTCTGAAAGTCATAAACATTCTCGAACCTCAGAAATATAGAAGACTTGAACATCGACTTGAAAACAAAGCACTCCTATTTGACTCCGAATTTTACCCAATTGTTATTAAACTCAATAATTTCATTGTTTATCGTTTTCACGTACTATTTTTGCAACCATCACATTTCGACTGCAACACAGTTCGTTCTGATATCGCAAATAATACAAAATTTTCAATGAATATTTATAGAAAAGGAATATATATAATCATATTATATATTTTATTTGAAGATTTAACCATGTGATTATTCTTTTAAACGAATTATGGTACAGTTTTATTCTTTAAAAGCCTTTAAAAATCCTTTACAAATAGAAAGATTAAAAACTTTCAATAATTAATAATGAAATTAAAGTTGACGTTTAAATGATAGTGTACATAGAATATATTTTTATACGATGGAATAGAAAATGCTATAGTATATATTAGAAGTACATTTAAAAACTATATTCTTACCAGGAGGATATGATGATCCGGTCGGCGGATATTTATCATACATATCAGGATAGCGGTCACCGCCCAAGGGAACAGGATCACGATTTACACCAACGGGGTACTGACTGAACGGATAGCGACCCCAATCTCCCCCTCCGGAGTAACGGTCCTGATCGTATCTATCAGGATATCTGCTAGACCATGGTCTTATTGGCCTGCCCCTATCTGGTAACGGATACCTGTCAACTGGGTATCTGTCTGGAGAGAGTCTGTCAGGGTAAACGTCGATAGGATACCTACTGACAGGGTAACGATCTGCAGTTGGGTATCTACCAATGTCGTTTGGTGGGTCAAAAGGAAACCGTCCGCCGTCGGTTGGGTATCGGTCACCTATGGGATACCTGCCACCTGGGTACCCTGGGTATCTATTATCTACGCCTGGTGGATACCGATCGATTGGCGGAGGATAACGGTCAGACGGGAATCGATCTGGTCCAACGCCGGGAGGGTATCTATCGTCCGGATATCTGTCAGCTGGATACCGGTCGCGATCACCAGGATATCTGTCAGGGTAAGAATCGGGGCCGGCCGGGTACCGGTCGTCTGGGTAACGGTCAGGCCGGGACGGGTAACGGTCGTCATCATAGTACCGGTCATCGTCCGGATAACGGTCCACGCCGGGCGGATATCTGTCCCGATCACCTCCACTACTACCACCTTGAAGGTAAAATAAATTTATTTCATAACAGTGTTGGTACTGATTTCACGTTATTCACTAATTACTCATAGAGTTATTTGTCTAGGGTAGGAGAGTCATAGACAAACCTGTAAGCGAGATTGTCGCAACAAATTATGAGAGAGAAGAATAAAATCATAGACTTTGTCTAATCAAACACACACATCATAAAAAAGGGAGACATGTGATAATTCCTATTTGTTTTTTTCATTATTGTCGATGGACACATTGGCTCCCCTATTCTAGTATAATAACTCTATGAATTATCTACAAAATAAATACTAACCTTGCCAATCTAAGTTAACAACATCTACGATTAATACGGATAATGCCCACAACCAAACAAAATACTTTATACTAAAATAACAAATAATTATAATTAAATAAAAATTATCTTAATTACAAAAATGCAAATAAAAATAAATAAACGCCAATAAATCAAAATTCATGCTTATGTACGTAGGATAATTGTTTTAATCTACGACTACATTGAGTATAAACTAAAAATAATCTTTAATTTGTACACTAATTAAACTTAATGATAACGACAGTTCATGCAAATAGATACAATACTTCAAGCCAATCTATACTCTCTTCATCATGCTAATTAAGACTAATTAATTTTACTTTAAAGATTCTTTTATGAAATTCAAACAAAATGTATAACATCGACCGTCAAATAAATAACTACAAAGTTGATGCCATGCGTCTAATCGAACCTGATGAATTAGAACCCCAAGATGATTTGGTTCCTCCTCCCGAGCCCCCGGCCTCGTTTTCTCCACTTACTAGCTGATCTAATACAATAATATGTTTATTGACTTTAAAAATATTCATTCCAAATATTCTTTATTCAAGTAAACTTGTAAACAAGTGCTTTTGAATCGTCAACTCTACTGCTGGTTCGGAAAGCTGTTCCAATCGAGAAGAACCAGCAAGAAACTCGGCGGTTGCTCTTTGCAAAGAATATTTCTTATTACTAGTTACATATAATTATTGATGCCCTGTCCAGGGTCGAAGAGTAGCTATATCCACGCATTCTTATCGTCTAAGTAATCCTCAATAGTATAGTAGGATTTCTGTATTAGACTTTTTAAATAATTTTTTAAACTGCTGTAATGGTAAAGTTAAAGTAGATTGCGGAATTTTATTACAGAATCTTATACCCAAACCCACAAACGACTTATGTACTTTTGCAAGGCGCAAAGCAGGAACCGCAAGCTTATATCGGTTCCGACTTTGTCTATTATATACATCGCAAATCTTTTTATAATTATGTATATTCTTATATACAAAAATTAAATTGCTAAAAATATACTGTGAGATATAATAACTATATTCATAAAGTTGTAACCTATAAACTGTGTAAACGACCTGTTACTATTCCACAGCTTGGCATAGGCCTTCACTCTCCTTTTTTCCTGAAGAGAAGTATTGCGGCTTTTACCTACTACGCTGCATTAATCCTAATTGGTAGATTACACAAATCCCAGAAATTCTTCAGAGATATGAAGGTTGCGTCACGATGTTTTCCTTCACTGATTAGTGTGTAATAAATTGCAAATATAAGTTGGGCACATAAGTTTTAACAAAAAAATCATAAGTTGCTGGGGTTTAGACCCGTGGAAAGAGTTACACGGTCACAACGTTTCGCAATTACAACTGTAGCTATTTTTGTTTGGCAATCAACGTTTTAATTAATATTTTAGAAACTCTTAAATTGTTTTGCAATCACTTACAATATTATTTATTCTCTTAAGATCCTCTTTCATATTTTTGATTAGAAGCTCAATGTCAAATGGATCCACTTAAGTTAGTTGACCATTTATAACTCGACAATAACAGGGCTATTACATATCATTCGTATTCTATTACGGTTTAAATAATCCGTCTTGTTCGTTAGGAATGATCTAAATTTCTATAAATAGCAACTGCGCTACGCATTGACAACTAGTTTATCATTGAAACTGATGAAATTAACTCCATTTTCATAACTGCTACACATGGGTATAATAATAGGAATAAAATAAAGTAAACTTAAAGTAACGGCCTGTTACTATCCCACTGCTGAGTATAGAATTCTTCTCTCCGTTTTTTGGAGAGAAGGGTTAGAGCTAACCTACCAAGCTACCGCGCTGTTCCAATGCAGATTGTTAGGTTACACATATCCCTAGAAATCTCGGAGATATGCAGGTTTTCTAACGATGTTTTCCTTCGCCGAAAAGCGTGTGATAAATTGCAATTATCAATTACAATCAGTTTTGGCAGTATAATTCATTGGTGCTTGACCGGGGTTTGAAACTGTGACCCCTCGAAAGAAAAAGACACTTATAAAAAAAAACATCAAAATATAATAATAAAAATATATTACTTTCGAGATTAACTACAGATAAATTGAGCATTTCAAGATTATGGTTTGCAAAATTATTGTCCAAATAAAGTAACTCATTTACGTACACATTTGAAGGTTAAATCCGCCATTACACAAAATTTAAATAAATAAAGCTAAAACGTGATATGTTACATGATTTATGTTTTTCTTAAATTATGACTATATAAATTCAGTCTTGAATTATATTGCCAAAACAGAAACATCCGGACTTGAATTAATTCGGTTTGAGCATTTTGGAATACATAAAAGACTAGCTGGCTACTCGGCAAACATGGTTTTGTAAATTATTTTAAGAGAATTTCTAGTGTACATTACAAAAAATAAAAAAATGTTGCCCAACGAATAAAATAATGGTAGGGGTGGACAACCCTGATCATTTAGGAGTATGAAATTAGATAGTTACCCATTCTCAGACCTACTGAATATTCATATAAAATTTCATAAAAATCGGATAAGCCGTTTCGGAGGAGTATGACTAACATTGTGACACGAGAATTTAATATATAAGATTTATAATTGACAGCGTAAAAAAAATTGTTCCTCACTTACGCATAAGGTTTTCGTAGTAATCGAAGTCTGGATCATAAAGGAGCCTCATCCCGTCCTTTTGGTTGTATCTGCTGAGCCTGCATGTCCTTGCACGGTCGCTGTATACCGCTGATCTATTTTGAAATTTTATTTATAAAATGTCTCCTACTCAAAACCATGCTACACGTGGAGGCATAATAATTGGTGGGGGTTGAACCAATTAGTATATATAACTATGCTAATTATTAATTAGTATATATATACTTGGGTGATGCGCTGCTTTGCGATTTTGTCGTTGAGTCTATATCCCGATGACGCTTCGTTGCGGGGAGAGACGATTGTTGAGTTTGTGATAGTGAACGTGTGTCGTGCTTGTGATTTGTGCTGGCGGTGATAGAGACTTGTACATGTGTATTGTACATATTATCTATTTACTTTATCGCGGATTATAGAAAAATAATTTTATTATTACTTTAACATAGCATTAGCCGTTACTTAACAGAGATCTCTACATTCCATCACAATACACAGGTACTGCACACATTTAATACCCAAAAATCGTTACGCCCTGAAACTGAAGTTGCATCATAAGATACATCTTATATTATAGTGTATTTATCTATGAACTCCACAACGAAATCGCGAGCTCTGCTTTTCTGTGACGGCGGAGTCTTGTATGCATGCGTTATTACGAATCGCATATCAGGCATGAAAACGGATAGCACACTACATTTAGCATTACATACATTTCCTTTTATGGCGGATTATAGCAAATTAACATTAACATTTCTTTTATTTTTAGTATAGACAGATGACATAATCAATTTATGCAACCATGCTATCGTCAACAATGGAATACCGTTGTATAATATAGGTCTCTTGTACAAACATGAGCTGCCAATAGTGTCATCTCTTTACACTTGTTTAAATAAAAACTATTAATTTTCCGACGGAGATACTCCACGTTTAATAACTAACGTATCTTGTATGATTCGATATTAAAATTATTTGTCTGTACAGACCAGTAAACAAACAACTAGTTACCTAACAATATATGTCACGGCACAAGCTGACTATATCGTTCAATGAACTTTGAGATTATTTAAAGACACTGTGCCTCGTGTTATGGAACTCGTGTTAGTATCAAAACAACATCATATCGTCAACATAAATCACGTTTTTATACTATAGATAAAATGGACTGTAACAACAAAATATAGAAGTAAAGAGTTTTTCATGTCGATTTTATTCTTTAAACGTCTAGATTTAAGTCAAAGTTCAAGTTTAGAATTAGAAAAATGTCAAATTTAGGTTATCTATCCATGTTATAGAGCCCCTCAAAAGTTGTCTGTTTGTATGTGATCGATTTTCTCAAAATCTACTAAACAGATTCTTTTACAGTTTTCACTAAACGATAGTGCAATTCTTGAGGAAGGTTTAAGTTAGTCAATGACATGCGGAGTTGGGATTTACGTGGAGAAAAACTTAGTGACACACATTTTCTCGTGAAGAAGCCGCGGCCCTATCTAGTAGATATAAAATAAAAATTTAAAAAAATCAGCGTTTGCCAACGTGAGGTCGAAAACCCAAAAACGCCTCAAAGAGAGGCAATTTTATTATTAAGGTAGGCGAGCTATTCGAAAATGGACAATAATTTAAATCTTTCGCTCCGGGCTATATATATGCTAGATTTAGCAAAATTTTACAAAAAAATGCAAATTCATCTTCCCAAAACCTATCATTTAAGTTTCTTAAGGGAACAATTTAATTTTTTAATATAAAATGTTATGTATGTTACATAGAAGGTTATAAAAATTTAAGAAAGGCTGAGGTGGGGCATGGTATAAAAGTAGGGAGATACTGTTCTATTGCAAACAGAAAAGAACATCTAAATATAAAAAAACTATTATAAATAGTACTTTGTGCATTTGAAGTGTACCTATCATGTAATATAAATGCGTGTGATACCCAACCCCAGTCATGACTGTATAATTAGAGTGATATTATTATTTGTTTGTTAATCGAGTCACGTTTCAAATAACACAGATAATTTACATCGGCAAGCAAATGCACTTCACACGATCATTATTATAGTAATAATAGGGTCGTCAGCTGTACTGTTAAAAACAGTATAATTACAGTCTTTTTTGTTGAACAAAAATAAAGTACCTACAGAAAATACAGTTTTCATCAAATATGTTTTCTATATTTGATAGATATATTTTTATATTTGATAGATATATTTTTTTAGATTATATTTCTATATTTGATGTTTCTATTCTTTACTATGACAGCCCTAATCTTATTTATTAGTTACCACGCACGTATTATGCAATAGTTTGTTTTTGGTTACAGTTATCTTGTTTGTCATATAAAACATATTGAAATAGGTAAAGAATTCTATTGTTTAATACTTTTCACTTTTAGCGACGCATATGGATTTTTCAAATGTTTTTTGTAAATACATTACATTTTATCATACAAAACAAATTACGATTAATGACGTACAAAAATCCAACGTGGAGCATCTAAAAAGCTTGAAGGAATCAGTACAAGCTTTCGCCATCTATGCACGTTGTTTAAAGAAAGACATTTCTACCAACGTGTAGAAACGTTGAGTCCATCAACGTTTATCAAATTTGACGTGTAATAACTTTACTCCGCCCAAAGTGTTAATTGTATTCTCATTGATATTATAAAATGAGACAATTCTCATATGAAATTAGTTTAAATTTTAAGCAATTTTAAATGAGTGTACCTTTTCGTTATAGCTTCAATACAAGTATGCGACATTGAAGGTACTACTTTTCGTCTAATCTAGTGGGGTCGGAAAAGAATAATGACATTTGACTCCTCCGTTAACAATGACCTCTTACGACTATTAGAAGCTCTTGCGTGAATTTTTTTGTGTTTCGCAGACAAATAGATACAACTTAAATTAATGACATCTCAAAAAATTATTAAATAAGTACTAGGTAGCAGGTGACTTCGTTCCAAGTGTTAAATTAACCTTAATTATGTTCTATATCTTTTTGTATTTCCGAAGAATCAATCGAGCCAACTTTCATTAATGTTGCTCCAGCGGACAGACAGAATATCGCATATTAATAAGGAATATAACTTGGTTTATATTAGATTCGTACCTGCATTGGAAACTTGTTTGTCTCAAACATTCGTCCAAGCATTCGCTCAGCGATCGGCCAGTGATTTCGGAATGAAATTCGCCAGTGATTCGGCTGTTCCGGTACCTCTGGAAGGCGGTATCCGGCCTCCGTCCCGGCGAGAACAGGTGTGACGTCACGCTGTTGTCCGGGTACTCGGTCCCGCGAGCTGTCACCCGATGAGAGACTAATCATTGCGAGAGAAAACCTTATTGTGGTTTTATGTAACGTGGATATCATCTTTACCACTTATTCAGGCCTAACAATAATTATTTATATTTATAAAAAACAACAGTGGCGTAAAGTACTGCCCCGTAGCCCCTGCACTACGGGAGAGCGCTGCAAGGGACGCGATCCGGGGTGATGAAAAACGAGGAAATTTCTCAATTATTAAATATATGGGACACTTACAAACACGGTTGTCCGTCCCCAAAGTAAGTAACTTAATACTTTTGTTATGGGTGACAGACAACTAGTAAATATATACGTATATAATTTTAAATACATACTTAAATACAATTTAAACCCAGGCTCGAACAACCAACAAATTGCTTATAGAAAATGTTGGCTCTCGGCGGGAATTGAACACGCCAACGGGTTATTCATTAGAATTGATAAGGATTTGCTAAATACATGTATGAGAGTTGCACCTTTTAAGATTTGCTTTGCCACGCTCTGATTTGATTTATTGAAATAAAACTATTGGCAATACTTAAGAAGCTTAGTGGAAAGGTTGGAAATTGTATGGCACACATAGCACTGCTCCATATTATCTGACACTAATATTCAGATATCGCCTACGGTAACCAATCGATTATCAGAGGTCATATTAGTTCGTATATACTGCAGGCAGGAAAGTCTTGCAATTGTTATGATTATAAATGTTACTTAATCACGGTAAATGACACAAAGTACCTTATTAAAATACTTTAAAAAAAGTATTTTAGAAAAGTTATAAAGCGTAGAAACATTGAAATTACGCCGTTGGATTGTTATTATTAATTCCTGCTGCTAATGTTTGATTATGCAATAAATTTCGATTACTAAGAAAGTTGGACGAAGAAAAAAGTACTTACGATTATCCAAACATACGAGATCGTAGAAATGATGCGTTGGAGATGCGCTAACAGTCACGTCGTCCTTTTGGGAAACGGAGTCTTCTTCGGAGAGTACGCACTGTTTAGTCATTGCATCGTGCTCGATGGAGCGACAGAAATATCTGCAAAATTATATATTAATTTTATAAGATATATTAATACCCAAACGATATCGAATCAAAAACAATTGAAGAATTTTTACGATTAACGTCCTTAAAAGGAGAAGATATTCAGAATTTTAGGAATTGTTGAGAATATTTATATCCTTACTTCCTTACTTCCTTACTTCCTTATCCTTACTATCCTTATCTTTACTAATATTATAAATTCGAAAGTCTGTCTGTCTGTCTGTGTCGTTTTCACGGCCAATCCGCTGAACAAATAACGATAAAATTTGGCCCAATTGTTCCTTATACACCGGGGTAACATATAGGCTAAAGAAATCCTGTTAATTCACCAGGAATAAAATGACGTTCAAAAACGCCATCTATAATAAACATAATAAGTTATTTTTGTTTATAATTTGTCATAGTTACTTATATATTAACGGCATGGAATCGAGCCCTTTAAGTCGAATCTGCAGAGGTGAGAGTTTTTATATTATTTAATTTCTTAAATTTTTTTTATTGGATTAATGTAATTATTTATAAATTTGACAGCTATTACAACATGTAATAAATATAAGTAATACGTGCTATTTACTAAAATAATTAAACTAAGCTTACGAAAACACGATAAATCTCTCTGTCGTTCAAATGTTACAGCCGATGGTGAGTATCATACAGAAATGCAAACCCGGAAAATATTTTGTTAATATGAATAGCGTTTCACTGCTCGCTTTCATTATTTGGAGTCTAGATCTTTCAAAAGTTCAATTCAGTATGTATCCGAAGATTACAACAGATTGTGATCCACACACTCAAATGCGAAATTCGGAGATATTCACTCATACATATAGTCTATAGAAATCCTGTTAATTCTACAAGAATAGTATGACATTTAAAACGCCATCTGTTATCAACCTATCAAAGTTTTTAATTCACTATGCATCAAAGTAGAGTCAAATCTGTAATTAAAAGGAGGTTCTTTATTACGTTATTTAGCTTACATTGAAAGAGTTATTTTAAGAAGAGTTTTATTTATACGATTTTATTTTATTTTGGTTTTTGTTTACACGATAATTTTAACTTATCTATTACAATGTATAACAAATGTAAGTAATACGCGCTATTTACTAAAATAAATAAACTATGCTTTAGAAAAAACTATAAATTTCTTAGTCTTTCCGAGATGTTACAAACGATTGTGAGCATCATACAGAAATGCAAACTTCGAAAACATTCGCTCAATATGAATAGCGATTCATTGCAGATCGCTGTCAATATTTGGAGTCTTGATATTCCAAAAAATCAGCTCAGCCTGCATCCGAAGACTACAGCAGATTGTGATCAACACACTTAACTGCAAACTTCGGAGACATTCGTTTAATATAAAGAGCAATCAAATGCATATCACCGTTATCATTCAAAGATAAAAGCTTAAAAAACGGTATCAAAACGAGACTCATATTAGTCGGTGATCATCACACCGATATGCTGGCTTCGGAAACATTCGCGCAAAATGAGGAGCAGTTAAGTGCGAATCGCATTCGCCTTTTGAAGGCAATTTTAGCTAACATTAAATTAGCGCATGTGTTTTTTTATTCAAAAGGGTCTGTCTAAAAAACAAGACTCAAGCTTAAAGATTGGTCAAAAAGTACAAAGATTCAAGTAAATTGTACTCTCATAGGGAGTGCCAGTCCAAAAATGATTCACGACATCGTATTATTTATGAAAGTAAAGTAATGGTAATGTCATCGTATTCCTGTTGCATTCACAGGATTTCTATCGTCTTTATGTGACCCTGATGTAAAAAAGTTGATTGTGCCGAATTTTATCGATATTGGTTCAGCAGATTTGGCGTGAAAACGCAACAGACAGGCGGATTTTCGCATTTACTTTTTTCTATAACTTACATTAATTTTACAGTTTAATAGCTCAGTTAAATTTATCCAATAAATAGAATACCATAATATATTAAACCTTTTTTAAATAACTCTTTTAAATGTAAGTCCAACAACGTGATATATATAACCTTCTTCAAATTACAGATGTGACTTAACTTTGATAGGTTGATAATAGATGGCTTTCCTAATTTCGTGCTATTCCTGTTAAATCAACAGGATTTCTAGAACCTGTATCATAGCCTATAAGTTACCCTGATGGCGAGTATAAGCATTAATAGTGCCAAATTTCATTGATGTTGGTTCAAGAGAAGTATTTTATACTAAAAAATAAAGATTATACTAAAAAGTTATTAAACGAATGTTTAGAATTTTTGTAAAAAAAAAATATATCATGTTTTTAATTTAATCAGAAGGCTCAATAGAGTCTTAACAGACAAACTGAAAGATGCTACTGCTCACTGAGAGAGGTTTTAAAATTTTTTCATGGTTTTGTTCGAATTTTTGCTAAATAAATAAATGAAGGAAATCAAATTTAATATGGACTTTCGAGTAGAGTAATAAATGCAATAGAAACTGTTATTTAACCCCCGATCGATGTGATTTTTGTGATGGATATATTTGCTGAGTAGCGATAGAAGCTACTGAGTATTACAGGACTACGGTCCGCGCGGACGAAGTCGCGGGTAAAAGCTAGTTTATAATATTTACAGCATGTATAGTATAAACCTAATACAAATAGCTGTGGTCGCTTTTGCTAATTCATATACGTATTTTATTGTATTGACATCACCACAAGTTAAATTACAAAAGACGCGCTTATAATGAATGTCCTAAAGTCAAAGCGGCAATTCAAAAAAAAATATCCTTATCGTTTTATAAGTTCCTTTTAAGGTTTATGAGGTTCTTTTTAAAGATACCTATGCATGTATAAAAACATTTAAAAAGAGAACATTTTAAAAAGGAGCTTGCAAATGCTATAAGCACGAAATATCTATTAAAAACCTATTCTTATGTGAGTAAAATGCAGGTAGTAATAAGTTGTACAAATAGGAACTAAAAACCCAATAGTTACATGAATAGCATTGCCAAATAGTCACGTATTAAAAGATGTCTAAGTGTGGAAGTTTCTCTTACGTAGGTATTTTATAATAAGTGATCATTCTATATTTAATATTGATCGATTCTATTAGAGTTTTACGAAACTTGTGAATGTTTTTGTGCCAAATGACATTAAAATGACCGGCTATTTTTATTTCTGTATCTGTATCTTTATGATTATTGTAATAATTATATGCCCTACGTTTTTTCGTAGTACCGAAGGAAAAATGGGAATTATTCTGACCGATAGCAGCAATACATACAATCTTCCCGCGCCGCGCATATTAGGCACTTGATAATTTTTTAACTTTTCGGCCAAATTACTTTGGTGAAAGACAAAGTTTATCTACATGAAATACTGTAAGTGATCAATATATTGATTTTGTTAGGAGTTTGATAAATATACAGAAATCTGCATTTTAAATTAGTCTTCTTTCTCCTACCCTTATCCCACTCTAAGTGGGGTCGGTACAACATGTTTTCCTCTTCCATTCTTTTCTATCATTCGTCAACTCTGGCACTACTCCTTTTATACGCATGTCATACTTCACACATTCCAACCATCTCTTTTTAGGCCTCCCTCTAGTCACATATCCATCCACATTCATATTCAACACTCGCTTAGTCACATGATCTTCATCCCTCCTCATTACATGTCCATACCATCCCAATCTTGCACCTCTCATCTTTTCCATAATGGGCGCAACTTTTATACTTCCCCTAATATACTCATTTCTTATTTTATCTAGTCTTGTCACACCACACATCCACCTTAACATCCTCATCTCATTTGCATGCACTCTTCTTTCATCCATCTTTTTCATTGCCCAACATTCTGATCCATACATTACGACAGGTCTAATGACTGATTTATAAATTTTCCCCTTAAGTTTAAATTAATAACTAATTTAATTAAATTATTGATTCACAATTTTGGTTTTAGTGACTTCCACATAAAAGGTAGAAATATGCTGTCGCGGACTTTTAATTAGAACTTTTTTGGACAAACACGTTCTACGGTACATCATGTTGTACTGGCCGCTGGCCGCCTAATACGAGTACTTGCATATCTCAAGGAAGAATTAGTTAGCCGCTCAATGCACGGGGGCCCTTAGCCCATACTATGAACTTTAATTGTCCCAAACTTTATAACTCCAGCAGATTAAGTTGAAAGAGTAACATGCAGGCATACAGTAAGACAGACAGAATTGTTACTTACTTTTCTGCACGAACACACATGGACTGGCACTCATCTAATGTCATATTAGAAAAAACATCAGCTTCGAATGGGCCCCCGAGTCTCTTATTTTCCTCTTTTATGAATACAGCCAAACCATCGCAGCGACGTTCAGCTGCAAAAAAAACACGAATTCTTCAGAAAATTTCTTCTTTCTTAAATCAACGCCTTTTTTATCACTTTATATATATTTTGCAATATGCCGAGTGGTATCCGGCAGAGTAGAATAGACCACCCTCATTTCTTACCGAGATGTCGTAAAAGGCGACTAAGGTAAGTCGACCCACCGTGTGGTATCCGGCTGAGTAGAATAGACCGAGGGGTCGTAAAAAACGACTAAGGTAAGTTGACGTCAGGCAGGCGGCCGGTCGTAAAATGCGCAGCCAAATCATGTGACATCATGTTTGTACATGTTGCGCCGACCCCACTTAGAATGGGATAAGTAGTGGTAGGTAAGTAGGTGTAGTATATAGAACGTAAATGGTATGGCTTTTTATATAGAGAAATCCATAATTATATTTTGTCCTTTACTCGCTTTAAACGACAGAAAAAATCTTCATATTAATTGTATATAATGTGTTATGTAACTCAACACTAACACATCACGTGATCATTATATTTATGTTTTATTAAGGTAGCGACGCTATTAAAGATTGATAATAATAAATAAATTGTTAGATGACATCATACTTTGAATAAAAAAAATACTTTGATTCGGTGACACGTGCAAAAACGTTCTATTGTTTGATTATAAATAACGAAAGCGTAGGTACCGAAGTTTTGCATATTTTTTGTTTAAATTTCATATTCATTACCATTGATTGCACTTGATGCTGTGAATTACAAGATATCATGGAACTTTACGTGTTACCATAACTTTTAAGTAAAAATATTTCAATATCAATTATTCAAAATTCATATGAAGATAACCATATTTCTTTTAAATTCAAAGTATCGTGAAGAGTAATCATAATTAATGTTAATGTGTAGACACCAGCTACTCACGTCTTATTTTATCGGGTTAGCCCGACTAAACTACACTACTACTGGTCTTTACACGACGTTATCGCGGAAACTTCTTGTCCGATAACGTTCCCGAAGTGTCCGGTGTCTATACATTAACTATGACCATAATAAAGAGAAGAAAAAAATTAACTTTAGTCCATGCCTCTCAGCTACAGAAACGTAAAAAGTAACGGGTCATTTATTTGAACCCGTGACCCCCTTCGAAGAAGTCGAAGTTTCGCACCGTACAGAAGCATAGTTGAAAATATTTGTATACATGTATAAAATTTTATTAAGCACTCTTCGCAACTCCACTCTATACTAGTTGGATTTCGCAAGGTGCAATCTGCTTGTTTGAAAGCTTAGAACTTTCTGGATCAGCATGAATCACGCATTTTTTCACAACCATTTTAAAGGGTAAACGATACTAATTTAAAACCTCACATACAACCGTTCCGCAAGGAAGGCGAACGACGATTCGAATCGACACCCTTCATACTAAATTTCATGAAAATCGTTAGAGTCGTTTCCGAAATTCAGATTATATAAATATATACACACATACACACACAATACAAATACTAGCTCATTTAAAGATATTAGACAGTGATTTAAAGATATTGAAGGCAGCATACTTACCATTAAGACAAGTATTTTCCAAATAGTCGGCATTATGGTCATCTTCCAAGAGTTCTGGATGTGTTCTCCTAGTGAATCTACTTAAAGAACACGTTCGTAAAGCAGAGTCATAGGTCGCCGACCGGCATACAAAACTGAATTCATTGAGACATTTGTCTTCGCATTCCGTTCTGTTGGCGACCATGATTTCCTTGAGATCCGATGGTGGGAGTTTCAATCGTTTCCGAGCGTGACGTTCAAAGACATATCGACGAGATGGACATTCCCGTTCTGGACGATTGGCTTTAAATAAAACACATACAATATAAAAAGTCTTGTAACAATATCACCTTTGTGTACAAAAAGGATTGGAACGATGAATGATCTAGAATTTTTGAAATTTCTATATACTACTATAAACTACACGAAACCGGCCGAAAAAAATTGCTTAGTTCATAACGATACCTAGTATTTTATTTTTTAGATAATAAACATCAGCAATAAAATATGAAATAATTGAACAAAATAATATTAACTTAGAACTTTAAAAAGTCTGTTTCTAAGATGTTAGGTTACAATTTTCTTGTCCAATCATTTCCAATTCGGAGAGATTAATTTTTATATAACTTGGAACAAAAAGCAAAAGGACCCTTGCTATCCAATTGCTTGGCCAAGGCGTTCTTTTTAATTTGAAGAGAAGGATTGAAACATAGACGCACTCTGCTCCGATAGGGATATGTCACACATATCCAAAAAACATCTGTTGATATGAGATCTTAATATGCAGGTTTCTCACGATGTTTTCTTTCAACGTAAAGCGGATAATTTTTGTACATATCTATTTAGTTCGTATACTTGAGTAGAAAGCTCATAGGTCCGGAGTTTAAACCCGTGAAATCTTGGTAAAACTTCGTGATTTCACCGTTTACCCGTTATGGCATAATCTATTAGTATAGTATCATAATAGACTTGCATTTTACAATCAAGGTTTACAATTGCAATTATTGTACATTGCTTATAGTTTATTTTGGTATGTTGTACTTTGATTGCAATAATATATTAATTAATTAAAATAGTTAACAAAATAAATAATAAGCGATGCCGAAATCGACATTTAATTGACGATATCTTTAGCTTATAGTTAATTTAAAAGTAATTACTGACTTATCTCTTCAAAATAATTGCGATCACTATTTCATCAAAAAGGTTTTGATTAATTATTACTTAATAATAAATTTCACACGTGTTTCTAGTTACAGATACTAGGTATGCTATTTGATAATTATGAGGACAAAGGTGTCAATCGACACCAATAGAAGAGAACAATGTTCATTGTTCGTGGACAGGTAATATGATAACGTTGATTGATAGACTTACTCTAATTATCTAATGTAGACAAACACTTTTTTCGAAACTATAACAGAACTACTTTGCTATAATCCGGGCGGGTTAAGCGAATGCATGCAATGCTAATGTGTATGAAGCAGGCAAAATTCACGTACCTTCGTCTCAGATATCAAAATAGAGATTTTTGTGGTGGTTGTGTGTGTTGCTTGTATGCATTGTTGCTGGTGGAGGCATCTTGAGATGCATGTGGTGACTTGTCCTGCATGTGTATGGTATGTGAATTTTGCCTGCTTCATACTCATTAGCATTGCATGCATTCGCTTAACCCGCGCGGATCGTTAATAAAAAATAATAAATATTATCGTCAGTATTTCTTTATTTTTTGGCTCAGAAGCAGCAATAATAATGTTTTATACCTTGGTAAAGACCAGCAAATCAATCAATACAATAGATTACTACAGATATGTTTCGTATCTTTCTATAAAAATATGACGCATTCAATCACGCATTTCATTACAGATTGCGTGCATGCTTGTTTTTAGCGTACAAAAATTGGAACAACAACCTTTTAAAGGACAAAGAAGTTTAAAAATCGGTCGGTTTTATTATTATCTCCATACATTTTAGATATTTTATTTAGTAGATGTACCTAAATCCCAAATATACATGTTTGCGATTGAGATTTCACTAAATAATTGACAGAATGAGGCATTACTTTGCGGGAGGTTCCTAATACAAAAGTAATGAAAAGATTATTTTGCTATATTCCGCGATAAAAGAAAATATATGTAAGGCTAAATATAGAGTGTACTATTAGACTCCTTGACAAAATCGCAAAAGGTTATGCTTTGAGATTTCGTCATGGAGGAATCTTGTGACGATGTTTCGGTTACGGGGCGAAGCGATTGTTAAGATTATGGTAGTGAATGTGTGCAGTGCTTGTGTATTGTTTAATATTATTTTTTTTAATATTGATTTATTGTAAAATAATTTCATTTTTATTTATTTATATATCTGTCTTTATAATTAAACATGTTTTCCTTAAATATTTATTCTGACAAACTGCTAAGCAGTTTGTCGGCAGTTGCTCTCTTTCGGTAAACTATGTAAACTCTTAATAAAAAACTAGCGCCCCTAACACCTGCCTGATGTTTTTGTTACTTTTGTATTTCACTAAATATTATGTATGGTCTGTAAGTCTGTTGATGTTAGTTTAAGCATGATTTTAATTAATAGTTTAATTAACATTTTATAAATAAATAAATAAAAAATCCCCTGACTTATACAATCGTGAAATAAGTATATATTGTTAAAAAAAGGAGTAAGTATATACACTTCCGATAATGGTACACAACGGCCTTCAAGTGGCCATTAAAAATCCAATTAAATGCTCAATGTTCTTAAAGTTTGTTTTCGGAAACAAAGCATTGACGTATTTTAAATATATTTGTTTCGATTCTTTGTGTAACTTAGCCGAGCTGTCAGCTGACTTGGACGTAAAAATACGGGCTTTGAATACAAATGAATACTTTTCTAACTTACACGTTAAACAAATTTCATTGAAATGCACGCTGTTAGGCACAATCATTAGGGTGCCAATGCCCTCAGGAGCGGCCTGTTCTCTCGTCAAATAGCAGGTGGACTCCTCATATTCCGGCTCGGGGCTAAATGCTGCTATGCGAGCTCCAGGTTGGAAGTCTATTGAGTTGCAAGTCCTCACCAGGCTGTTGCCGGAACGGTCGCGGAGACATAGATCCTGACACTTTTCTAACACACGAAATGGAGGTGCCGTTTCACGAATCTGAGGAGGAAAATTACAAATATACACGTGGTTGAAATCCTATTAGAGCGTCTTAAAAATTCATAACAGATATATATGTTTAAAATAAAATACGAATAAAGTAAAAATCATATCTTAATCTAGTGGCATCCGTGACTTCGTTCACGCGAATTTAAGTACGTGCAGTAATAAAAGAAAAGCAAGATTTTTTTAAGTAAATATGTTACCTGAGTGTATAAGTTTACCAAATTTTAACATTTATCCAGTGAATTAAACGTGAAACAAACAAACAAACTTTCGTTGATAATATTAGTATCGATGTCCTGTATTTGTCATTGAAATAAGTAGTATAACGACATGTAATGACGATTTTTATAAGTAACCTTAGATCTGAGAATACTGATGAAAAAGGAAAGGTCAGTGAATTTATTTATTCAGTTATTTAAAAAGTATTTGATGAATAATTTACTTTAATCTTAGACTCATAATAATATTATGATACCAATGTTATGATATTTAAATGTAAACATGAAAATAAAGGGATACCGAGAGATGAAGTCCACAATTTTTTGTACATATTCTAATACTTATTACGAGTGTATTTTTACAATATTTTAAGTATATTATAGCGGTAATAATGCACAATACATACAACATCATCGTCGAATCCGTGCAATTGTTGATTTGGCAATCTCTCGTACATTACCCGTCCCATGCCTTGGTTACATGTTGTTTGAGCTGAAAAAATATCGATTAGATGTACAAAACGAAACTGAAACATGAGATATTGAAGGTATTTAGTCATTTTAGTTATCTCAGTCCAAGTTAGTTCTTGGATTGGATTGTCTATAAAACTTGTTTAAGAGAAAACATTATACGACTTGGGCGTCATCAATTATGAAACACGAACTGCTAGACACAAGTTATTAATATTAAAACTCTATAGATTAATAATCTTGTAACATTTACCATATTTTTTTACATTCATGTTATACATTAATACTACTTTTATTACAAGCTATAACTACAAGGTAAATAATTCACAAATAATACATACATTACTGCAACAAGTATGTATGCTTTTCTCTCATTTTATTAAAATAAAAATGTGCAGGAGATTTTGAATTAGGATTCAGAGCGGCGAGCGCCCGTTGCGTAATACACAAGAGGTAATAGCTCGTACTTACCTCAGTCCCCGTTCTCGTCCTACCTGCGTTGTATCCCGCAGGCGAGGTCTGAGTTTAACGGTTAGACTATAGATTCAATCATTCCAAGATCGTATGATATGAAAATTCCATGAAGAGACCTACTGCCAGTAGTGGGCTTATTCAAAACATAAATTTTTACTAAGTATAACCGCAATCAGCCAAATAAGTTTCCCAGTAAATTATTCAACTAATTGTACCAAAAATAACCTATTAAGTTAAATTACCCTTAGCCATGGTGAGCATAGTAAGGGCAGTAAAGGCGTGCATGACGCTCGCCCCCCGGGGCTTCATTTTCTTGCTGTCTTCTTATCTTACGTCACCGACCGCACATATGGTCCTAAGCAAAACAAGTATTGATTATCATTTACTATTCAGTTGACAAAAAGTTTACTGAAGTACAACTTATTCTAATTAAACACTGATAACATTGGGCTTCTTTACCTGAACCAGTGGTTCCCAACCTTTCTTGTGGCATGCCCCACCTTAGCCTTTCTAAAAACTCTTGTGCCCCCCCCCTGTGCTGCATACATAACTTGTAATATTAAAAAAAATAATTGTTCACTAAAGTAACATAAATATGTTAAATTGACTTTATTCTTAACTAGCTCATTCTCCCATTCACCTTAACGTTCATTCTAAAAATTGTCTGATAATTTCATTAAAATCGGTCCCTCGTTTCGGAGTCTATATAAGATATACAGACATTCATTTTTATATTTTATGATTATATACTATAATTATTTAACAATTTTCTTTTATCGTTAAATTTGCCAAGTAAACTAGTATTGCATTTAAATGGCCCGTAACAAAAGAGTTAAACTCGTGTATCGAAGTCCATTTTCGAATTGCCCCCTCGTAACACTCAAATTGCCCGTGGGGCGTGGGCCCCACGTTGGGAAACACTGACTAAGACAATACAGAGTCGTGTTGCTTGGAAATTGATTGACGCGATCTTTGCCTAGCTGTACTGCTATAGTTTGTTATCAACAACTGCCTGTATTACATTGTGTATAAAAAAATTAAAAAAAGTAATGGCCTGTTACAATAGTAAGTGCTTACCACTTGTAGTATACCACACAAAAGTGGTATACCACTGCCGGGCTTATGCCTCCTATCAAAAACCCTGCTATAAAGCGGATTGGTAGTTTACAGATATCCCCAGAAGTCTCTAGAGATATGCAGGTTGTCTCACGATGTTTTTTTTCCTTCACCTAGAAGCGTGTGATAAATGGCAATTATGAATTAGACACATAAGCTTTTAATACAAAAACTCATTGGTACTGTCCGGGGTTTAAACCTGTGACCCGAAAGACTCGCACGGTCTCACCGCTGAGTTTTTCTGTTAATATATCTAATTGATAATTGCAATTTATCACATGCTTTTTGATGAAGGATAATACACTGAGGAATCCTGCATATCTCCAAATAATTTTTAAGATATGTGTAACCTACCGATCTGCATTGGAGCAACGTCTTAGCTCCAACCTTTCTCTCCGTAGAAGGAAAAAGGCAGCATTGGGATAGTTACAGGCCGTGTCTTTCCTACTTTACGAAAGAACGAAATGTAAATTTATAGCCAGTGCTAAAACTACACACGCAAAGGCGACACAGATTTCACAATTCAGATAATTGTACAAAATTCAGACTACGTTATTAACCACAATTCGACAAGGACATCAATCTCCATAAACGGAGAAAGAACGTTTATGCCCATAAAAAAAGTACAGTAATGGCACAGCCCACAGCTGTGAGAATGTAACAGGCCTTACTTTATTTTCTTATGGGTGTTATGCAGTCAGCCCTATCATTGCCGAGCGTGATGTCTTGACATTAACCTTCATAAACAAAGAATATCCATAAAACAGAGTTCGAGATTTATTTAAGAAATGAAGTGTAGTGGATCTGCGGATATGTGTACACACACAAGCTTAGTTTATACTCAATCAAAATTAGGATTAAAATTAAATTTTAAAAATATAGCAATTACTATTTCTTTGTTCTTAAACTGAATGTATTCAGTTGTTTACTCAAAACAAATGAATACGATAAAATCTAATAATAACATCGCACTGCAAAACAATAATGTTTATATGTGGACAAAGCTTAGTTACTATTTACGATGTTCAACGAGATAGTGCAATAAATTGTTAAAAACAAATATGTTTAATAATAAAAGTAAACCTATCAAATATTTACAATGACAGTGTGATTAAAATGTAAGTAAAGGTGAAAACTACTTTTTTTTCGAACTGACTGTATGCTGTTAGCCCTAACGGCTTTTACAGCGTCACCGGACGGGACGGGCGAGCGCAGAAGCATCGTCGAGGTTGCGAAATTCAGAGAGTAGAGCGCAGAAGCTCTACTTACGTCGGGGAACGTCGTCCTAAGGGTGCCTCCTGTGAGGCCGGACCACGGCTTAGGGCGACGCGTAGTGGAGGGCTGATGGTATGACTTTGATTAGTCATTGCGACGTCGGAAGGGTGGCGAAAAGCCACGACCGGCCGACGTCAGAAAACTGGGACCTCGTCTTCGCCGGCGAAGACGCTGTGTGTGTGTATTACGTGTTTCTGTGTTTGCGATCGTTATTTGATCGTCAGGGTCATATAGGTAGCTTTTTGGACGCCTATATTTTCGGTGGTCAGACCTAACTGGGATGTAGGTGGAAGCAACTAAAATAAGGGGGTTCGGGTGTACCTCAGATTTCTCGAAGTAAGATTTCGAAAAGCGTTTAAAGAGGTGAGTAATGGTAGGGAGTTCGAGGTCTCTATGGAGGTCAACGTTCCGCATGAACCACGGACACCCAGTGGCTGTCCGCATGAATCGGTTCTGTAGTCTTTGGAGCCTGAGCAATCTGACCTTTGAAACGTGCGCGAACGCAACGCTCGCATAGGACATTATTGGTCTTATGCAAGTTTTGTAGAGTGTCACTTTGTTGCGGAGCGACATCTTACTTTTCTTGCATAACATCGGATAAAGTCGTCCCATGACATACGCAGCCTTATTGCAGACTATGTGTATGTGCTCGTGGAAGGTCATGGAAGGTTGAAAGGTGACACCTAGGTACTTGACTTTCTGTTGCCAGTGAATCGGTGTATAATGTGAAAACTACAATTTGTTTAAAAATATTTATCTATTATATCTTTATTTACATAAACTATTGCTATTGCATACTCCTCTGTGCAGAACTAATTTTGGTGGTAACAATTTTCTTTCAAGAGCCTGTAGCAACTACAATAAACAATATAACCATATTGATATGTTTGCCACCAATTTAGTTCAGTTTAAAAAACTTATTCTTAACAACCCAAACTAATTCTTTCTCCTTTTGTGTGTTTTTGTTATTGTGTTGTTATGTGTGTGTTGTGTGTGTGTGTGTGTGTGTGTGTGTGTGTGTGTGTTTGTGTAAAATTGTGTTATATATATTTTTATTCAATATTTCTCATTATACTGTTAGCTTTTATATGTATTTATCAACTAGTGGAAACTTTATTGGTTATGTGATTTATATATATTTTTCCTAGCTATTAAGTTTTTTATATACTGTTTGTTTCCCTTGAAAATAAATAAATAATAAACCTTTATTTATCGCATTGACAAAACCATGTTTTTGATTTAGGTGGATAGAGTTATTATAAGACTTATTAAGTGACAATGACACAATAATAAGAGACAGGATAAAACTCATATATATCATAAAAGATAGACAGAACACCCTCATTTGTTTTCTCTTCATAGTAATATGGCACATTTTAGGCTGACTTTCCTACTCTAAGTGTAATAGCTCTATATTAAGATGATTGTTTAGAGACACGTTATGTCACCTAATATAATTGATTACGCTAAAAACATATTTTAGTGTATAATCTAAGAATAGTGCTGGGAATATTATTAAAGTATCATCATCCTCCTGCCCTTATCCCACTCTAAGTGGGGTCTGCATAACATGCTATCAACATGTTGTTACATGATTCGGCTACGAATTTTGCGGGCCGACTGCCTGACGTCAACTTACCTTAGTCGTATTCTACGACCCCCTCGGTAAGAAAGAGGGTGTTCTATTCTACTCCACCGGATACGACATGGTGAGTCAACTTACCTTAGTCGCCTTTTACGACACCTCAGTAAGAAATGAGGGTGGTCTATTCTACTCTGCCTGATAATATTAATAAAATATCTCGTACAAAAATTGTTAATAACTATATATAAGTAAGTATAGGCACTTAAAACACGATATACATTCATCGGTTCGCTGCACCAGATGAATGTGATGAGACAATTGAGAACAAGGCTGAATAAATACCACCCAACATTAAATACCGATACCTAGACAATATAGGCTTAGAAAATTACATAGGTAGGTCATTTCAGTTGTTTGTTTGATCTCAAAAAGCATTTAACCGGCAAAGGACACTTTGAACAAAGCTATTTTTACTCTATGTATTTGTATCATTGTCCTTTTACATTATGAATTTATATATAAAGTGACTGTTTTTTTAATTAATGTACCCTTTTACCTAAACATAATGGACATTTAATATACGCTTAACGATAATTCAAGATATTAAATTTTGTTAACTATTTACAAGAAAGCATTTAGTTTTATTACAAGAATCATAACCTTCTTCCGTAAGACATATCGATATTTAGTATCAAGCATTTTGTATTAATGTAGGGTGTAAAATAAATAACAATCTATTTCGACTTTTAAAAATGTAATATTATTTTCAAAATATTTATTAAATATATTTTAGACATTTATTTTTGTGCACTTCTTTATACAAAACTTTATTTTTGTCCGATCTCACTCCTCTCACAGGTTTTTTATTTTCTACACGTATAGTGAAAGAAAGAAAGAAACTTTATTGGTGATCTAGCACTACTTTACAGAGCACATACTCGTAGGTATAGTTATGCCTTACATCGTTTACTAATATAAGTGTTAGTTTCATTTTATTTGTCGATTTATTTCTCATTGCTTGCTGGCTAGCTGATCGGTGCGACATGTTTACCAACAACTTTCTACATTGCAGTAAAATTATTAATAGTACGAACAATGAAATTCGCATCATTAATTTGAAATTCAGTGACTATTAACTTTATCAGAATAATATCAAGTAATGACCGTCAATTTTGCCATTTATTATTGACACATCATGCGATCAACAAAGGATCGGTTATTATGGTTTTTAACCCGCAACAGTATATGTGAAATGGATAGCATGTAATTAAAGTACTGTTAGGCTTTACAGACTGACTGGTAGTCGTTACCGTTATATTTAAAATCGTCAAAAGGAGTAACTGCAACTAAGAGAAACAGAGAGTGCTATGTGTTTACTACATTCCATAACCATATTATAAATTAGTAACGCTGTTTGTCCTATTTAGACGGGATTACAAGAACTCTCTCATCATCATCATTCTCCACCCCTAATGCCACTCTAAGTGGGGTTTTAAACATGTTGTTATATGTTTTAGCTAGTTATTTTACGACTGGTCGCTTAGCTTATCATAGTCGCCTTACGACATATCGGTAAGAAATAAGGGTGGTCCATTCTACACAAACGGATACCAAACGGCGAGCCAATTTACCTTAGTCGGATTTTACGACATCTCGATAAGAAAGGAGGGTGATCTATTTTACTCAACCGGATACTACACGGCTGGTCAACTTACCTTAGTCGCCCTTTACGACACGTCGGTAAGAAATGAGAGTGGTCTATTCCACTCAGCCGGTTACCGCACGGCGGGTCGACTTACCTTAGTCGCCTTTTACGACATCTCGGTAAGAAATGAAGGTGGTCAACTGGGTCATGTTTGTGAATCAGCTTAGCGATTCAACGCGAAATCGTTGTTACCATTCTTGGGACCATTCCACGTGGGCATGATTTGTATAATAGTAGCGTGTAAGTAATTTAAGATAGATATAACTTGTACATCTTGTTGTAAATAAAAAAAATGTGAATCGGCAAGTATCTATTTTTCATACCCCTAAGTGATAAGGTAACCCACGTGTAATTTTTTTGGTAATTTTTTTTTATTTTTGTTGTACATTAGCAATTCCCTAGAAATAATATTGCTAAACAACGTCTACCGGGTCAGCTAGTTTAAAAAAAAAATTATGTTTCTGTTGTACATAAATTTATACACTAGTTAATTAATTTACAAACTTCGTAATTAATCAGGTTTAATAAAAGCCTCCACGTTCATTTAACGGGTTGCGGAAGTTAACAAAAAGTTTGTAGGCCAAAATAAAATCAGAGATTTATTTAAATTTAATAATAATTTCAAGATGAATCACCTAGGTTTTTGAAATAACAATGAACACCATATAAACCAGAAATCTACATGACAAAAGCGTACGAGAATATAAATTTTGGCGTTTCCAAAAATTGTAGCGATGGAAAGCGGATGCCAGTTTCCTGTGTTTTGTGAACGACCGATGTCCTCGTCGAAGCAATTGTGGTTAATAACGCAGTCTGAATTTTGTGCAATTATCTGAGTCGTGAAGTCTTTGTCGCCTTTAAAGTTTATGAGTTGCATATATTTACTCCTTACCATTTACTATAATATTAAGTTTAAAGTTTTCATAACTGAAGGGCTATAGCAGAGAAACACTGAATTCGAAGGCATATGCTTCATAAATGGTCGTTATCAAATAATCTTATGTTAATTTAATTTGACTTGAATTTTTATATACTAACATAGTCTTTATATTCCTATTTTTTTACTAACATTAGTGATGTAATAAATAATTATTATTTACTATAAATCTTTTCTCCCTCTTGTAAAGGGGTAAGAATGTTTTTATGCGGGCTTACACCAAGCATAACACATTAAATCGTAGTAGCTGACGAAATGGTCATCCATTTCATCATCTACTTACGATGTTAGAAACTTTCGAGTGAAGCGGCAGGTGTTCAAATTAGTGGCTTATTGTAGTAAATACGAGGAATATGAGTGTTGGGGCAAAAAGTTCGAGGTTTTGCGACAAAGTTTTGGGTATTATACCAGTGGATGATAAAACTGGAACTATATGTACTGCGTGAGCTCTCCATTGAGAGCTCACGCAGCACTTATTATTATCACGAGAGCACTTATTATTATAGCATAAGATTATAGATTATCCTTTCATATACATAAACGTTATATAAGTTGAAATTAATTCTTAACAAGCATACTTTCAAGTGTACTTATAATATTAGAGTTATGTTATTTTAGCGAAATGCTCTAAATTTTCTGAAACTCAAAAGTAACTATGAGCATGGCCCATACAGAGTCAAATGAGGCCTTTGACTTATGGATATACTCGTACCATAGAGATAAGAAGTCACATGCTCGCTTAGAGTTATTAATACTAGTATTCTTTTTGATCGCTACACTCTTGACAGACCGGTAATGGTCGTCAGTTGAGGGTTGGTAGCACACTTAACAATGCGATGTCATTCCTTCCGAACGGCTGCCTTCCTAGTATATTTATGAAGAGAGTCATCAAAGGCAGCCTTCACTTGGTCCGTCAATCGCATTGGTGATAGATTTTGAGAAAATCGATTACATACAGACAGCTTTAAGGGACTTTGTTTTGTAATTAGTATAGATTTACGAACACGTAGTTAAAAATTCAAACGCAGGGAAAATATCAAAGCATTCACATTTCCTCGTATCGATCACGGAAGTTCATTCATCTGTACGCTGCTTAACGGGACTCTTTTATGACCAATCACGCATGGCGAGATAGTGTGAAAACTGCGCCTATTTAGAGTTGGGTTTGGCTAGGACGGGCTCGTGGGAAAGTGCTGTGATTTCTCCATCTGTTTGGCAATCATTTGAACAATAAAGATTACATCATATTACACTCCTCTTTTATTCAGCAGTGATCGTCTATAGGTTGAGAAGTAAATAAATAAATAAATATATAAATAAATAAATATATGGAACGCTTACACACACGGTCGTCCATCCCCAAAGTAAGTAACTAAATACTTGTGATATAGGTGACGGACAACTGGTAAATATATACATATATAGTTTTAAATACATACTTAAATCCAAATACACACCCCAGGCTCGAAGAACCAACAAATTGTTTATAGAAAACAAGCGAATCACGCTGGCTTCGCCTACTGTAAAACAGTGTGCCACAAAGTTTTTACCGCGAAAATACTGACCTCGCAGGAATTTAATCATTCACCTAACTCAAGAAATCCATACAGTACTTTTTGATAAAATCGATTACATACAGACAGACAGCTTTTGTTGAGTTTGTTTTATAATATGTATAGATATTGGCCCTCAGCGAACCCGCGACCCGGGATGCTGAAAGTTTTAAGGCGACAACTAAGTAGTCGAGAAGAAGATACTCCTCTTTAAGCGTCATAATATTGAATACATTACTGATAATTCAGTTGAGTAGTCTGTTCGACTGCAATGCGCGAATTCTTTGTGAAATATGTAGTTAAGTCGTCGAAATTGAAAGAAGATCAGTAAAAAAGAAGACAATATAACATTATTGGTCTTGTTTATTTTTTTTGTTTGACTGGCCCATTGGCGCAAGTGGTAATGACCCTGCCATCAGCGACGTAGGTCGCGGGTTTTATTCCCGCCGAAGGTCAAGGTTATATTAGTATATAGTTATGGAGGAGCGAGAACTCCTAACACAAGTATTTTTAAAAGAAAATCTCAAACTGGTATGTATTTAAATGAAATATAATATTGGGTGTGCAATAAAAAAAAGGTACTTTTTATTTTATATATTTTTCACCCAGACTCATCCTCCTGTCCTTATCCCACTCTAAGTGGGGTCGGCACAACATGTTATACACATGATTCGGATACGTATTTTACGACCGGCCGCCTGCCTGACGTCAACTTACCTTAGTCGTATTTTACGACCCCTTGGTAAGAAAGAGGGTGATATATTCTACTAATCCGGATACCACACGGTGGCTCAAATTACCTTACTCGCCTTTTACGACACCTCGGTAAGAAATGAAGGTGGTCTATTCTATACAGCCGGATACCACACGGCATTGTATATTTATCACCCACACCACAAGTATTAAGTTACTTATTTTGGGAACAGACGACATGTGTGTGAGGGGTCCCATATATTTAATTATTTATTACTAGCTGTACCAGCGGCTTCGCCCGCGTAGAAATCAGCGTGTCACAATTTTTTTCTAGAATTCCAATTTTAAACATAAAGGTAGTTATTGTGAGTTGACCATAGAGACATGCTATCGCGGACTTTTTGTAGTAGTTTTATAGATCTACAATTCACTAGTACATTACGTTAACGTATCTCTACTGGTTTACGCAGCACACGCAACTAAAGCTCCCAGCAAGCAAGTTTTTTAACGACTGCGCGATCTCTTCAACACAATTTACATAATACCGATATGTACCATTTAGGTAAATGGTACATATCGGTATAGTTTAGGTAACATATCCGGAAGTATTGCCCTATCTTTTGGTGAAAACTGTACAAAAATCCTTTCGGTAGAATTTGAGAAAATCGATTACATACAGACAGACAGCTTTTTGGGACTTTGTTTTATAATAAGTATAGATTACATATATAAAATCTCATTAAGTATCAAAAATATGCTGAAGTGTATTTATTGTACAGAAGATCATACAGATAATGGATTTTGGAAAGATGGATGTCAAATTCATCTTAGTATTTCTAAAAGCTTTCATTTAACTTGACATGTATGTCTTTGGAATTTTGCAAAAAATTTGACCCACTTCCCGGGGTCCGATTGAGCTGAAATTTTACATACTGGTCCCGTCCCAATGACGATGTATGTCTATGATGTTGCTGCCAGGATTGGCTCCAGACGAGGGAACTGCTCAACGGTTAACAGTAGGGACGTTAAATTTCGTTAAAATCTTTTTTTAAAAGCCTTTTTTACTTGACTTATTATTATTTTACCTCACTTTTCTTTAACTTCTCAGAACAAGCTAAGTTATAATGTGGAATTGGATTTAAAAAGGTACTCGTAAATATAAAGCTATCTTGATCCTTTGTAATATTGCCGTTTTGTCACTAATAAAGAAGGATAAACCAGACCTATTCCAATCCGAGAACTACCTGCGAAAGTACCTGCTTGACAACAATGAATTGAAACATAGAAAACCAGTTTCTTACAAAAAAAGAACGGCCGAATTCAATACAACTTGTATTTTAAGTGCAAAAGACTTCAAACGCATATTATTTGTATTAGAATTCATTGGTGCCTCTCAATCTTTTGATTGACAAATTGACATTAGTAATTATACTAGAGTAGGGCAGCCATAGGCAGCCCTGTAGGTGAGAGCGTCACAATAGATAATGAGAGGGAAGATTAAAATCGTATACTTATCTGTACCTAATCACACATAAAAAAGAAAGAGATAGATAGAGTCTCATTTGCTTTCTCTCCATTGCAATAGGACACATTAAAGGCTGGCTTCCCTACAGGCATAACAGAACTACCTTGCAATAATCCGCACGGGTTAAGCGAATGCATGCAAAGCTAATGTGTATGACGCAGGCAAAATTTACGCACCTTACAAATGCAGGACAAGACACCACACGCACCCCAAGGTGCCTCCACCAGCAACAAAACACACAAGCAACACACACAACCACCACCACAATCTCGACGATCGTTTCGCTCCGAAACCGAAGCACGACAAAATCGCAATGCGACACTATGAAAGCGGCTTGTCAAAAATCTTTTACCTTTAACCCTGATCTTTAAAAGAGAATTTAAGGCTAAGGAGAAATAAGGCATGTGAGGAAGCAGAAACTCATTTACGCCAGCGATTGTATGTATGCCTCACCTGCCTGAATAGCCGATCGTATATCTATGTTTAAAGATGTGATGTGTAAGAAACACGTGTTCCTGATATTTAGATACAGAAATTTGATTGAAAATTGGTTTGGAGATATAGAAAAAGGACAATTATAATAATAACTTACTATAATTATAACCTATTTATGTTATTTATGTTTTGTTTATTTATTATTGTACAATAAACAATATTTGTATTGTAGGTGCGTGTTTTCTAATTCTTCTCTTAAACGATTCTAATTTTATCATGTACAAATGTGAATGGTTCTTAGTTATAATAATATCCAGAAGTTTATGGTGTTCAAAAAGAAATAGTGTATTTTTGATTTAAATATTCAGCTTTCATAAAATTGCAGCCGCAGATGTGTATATATAAAAATTTGATATAAGCTATATCAAATTTTTATATACCTTACAATCAAAAGTACTTAAACGAGACACTACCAAGCCAAAGCTTTATTTAGCTAATATATATGTAATAAATTACCTTAGGAAGTTTAACATTTCTCTAGAAATAATATTACTATACATATTTAAATAAAATGATTACTTTATTATATCATTTTAAAAGTTTGCAGCATAAAGTGATGAGCAAATTATATTGGCACTGATGCAATATGCACCATGTTTAATTCGTTATACGGGTACTATCTCTTCATTTTTTGTAGTATTATTTCCTAACGATAGTTCAGAATGTTAATAACGTCAACTTTCTTAATGGTTAATGGCATTATTATGATATTGTTGGAGATTCATAAGTGATACAGAAGGTAATGTGTGGCGCATCCTGCATTCCATATTATTTTGAACTTTTATCGCAATGATAATAAAGAGTTACGATTATGTCTTATGTAACAAAAACTAATTACTTAGATAAGCCTATATATTATAATATCCGTAATGCTTATCAAGCTGTAATTCGTATTATTTTTTCTACAACTTTACATTAATCAATTATTACATGCTTACATTTCCTAGTAAGAGATGGTTGAAAAACATGACATTAAAACCACATTCATTGAAAGCATGATGTTTCCTATAATAAAGTTCAATCTTATAGTGTAAGGCAAATATTAGTCCAATTAAATTAAATTTTATTTTCATATTTCCTTATTATAACTTACTATCAGCAAACTAAATCGTGTTTAAAACTAAAGTTTCTTAAGTATAAGTTAAGTAATAAATATCTCCTGATGATACTTCGTTTGCGGGGCGAAACGTTTGTTGAGTTTCTAATAGTGAACGTGTGTAGTGCTTATGTACTGTGGTGGCGGTGGTGGACGTTTGTGCATGTGTTTTTACGAATCCTGCATCTATCAAGTACGAAAACAGATAGTCCACTCAAACGACTCTAGGCCTGGCCCGTTGGCGCAGTGGGTAGTGACCCTACCTTCAGCTCCGCGGGTCGCGGTTCGACTTCCGCCAAGGGCCAACATTTTCTAAAAACATATAACCAACAATAACACAAGTATTAAGTTACTTACTTTGGGGACGGATGACCGTGTGTGTAAATGTCCCATATATGTTTATTTTAAATTTAGCATTACATATATTTTCTTTTTACTTATTAGCGGATTCATCATCATCATTCTCCTGCCCTTATCCCACTCTAAGTGAGGTCGGCACGACATGTTACCAACATGTTGTCACATGATTTGGCTATGTATTTTACGGCCTGCCTGACGTCAACTTACCTTAGTCGCCTTTTACGAAACTTCGGTAAGTAATAAGGGTGGTCTATTCTACTCAGCCGGATACCAGACGGAGGATTATAGTAAAATAATTTCTTTACTACTTTTGTATTATTGATCTCCGCAGACTTGCGCCTAAATCTATAACTAAAACTTACAATAGCTTTTCAGAAAATACGCCTACGTTCCGTAGCTTGTCGTAGCACTTCCAAACAATCACACTTAACGGAATAACAGTCTGTCGGTCCACTTAGGTGTGCCTCACGGGCGCATCACTGGCCGGTCAAAACTAAATTGTGGACATTTCAACACCATAATTCAGTTAAATTACATCAAGGGGGGGACTGACAATGGGAGAGTATGAGCGAATAACACCGAGGACATGCATCGCTAATTTTCCATAGATATGCTGACACCGATGACCGAGTCGAAATCGTCGTTGATGGGTATAAGCCGCTCACGAACAATCTATATACTAATGTAATATTTAAATAGTTAGTTCCCACTGATGGCTACAAAAGAGACAAAATTTTTCTTGTTCCTCGTTTTCTTTATCCTCTAAAAAAAAGAATTAATTACTGCGCGATTAATTATTTGCGCGAATAAAATTAATTATCTTAAACCTAGATTAATTTTTGGTATAAATATTATATAAACTTCTTAAATCCATACATATAATGCTACCAGAAACCTTATTAGCTTTTTCAAGTAATGCGTTTAATCATTAATAAATGAACATAAACAACAGACTTTTACCCTTTGTAATGACAAACGCTATGTAGGTAGTAATCATTGTTTTTTCAATCAAATAAAACTACGTATATCGTTTATGAATATATGTAACTTAACAATAAAAGGCAATAAAAACAACAAGAAAATAAAAACCATAAATAATATATAGAATATGTCATAATTTATAAGTGATGTCAATAAAAACTCCAATCATGCTTAACCATTGATGTAGATTTGTATATACTCATCTTATATGTTATAGAAAAATGAATATTCATCTGTATGTCCTTTATAGAAATATTTGAATGTCTAGATTGATCCTGCGAAATATGGTGACGATCGGATCATTTTTGTAAGCTGTTGAGTTCTTTTTCTAGCCTCTAAGATTTATACAGTCAATATAACAGAACTAACTACTTTGCTATAATCCGCACGGGTTAAGTGAATGCATGCAAAGCCAATGTGTATGAAGCAGGCAAAATCTACGCACCTTATACATGCAGGACCAGCCACCACATGCACCCCAAGGCGCAATTCACCAGCAACAACGAACACAAAAGCAGCACACACACCCACCACCACAATCTCGACGATCGTTTCGCCCCGAAACCGAAGCATCATCAGGAGGATAGGCTTCACGACAAAAATCGTACTGCATTGTACTGTTAATCGTACTGTTGTCGTGAAGCCTATCCTCCTGATGATGCTTCGGTTTCGGGGCGAAACGATCGTCGAGATTGTGGTGGTGGGTGTGTGTGCTGCTTTTGTGTTCGTTGTTGCTGGTGAATTGCGCCTTGGGGTGCATGTGGTGGCTGGTCCTGCATGTATAAGGTGCGTAGATTTTGCCTGCTTCATACACATTGGCTTTGCATGCATTCACTTAACCCGTGCGGATTATAGCAAAGTAGTTAGTTCTGTTATATTGCTTGTAATATGGAATTCCGCAAAGTAACGCCTGCTTCTATAAATTTATACAGTCTAGATTCACCAATACAAATATATTGTTCTTATGCTTTTAAACATACAGCTTAATATCAATCAAAGTAAAACGCAGACATACAGTCATCAATTCAGTGACCCCACACTGCGCGCTTTTCCGGAAACCGCGCACAAAGCATATCGACGCGCGCTCTTTCAATATGGCGGCGTAGCGGCCATATTGTCAACATGCACCCATCACGGATTATAATCGTATTAATTACGATCGTACTGTTTTATCCCATGACCTTGAATGCGGTCACGTACTATGAACGTTCACACTGATTCCTAATGGCGATTGCAGGTCGTTACGTTGGTTCAGAGATTTTATTTAACATACATCAAATATTCACAATGGTTGTTGTATCATACAACTCGTTAAGCAATTATCAACAATCAAAAGGTCAAAAAACAAAAAGCATACTAGTTACATTATAAAAATCATTCTTACTTCCTTCATTACAATGATTTATTAAAACTATCTGCGCCCCGCGACAATAGTAAAATGAATATAGGAAAATGTTTTTTTTTATTTTTCTAATGTTACTCGATTTTTTTTATATAAACATTCTCCCGACCATAACGAAGACAAAGAAGAAAGATTTATCCATTTTGGTGCAGTCGTTTTGAAGTTAAGTACAGACATTTCGGTGAATTATTTTTATGAATATAAATAGACTAGCTGTCCGGCGACGCGTTGTTGTGGCTCAGTCTGGTTCGATTTCCCCTAGAAATAGAACTCAATAGTTAAAAAATGCTTCGACCGCCACCATCTTTATAGTATTATGCGCGGGGTCAATCTAAAGATTATCTTAAAATACAATTAGAATCCGTGCAGCCGTTTCTGAGTCTATGGTAGAACTACATTCATTTATATATATAATATGTACATATGTATATAATGGAAGTTCAGTACCAGAATCCTGATAGTATACGAGAGAACTTTGTGAGTGCAGATTTGGCGCGACGGCAAAAATGTCACCTATCTTATAAATCAACTTTTTCTTTGGTTTCAAAATACTTAAACTAAAACTTTAAATAAATAATAAATATATGGGACACTTCATCTACTTGTGTTATGGGTGACTGACAACTGGTAAATATACTACGTATATAATTTTAAATACATACTTAAATACAAATATACACCCAGACTCGAAGAACCAACAAACTGCTTATAGAAAATGTTGGCTCTCGGCGGTAATCGAACCCGCGACCCACGGAGCTGAAAGCAGGGCCACTTCGCACCGTGCCAACGGGCCAATATTGATAGATAGGTAAGGAAGTAACTGTAAGCGATATGTAATCCACGCTTATTCTATTATAGGCTGTAGATTGTATGGAAACTTTTGTCTGACAGAAATCTTTAAAAAACGCAATCTATGTCCGTCAGAGATCATAATACAGCGATCAGGAAATCATACGATATGACTCTGCTATCTTTAAACTTACATCAGGGTCAAGTTTATCGGAAATAACAACTAAGAAATATTATTTATTTAACACATTGAAGAGGTTATATTTGATGACCGGTAATTTTTAGCTCTATCAATCCTAAATAGGAACGAGTAAAGTGACAAGATTTATTTTAATTAGTAATTTCTTAATTAGATTAAATATCGGTTCGATTTTTAGCATTATTTCAATAAATTTCTTAAATAATTATCGTCGTTTTTCTTATTACAGCTCATTGTTGTCTGTCCTTTGGTCTGTTCCAATAAATAAATTGACCTGAAAACTTTAATAATATCCGGACCAGCTTATTCGTCTTATATTGATGAGTATCGTCTTCTGTTGATTATTTGGATACAATGTGTACTTATAAATATATGGGACACTTACACAGCTGTCCGTCCCAAAGTAAAAACTTAATATAGTACGCGGCAATAAATAATACACATCGAGACTTAAAGAGAGAAATCGGCTAGATTCTGCTTCATAGAGCATTGTCTCTGTCGCACAGACTGACGAACCCGTGTGAAACGTCATATACTAACTGAGTGACAGTGACAGCGCTCTACGAAACCGAACTGGCCGGCTGTTTAGTCTAAAGATCGATGTGCATTATTTTATGCCGGGTACTATACATGTTATTGGTGGCCGACAACTGGTAAATATATACATATCATCATCATCATCCTCCTACCCATATCTCACTCTTAGTGGGGTCGGCACATGTTACAAACATGTTGTCACCTCATTTGGCTATGTATTTTACGACCGGCTGCCCGCCTGACTTACCTTAGTCGCCTTTTACGACACCTCGGTAAGAAATGAGGGTGGTCTATTCTACTCAACCGGCTACCACGCGGTAAAAAATATATACATATATAATTTTAAATACATACTTACATAGATGTATACATCGAGAGTGAACAAATTGTTTACATTAAATGTTGGCCCTAGATGTATCAATCAGATTATTAAGTTACACATAGCGCCAGAATTCTCTAGTTACATATATGCAGGATTCCTTACGATTTTTCCCTACACCGAAAATCATGTGATAAATTTAAAATATGAGGCCCTAGACTAATGGACTCAAACTGAAAAAAAAATATTCGTTTTAACACCTCGGTTAATCCCTCTTCAGGTGGAATCAGCGGGCCTACCATGAACTTGCGACAACTGACGACGCAAACTAAATTTTGCTTTTTCATACCATGACGTCTTAAAGACGCACGCAGCGTTCGGAATTCGTTCTAAGAACATGTGAGTATAAGAGACAGAGTTATATAGATAACTGTTACAACATTAACATTATAGAGTTCATATAACGTTGTCCTTTTCAAACACACTTCATGGTACGAAAAGAAAGCGGGTTAAGGTACTGACTTTGAATTGAATCGTTTTCTAAAAGTTCATGGTAGGCCTACAGGGCTGACTCCTAATTTTCGCACAAAGAATCAGCTAAGCGATTCAACGCAGAAGCGCTGCCAGTATTCTTGGGATCATTTCACGTGGGCATGATTTGTATAGTAGTAGTGTGTAAGTTCTTAGGCATGAGAGATACAGCTGTTGCTTCAACTTATAATAATGGGCAAGATTGAAGGAAAGAGGCGCGCTGGACGTCGGACAAAATCGTGGTTTCGAAACATAAGAGAGTGGACCGGAGTTGCTTCCGTTGAAGAATTGTTTCGTCTTGCGAAGGACAGAGTTGCTTACAGTCTGCTAACGGCCAACCTTCAGTAGTGAAGAGGCACTAGAAGAAGGAGAGAAGAGAAGTGTGCAAGTAAGTAATTTAAGATACACATAACTTATACATTTTTGTTGTAAATAAAATAAAAAAAGTTATCTATACTTATTATTTAACAAAGTCCCTAAAAACTGTCTGTCTGTATTTGATTTTCTTAAAATCTACTTTACGGATTTTTGTAAGGTTTTTATTGAAAGGTACAATTCTTCAGGAAGGTTACGGTTAACAGTACATAACGGTTTTATGTAAATTGTGTTTAAGGGTTTGCGCAGTCGTAAAACAACTTGCCTGCTGGGAGCTTTCGTCGTGTGCGCTGCGTAAACCAACAGAGATACAGTTTGTAGATTTAGAAAAATACTACAAAAGTCCACGATAGCATGCCTCTGTCTCTTATGGTTAACTCACAATACGGTACATTTATCTTGAATTTCGGTTAAATACACAAAAATTTCCACGCGGCCAAAGCTGCAGGTATAGCTATTCTATACTTATGAAACAAAGTCCCCAAAAGCTATCTGTATGTGATCGATTTTCGCAAAATCAACGGAACAGATTTTGTGCGGTTTTTAATAAAAGGTAATGCAATTATTCCGGAAGGCCAATTTTACATTACGGTTTTATATAAATTGTGTTAAAAAGGTCGTGCAGTTGCAAAAAAAAATTCGAATGCTAAGAGCTTAAGTACGTGTGCCATGTAAACCAACAGAGATACACTTAGTAATGTACTAGAGAGCTGTAGATCTATAGAAATATTACAAGCAAGTCTGCGACATCATGTCTCTATCTCTTATGATTGACGAACAATCACAACTTTTATGTTCTAAATGAAATTTTGAATTCAGAAAAAAAATCTTGACACTTATATCCACGCCGGCGAAGGATTAACATAGTTAGTTTATTTCTATAACCAGTTCCCCTTCCTCTTCTATCGTTTTTCTTATAGACGCCTACGAAAGCAACATTTCCATTTAACTGCAGTTTGCTACCAAAACAAAATTTCTATTGAACTGGAGTTATATAGGTCATAATCGAAATGTGTTCTCGAAACTAAACACTCAGGGCCGGCATCAGAATTTGCCCTAATTCCGTACATATCTTACACGCAGCGATGGCGTGATTCAAGTCACTAGTGAATGTTTTGTCGATATAAATAGTGGCAAGCAAAAAATTAATGTATACATACATATAATATTGACTATTAATAAGATATTTAATTAATAATAAGCTGGCTCACAAAAAACTTTAAGAAATTCCTATAACTTCATACCTCATTTTATGCACACACTCTTATAATATATGTTCATGTGCATATATGAAAGTTTTCGGATGCAGGAAGAAATCATGCCTATGTAATATCAGGGTGTGGACAGAAATGATGAGCTTTTCACATCGTGAAGAATAAAAAGTTAATCTGCATACAAGCTAATGCTATAATCTGCATTTGTTAAGAAAATGTATATAATGCTAAGTGTAGAAAGCAAAAACCGTTCTCATACTTTATACATGTAGGATTAGTTGCCACACGTATCACAAAACACCGTCACCAACAACCACACTACACACACGACAAAACAGCAAAGCAATTATCGAGATTGGCGTAGTGAGTGTATATAGTGCTTCTTATATGCTTTAGTAGTAGCGGCCTGTTACAATCTCACTGCTGGGAATAGGCCTCCTCTCTCCGTTTCTGGAGAGAAGGGTTGGAGCTAAGACCTACCACGCTGCTCCAATGCGGATTGGTAGGTTACACATATCTCCAGAAGTCTCTAGAGATATGCAGGTTTCCTCACGATGTTTTCCTTCACCGAAAAGCGTGTATAAATTACAATTATCAAATAGACACATGAGTTTTAATAGAAAAACTCATTGGTGCCTGCCCGGGTTTGAACTCGTGTTCCCCTCGAAAGAGTCGCACGATCTCACCGCTGGGGTATCACAGCTCTCTGTGCTTTAGTGCTAGTATATAATTCTTGTCTTGTTGTTAAACTTTTGTCTGATTAACTTCTTTATAAAGAGGATTATTAGATATTAGGTAGTTTTCGATTAGTTACAGTTACATACAAATCGATAACATACCCCTGGCCTTTTATTAACTTTTTTTATACTTTGGAGAAGGATTATTTTATACTTTCTTAAGGAAAACCTTAAGATCTAGGATTTCAACTGTTGAACATTAAAAAATTCTGTGACCTACATTTTTGCGAGTTCAGTAATACATTATGAGTAAACCGAACGAAGTAAACAACTAAATTAAATCAAAATTAATTCAGAATTCACAGTTAATAAACATTAAAAATAATGAAGTGAAGGTTATGACTAAAATACATACTTATGTATTTGACAATATACTTATTATAATGTTTCAAACTCCTTTGATATGCAAATAAAAAAAGGGGAAACGATCACCAAAAAAGTCGCTATGGTCTTTGATCTTTGTCTGACCTTAACAAAATAATTAAAAAACATCCACGTACATTCGTTTCTATATATGTCAACAGACATTTCAAACTTATTATTAATGCAACGCTTACTACCAAAAGCAAAATGAATATGTTTTGGCGCATGATATGTCCACTTATCTCATGCATGATAGCATGATTAGGACATTCAATATACGTGTGATAGAAGCTATAATATATGGTTGTTTGTTGTCTGGATTGTTAGCGACGTTCTATAATGAGCTTTATTGCATATTGTATTTATTTACGTTCCTTGATTCAAATCCTCTTTACAAGTTTCAAATCAGATGATTTACAGAAGCAGGTGTTACTTTGCGGAATTCCATATTACAAGCAATACAACAGAACTAACTACTTTGCTATAATCCGCATTCAAATCAGATGTTCGTTAAGGAGCTACTATTAGTCCGGAGGTTTAGTTTTATCACGAAGAATCAAAGAAAACTGGCCAAATACTAAATATTGAAAAAGAGAATATAATTATACTTATGTAGGGAAACTTTAGTGCGTAGCCGGTTAAAATCGAATGTAAGGTTTTTATCATATGTTACCTTAAGTTACTAAGTATGCAGTTGTCATCTGAGAATAAAATTGTCAGACTCCGTTTTTATCGTTCATCTAATCAATAAGAACATTATTAACTATAAGTAATGCAATTATTTAGTTATCTTCATCAGAAAAGATAATTTCTGCTGCTAAAACGCAAGCGGCATAGTTAGATAGTTAAATTGAAATTTTAATTTCTAATTTTACTCCAAAAAATTTCAGTTCTTAGGTGGACAATAAAAATCCTTGTTTTATAATAATCATGTTATTTGTCCGATAACCTGACTTCCATTAAGTAGCAATTATCCCGTGAGCTCGCCGCATAGAGTACAACTAGAGTAGGGGAGCCAGCATAAAATGTGTCCATCGACAATAAAGAGACATCAAACAAGATTTATTATCTATCTCTCTTTTCTAATCATACAAAGATAAGATATGAGCATCATCTTCCCTCTCATTATTTGTTGCAACACTCTCACATGCAGGCCTGTCCCCTACTTCAATATAATAACTTTAGGGCTCGCTGGCAAGGTGCAAAATGCTAGCGTGACAGGGATGCAGGTATATGTATTATTAACTAATTCTCCAAAAGCAAAATTGCATAACTCCAATGGTTTTTGCATATAAAAAAGTTTCGCAAAACTAATGTCTCGTACGCTTGAACTGTAAAATGTTTTTGTATAAAATCGGCTTAGACTTAGTTCTTGCCACTCTGGTCACGTTATCAGTACCGGCAAAGCCATACCGCTGAGCCTATTAACATTCCGGTACGATATGTTGTAGTAACCGATAAGAAATGTGGGCAAATTTTTGTACTATCAAACTTCATTCAGGATATCGTATTTTTATTTTGCATAGTCATTGACAATTAGATGAGATAATGGTATGAAAACGTATGTAAATATATTGAACAGAAATTGGGTCCAAATTGTTATTTATAAATTCCGCTGTGTGTGGTATGCGGCTGAATGGAATAGACCAGAGTTCCCCAAACTTATTGGTGTCGTAGAACCCTTGCCATGTTTTTCCGTGTTGGGTAGACTCCTACTTACCTGATATTGATTTCCTGTAAATTTCTAACTGTGGTGAAGTTTAGTGTTAAAAACTTAAAGTAAAAATACGGGTTAATTTATACATTTATTATATGAATTTAAATTAAAACTACTCAAAATAAAATCTTGTGCAAGGTAGCGAAGCTCTGAGACTGCGACTCTCAGGTTTTTACAATTTCAAAATGTATTGCGACCACAAATCGAATACCCACATCCTACAACTTACACAATTTTATAAACATATATAATAATTTTTTTACTTCATAGGTACTTTTATAAATAATGTATATGTTTTGATATTATAAGATAGTATGATGTAAGTAAATAGGTACTATCAGTGTATGTGTTGAGATTGACCCCTAGGGGTCGATATAGACCACTTTGGGAATCACTGGAATAGACCGTTTTAATTTTTTTCCGAAGTGTGCGACTAAGGGTGAGTAGAATAGACCACCATCATCAGAGGCGACTAGATAAGTTGACGTCAGGCATGTGGCCGATCGTAAAATACTTAGTCAAATCATGTTACAACGTGTTTAAACATGTTGTGTCGACCCAACTCAGAGTAAGATAAGGAGGCACGGAGAAATTGATATTTTCAATTTATCACACGTAAAACATTGTGAATAAACCTAGATGTCTCTCGAGAGTTCTGGGGATATAAGTTACCTACCAATCAGCATTGGCGCAGCGTGGTGGGTCTTAGCTCCTATCCTTCTCTCCAGAAACGTAGAGAGAAGACCTATGCCCGAGCAGTGGGATAGTAACGGGCCGGTGCTTTACTTTTTTATGTATAATGAAAACAAGAGCGTGTGTGTGAATGTCCTATATATTTATTTATTTATTTATAAGGTTAAAGGAAGAAACTTTCTCAAGAGATGGAATGTTGTCACACCCAGTGCATATTAACAAACGGTATTTACGTAACGAAATCCTTAAATTAAATATATGTACGCTAAATTTATTATGTACACGAATCTTGCGCGTGCGCAATACGTGATTTTTCTGTGGCTGATATGTGCACTTTAACATTCCTTATTTACCTGAGTCAGAATATATTTCACAATGAATACTATAAATGTCTTTAACCCATCAGTCATCATCATCACACATACATATATATTTTAAAAATACTTTAAAACTGTCCCCAAAACCTGTCTGTCTGATTGATTTTTCAAAATGTATTTTTTTACAGTTTCTTTTGAAAGTGCAATTCTTCAAGTAGGTTTAGGCGAACAGAACATTCTCCGCAACGGCTAAATCGATTACTGATTGATCTCAGTTCACTCCGCGTAAGTAACGCCGCAGTAATCTTATGCCGCAGTAACGCCGTATAAGATCTCATGAATTAAGGCCCCCTATAAGCTTAAAACCCGATAAAATAAGACGTAAATATAGTCGGTTTCTATACATTAAATAAAATGTATTTTATGCGTGTGTATATTACTTTCTCCTATAACCAGAATGTGTCTAGAACAGACTCGCTGACTTATGTTTTCTTTTCAATTGCACGTTAGTCTTTAGTGTAAACTTTCTAATAACGATCATTCTTAGCTATAAATCCAATAGATATTCTTGTTAGATATACAAATACTTTAAATAGTAAATAAATTTAAAAATAGAAACATAACAAGCTGATTAAAGTTATATGAAATATTAAATATTTGCTATATTACGTATTGATAACAATCTGTCTGTGTACTGATTTTTTTTATATTTTAAACCAATTTGAGGAATATTGAGTCTTCTTCTTCCTTCCCTTTTCCTAACTATCGCAGTCTATTTTCTTGCTATTTACTTTATTGGATTGGAGCTACATTAAACGCGCCTCTGATATGCTCTTATATACTGATATACTCAGTCCGTGCGGAGAACTGATACAATGAGGTCTTAATTAAGGTGTTAGAATGGCGACCCCACAGTAGAAAATGCAGCGTAGGTAGGCTCTCTATCGTGTGGTGTGGAGATCCCGTTTAGAGACTTATGTGCAGCAGTGGACGTCCATCGGTTAAAGAACAGAGAGGGAGAGTATTATTTTGACTGGCCCGTTGGCGCAGTGGGTAGTGACCCTGCCTTCAGCTCCGCGGGTCGCGAGTTCGATTCCCGCCGAGGGCCAACAATTTCTATATACAATTTGTTGGTTCTTCGAGCCTGGGTGTGTATTTGTATTTAAGTATATATTTAAAATTATATATGTAGGTAGTATTCCTACCAGTAGTCCATAACACAAGTATTAAATTACTTACTTTGGGTGACGACCGTGAATGTAAGTGTCCCATATAATTATATTTACTTATATTCTGTCGATTCAGGTGACATCGCCCAACCATCTCAGTATCAGACATACCTAGAGGATTTGAGAATTCGAGGAGTTTTGCCTACGCGGCCAAAATTGTGCTTTAGGGTGTGATTATTCACAAAAATATAATTCACCAAAAAATATCTGACTAGAAAATATTAATATATCAAGATAAGAAATAAGTTTCGATTTCTCCGAATTTTTTAAGTAGATTGAGGTCAACATCGAGAAAGTGTTTTACAAGTAATCGTTACTTTTATTTATCGAAAGGCCTAAGACTTTTTACAACGAGTTAGTTAACCACTATCTATAAGATGGAGACAAGTTGTAGTACGAAGTGGTGACCATTTAAATACATTTTATCATATTACATAGCACCAAAGATCAAAGAAAATTTAACGATTAATTGTAATGGCGTCCTCATGAATGGTACGTAAATAACGAATTAAAAAATTTTGGATATCAATTTTATAAGAAATTTAAAAATAATTAAATTTAGTTAAAATTAAAAAGTTAAAGCAATGTTTTTCTAATGACCAATGGACCTTGTACAAATCAAGTCTAAGTCAATAATAAATGAAGATTTTTGTCTCCCTTTTACAAAGATATATATGCTATGGATTACGGGTACTTATTATCAATAAATAATACATGAGATCCCTTCCGATTGTTTTTAAATTTACTACCTGGATAATTATTATGAACTTAGCTACCATAAAACGTAGGACCTTGGTCATAAATTGAGTCTTTACCGGTATTTTGGATACCTTACCTTATTAGTTTACATTTCTACAGATAAAGTACGAAACTGATATAATCATTGTATCTTTTGTTCTTATAATATAAATTAAATTATTTGCATAGAAATTATATCAATAATTATATATAATGTATATCAATAAAAGTTTAAGAGCCTCTCTTCACTCAACAAATGCAACTTAAGAATATAAAATAAATGGTAATAAATATATTGTACAATAATATCAATATAATTTTATACTTTGGGAAAGATCATTTGTACAATATATGACAGCTAAAATTTTTAAAAGGTGCTTTAATTTGGCTTCTAACAGACATATTTTTCACAATCTAATAAGGGAAAAATAATCATTGTCTCCTATATCGATAGAAAATAATCTGTATAGGTCTAATATCAAGTTAATGTTGTGTCGGACAATTTTCAATAAAACGAAGTCTGGAAAATTACTTTAAAAATAAACGTAATAGATCCATCACGAATTGTTTATTTACATAGACACACCTCCAATATTATCGTTTTTATGTAAAAATTATAATTAGCACTAATGTGTTAATATTGTGACGCTAATATCCACAAGTCGTGACGACAATACGTCATAAATATACTCAAAATATTATTAATATTTATTTTTCATATTATTATTTCCTTGTATTATTTACTGATATATCGATTACGTAGAAACAGAAACGCCCTTTTTACTTTACTGGTACTGCGTAAAAGAATTTTAAAAAGAGCGTTGGTAGACCCCTACTAAATAGAGAGATGACTTGTTATAAATTGCTAAGACAAGAACCTATCTTTGTGGAAATGAAGATACTTTTGATCAGCTGTAAATAATACAGAACATATTGCACTTACTGTATCAAATATCACAATCAGAAATAGTTATACAATCTTAACATACGTCCTGATGGATTTTAAACGAAGATTCATATGTTGCCCGTTAGTGTTTATGTTAATGATAAGAAAGCTTGGAATTAAATAGCGACCAGCTTATATTGTAATTTTGTTTGTATCAATTACAAATACAATATTGTATTTTTTTTTTAGTAGGCTGACCGCCGAGTCTCTTGCTGGTTCTGCTGAGCAAGAGGAACTTTCCGAAAGAGTCGTAGCTTCATTGAAATTTGACGATGCCAAAGTGCAAAAGTCAATTTGAATAAAGAATTAGATATTTTAATTTCTCTAAATAAAACTCTAAACTCTAAACTCTAAACTCTACTGCTAGTTCGGAAATTTGTTCCTACCGAGAAGAGCAAGAAAGGTACAGGGTCAAAAAATATGCACGCATTCTTATCATCTAAGTAATCCTCAAAAGTATTGTAAGCTTTCTATATCAGCTTCCCTTTAACAAGGTTTAAAACTTCATTTGAAAAAAAACACGGATTATAGCTTAATTGACAGTCACCCATAACACAAATATTAAGATACGTCCTTGGGGACGGACGACCGTATGTAATTGTCCCATATATGAACTATTTATTATTATTATTTTATTAATTTTATCATTACTTTTGTTCTATGGAATTACACAAAGTAATGCTCACTTCCAAAAATTGTTTGAATAAGTTAAATTTGAATATAAAAATAAGCGTATTATTCAAATTTATTGTCATAGGTAAAATACCTATCCATTTAAACTTCAGGTCAAAGTCGACAGGTGTTTGTGATAACCAACGCACACGAAGTTAGTAAATTGGAATTTTATAGTTTCAGTTATTTATATAAATTATAGAACATCGGCGTGTGTATAATAAGTAAGGTTTAAATTTACTTCTAATTTTGAATCAAAATGAGCTGTGATAGCCCAGCGGAGAAACCGTGCCACTCTTTACAGAGGGCACGAATTCAAACCCTGGGCACACTAATAAGTTGTACTGTTAAAAGATATGTACATATTTGATAATTACAATTAATCTCACGTTTTTCGCCGAAGGATTACATCAGGGGGAAATCTGTATATCTCAAGAAATTTCTAGGGATAAGTCTAACCTACTAATGTCCAGCAGTGGGCTAGTGTAACGTCCCAATCTGCATTGGAGTAGGGAGTCTTAGCTCCAACCCTTCTCTCCAAAAACGGACAGTGGAAACCTTCGCACAGCACGGGGATAGTCTCAGACTTAAAATTTGCAAAATGTCTATGTTTTAACTTCTACTAGTAGTAGTAGTAGTAGTTGGTAGTTATGCCCGTATGTCGTAATTTTACTAACTGTCGTACTTTTAAAAGCTAAATTTAAATATAATAGCCACCTCTACTCAATTTTATATTATGTAATCCGAGGTCTTTCAAAAAAAATTGTATAGCTATATACAAATACGAAATATTATTCTATATTATGTATTAAGTAATTGACACAAATCACGCAGATGTTTTAAATTTGACTTTGCAGTTTCTAGAAGTAAATAAAATTAGTTGTTCTATTTTTTTAAATATATAACAGACGTGGACCTGAAGTGAATAATTTTAATTAATAAGCGCTGTTTTAATTAGTCCGTTAATATCTTCTGTTAATGATCCAACAATAGGCAATTAATTATATATAATGTCTTCATAACTTTTTTATTAGAAACAGGTTTGCAATTCGTTTCTTTATGTGTTCTCCGTCCTAGATGACCTTTACGAAGTATTTTGTATGCAGTGACGTTGCAAAGAGTATACGAAAATAAAATTATCGGATCATATTCCTCATATTAATAAAAAAAATTACCAATGCATTATATAGTTATTACAAAGTAGTATCTCTTACCACTGATGGTTTCCCTCAAAACTACTACGAGTAGAATTTATTAGTACTAGAAACAATTATCTGATATTTCCAATTCGTCTATTGAATTATCAACTCCTTGATAAACGGAGCACAATCATTATATCATCATAACATTCTCTATATCATTATCTTTAATAGGGTATTGCGGTGAAGAAAGTGAGAACTTGATTAGATTCTTAGGTGTTGTAATTATGATATTATGGCATATTGCTTTTTTCAAATAGGTGCTTAAAGGCGTGTCGATCTTATAACGGCAATCGATACTCAACCAGAAGATTAGTGTAAGTACCAGCATCCTCCTCCTTATTGCGTCGTAATCCTCAATGCTGAGAGTCGTAAGGGTTATATAGAGCACTTTATTTACGATTATTCGCTGTCACTTGGATCTATTCTATGCAACGTGGATGCCTACAATGATGCTGGAGTCGGTTTTAAGCGAATTTCTCCGTTCCCTAGACGTGCCAAGGAAAAATTATTTTATTTAGTATACCAATTCATAATTATTAATTCATCATCCTCCTGTCCTTATCCCACGGACCCCATCTAAGTGGTGTCGCTACAATATGTTGCAAACATGTTGTCACATGATTTGGTTGCTTATTTTACGACCGGCCGCCTGCCTGACATCAACATACCTTAGTCATATTTTACGACCCCTGGGTAAGAAAAAGGGTGGTCTATTATACTCAGTCGGATACCACACGGCGGGTCGGCTTACCTTTGTCGCCTCTTACGACACCTCGGTAAGAAATGAGGATGGTCTATTCTACTCAGCCAAATACCACAAGGAATTTATAATTAATAATTATAATATAAATTTTCCCAAAATAGAAATTTGTAATACTTACTATTTAAATTCTTTATCGGTCCCATCTGTGCTAACAATTACTCACAAAACCTGTTTTTCGTATTGTATTTTTTTTTTTTTTGCGTTTCATTATTAAATTATAATCGATTGGTTTAACATCATATATTCTAGTCAAGGTTTTCTTGTCAAATGTTATCAAAATATAATATTTTCCTAATACTTGATAAGGAATAAATCAGCCACGGATTTTTTTAATACCGGCAACTTGGACTGTCTAATTACTCAAAATAAAAGCTCGACAACTTTCGAAGTTTTTTTTTTCAATGAATAAAAAATTGTCAGTCACTTTTGTATCTCATACAGTTATTATACTAAATAAGGGGAGCCAGCCTAAAATATGTCCACCGACGGTAAAAAGAAAGCAAATAAGACTTCGCTCTCATAGCTTCAAAGCTCTGTCTTTTTTATGTGATTAGACAAAGATTAGTATATGAGTTACATCTTCCGTCTCATTATTTATTGTGACATTCTTAATTACAGACCTGCCTATGACTCCTCTTCTCTCGTATAACTCTGTTATTTTTGCAATCTCTAAGCATATTACGGCACGAATGTCATGTAGAGTGGACACACAAATATACGCTATTCTGTGAAGTTCTTGGTTTAAAAATGTAATAAGTTAACCTTCAATGTTTATCATATTTATGGTTCAATAATTAAGAATTAAAATATTGAATTCCGTGTATAATATTCAAATTCAGATTCAAAATATTCTTTATTCAAGTAAACTTGTAAACAAGTGCTTTTGCATCGTCAACATCTACTGCTGGTTCGGCTAGCTGTTCCTACCGAGAAGAACCAGCAAGAAACTCGGCGGTTGCTTTTTTCAATGAATAATTCTTATTACTAGTACTAATTATAGTTATTAATATCTTATACAGGGTAGAAGAGTAGCTATATCCACGCATTCTTATCGTCTAAGTAATCCTCAATAGTATAGTAGGCTTTCTGTAATAGCCTTTTTTAACAGATTTTTTAAACTGCTGTCATTACAGTAAAAAGTACAGTAAAAAGTAAAAAGTACAGTACAGTAAAAAGTAGATTGCGGAATTTTATAATAGAATCTTAGACACAAACTCACAAACGACTTATGAACTTTAGCAAGGCGCAAAGCAGGAACCGCAAGCTTATGTCGGTTCTTCTTTGTCTATTATATACATCAGCAATCGTTTTATAATTATGTATATTCTTATGTACAAAAATTAAATTGCTAAAAATATACTGTGAAGCCAATGTAAGAATACCCGTTTCCTTAACTTCTCTCGCAGGGAATCGCGCGAATTTAAATTGTAGATGCCATGTATGGCTCTTTTTTGTAATACAATTTTTTTTTCAATGTCCGCGCATTTACCTCATAACAATATTCCGTAAGACATAATGTTATAATAGCTACATTGTTTTCGTATTATTCAATTTCTGAGTTTTTTATCAACAAAAAGGTTGACCTTGACACCAATTCGTTTTGATATCTCATATAAGTAATCTTTTTTTTTATAAATCTTACCAACTGTTTAGAGATAAGATAGATGTAGGCACATATCATACATAGACATAGTTATGACTTACGGAGCAGAAACGTGGTCGCTGACTATGGGCCTCATAAGAAAGCTCAGAGTCACTCAGCGAGCTATGGAGCGAGCTATGCTTGGTGTATCTCTACGTGATCAAATCAGGAATGAGGAGATCCGTAGAAGAACCAGAGTTACCGACATAGCTCATCGTGTCGCGAAGCTGAAGTGGCAATGGGCGGGGCACATAGTACGTAGAACCGATGGGCGTTGGGGTCCTAAGGTGCTGGAATGGCGACCCCGCACCGGTAAACGCAGCATTGGAAGACCCCCCACGAGGTGGACAGACGACCTCAAAAAGGTCGCGGGGAGCCGCTGGATCCAAGCGGCACAGGACCGTGTGGTGTGGAGATCCCTTAAGGAGACCTATGTCCAGCAGTGGACGTCAATCGGTTGAACAAGAAGAAGAAGAAGAAGGCACATATCTCTTAGATTAATTGTTTATACGGCTTTATTGTTACGGTGTATATACGGTGTAATATCGCCGGTGAACGTTTCATGATTTCACAGTGTTAGGTTTTTTTACTGTGGTGACAATATTTAAGTACTTATATACATTGCTTAGTTTTTACTGAGAATGCCCGGCAACGTTTACAAACGGACTGGGTTAGATGTATATTAGTCTGGATTCTTGTGTAGGTACCAATTGTTTTTCATATTAGGCCAACGTGAGAAATTGAATGACGATTAGCTAACTAGTTGCCTTTTTACTTATACTGATTTTTTTTTGGCTACTGGATTCATGCGGCACACGATGTTGTGGTATTGAAATCCAATGAAGAGACCAACAATAAAGTAGAAGAAGTATCCATCGGCTGAATATGAGGAAAGTAAAGTATTACAATCCAAATGCAGGCCAAGACCCCATTATCTTTTACATATAAAATTTGGCTTTTAAGCCCATCACGCTAGTCTCATGCGGATTGATAAGTTAGACTACATTGAATTTAACAGGTTTATGAGCGGGTTAAAAACTGAATTCACTGACAAGCAGATTTTACAGAAAACTTATAAGCTACTATTAGGATCTGATTATAGATCTGCAGGCCCTTGGTCGAATCATGTACGTTTGGATCTTATAGCCTAGTCGTTATTCCAATCAATATCCATTATTATAAATGTTGAATTCAATACATGTTTACGTATGTTCACAATGGCAAATCTGTTTTCAATAAATTATAAAACTAACTGAACCCTAATACTACGTTTTCAATAAATGATTATTTAAAAAGAGAAAGTTAAAGAGTTTATTAAATTTATGATTTCCGTTAATTAGCATATGTTCCAGGAAGTAATATGAACCGCGATACATGAAGCAAACTTTTGTTTTTTTCCGCCAATATATTTATTTATAACTTGACGAGATATGTATTGCAATTACCATCAGCATATTAGAACTTAGGTTATTATTGTATTGCCTAAATAAAAATTGTTATTGATTTTGATTCTATTTGTTGTGAATTCTAAAGTAGTAGCGAAATAACCGGCTCCCAGCCACGATATAGCGACGCGGTGCCTACGTGACGTCGCCCGCGTGGCTCCGACAGGGGGACGGGGGAGGATCCAGCTCACGGCTAGCAGCCGTTGTGCACGCACTGAAGTGTTGGCATCGCGTGTTATTATCGATACTGTGCTTGCCATTCCCAATACAATGACATTCCGTTAGTAATAAAGATAATACTATACTTCTTTCTACCACTAACTTAAATTTACATTATAAATTAAACAAAGATATAAAAAAATAGATGAAAATTAATAATATAGGTATGATTTAGTATAACTTAAAGATATGCATATCTTAATTTAATAACTTTTTACTATACACAGATTAGGTACTCTGAGAGTATATCAGCACAAACAAGATGAAACAAAGAATAATGTGTGTTATCGATGTCGATTGCAGTGTAAACATTGAAGTTCCTCACTACTGCTTATTTTGAGCGAAGCGCTGGAACTGGCAAGTAACAAAATGAAAACAACAAAGTGTCGGCCAGTCGGTCACAAGCAATCATTGTGGTCGGGTGTTTACACTGTATTTACAAGCGCAAGTTTACTTTGATCAGTTAAAATCAAATTAATTAAATTAGTTAATTATACGCCAACAATAAATTCTATTATACATCATGTTTTCTACGAAGAAAAGTGTAGAGAAATTCGTGCAAATGCATAAAACTGAGCTACTTCGGCACATCAGCAAGACGACTAGTGTCACTAATTCAGATGCAATGGTACCCAGACTGGATCAAGCTACCATTAAGACAGCTCAAAATGAAGATGTGGGACCAAAGAGATTGCTGAAGTTGCAAAAATATCACAGGTCAGTGAACTTTAAGCGGAGTAACAGTTTGCGTAATACGATACAACACGCCGTTTTGCCTTACCCCATAGAATGTTGTATGTAACTATTGTCTCATTGAGTAGTATGTTATTTTTGTATTTTTATTCTTTGTTAAAAGCTGAAATGATACAAGTTCGTTGCCGTAATAATTATTCTGCTGTAGACAAAGTATTATGTTTAAATGCAAACCCAATCATTCATCTTATCAAATAATTTTATTAAAACATTTGTTTTGTTAAAAATAGCTTTATGCCTAACCTAAATACAGTAATGTAATAACTTTATTTAAAGATTAAATTTATATTTTTCTAAATAAAGGTTAATTTTATATAGTGTCACAAATTTTGTAGCCAACGAAGCCTTTTCTATTGTAAGTGCATAAATAAATGAAACTATAAAACTTACTTATTTGCTAATTTTGCATTTAGGGCTAGGAAATGGGTTTAAACATATTGTTTGAGACTTGGATCAACTAAACTTTTTAATCTTTAGATTCCTGTCGACCCTCACTTCTCAGCAAATGCCACTGGCAGCCCGTGGACTGGCTGTCTCCAAAGACCAGTCCCGGGAATTCATGGCTTGCTTTCCGGACATCGTGAGAGACCTCACTGAAACTGGCAAGCATATTGACGTGCCGGAAGCCAGCAAGTGGTTGGCCAAGGTACGTTCTATGTTGTTTGTCAGTGGGTTAGACAGAATGATATAGAACAGTAGATTAAAGAAAGTTGTAACTTTAGAAAAGGCCTTAAAAGGGCTCGATTCCAGGCTGTTAAAAAAACTTAGAAGATATAGAACATCTTTAGTTTAGGCAGTTAATGTTGTATTTCGATAATCTTGATCAAAATCATAGCTGAGAAAAATGGGATTTTTTAATGAATTTGTAAAACAAAAATGTATCCGATTGTACTGTCGTCAAATTATTAATGTGGCCCGACGAGCTTCAAAACTTATCAGCAGTACTCGCACTATCATCTATAATGAGCTTATAAATATGGATTTGGAAGGGATACTCATGCGAAACTAATTGGGACAACCGATAATTTTGCGACGTTTGTATAGCCGGATATATTTTGCTATTACTCACGAAATGTATATTTCAGCAACCTATAGCTGGTAATGAAAGCATTAATATTTAAAAATTTGTGTTTTCTTCGATATTAACTAGAGGCAATGAATGAACCATAAATATCCCTCTCAGTATATTTGATTGAACTCTTTTGATGCTCTTTCTTGGACATAACTTTACTATGAGTACAGCTTAGTAAGTACGTTATAAGCAGAATAAATACGGCTTTAAGTTAGTCGAATATTGTGTTGCACACGTCGTAACCAATCAAACATTCTGATCCATGTGGAGGTAGTTATTACGCATTTATTTAAGACCGCCGGCGGTGTCGCGACCAAAACATGCCTATAAGTAGGCGACATTAATTATTTACACCGGTTTTATAAACCCGATTCACCAAGCAATGAGTATTTTGCATATATCTAAGATACCAAATGTAAGAAATTGCCTTGATAACTTATTTTAAATGCAGTTCTGACTGTATTTTAAATTTATTTTATTTTTATTTATTTATCTTTATTGTATAAACAAAAGGCGGACTTATCCCTAAAAGGGATCTCTACCAGCCAACCTATGAGTAACAGAAAGAAAATGAAAAGAAAAAAAAAATTAATGATGGAAAAAAAAGGAAGAAAGAAAAATAAAAATAACGAAACACTATACATAGATTAAAGTTGAAAATAAATGAATAAAATAATAGATAATAGTGATTATTTGAATTGATTAAAATGTAATTTAATATGTATTTTAAATGCTACTTTAAAACGAGTTGTTTGGTATAAACTCGTAAAAAAAGTCTACATCAACCTATTTATACATAACCTAAATATTACAAATACATTATACGCTAGATAATCTACATTTACTGACGTGTACCATATAATACCTGCCATGTAATATTATCAATATAAATGTCGTAAAAGATTGTAAAAGCCGTAAACACAAATATTACTAATTACTAACTTTACATTATTATTACTAATTTTTACATCATTATAATTTCGTTTAGAACATTCACAAATTTCGTTACTAATCTTTTATTACTTTTTGTTATTTACTATAGTTTCGATTTTATAATATAAAAGTATATTTGAGTATTTGAAGCGAACGATCGAGATTTCAACTGCTGTTGAAATATATAGAAAAACTGCGCCATTAACTAACTTAAAGGAAATTTCGCAAGTTGTTTCTAAATTGGTTTTCAATAGATATCGGCAATAAGTTACGCGTAACCTTGTTCGCCGAACTAACTAGAACCTTCGTTACCGAATCTTTTAAAATTAACTGTTAAGAAATTTGAATACGATGAAAGCATATTTTAAAATATTCATCTTTCGAAAATCGATTGGGTATGCAAAGTATTTAATACGCGCATAGTGTCATAGTAGAGTATATCATAGTCATATTATGTTGAATACTTTTTTAACTTTATTAAAATATGATTATAATTTCTTGTTCAATATAATGAAGCAAATCTATCAATTAATTAGTATTGTGTATATATTTTTGTTCATTTTAGGTCATATTTTAATTCCATACTGCATTTATTTTTCTGCTTTAGAAACCACCTATTGGCTTTGACAAAAAATACTACTCGATAAACTGAAAAATGACAACATTCTCATAAAGTTAATTTATAAAAACATTCAAATACATTCATAGAATAAAATTCGACGCTTATATGAATATCATTTAACTTTTATGTATTCTATAATATATTTTCCACTAGATCACCATGTGTCTAAAAACGTGACTTCAGATAATAAAATATGCAAAATTTTATTAGAGCGTTATAGCTTATCTGCAAAAAACAATTTGGTTTCAATATTTACATACATAACAGATTGTTTTATTTAGTGATATAATTTTAATAAAAGTATTAAACTTAATTTCTTTGTTATAAAATAATCTAAAATTTAAAGCTTAGATAAGAAATTTTTTTTCGGTGACAAGCATTTGAAAAATTCATTTTGTTCGAAACAAAGTTACGATTATTTTTGTTAAAATAATTATTTATGCACGATATGGATCTTATAATTTTAAAATATTGTAAATCATTTTTATTATACAAACAACCATATACGACCTGACAATTTACGTTTCAAATAGGCTATATATTCATCATTAAAATGTACACTTTTTATACATAGATAATTTTCTCAAGTTATAATATAATCTGTTTTAATAAAAAAATAGACACATATTTTCTATCTTATCAAGAATTTATTAATACTTTATTTTTAATAAAGCGTCTACTGTGTTTTAATTTTATTGTTTCAAAATATGAATAATAATAAATATGATGGGACTCACACGGTCGTCCGTCACCTGAGTTACGTAATACTTGTATTATGGGGTCCATATTAATATTATTAATTTGAAAGTCTGTCTGTCTGTTACGCTTGAAGGGCTAATCAGGTTGAGCTATACTAATGAAAATTGGTAAAATCGAAGCTTATATACCGGGCTAACATAGTATAAAACATTCTCTTTTTTCCTCCAAGAACATGATAAAAATACGTAATAAAGGATATTGTAACATTTAAATATGCTTACAAGGAAGTCGGTACATATGATATAAAATTTAAATAAAAATAAACAAGACTATTATATAATTTCAGTGACTAATTCTTAAACCTTTGTTACAGCTTTTGCAGTACAATGTGCCTAATGGAAAGAAAAATCGTGGACTGGCGACCGTTTTAGCTTACAAAATGTTGGAAAAGAGGGAAAATTTGACAGCAGACAACATTCATTTGGCCAACATCATGGGATGGTGCACAGAAATGGTAGGTACTAAAGTAGAATTACGACATACGGTTCAGATCAAATCAAATCAAAATATTCTTTATTCAAGTAAGCTCTTTCGGGCACTTTTGAATCGTCAAGGATCAATATGATTAATGAAGCTACAACTGGTTCGGAATGTTGCTCATACCAAAAGAACGAGCAAGAAACTCGGCGGTCAATTTTTTAAACATTTTCAATATTACATTAAATCGCAGTCTTGTATGAAACTAGGATTTTCAAATACAGACATTTATAACATAAATGCATAAGCAGACTTTACATTTGATTTAAACCTTTCTGTAGACTGGTCTAGTATGGATTGCGGAATTTTATTGTAAAAGCGAATACCGAGACCATGTTGCCAGTCAAACTATAATAATCCTAGTTTATTTTCAATAAACATGCTTTATTTTTACATAGTATATGGAACAATACTCTACTTGAAATATGTATTACAAGTATTTAATGTAAATTCATTTTGAAAACACCTTTTTATTTTACTATCGTTTACTATTCAATCGGGTTGAAACGTTATTTTTAAGCGCATTTAAAAACAAAGACCTTTGTCCATCGTAGAGTTATAACACCAGAAGCCGGCATTAAACGTTTTCATCGACAATACGTTTCATCTTCCCTCTGTTATTATTAGTTGCGGCACTCGCTTACAGGCTTATCGCTACCCTACGCAAGGATAAATACTATGCTATCCATTCGGTTGAGTGCCTTTTTTGTTATCTGCTATCTCCGTCTTCTCTTAAAAATAGTAATAGCTCCGTTAAATTCCCTAAGAGCTCGTTATTTTATATATTATAAAGCTTAATTTATATAACCTAACCTAACATTCTGAGACTGGCTAAATTAAGAGTTCCTAGAAGAAACGTTAGATATCGTCTTAACACTTTCGATGTAAAATTTACTCACACTAAACTAGACAGCAATTCACCTATCCCTTGTATTACGCGGCTATACAACACATATTCCAACTCTTTGGATATCTTCAATGATACCGCGAACTCATTTCGTAAAAATACATTAAGGTTGCTGAGAGGTGCTGAGTACAAACCTATGGGAGCTGTGAAATAGTTTTTCTTTAAATGTACTATACTTTTTTATTGTTCTTTTTTGTTTTAATTTGTTCAAATATTACAAATCAAATATTTGTTTTTCATTTCAATATAAATTTTAAAATTACTATAGTTAAAATTGTTGTAGTAAAACTTGTTCTTTCTTTGTGGATGTTGTGGCTACCTTAATAAGCTGCACATTTAACGAATGCTATTAATAAGTTTATAGTAAAATAATTTATTTAAATGTAGTAGCTACTGGTGGTCCTTAATTAAATAAATAAAGAAGCAACTTTTATATCATTCGCCAGAAGATTCCCCTACGAAGTCTTTAAAAAACTCTTAAAAACAAACCTATATCTAAGAGTAAGCAACAAAAAAGGTTTTTTAATTTAACCTAATCAAATTAAGTAAAAAATACATTTTCGTTCATTCCAAATACATATGTATAAATATACAGCGAATGTCGCTTTAAATATTTAGTTGATCAACCACGATGATGCTTAGTTCAATCAGCACATCATTTTACAAACTTTGTTATTGTCACATAACCTTCTATGGAACTCGAAGACGTTGCTATGCTAATTAGTTTGCCCTTGAAAATTTTTAGATTTTTACCTCTTATTGATTTTAGCTCTTAATGCGAAAAGGTCGATAAAATAATCTGTCACGATAAATATTATTAATAAATTTGCTTTTTATTACATAATTAAAAATTTAATGTCACGACACGGCACTAAATCGCACATTAAATTTATAACAATAACTACTTCGATTATATTAAAAGTGCCTTACCTTGAAAGCAAAGCAAATGCATAACATAAATCTAAAACGTAAAATATAAAGAAACTTTACCTTTTTCTATTATGCCAACTTATCACGGTATGTTATCTTAATAAGAAATATCATATTATATGACCCTTTTATCTTCCATTACCCTATTTTTTATTTATTCATTACCTCTATTATTTATTCAAAGATATATCATGTTTATATCCATAGAGTTATAATCTTAGAATAGGGGAGCCATAGACATTCCTGTAAATGATAGTATCATAATAAATAATGAGAGGGAAGATGACAATCGTACATCTTTGTCTTATCACACATATAAAATAGAGATAGATACATAACCCTTATTTACTTGATTGAGGTAAAAGTAAGCAAAGCAAAGTAGCGGCCTGTTACAATCCCACTGCTGGGAATAGGCCTCCTCTCTCCGTTTCTGGAGAGAAGGGTTAGACACATGAGTTCTAATAGAAAAACTCATTGGTGCCTGCCCGGGTTTGAACCCGTGTTTCCCTCGAAAGAGTCTTACCGCTGGGCTATCACAGCTAATGATTGAGGTGCACCCTCTTAAATGTTAAATGGCACATTTGAGCCTTCCTTCCCTACTCTAATTATAATAACTATGTTTATACCAAAGACACGTACGTCAAAGATGGATGTTTGAGAAGATATAAGGATATGTGTTATAAGGAAAGGCAAAACTGAAAAACAAATAATTCCCATGATTGGCCACGTAAATAGTAATTAATAAAATACATCGTACTATAATTATTTAGGCCAATCCATTTAATTAGTTAAGCACCGTAAAAAAAAATTACACTGGGCAGGCTGGATTTCGCAAAAACAAGAGAGAACTAAAAATATTTCTTTAAATAATTTTATTTTTAACCTTTTTTTTCTACCAGCCCCATCTAAAGATATGTGAAGTTTGCCCTGGTAGAGATCTTTCATTCTAAAAGTGCACGCCCCTCCAACATAAATTTGATTATAAATATTATATAATATTAATTTTATTCTTATGCAAACGTTACTTGTAACCCGTGTAACCGGATTGGTTGAAATTGCTGCGCGCACACATATAAAATAGTACAGTCAATATTTTCTCTCACACATTAAAATAATGTAATTTGGTGGAGGGGCGTGTACTTTTAGAATGAAAGATCTCTACCAGGGCATAGTGCATACTCTAGTGTTGTCAAAAACAATAATATATATGAGTTATTAACATTTTTTGACGTCCTTAGGCAAGTTATAATTAAGATATCACTATTTCGCTCAGGTGCTCAAGAAAAGCGCGTATTTAATTTTTTTTAACTATATTTATATTGTTTCAGTTCCACACACATCAACTTCTGTTACGCGATATAATGGCAGGAGCTGAAATGCGTCGCGGCGTACCGTGCTGGTACAGACAGCCGAATGTGGGTATGAGTGGCATTAACGACGCCGCCTTAGTCCAATCGGCAATGTGTTCCGTACTCAAACGATATTTCTCCAACAAACCCTATTATAAGAATGTGCTCGAGATGTTTAATGAGGTTTGTATTTTTTTTTAATTTGGAACTAAGTTGGTGGCGAGTCTTTTCGACTTCTGTCCTTAGCTTTTCGCCGACGTTCTCATTTTTTCCATAAATCATTTATTTATGGAATACATAATGGAACTTTATGGAATACATATTTAAAAAAATAAAATAAATAAATGAAAATGTTTCCAAAGAGCTCTTTTAAAATTTTGTATAAAACATAATTTTGTTGTAATATAAAGTAGTTAAACAGACTGTACTTTTACTATTTTTCTTAAATGATTTGTCTACACTACAATCAAAATAAATCATCACATTTATATATGGCCAGCTTCATTCGCGATTTGTCTAATGAAAAAATTTACTAAGAGACTAACAGGAAATGAGATTTTGTTCAAAACTTACAAAAATCGAAAGTAGGAGACTATTTTCTATAATCACAATATACGAAAACAAATAAATGTTTGATTGTAAATTGTAATGATTTTAACGTACAGATCAGAATTTTCGCCTTTAGTAAGATTATTAAACAAATCCAAAATTATTTACACTGAATATTATTAAGCCTATTAATGGCGTTTTCAAGTTCAAAAACTACTATGTCTACAATTGACAGAGAAATAACGACTAACTTTTACAGATTGCTAATCTTACACTCACCTACTTCAAAAGTAATAATAACATTATTTTGCTATAATCCGTGATAAAGTAGAAAATATATATAATGCTAAATGTAGAGTGGACTATACGTTTTCATGCGTGATCCATGCGGGACAAATTCGCAAAGCCTTTACCGATTTTTTCATCTCTTGATGATGTTTCGGTTGCGGGGCGAAACGATACGGATTGTAGCAAACTAATTTTATTATTAGTTTTGTATTATAGATCTCTGCAAAGTAACGCCTAATTCTATAAATTATTGTTACAGATGTTACTAAAATGCTCGATCGGCCATTACCTAGAGAAGCAAATGTTGAAAACAGACAAACCGGACCTCTCGCTATTTACGATGGCAAAATATGAAGCCATTACAAAGTATAAGACATCCTACTACACCTTCCAAATGCCCGTTGGTCTCGCTCTTCTCATGTCCGGAGTGGACGACCCAGAGACCCATAGACAAGCAAAGACAATTTTATTGGAGATGGGAGAGTTCTTCCAAATTCAAGTGAGTTTCATGTGTATATTGTTCTACATATTTATGGTCCTTATAAATTATATAATTTTGTTTTCAAATCGTATAAAATTGAACTAAACTATCGCAACTAAACTAAACTAAATAAACTAAACTAAACGATTCAAAATAGTACAAGGCTTTTTGTAAAATAACAATGCCTTCTTGGTACTTTATCTTAGTAATTTTTACAATACCGCAAACATTTCTATCACAAAACTAGATCAGAATATAAAGTGATAGAATTCATAAATTACTATATAATTACTATTATAGGAATGCGGTGACTTAAACACAAATCGATTGAACGACGTAATTGTAATTCTGCTTGTTATCCTCGTATAAATGAAAAACAATAATAAGGAAATAGTTGGAACTTAAAAATATACGGCGACATTATGCCTTGAGTAATACCTCCACTTGAATTGAATGTCGCTTAGTTTATTATTTTGCGAAAACTCGTTAGATAATCATATAAGAAGTCGTATAGTAAGTTACACAATAGACAAACCGGTATTTTTTAAATACATTATAATATGTTACCCAAGTACTTTAATTGTACCAAATTTTATCAAAATCGATACAATAACTAGACAAGACAACGTAGTTACTGTGAAAGTATAAAATATGGACTTACGTATTTATATTAATGCATATTAAATATCTATAAGTTATAAGAATAGTAGAAAAAATCTTGATAGATTTGAATTCTAGCCTTTTTGTTTTAAGACGAATTAAAAAAATATATTAAATGATTGACTCTTTTGGATATCGTAACACATAATTACCACTAAATACTTGAAATCTACCTCCAGTTTTTGCCATTGAATTATTAATACTACAGTAGGGGAGCCATAGGCAGGCATGTTAGTGATTAGTAACACAATAAATGATAAGAGGCAAGATGAAACTCGTATACTTCATCTTCGTCTAATCACAAATAAAAAAAGAGACAGATAGATCACACTCATTTTCTTTAGTTTTATTTTGTGTTTATTGTAATACGGCACATTTTAAGTTCGCTTCCCTACTCCCCATGGTTTTTTTAAAATTATTACGCATTTAAAACGCATTTTCCAAAATAACTTAGTCGTTTATACGTTTTGTCGTTTAATTACAAGTTATAGCATTTCGAAAAAGCACCAAGAACATATTACGTAGTGACAGTAAATATAGATATAAAATTAATTATCGCCTCATGTTTTAAGTATTAATTTTATGTTAGCTATAACTGTTTCTATATACACGACACGTAAAAGGAAGTAAATATAGATATAAAATTAATTATCGCCTCATGCTTTAAGTATTAATTTTATGTTAACTATAACCGTTTCTATGTACACACGTAAAAGGAAGTAAATATAGATAATAAAATTAATTATCACTTCAGGCTTTTACTATTGATTTTATGCTAACTATAACGGTTTCTACGTCACGTCTGAGTAACAATGTTATCACTATATTATACGACTAACACACGATAAAGCTTTTATTGTTCGGCGTTAATAGTATCATCTTAAAATATTTATCTAGATATTAAGTAAATAATTAGTATAGCCCATTTTAGTATTAAATATTATATCGTTATTTACATTTACATATTCTATTATAGGTACGGTGTGATCGTCTCAGGTTTATACCTACTCAGTTTTTTCTTTTCGTGATATCATAGTTCGAGTGGTTAACTGTTATAAAAAAATATGCAAATGGTTTTTATAATCTCCGAAGCGTATATTTAGCGAATTAATAACTCGATTCGAAAGTTATAGGCCGTTAGTTTCGGTTTTTCGCTTCTAGATATTTTTCTAAACACATTATTACACGAATATCGCAAAACACACGAAAAAATGGCAATATTTTTTCACTTTTGTGATGTAAATGCATAGAGTTATTATACTAGAGTAGTGGAGTCAGCCTAGAATGGTCTGCCCCTTATTACTTACTATAAAGCGAAAGCAAATGAGTCCATCTATCTGTCTCTCTTTTCTATATGTAATTAGAGTAAAATAAGTATACGAGTTTCATCTATCCTTTTAATATTTATTGTGACACTCGCACTTACAGACCTTCTTATGGATTTTTTATTATAATAACTATATAAAGCTTTTACTTGCAATGTATATTAAATGTGAAAATGGAATCTTGAAACTTAAATTTGACTCACTTCCCGGTGTTCGATTTTGAAATTTTACATTCCGGTACAGTCACGATGACAATACATGTTTATGATAAGCATTGTCCCCAGATGTGTCCAGAGGGACGACCTAAACGATTCTCAGTGGGATGTACAATTTTGTTTAAAAGCTTTTTTAAAGGCATTTTTAACTTGACTTGTTATTTAACTTAGGCCTTTTCCCACTGTAACTTTGAGTGACGGTTCAATGTCGTTAATAATTGACACCTTACTGTTAATAATTCATTTTTGTTTACATCTTTTCAGGATGACTTCTTAGATTGCTTTGGAGATCCAGCAGTGACCGGTAAAGTCGGAACAGATATTCAAGACGGTAAATGCACTTGGTTAGCAGTAGTTGCTTTGCAGAGGGCAACACTGGAACAACGTCAGTTCATGGAGGAACACTATGGTAGCTCCAACCCTGAAGATGTCCAGAAAATCAAAGACTTGTATGAAGAACTCCAACTACCTCATACATACTCAGTCTACGAAGAAGCCACATATGACCTCCTTAGAACGCAAATACAGCAAGTGACAAGGGGACTACCACATGACTTATTCTTTAAGATCCTTGACAATATCTTTAGGCGAAGTGTTTAAAATATTTTTTTTATATATCTTACTTTTATAATTTGCTATAGGTCAGCTAATTAAGTGTAAAAATTGAAGTCTTATTTCAGTTAATAAAAATTAGGGTTACGTTAATTGCACGAAATATTAACACGCTGAAAATCGTAATGCATTTGACAATCGAACAGTGATAATCAACTTAGCATTATGTGCCGTTATTTCTTTCAAATTTTTGTCTATGGTTTTTGGTTATAATTGATTGACTAATTTATTTTTTAAAGAATTCTTCGTTGTACGCTTAACTATAATCATCAAGTCTATGGTCATATTTCTATGGTTTTATTAACGATCGAATATTGTATTTTGAAAACATCGAATTTTCTACAATGCCTATGATTCACGTTTTTATAGTATTGAATTGGATATTGCATCACTATGTATAAATACTACTTTCCTATACTTTAGGACTACAATTATTTAAAAAGTTATACAAGTTTTTTTTAATCAACTAATGTTATAATCTGTTTTACAAAACAGGATATTATTACTTGCAAATGTTTCCACAAAAACTCTTCTATAATATTTTTTCCGTCGAATATATATAATAGAAGTAGTTATTTGTGTGATATATTCTCACAGTTGCCATTTTATATTTTGAAAGCTCTTATTACTAAATACTTAGCAGTAATTGTCGCCCGGTGATGGTTATATAAAATTTGTTTTGATGTAGTAATTATTCATGAAAACTGAATATTTAAAATATGGCGTGTAATAAACATAGAGTTATTATACAAGAGTAGGGGAGTTATAACTAACTAGATCCAATCTTCAGATAATTCACAAAAAAGAGAGATAGATAGATAGATAGCCTCATTTGCAATTTGGCCCCCTACTCTAGTATATAAATGTCATAACTCTATGGTAATAAAAGATCTCAACAGTGTTGCTATATAGTAACACTAAACATACATTTTAAAAGATCGCATGTATTTTATATTAGTGGTAAGTTATTTCGACATTTCCCAGACACCTTTTAGGTGACTGAGCACAACCATTTTGACTTTGTTGCACACTGTTTTATTACAGTTTATTATTTAAGTTTATATTAATATTGGTGAATTTTGCGATATTAGATATTTAATATATGTATATATATAATACTTGTGATTTCTTAACAATTTTAGTTTAAGCATCACGAATTATAACCGTTAAACGTTGTAATAAAAACTGATTCTCTTTTTATACTTTTTTCCATACCCGATTATAATAAAAGCAACTGCGCAGTGTACGTATAACCCCGCTGAGTGAAAATTTTTTTTTGTAAAATTCATACTTTCACAGTTCATTAAATAGTTCTTAATTTTCCAGTATTACAATTGGAGTATGTGCCTTGTTGCGACTGTCTTGGATTTCGTAGATGACATTAGCCTAGATCTGAAATTTTTGTTGTACCTTACAAAATCAATTTAAAGAAAATCCACCGTTCGATTATTACTAGACAACAGAAATTTATGAACATCCTTTGCTGCTACGCTGTACAGTGTACGCTGTATATAAAGAAACGTTGTACCAAACACATTTTTATTTCTTTTCAAGATTGACTTCATAAATACAATATTAATTTTACGAAACGAAAAATATACTTATTTAAATTTGCCATTGATTGAAATACAGAAATCAAAATCTAGTTATATAACAAAAAATGGGATAATATAAAACAAATAAAATAATGAAGTGAAAGCTTAATTACTATTTGCGCAACACAAATAACTAGTTGTACCGGCGACTTCATTCAGTTCTACTTTAGTTTTTGTACCCTCAAAATGTGCTACGCATTTTTTTTTCAAAAGAAAAACATATGTTTATAACGATATATAAGCTTTAAATACATCTAATATTATTAATGTTCCCCCAATGGAATCAGCAGTGAAAGTGTAACGAACAGATTGTCACATTTATAATATTAGTATGTATAGACTAAAACAAGAAACAAACTAAATCTAACAACCTGTTAGTATCGGCAATACCCTCCTCTCTTCTTTTAGAACTTAGGCTGCTCACGCTATTCTAATTAATTTAATGAATTACTATTTGATTTCTAATAATTCTGTTTCATTAAATTTAATAAATAAAAATGAAAAAAAGTTAAACATTATCCTAGCAATAATATTTTAATATTGAATTAAATATTTTTTGTTAATAGATCATATTTAAAGTTCAACCCAATTTTTGGTATTGCAATCCACAGGTAAAAAATGTTTTGGATTATTTAAATAAGCAGTCTGTGTGTCATAACTAGTTTGTAAACGTTTTTGACTTATTCACTTTTTAATTGCATCATAGAATTCATAGACTAATTTGTTTTGCATGTTATTTGTCTCAACTCTCATTTGTCTGACTTATGTCATAGTAGTGTGAAGACGTATTCTTTATTTCTTGTTTAGTTATTTTATTTACTGCTTAAAACAGTTATAAAATCATTAAGGATATTGATTAAAGAATTATATCAACGTTAAGATAATTTCCATTTTTGTTGTTATAATATTTTTAACTTATAATTGTGGTCTATTATAGTACACAAATAATTCAGAAAAATTTTGAAGAGAAAGTTGTTGGCGCGTAGTCTATAAATAACAAGTAAAATGAATTTAAACATTACAATGCGAAGAATTTTAAATCACTGTAACAAGTTACGGATTATAATTCCTAGGTGAGTATTTTATGTTTTTTACAATAATAACTAATCTTTATAATGTTTTTTAAAGAGTTTGTATTGCGTCTGTTTATTAATTCTTTCCGGACCTCTGCCGCGACAAATAAACTACTTTTCAAATATATAAGTGAAGCCTAAATAGTGGGTTTCTTGAAGGTATACAGCTGACTTAAGTAGACTGCTATTGTATTGCAATTCCATTTGGTAAGGGTATGCATAGACATCCTTGAATTGTTCTGATTAAATTAGTAGGTTTTGACTGGCCTGTTGGTGTTGTTGGCAGTAACAGTTGTTACTGTCTTTGACACCAGCCGAAGGGCAGCATTTTCTAAAAACAATCTGTTAGTTTTTCGAATTTATTTAATATTATATATGTATATATCAACCAGTTGTCTGTCACCCATAAGAGGAGTAGTAAGTTACTTACTTTGCAGACAGAGTTCTGTTTCCCATATATTTATTTACTTACCCAAAAGTCACTTAGTGCACTAGTGCGCAGGATGTATAAGGCTCTAGTTAAAGTATCAAACTGGTTGTTTCAGTAACAGTTTGTCCTAAAAGCTCACTCTTTGTACTCATAACAGGCAGAAGTAATCAGTAACAAGGTCAATACATGTTTCCCTAAACCACCATGAAAACCAGTATTATTGATAGTAAATGGATTATCATTCATTTTAAGTTATAAATGATGAAAAATGCCTATGCCAAAATAAGACATCTCTTGATATAATAACAAGTCTTAGTTCATTACTTTAGATGTTAAAAAGTTATAAACAGTTGCAGTAAAACATGGCAGACTTAATATGCTTCTATTTCATCTCCTCGGAACTTAGTGGACTTATTTATTGAAATTAGCCTAAGTCGTTCTAAAGTTCTGCACAATGTATCAAAAAATTATACAATCTGATGCTCTGTTTGAACATAAAATAATGCAAACAAATACATCTGCCCTGTAATACTAGTGAAGGTATAAAGTAAGGTATTCGCACACATAGTATTAAAGTAACCAAATTCAAAATAAGCATAATTCGGTTAGATACATAGTATTCCTTCTTTCAATGCCATATATGATATCATATGAACTATTAAAAATGTAGTGTTTGATCGCTCTTCCAAGTAAAGGATGTCTTTAACACTAACAAGTTTTGAACATGATACCATACCCTATTACAATTTGTCATAAAATAAACTTTTTTGTATTAGGTCTCTTTAATATGAAGCTTACAATATGACAATCGTTTAAAACTCGCATTGACAGTAAAACTTGATAAAATGTTTGCATAACAATACTTTATAATTTATTATATATACACAAGGAGGATCAGATGTAAATGGTAATTCTTTTGAATTTCAAATGTCTGATCAGTATCTCACTTGTATTGTTAGGATGATAGGCGTTTTTTGAAGAGTATTTTTAAACATGCCTCTTGTGCCTAATACCTCAATACTAACCATAGAAGTTTCTATCAAATTTTTTATTTATGTATAAAACCTGTTCATAAACTTGTAGATGTTATATCTATACTTCTATATTATTATATTATATATTATATTTTAAACAATGTAATTTTTGTACATAAAAATATAAAGAATTATAAAACGATAAGTGATGTATATAATAGACTCCTGCTTTGCGTCTAGCAAAAGTACGTAAATCGTTTGTGGTATGGGTATAAGATTCTATAATAAAATTCCGAAATCAATTTTGGCCATGCCATTACAGCAGTTTAAAACCACTGTTAAAAAGAGGCTGATACAGAAAGCCTACTATACTGTTGAAGATTACTTGGATGATAAGGATGTGTGGTATAGGTGCGCTTCTACCCTGTACAAGACAGTAATAAATAAATGTAACTAGTTCTAAGATTTATATTTTAAAAAGAGCAACCGCCGAGTTTCTTGCTGGCTCTTCTCAGTAGGAACAGCTTTCCGCACCAGCAGTAAAGTTGACGATTCAAAAGCACTTGTTTACAAGTTTACTTAAATAAAGAATATTTTGAATTTGAATTTGAATCTATACTTATACTATATACTATTAAAGCTTATATACCGTTAAAGCAGGGCTTGCATTTGGTGAGTTTGCTCCTATTCCAAGAATACTAATGATACCCATTTTTTATAATTAAATAATCTGCAAATAAATCTATAGTCCGACTTCGTAGACTTTCCACTACCACGAGATCGGTATGGACGCGGGTGAAACCGCGGGGCATTGCTAGTAATTTATAATCATAAAACAGCTCTTGAAAACCATAAATTAAATTTAGTTTACAATAAACTATTTAATCGCTCTTTATATATATGTAACTCTTTAAGAGTATGTAAATGTCAAATCGTGGATAGACTGTCTCGCAACATAAAGCAGTAAACATATGTAAGAAGATACCTTAAAGCACTATATAATTCTGTGAAAAGACTTGACGAGACTATATAATTGCCGTAGTTATATTGGCACTAATATATGATGCACTAATGTAATGAACCTACTAAAGAACTTTAGATCTACAAAAAAGTCCGCGAGAACAGGTCTCTATCTCTTATGGTTAACTCACAATAAGTAATTTTAAGTTACAAATTTCAATTCGGGAAAATTGTGTGACACGCTGGCTGTGTTTCTACGCGGGCTGTGTTTAATATGCGTAAACAAACTAAAGTAAATTTCATCAACATTTTACATTTTCATCAACAGCGTAATAGCCTTGAAAGTGTTATATAGAGACAGAGAGGCCGACCTAATAGAGAGTATAGACTGTAAAATAACGGCCTCTTGTTATTCCACTACTGGGCTTAGGCCTGCTCTTCCGTTTTTGGAGATACAGGTTGGACCTTCCACGTTGCTCCAATGTGCATTGGTAGGTTATACATGTCCCCAGAATTCTCTAGAGATATGTAGATGTTTCCCCTTTCTATTATAACTTAATACTTGTGTTATGAGTGACGGACAACTGGTATATATACTACATATATAAGTTTAAATACATACTTAAATACAAATACACACCCAGTCTCGAAGAACCAACAATTTGTTTACAGAAAATGTTGGCCTTCGGCGGGACTCAAACCCGCGACCCGCGTAGCTGAAGGCAGGGTCACTACCCACTGGCCAACGGGCCAGTCAAATTATAGAATATATGGACGCGTAATTACAGAACAGGATCAACTAATCGTTCAAGTTCATTGTGTAAGCGTTTGTAGGCTATAATTAGTCACGCACGTGGATATAACTTGATAGACAACAGTGATGATTTGCAGGGCATCAATTCAATATAAAAATAACAGTAAATAAATATATATATGAATACATGTGACACTATGCGTGTGACACTAATTGCCACGCGAGCGAAGCCGCGAATAGTATAGAACAGAAAACCGGGAACAGGGAAAAATACATATCGCATTATTGGGGGTACTTAAACGTTTAAGTTGGCTCGAACGAAGTCGCGAGTACCCCTAGTCTAAAATTGATTTAAAACAGTTAAATTGCGCCAATTTAGGTGTTCAATTGTATCGTATATACTGTTTTTTCCTCAATTATGTGTTATTTCCATTTCATTATGGAAAAACGGGATTTCTTAAACTTTACTTATCTTATTAGTTTCAGTAATACGAGTAGTAGCGAAATAAATAAATATATGGGACACTTACAGACATGGTCATCCGTCCCCAAAGTAATTTACTTAATATTTGTGTTATGAAAGACAGACAACTGCTAAATATATACGTGTATAATTTTAACTAAGCTGTGATTTGCTAACGTCGAGACCGTGCGACTCTTTCGAGGGGATTAAAGGTTCAAACCCCAGGTTAAGTATCAATGTTTTTTTTAAGTCTTACTGTTAAAAACTTATGTGTCTAATTGCATTTGCAATTTATCACACGCTTTTCGTTGAAGAAAACATCGTGACGAAGGTTGTAGGTCTTAGCTCCAACCTTTCACTCCAAAAACAGAGACGAGGAGGCCTTTGCCCAGCTGTGGGATAGTAACGTATCTTATCTTATCTAATTTTGGGGACGCCTGCCGGTACAGGCCGGGTGATCAGCTCCAATACTTGACTATTCCACCCATTTCCCCTTGTTGGGACAAGGGTTTCACTGTTGTCCCGACAGTGTCACCTGCTCTAGCCTACCTGTTGCTTTTAAAAAAAAAAAATCTTCTTCTCCACACTCTGGGCACGCTGAATCTTCTTTTATTCTCGTTATTGACAAGTGTCTGTTTAACAGGCAATGCCCAGTAGTTATGCCTGTTATAATTGCCACATTTCTTCTGCTATGAGACATTAGCTGTTTTGTTTTCTTTGTGTCGAAAGATTTGAGAAACAGCTTTGATTGTCGAAATGTTGTGTTTCTCCATCTAGTGCTCGATTCTTTTTCTATTCTTTTATCTATGACGCGCTTTATTATCGTGTTTCCGATTGGGAGGAAAGGTTCTGGGCCTACGAACGTTTGGCTCGCTCCTTTTCTTGCCAATTCATCGGCTTTTTCGTTCCCTACATGACCATGGTGTCCTGGGACCCAAGCGATCGTTACTTCTCCAATTTCAGCTAGTTCATTCAGTGCTTGTTTACATTCCTTCACGATAGCTGAAGTTGTTTCTATACGGTCAAGTGCTTTTAGTGCCGCTTGACTGTCACTGTATATAACTATGTTGTGTATTGGTTCTGTACGTGTTTCTTTCAATTTCCTGGCGCACTCCATAATAGCCAACATTTCGGCCTGGAAAATACTTGTATATTTACCCAGATTTAAGACCTGGTGTAAATTTGAGAAGGTGCTGTAGATAATACGGGCTCCTGCCAGCTTCGTGGATTCTCTTCTAGAGCCGTCCGTGTAACAGATGGTCTGACGCGAGTCACTAATATTTACTTCCCAGTCTTCCTTAGCTCCTATGTGTATTCTATATTTTTTATCGAAGATTTTCTGTCTTTTGATCAAGTCACTTCTCTTGACGACCATTGACAGATTATCTCGGTAGATTTTCTCTATTTCAGTATGACCTTTATCCGTAAAGTTTCCCTTCCATTGTTGGAAAACTTTCATCCTGTACCATTGTTCTATAGCCTTTCTTTTGGCTGCTAGATCCAAAGGATATAGTCCTACCAGGACCTCTAGTGCGGCGGATGGAGTGGTTCGCACTGCGCCTGTAATCATTACATAGATTACGATAGTAACGCAAGTAGTAGGTTGTTACTTTACCTTAAAAAAAAATTTAAATACAATTAATAATACATCCAGTGTCGTAGAACCAACAAATTGTTTACAGAAAATTTTGGCCCTCGGGCAGAATTGAACCCGCGACCCACGGAGCTGAAGGCAGGGTCACTGCCAAATGCGCTTACGGGCCTGTCAATAATATATTGCGTTCAAGGATATTTTGCACACTTCATAGTCAGCTTCCTTACTAATCTCATGATTTTGTAAACTATTAGTATTAGTCTTTGTACCATTGAATTTTCGAGTCTGTCTGTCTATTAAAATTTATGGCTAATCCTCTCACCTAAAATATAGGATAAACAATAACCATACTAAGAAACAAATAAGCAGTACATAATTGAGGCTACGTTCAAATTCAAAATATTCTTTAAAAAAATTGTAAAAAAAAGTAACCTTATAAACAAGCGCTTTTGAATCGTCAACTCTCAGTAGAGTTGACGATTCAAAAGCGCTTGACTGATGCTTCGGAAAGCTGTCCCCACCGAGAAGAGCCAGCAAGAAACTCGGCGGGTGCTGTTTTGAAGATAATTCTTGTAACTAGTTACATTTAGTCATCATTAAATGTAACTAGTTACAAGAATTATCTGTACTGTTGTACAGGCTCAAACATGAGCCAATAAATTTAAATACAGGATAAAAAATATTATTCAAAAGGCAAATAAGAAACAATTTAAGTTCATTTATATACATTTTTTTGTTTTTTATTCTCTAATTACTATTATATATGGTTTTTTTTGTGTATTTTTTTAAAATTTACACTTTAAGCATAGTTTGTCGTTTTTTATCTCATGTTGAGTTAGCATATAAGTGAGATGTATGGGGTAGTAATATTAAGATGATTGTATTTATATATTATTTTGTATACTCTGTACATTACGTTGGCTTCCTACTTAAATAAATAAATGAGCTAAATCCACGCATTTGTATCATCTACTTAGTTTAATATATAAGTTCGCGCTAATGTAGTCAATAAAAAATATATTGAGCTTCACACATTTCGTTTAATACTGGGATAATTAATGCTATTTATTTATATATTTATCTCTTTATTTTACAAACATAAAAAAATATAAAAATAAGAAAGAAAGAAAAATACCACATGTACAAAGGCGGACTTATCCCTAAAAAGGAACTCTACCAGCCAACCTTTGAGTAACAGAAAGAAATAAGAAAATGACAAGAAGTGAAATATGGATAATGAAAAAAGGAAGAAAGAGAAAAAAAATAACGAAACACTATATACAAAGATTAATGTTGAAAAATGATGCAATATAGATAATAGTGATTATTTGTATTCATTAAAATATAAAGATTTAATTCGTGGATAAATGTTTATACTACAATCATGTTATCTCTTCTTCCCTTGTAGTGTTCAACAACAACGAATGTATAAAATGTCAACAAATGCATCCATTTTCGAGATGCAAAAAGAGAAGGAAACATTCAACGATTTGCTACCGTCGATAATACATACACTGATTAAGAATTCCAAATTTTCTGAAGTACCTGAAGTAGCTATCTGGACTAAAGAGGTAAATGTTCAAACTGTTTTAAACTTAAATATATTGGGCTACGTAGCGAAATGTGAGAGATCTTATAAGGTAGTAAATGACAGTTAAGCTCTTTTATCATTAGGGCATCATGAATATGTTCAAATTCAAAATATTGTTATGAACGTGCGAAAAGAATTCGTATTGCGTATGTCATAGAATTCGAATTGGACGATGGCAGTGTTACGAACATGCGAAAAGAGTTCGAAATGCATATGTCATAAAGTTCAAATTGAACGGTGCAGTTTACGAACATGCAAATGGGTTCGTAAACTATATGTCACGGAGTTTAAATTCGCTTAACGTTAATTCTCTGGAACATTCGAAGTGTATCAAAACATGTTTATCGGTAAACATGCTTACGATCGTTTCAAGGCTATTGAATTTTCTCGAAATCGGTTCGTTCGATATATAAGCAGACGTATCGTGCGCCTCGACATTCAGTTTGCGAATAGCGATCAAGAGCGAATAAACAAGCACAAATAAAAGTGAATTATTAGTGACCTCAGCATTCTTATTGGACAACGAACTCTATAGAGACTGTAAGTACTAAGTTTATAGTAAAAAGTTGAATAAAGTGTTTTTAACGAGTCACCAGGTATTTTCATCCAAATCCACGAACCCCTGTACGTAACAATATTGTTTATTCAAATAAACTTGTAAACAAGTGCTTTTGAATCGTGAACTCTACTGCTGGTTCGGAAAACTAATCCTACCGAGAAGAGGCAGCAGGAAATTCGGGCCTGCCTCGAGCGGGGCCTCTTTCCCCGTAGGTGGAAAACGGGGAGACTGGTCCTGCTCAGGAAGGAGGGTAGACCGGCCGATACACCATCCGCGTATCGGCCCATCGTTTTGCTGGACGAGGCAGGGAAGCTGCTAGAACGTATAATAGCTTCCCGCATAGTCCAGCACCTCCAGGAGGTGGGGCCTGACCTCAGTCGTCTCCAGTGCGGATTCCGCCAGGGTAGGTCCACCCTCGACTGTATCGAGGGTGTAAAACTTCTGGCGGAGGAGGCGACAACCCGGGGCGAGGTTGTGTTGGCGGTGTCACTGGACATCGCTAACGCTTTCAACACCTTGCCCTGGGGTGTCATCAAGGAGGCCCTACGCTTCCACCGCATCCCTATGTACCTGCGGCGTGTTGTCAGTAATTATCTGACTGACCGTGCTGTCAGGTACCCGACGGCTGGGTGTGGGTGGAAGGAGCGGAGGATGTCGTGCGGTGTTCCGCAGGGGTCGGTTCTAGGCCCCCTCTTGTGGAACATCGGCTACGACTGGGTGCTGCGCGGGCAAATGCTTCCGGGGGTGCGTCTGTTCTGCTACGCGGACGACACCCTCGTGACTGCCCGTGCGGGCACCCACCGGGAAGCCCGTGTGCTGGCGACTGCGGCCACCGCTCACGTCGTGGCGCGGATTCGCCGGTTGGGACTGGGGGTGGCCTTGGAGAAATCTGAGGCCATCTGCTTCCACAGGCCTCGGATGGCGCCCCCAGTGGGCTCCCGGTTGATGGTGGGCGGGACTTCCATCGAAATCTCGGGTACGCTACAATACCTGGGATTGCTCCTCGACAGCCGATGGACGTTCGAGGCCCACTTCCGGCGGCTTGCCCCTAAGTTAACGGCGACCGCCGGAGCCCTGAGCAGGCTCCTCCCGAATTTGGGGGGGCCTAATGCAGGCTGCCGGCGTCTTTACGCCGGGGTGGTCCGCTCTATGGCCCTGTACGGCGCTCCCATATGGGCGGAGCGGCTGACTGCTAGGTCCCTGCCTCTGTTGCGTGGAGCGCAGAGGATCATGGCAGTTAGACTCGTGCGGGGTTACCGGACCATTTCCGGCGAGGCGGCCTGCGCCTTGGCCGGGTCCCCTCCCTGGGACCTGGAGGCCAAGGTGCTCGCTCAGGCCTACCGCCGTAGAGTCGAAGCCCGTTTATCGGGGGAGACTCGGCGGTGGTAGAGGTGGACTGGCGGAGGGAAGCTCAGGAGGAGCTTCTCCGCCAATGGAGGCGGCGGCTGGAATCGCCTAATGCAAGAGGCTGGACGATTTCGGCCATCCAGCCCATTCTCCAGGGCTGGGTCGCCAGGAGGCATGGGGTCCTCACCTTCCGCCTGACGCAGGTACTTTCCGGACATGGTTGTTTCGGGATGTATCTGTGGAAGGTGGCCCAGTGCGAAGCATCTGGTGTGTGCCACGAGTGCGGCGCCGAGTCTGATACGGCGCTGCACACGCTCGCGGACTGCCCAGCTTGGACGGTTCAGCGGGCGAAGCTCGTGGCAGAGGTGGGGCACGATCTCTCCCTGCCCACTGTGGTTCGTGCCATGGTGGACAGGGAGGGATCGTGGGCAGCGATGGCCTCCTTCTGCGAGGATGTTATCTTGCGGAAGGAGGCGGCGGGACGGATCCGGGAAGTCGAGTCTTTGGATCCGATCCGCCGCAGGCGAGCGGGGCGCAGACGACTCGCCGAAGTCCGTCGCATGCCGCCCTAACGGGGACCTTCTGGGCGTTCCGAACGGGGTTTGTCGGACGCCCTCCTTATAAGGTCCCCGAGGCGGTCGATGCATCTGGTGCTCCCGATGCATCGTCCAGCGGAGGGAGGGGCCACTTTTAGAGAGGCCCCGACCCAGAGGTGGCGCACTCTGGGGTTCAGAGTTGCTGCTGGCGGGGGTGGGGTCAAATAAGGTACCCTGCCCCCGCCACCAGCAGCGTGGGGAGCATACAGGTCGTTTTAGTCGGTGCGAGTCCGACATAACCACCGCCTGTGCCCGTCGGGCGGTGGTACCCATAAGGGGTTTTTTCCTGTATAAAAAAAAAAAAAAAGCAGGAAATTCGGCGGTTGCTCTTTTCAAAACATAATTCTTTTTACTAGTGACATTTAGTTATTACTGTCTTGTACAGGGTCGAAGTGTACTTATATGTACAAATTCTTATCATCTAATCCTCAATAGTATAGTAGGCTTTGTGTATCAGGTTCTTTTTAACAATGTTGTCAAAGTGCAGTAATGGCAAAGCTAAAATTGATAGGATAGCATACAATATTAGATCAAAAGGGGTTAAAATATTAAGTACATAGTACATGGATCGATAAATGTACGCGGACACAAACTCGAAGAACCTTAAAGAAATAACCAGCCTGTTGATATAACCAGCCATCAGTTGGAATAATGACTACAAAGGTCCCACGGAGTCAATGGATGCAATTTTTTATCTATTTATTAAACAAGTAGCTTCAATCTTTACTATAAAACATTGTCCTCAAAAGCTGTCTGTATGTAACCGATTATCTCAAAATATTAAAAAAAACGGATTTTTGAATTTTTTATCTATATATTAACCAAGTAGATTCTTCTTCTTCATTATATAACAATGTCTTCAAAAGCTGTCTGTCTATATGTAATCGATTTTCTCAAAATATAAAAAAAACGGAGAAACTGAAGATTCCGGAAGGTTTTAGTTGATAGTACATTACGGTCTCATGTAAATTGTTTTGAAGAGGTCACGTAGTTGTTACAACTTACTCTTCAACACAATTTAGACCAAAGAAACTCGCCTATCGAGGGCTTTAGTCGCATGCACCGCGTTAACCAACAGAGACGCAATAAAGTAATGTACTGGAAAATTGTAGATCTACAAAGAATACCATCAAAAAGTCCGCGACAGAATTCGCTTTCTCTTATCGCATGAAACTAAAACTCCCAGCAGACGATTTTTTTTAACTGCGTGACCTATTCAACACAATTTGTATAGTAACATAATGTATTGACCTAAATCTTTCGGAACAATTGCAATACATTTTAGTAAAAACTACAAAAACTCCGTTCAGCGCATATTGAAAAAATCTACAATATGCTGTATATTGGGGTATTGTTTATATTAAGTATAAATTTGAAGCTACTTCACGTATAGATACAGACTACTATAATAAGTGTAGATATAGATAGATCACATTGCCGCGTAGATTCTTTGATTACTAAAACGAGGCTTCGCTGACCTACGGAACAAGGTGGGGGAGTTTGAGCTCTGTTGACTCGCCTGTTTATTGTAGTATTTGTTCAATCAAAGCACGTTAAAAATACCGTCAAGGACTACTATCCGGGCTTTTTCTTCCGATTAACTCTGAAATTATTATTAATTTTTTTTTCTCTAGTTTATTTAACAAACATTATGATATTTTTAGGTATTAGAATACAACTTGCAAGGTGGTAAAAAAGCAAGGGGCCTCATAACTTCGCTGGCATACGAGACATTAGAAAATCCTAAAAATATAACTGAAGAATCTCTTAAAATCAGCAGGGTTGTGGGCTGGTGTGTTGAAATGGTAAATAAAATTTTCGTTCTCATTCATAATATTTCGTCCACACTAATATTATAAGTGAAAAGGTCTGTCTGTCTGTTACGATTTTACGGCTGGAGCAAAAAATGATATTTCATACAATTGAAGTTTATATACAGGGCCAATATATAGTTGCCTTTTATTTTTGTATGTAAATCCGTGTCATGAAAATCAGTATCACAATTCAATTCGATTCAAAATATTCAACTCAAAATATTCTTTATTCAAGTAAACTTGTAAACAAGTGCTTTTGAATCGACTTTACTGCTGGTTCCGAAAGTTGCTCCTACCAAGAAGAGCCAGCAAGAAACTCGGCGGCTGCTCTTTTTTAAATATAATACTTATAGTTTACATTTAGTCGTTACAGGGTAGAAGTCCATTTATATCCACACATTCTTATCATCCAAGTAATCATCAACAGTATAGTAGGTTCTTTATCAGTCTCTTTTTAACAGTGTTTTTAAACTGCTGTGATTGCATGGCTACAATTGATTGCGGAATTTTATTATAGAATCTTATACCCAAACCCGCAAACGACTTACGTACTTCTGCAAGGCGCAAAGCAGGAGCCGCAAGCTTATGTCCGTTCCTAGTTTATCTAAACAAATTCTAACAATTGTTGCGCCAAGTAACCGAAATTTCATCAGGAGAAAGACTTCATATATTGCCTATTCATAATCATTTTCTTACTCTTATCTTCCCACTCTTAGTTGGTTCTCCCTATCACGCGTCAACTCTGGTGCTACACCTTTTCTATACATATCATTCTTCATACAATCCATTCATATTTTTATCGGCCTCCCTCTGGCATCTACATTTATATATAAACTAGTAGTGCCAACAACAACTTCGCCCGCGTGGAATTCAGTGATTTACCAAACTTTTCCCGAGTGTTCGAAATTTTGAACATAAGAGTAGTTATTGTGATTTAACAGTGAGAGATAGAGACATGCTATCGCGGACTTTTTTGTAGTATTTTTGTAGATCTACAATCCTTTAGTACATTACTTTAGCGTATCTTTGCTTGTTTACGCAGCGCACGCGACTAAAGCTCTCAGCAAGCAAGTTTTATAACAACTGCGTGATCTCTTCAACACAATTTACATAATACCGATATGTACTTTTTACTTAAACCATCCGGAAGTGTTGCACTATCATTTGGTGAAATCCGTACAAAAATCCGTACAAAAATCTACTGACCGGGTTTTTTTAGGGTTTTCACCAAAATATAGTGAAATACTTCTAGATGGTTTACGTAAATAGTACATATCGGTATTAAGTAAATTGTGTTGAAGAGATCGTTATAGTTGTTAAAAAAATTGCTTGCTGTGAGCTTTAGTCGCGTGCGCTGGGTAAACTACCAGAGTTACGCTGAAGTAATATACTAGAGAATTGTAGATCTACAAAAAAAACTAATAAGTCCGCGATAGCATGTCTCTATCTCTCAGGGTTAACACACAATAAATACTTTTATGTTTAAGATTTCGAAAATTCGGGAAAAGTTTCGTAAATCACTGAATTCCACCCGTGCGAAGGCGTTGTTGGCACAGCTAGTAAAAATATAATAAAATAATAATCTTAGACTATACGTACTGTATTTAATTAAAATACCGGTCAGGTAAGACAGTTGTTTTCGTCTCGCATCCATTGATACGAAGTTTTTTTGTTATGTAAATAATAACGGAATGTACTTTGTGCGGTTGTATTTACCATGCCCAAAGTTTTCTACACGATAATAAAAAAATATGGTAATTAGACAAAAATGGTATGTAAAAAATTTGTTCCAAATTAAAATGTAGTTGATTTCAAATATTTTAACCTTTTTCATTCGTATATACTTTACTAGTAATGCCCCCGGTTTCACTCGCGTACATACCGATCTCGTGGAAAAGCTGCTATGTCGGACTAATGATTTATTTTTGCAAATTAAATGCCTTGGGACTTATTAACGGTTAAGGCAAAGGAAGTTTAAACTGGAAATTGAATTCTTTAAAGGGTATAGTTATATTTGTGTACTTCCGGCGTGTGGTATCCAGCTGCATAGAATAGATCACCCTCATTTCTTATGGTGTCGTAAAAGGCGACTGAGGAAAGTTGATCCACCGTGTGGTATCCGGTTGTGTACAATAGACCACCCTCTTTCTCACCGAGGGGTCGTAAAATACGACTAAGGTAAGTTGACATCAGAGAGGCGGCCGGTCGTAAAATATGTAGCCAAATCATGTGACAATATGCTTGTAACATGTTATGCCAACCCCACTTAGAGTGGGATAAGGGGAGGAGGATGATGAAGAAGTTATATTTGTGAACTTATATCATTGGTATCCTTCAAATAAAGAGCTAACTCACCACTTGCAGGCCCTGTTATAAAGGTCGCTAAAACGAATTTGTTATGGCATTATTTGCTTTAGATTCTCGTTTTTAAATTTGTTACATCTTTTGATTGGAATGTCCGATTCTAATAACTTATAAAGTTACAGTTATAAAGTACAGGTATTGAAACAGTTTTTTTTATAAAATATCATTTAATGGGATAAGGATTAATAAAATGGTTTAGTTATTGTCGGCACTTTTATCATACTTTTACGATGTAAAAAAATAGTTATATTGGTATAACTATAATAGTTAGACATATGATATCGCGGAATTTTATGAGGATATTGATACGTTTTATAATAATGTCGATCATTTTGTTCTATCATCAACGGTTTCCGCAGCGCACGCGATGTAACACCCGTATTCAAGAAGCATACTCAGCTAAGTAAGCACAAATTACTATGCGAAGGAGGCTAGTTCACTGTGCGTTCCTCGTGTCAAGCCTTCCATTTCATAAACAATACTTAGGCCACACTCAACTAAAAGAATGCTATGCGTCCAACTGCGCGCTCTGATTGGTCCATTTGATGTGGCGTAGTTCAGTCTAGTTTTTGGCAAATGTCAATGTTGTTAACAATTTGTTGTGTTGTTAATAACAAACAACATAACCTTATTTTGGTATTCCCGTAATTTGCAGTTGATCGTGTTAATAATTTTTTTATGATATTTTGTGTATTGTGCGGTGTAAATAAAATATAGTTTAGTATAATGACTTCGCCTTTGTATTTAAATGCAAGCACTGCAACTCCTAAGAGGTAGAACTATTTTTCTTTAATTTATTATGTATGATAATTTTGTTGTATAGTTTTACTTATATTATTTACTAGACAAAGTTAAATGACTATAAGAATAAAATATAATAAATAGATAACTAATAAATAATTTTGCCTTTAACCAAAGCGGCGCGAACACTATGCGTTCGCTAAAGTAGCTCCTTATCTATTTTAGCTGTGCGTCGATTTTGACAAACGCATAGTAGAACATTTCACTCAAGTAATGTCTATGAGTTGGTTTGAATGACCCTATGCGTCCCTGAGCACTGTGCGTTCTCATAGTAATGTTTATGAATACGGGTGTAAGATTTTTACGACTGAATTTTTCACAACTTATTACAATTTTGTCAGGGATCCCTATTTTTTTGAAAATCTAATTTTAACAACACAACAAATTGTTAATAACATTGACATTTGTCACAAACTAGACTGAACTACGCCACATCAAATGGACCAATCAGAGCGCGCAGTTGGACGCATAGCGTTCTTTTAGTTGAGTGTGGCCTAAGTATTGTTTATGAAATGGAAGGCTTGACACGAGGAACGCACAGTGAACTAGCCTCCTTCGCATAGTAATTTGTGCTTACTTAGCTGAGTATGCTTCTTGAATACGGGTGTAAGTGTCTGTGTGATCGTGTGCTGGTGTTATTTATCTCTTTCTGCTAGATGCACGCATACTTTATTGTAATGGATGACATCATGGACCGCTCCACCAAACGCCGAGGGCTGCCCTGTTGGTATCGACTGCCGCATGTCGGTTTGGGAGCAATCAACGATTCAATACTGATAAATGCTTGTATATTCGAAACTTTGCATACGTATTGCGGAAATCTACCTCAGTATCGCTACATATTGGAACTCTTTAATGAGGTAAATTATTTTTTTACATTCTAAGCCTTTTTTTAACATAGATCACTTTCTAGGGGAGCGACCCGGGGTGATGGAAAATGAGGAATGTTAATAGAATTTGTTAAAATGCATTCTGATTTAACTCTCGGTAATCTTTTATATGGCAAATATTACTGTTTTGAATATAATGATCTATAGCGCGAGGCCAATTTTTTTTAAGCAATAAAAGAGTATAAAATTGCGTTATGCAATAAATGTGCCTCAAGTCATACGACCTCAGTAGTTGGAATATTTCTGATAATAGAGCTGTGATAGCCTAGCGGTGAGACCGTGCGACTCTTTCGAGGGGAACACGAGTTCAAACCCGGGCAGGCACCAATGAGTTTTTCTATTAAAACTCATGTGTCTAATTGATAATTGCAATTTATCACACGCTTTTCGGTGAAGGAAAATATCGTGAGGAAACCTGCATATCTCTAGAAAATTCTAGGGATATGTGTAACCTACCAATCCGCATTGAAGCAGCGTGGTAGGTCTTAGCTCCAATCCTTCTCTCCATAAACAGAGAGAGGAGGCCTTAGCCCAGCAGTGGGCATAGTAACAGGCTGTTACTAGTTGGAATATTTACTATTCCTTTATATTACAGATGAAATTTTGATAATGGTGTCACGTTTAGTGGTGATCCGTGCAACTTTTCTAACTATTAACGACAGTTTTGTTTAGAGGGAAAGTCGAAACCTCTCTCTTTCTATCTTTAATAATTTATGCCTCACTCTTATCTTTAGTTTCGACTAGTTTCGATCCCATCCGGGACATTTAATGTGCTCGAAACTAGTCGGACTAACCCGATATAATTAGACGTGAGAATAGCCGGTGTCTACACATTAACTATGAAAACTAGTTTAAATTTTAAAAACCGATTCTTGTTTCAAGGCTATTCTGTTTACTTCGATGGGCCAACAAGCCCATCCGGGGAACTTAATGGGCTAGTTAATGTGTAGACACCGGATATACTCGCATCTTATTTTATCGGGTTAGCCCAACTTATTTCGAGTCCATTCGGAACACTTAATCCGCTCGAAACAAATCGGGCTAGCCCGATAAAATTAGACGTGAGTATAGCCGGCGTCTACACTTCAAATATGAATACTAGTCACGATAGTTTCAATTAAAGAAAACGACACTTGTTTCAAGGCTATTCTGTTTACGTCGATGGGCCAACATTTGGACTTCACTATGGCTAACCGTAACAAGAACGACTACAGCCTATTTACCGCCGAAAGATACAGTTCCATAGTCAAATACAAGACTTCAGTGTATACGTACAAACTGCCTGTTTGTTTGGGCCTGATTTTGGCAAATAAGACAGATAAGGAAACTCTGAGGTTGGCTGAGGAGATTTGCCTGAAGATTGGATATCTATTTCAAATGCAGGTAATTCTAATTTACTATATTTACTGCTCATAATCTACGCAATGGAAACATCAAGTACTGCATTAAAAATAATGCAGTACTATTTGCAGTACTATTTTTTACTTGTATATGTTCAGTTTAATTTATATTCCTATAAATATAAATAGGAATATAAATTAAACTGAACATATACAACTACCGGTCTTATCGCTGAACCAGCGATTTCTTTAAGCCTTATATTGATTTATAGAAGCAGGCGTTAATTTGCGGAATTCCATATTACAGAAACTATACCTAAAATTTATTCAATATCAAAAATAATAAAGCTGTTTCTGGTAATAAAAAAAAATAAAAATAAATAAATAAATAAATAAAATAAAAATAAAAATATAACATTCGAATAACTCACACAAACCCATACACACCTAAAAAAATAACAACTATAAGTATAGATACATATAGATATATAAATATAAATGTAATAAATATATAAATATTATACTAATAGTAATAAAAACCATGTAAGCTTATAATTATTATTGTTATGGAAGAGCGAGATTCTTCTGATACAGGCATTGTTATGCTTACTAGAATGTCTCAAAACCCTGTAATTAATTTAAGCATGAAAGGAAATAAAATTTATTATTATTATTATTATATCATACACATTATGCTTGCAATGCTTTGCATGCATTCGCTTAACCCGCGCGGATTATAGCAAAGTAGTTCTGTTATAGTTTCAGCCTTATTAGTAATAACAAGAAAAAAAAATACTGTTCGGTAAATCTAGAACCTTCTGTTTTTATATTTCCAGGATGACTTTATAGATTGTTTCGGCGTAGAGAAGGTCACTGGTAAAATAGGGACCGACATACAGGAAGGCAAGTGTTCTTGGCTCGCCATGCAAGCTCTCAAGAGATGTTCCGAGAACCAGCGCAAGGTGTTTGTAGCGTGTTACGGCAGCTCTGAGCCAGCTCATATTGAACGAGTGAAGAGACTCTACGAAGAACTAGAACTACCCTCGATCTACCAAAGAGAGGAACGGGAAAGGTACAATGCGGTGGTGCAAAATGTAAGAGAACTACCTGCTAACTCCTCCATGTCACCAGATCTGTTTCTTAAACTTCTAGATATGATATATGACAGGAAAAATTAAACTATGATAATTATTCCATATATTATATACATATCATATCGCCTCTTTACAATAACAACACGTTGTTATTGTAAGAACACATCTCATAAAAAAAGTGTTTTTTATTTTTTTTTTCTTATATATTTTTTGATTATTTTCAGAAAGTACATTAATTGCAGCAAAAATGTAATTATTTTTCCACACTAAAATTATCAATATTTTAAAAATTTATCAACGTTTAAATGTTTGAAATTGCTCAAAAAGTTGTGATTTGACAAATATCACGTTGTTCTTCTAAAGAGGCGATATATTAATACAATGTGTGCGGGTATATTGTGCAACGGGGCGTTTGTGCGTATATTAAGTTATTTAGTTACCCTCAGTATTTATTTATTTTGTACCAACAAATATACTATGATATTACACTAACCCGTATTTTGTACTATTTTAGGTAGTTAGTTCATTTGGTGCATTCTCTTCAAGGTAAATTATAAATTCCATTATAATTTATTCTTGTATGATATATTCTACGTTACATTGTTCATATTTCCGTCTATGACAAAGACTGAGATTTATTATAGCAAAAATTAACCAGATATGTATTTTACATAAGCCATTTTTTCATTATATACATATTTAATTTATTATTATTTATCTATGTATTATGTTTAAAAATACATTTTGATTTAAACATATATTTCATTACATATGATCAAGTCTGCCAGATAAGGATAAATAAATATGGTAATTTAAAATTTTGCACGTCATATTATAAAAAGAGTTTTTGTATAAATCCTGTTGAAATGGTTTAGTGAATATATAATTGTTGGCATATTTAAAATAGCAACATTAAAATATATTTTGGCGTTAATAGTTATTGATTATCCAATAATTACTGACGTTTATATATTTGAAATATATTATCTGTTGAAATATTTTGTTTGCGAGATATTGTATCATCTTTTAAGTTATTATCTGTAATTTTATTTAATAATAACAACCAACAATCTGTTGTAGACTTTTCAAATTAAGTGTTTATAAGAAAAGAAAATGGGAATGGTAATTTTTATTTGGATTGAAAAATTATAAAAAATACATTGATTTCAGTACTACCATCGTTTAATTTGTTTATACTACCTATATAAAATATATGTCACTTCAAGCAATATAACAGAACTAACTACTTTGCTATAATCCGCACGGGTAAAGTGAATGCATGCAAAGCCAATGTGTATGAAGCAGGCAAAATCTACGCACCTTATACATGCAGGACAAGCCACCACATGCACCCCAAGGCGCAATTCACCAGCAACAACGCACACAAAAGCAGCACACACACCCACCACCACAATCTCGACGATCGTTTCGCCCCGAAACCGAAGCATCATCAGGAGGATAGGCTCCACGACAACAACCGTAATGCATTACGATGTAATATGGAATTCCGCAAAGTAACGCCTGCTTCTATAAATATGTCACTTCTTTAATCAGTAAAAATATTGGCGTATATACATTGATAAACAATCTCTAGATTCACAAATACGCACGAAAAATGTCCGCGGTAAAACTCTGCACATCGCATCAAATGTGGAGACTTTTAGTTTAGTACTGTTTTGGCCGTCAGAGAAGTACAATGCAAAGTGTGCAGTCAAAAAGTGTAAGAATGAACGCGAAACGTTAAGAAAAGGATGGGATATAGTAGCGGCCTGTTACAATCCCACTGCTGGGAATAGGCCTCTACTCTCCCTTTTTGGAGAGAAGGGTTGGAGCTAAGACCTACCACGCTGCTCCAATGCGGATTGGTAGGTTACACATATCTCCAGATTTCTCTAGAGATATGCAGGTTTCCTCACGATGTTTTCCTTCACCGAAAAGCGTGTGATAAATTGCAATTATCAATTAGACACATGAGCTTTAATAGAAAAACTCATTGATGCCTGCCCGGGTTTGAACTCGTGTTCCTCTCGAAAGAGTCGCACGGTCTCACCGCTGGGCTATCACAGCTCACAAGAAAAGGATGGAATATCGTATTTCAGGTATGTAAAATTTTTACAATATCAATATTTATACATATTTGTCTCTTTAAGGGGGTTTTTATAATTAATTTCAGCCTATAAACAGATAATAACAGCACAGCTTTGGAAGTGTTTTCATACACGCCTATCTCTTTTCCTCAGCCACCTAACGCTATAGAGTAGAAAGTAAGCGTTTTTTCTGGTTTTCGTCTACTCTAAGACAACGGAGTCGCTTAATTTTCATTTTTTTTAATTCTTAAGAAAGTTATCCTTGCCTTGTCTGTAACTGATTTAGTGACCCTTTTGGCTTTCCCGCTAAGTAGAGGTGCAAAAAATATTTACAAGTTGTGTAATGCTTATTTTAGATGTAGAAAATAAGCATTACACAATTTGTGGTAACCTAGAATTAGTTATCTTTTTGTTATCATTATTATAGTTTACTTAACAGAGCGACAAGCTCTTTAAATAAAGAAAAAAAAAAGAAAGTTATCTTAAATATAACCTACTACTGATTATTTGTTAAAAATAGTTTAAACGCTAGTAGTTATTTGGCTCTATTTTAGAAATTAAATAAGATGACTATCATGTTTTTATTTAAGTTTTTGTTAACTTTTGGTGTTGGTAAGTAGTATGTATGATAATTAAATAAAATCTTGTAAACTGAATAGAACTTACCACTCTCTTATTCGCAATTCTACATTTTTGTCTCGTTCCGACGAATATACAAAATTATTATGAGTATGAGACTTGGACCTCCTTGTGTATAGTAATAATGTAAATACAATCTATACTAATATTATAAAGACGAAAGATTTGTATGTTTGTTTGTATGTTTGTTTGTTTGTTTGTATGTATGTTTGTTACGTTTTCACGCAAAAACTACTGGACCGATTTCAAAAATTCTTTCACCATTGGAAAGCTGCTTTTTCACTGAGCAACATAGGCTGTAGTCATTTTCAAAAAAAATAGAGATCCCTAATAAAATTGTAATAACTTGGTAAAAATTTAGTCGTAAACATCTATCATCGCGTGCGTTGCGGAAACTATTGATGATAGAACAAAAAAATATTTTACAGTATTATAGAACGTATCAATATCCACAAAAAAGTCCGCGATACCATATGTCTAACTATTATAGTTATGCCAATATAACTACTTTTTTACATTGTAAAAGTTGGTAAAAGTGCCGACAATAATCAAACCATTTTATTCATATCTCTGTATTAATCCTTATCCCATTAAATGATATTTTATGAATAACTGTTTCAATACCTGTAAAATACTTTTTAAATTATTAAAATCCGACATCCCAATCAAAAGATTTTACGAATTTAAGAATGTAAATCGCAATCAAATAATGCCATAACAAACCTAACCTACCGTTATAGCAGGGCCTGCACTTGGTGAGTTAAGTCTTATTCCAAGAATACTAATGATACCCATTTTATATAATTAAATAATCTACAAAATAAATCTATAGTCCGATTTCGTAGACTTTCCAATACCACGAGATCTGTATGGACGCGGGTGAAACCGCGGGGCTTTGCTAGTGTAATATAATGTAAAGGATCTGTTGTATGTTCAAAACACTTTCATCCATCGGATATTTATTCAACTACTAGAGGGTTTTAGAAGACAATAAAAATGCAAAACGTACTTTAAATGTAATTTTAATACTTTCAAATGTATTTAGGAGTATTCCTATAATAAGTATTTATTAACACGTATTAAAATAATAGTTTCATTTTGATTAATATTACTATTGTGTATTCTAATTTTGTAGATGAGTGATAATGACTATCACGATAAAGGCATGTCACTTCAAGGCATGATTATAAACTTGTAAAAATTGGTTTAATTAAAATTTTGTTTATTTTTTTCCTATATATACCCACCCACGTCCCTACTCCACTTCTTTTTTATGTTCACTAGAATTGTTTTTACTAATGGTAGTGTGTGTATACAAATGACTTTAAATTTTTACATCTAAATAATTACGTCTACATTTGTGTGACTAGTTTTAAGTTAACAATATAACGATACCTTTAGGGACGTATAGTAAGGCTCGGACGTTTTTTGGCCAAAGCTTCTTCGTGATTGTATATCAATGCGTATATATGAAATAAAATCATCAAAAATTAATTATATAAGATTAAAGAGTAGTCAAGAAAGGTAATGCCTGTTTTTCTTGTTTGTATTGCCAAAATATCTATTACTTGGTAATGCAATTTTTTTAATATATATTTTTAAGTACAGGTTTAACTGATTTAGAGTAGTTTATTTTAGTAGAAGACTGATGCTTAATAATGTAAGGTGGAAATGTTTAAAAGATTGACGGCCATGTTTCTTGCAACATTCCGTAGCTTGATTAGATCATATTGATCTTTGACGATTTAAAAGTGCTCGAGAAAGTTTATTTGAATGAAGATTAATTTGATTCGATTACTTACAATCGCAAAGCAGATTCGTAGTTCAACACATGGCTAAGTGTACTATATCACTTGTTTTCACTAATCGCTACTTGAACACTTAATCCCTCGGTGCTTGATAATAATTCAGTCGAACCAGAAAGTTTTATTTCCCGATTCCCGAATTTAAATTAAAGTATTAGGGGTTGACAAGGATTGTAAGTAAGCAAACTGTTAGATCGTCCAGTTTGGTTTATATATAAAGAAAAACACAAACTGAACTTATTAACTTTAATTTCGTAATAAAACAAAAATATTACTTTAATTTAATCTAAACACTACTGGGACTTGGACTACCTTTGCGCGAAACCCTTGTAGCGGGTTGGAGCCGGAGTATATAGTCACTACTCTATGGCTGAAGCACGTCGGCAGGCAGGAACCGGGTCCGTAGCTGGGCAACAAGTCTACTAGATCACAAGAACTGGACGAATTTTGAAAATGTATTTCATAGGCCTATATTGCTGATTGACGCTTTATATCTACCTCAATTGGAAAACAATAAGTCAGCAATATATGACCATGTTGAATAGGATTGTAACAGAACGCTCCAGAATAATGACGTCGGGCGAATTCAAACTTTATGTGGAAGTCATAATGAATCATTTTCGCATTTTTTTTAACAATCTGTTATCCAATCTTTCTTACATACTTTAAAAATCTTAGATTAAAGACACCAGCTTAGTGATTCAATGCGGAAACGCCAGGATTCTTTGGACCATTCCACGAGGACATAAATTGTATAGTATTATCGTGTAAGTAATTTAGGAAAGATAGCATAACTTGTACATTTTTGTCGTAAATAATTGTTAAGATTAAGTAAAAAATAGACCCTGCACCGATATGTTTAGGACAATATGATAAATGAAACACTTCTTTATATTCTATGATAGTATATTCCAAAAATATAATGTTATACATAACATTACTACATCATTATTACAAGTCAAGTTACTGTAAAATACGTTTACAACTTTTATAACTATTTAAAATAAAGCAATGACCAACATATAAACGTCGTAAACTATTCTACATACATGAGATTACCCAAACTATTATGTTCGATTCAGATTTATAGTGCCGTTCTGAATACAATAATTTATATAATAGAATTGGGCGTTACTTTGCGGATATTTTTTATATAAAAATAATAATGAAATTATTTTTATCTACTCTGATACTATAATACAAAGATTATAAAACTGAAAACAAAAGTCTTATGACAAACATTACGTACAGAACAAAAATAAAATTAAAAAGTTTCATTACGATACAGGTCTTGTACGGACACCTGTATCATAATGTAACTTTTTAATCATAACGATACACCTATACAACTTCCAGCTGGACCAAGGAGGTTGAACCTCTACCTTAAAAAAAAGGTTTCAATGAATGGGTCCGCGGCGACGCAACACGCATGCGCAATCGATGTTTGCGCCTTGGCGCCAATGTATGACATTTAAAAAACCTGTTTAGTTTTGTTTGTAAAAAAATAAGTTTTTGTGTAAAAACATGTCTGAGAGCGGGGATAGTGGTGATTGTACACCACCAGATATTCTGAAAGCTGCGTCAAACATGACCGTGAACCTGTTGCCGACGAAATCTAGGAGCAACTATATTAAATGTGACCACGAGTTCATGGGATGGAAAATGAATATTCAGAACATCAATAATTATTACAAGTAAAAATAAATTTGTTGTTATTCAGCGTTTTATTTGCAATATTGTTTTACGTCTTATAGTATGAGAGTAGATAAAGTAGTGTATGATACTGTACACAACTTGGTCTTATAACACTCGCAAAGATTTTCTAAGAGTTCTGCATGTATCAGGTATGAAAACTGATAGTCCACTGTACATTTAGCATTATATATATTGTCTATTTACTTATTCCCGAAATACAATACAAAATAATAGTGAAACTATTTCTTCATACAATAAAATGGTCAGTTATTGAAATTATAACTAGTGTGCTTATATCACACGCTTAGTATTAAAATGACCTAAAATAAAAAAGTTGTTTTATGGCACATTGCAAAAAAGCGCCTACATCACTGACAAAAAACGTTAGAAAGTGTCACAACTTGGAAGAGCAAGAAAATACTAACTTTTTAATAGTTCATAGCCGTGATGTCATACTTATAAATACATATAACGATTATGAACTCAATTTAGCCTTATTTTGAATTCGGTCAGTTTAATACTAAGCGTGCGATATACTGTTTATTTTTTCTTAATTTTATCCGCCGTGTGGTATCCGGCGGAGTAGAAGAGACCACCCTCATTTCTTACCGAGGTGTTGTAAAAGGCGACCAATGTAAGTTGACCCACCGTGTGGTAACCGGCGGAGTAGAATAGACCACCCTCATTTCTTACCGAGGGGTCGTAAAAGGCGACTAGGGTAAGTTGATGTCAGGCAGGCGGCCGGTCGTAAGATACGTAGCTAAATCATGTGACAACATGTTTGTAACATGTGCCGACCCCACTTAGAGTGGGTTAAGAGAGGAGGATGATAATTTTTCTTAATTTTATATATCGATTATAAATATTCGATCAGCACTATAATGAGTATCGATACTTAAAACAGACTATAATAAAATTAAGCTAAATTTAAAGTTAGCTTTATGACGAAACATGACGTTGCAGCATTCTAGAAGGAATGGTGTGCTTAAGGCACTAAAAATCAAGATGGCGTGGATAATTGCATAATAATATTAATAGATACTGGATTATTGTAAACACTTGTCACAACAGAACTAAAACTAGAATTTATTTACATATCAAAAAACTTGTAATGATTATATATACTTACCAGGCGTGAATACGTTGATAAGTCGACTTACGACCTTTTATATGTTTATAAATAAATAAATAAAATTAATATATCGGACATTTACACGCACGGTCGTCCGTCTCCAAAGTGAGTAACTCAATACTTGTGTTATGGACAGACAACTGGTAGATTACATATATAAATTTTAAATACGAAAATAAATATATACACCCAGACTCGAAGAACTAACAAATTCTAAATAGAAAATCATGGCTCTCGGCGGGAATCGAACCCGTGACCTCGCGTGCTGGAGACAGGATCATTGCTAACAGCGCCAGGCAGTCTAACAGGCCTACCATGAACTCTTATTGCGACTCAAATGAAGACGTAAACGGAATTGTTTTGCTTTTTCATACCATGACGCATACTTTAAGTCGTTGCGGAATTCGTCCTAAGAACATGTGAGTAAAAGAGACAGAGTTATCTATAGTTCATATAACGTTTTCCTTTTCAAACATTACGACCCCAATGCAATTCACACTTCTTGGTAAGAAAAGAAAGCGGTTCGCGGTCGTCGTTTACGTCTTCAATTGAGTCGCAATAAGAGTTCATGGTAGGCCCGCATGTCAGTCAAATTTAATCATTGTTTAATCATAATAGGCATTAGGTGCGCCTAATTTATATGGTAAATATTTCAGTGAAGTCGACAAGTCTTTTATATCGCACGTACAAAGTTATAAATATTTCAACAACTCTTAAACGTATACAAAACGTATTTATGGCTGCCTTGAAAAGCGTGCGTTTTTAACTTGTTAAGTTATTCACGCCTGATACGTATGTGTATGCAAATTTTAAATGACAAGAGATGGATCTTGGTCCGATAACCTTTTCACTTTTAATAAAAAGCATAACGCCGAACGTTCTCGAACTTTGTTATAATACACAAACGTAAATATTGATGCTAGTGTCAGTGTGCAAGTTTTTTTGTGGTAATGATTACATAGAAGTTATAAGTGCTAATTTAATTTTGACTAGTAAGCACCAATTGACTAACATACAACTACTGGGTAACTCAAATTGTAAATATTTGCAAAGACACTTCGAGACGAATAATAAAATTGAGTATGAAATGTAAAAATCAAGTCGCCAGCGAAAGTTTTTATACTACTACTAGAAATAAGTGCAGCTTAGCCCCCGTGAAATTCAGTATTTAGCATGTGATAATCTCTAAAGTCTCGGCATGAGACTGGCTCTCTGATACCCTACACCGCTTTTTATACCTATTCCCCCCTCTAAACTACAATTGAGACCGGTTTGTTACTACCCCCACTAAAAATAGTTGTAAAACGACCTCTTTAACTCAATTCACATGAAACCGTTGAGCTATTAACCTAAACCTTTCGGAGGAATTGAACTACCTTTTAGTAAAAACCGTACCCTTCAGTAGATTTCGAGAAAATCGATTACATACAGACAGACAGCTTTGGGGACTTTTTTTATAATGTAGTAGCGGCCTGTTACAATCCCACTGCTGGGAATAGGCCTCCTCTCTCCGTTTCTGGAAAGAAGGGTTGGAGCTAAGACCTACCACGCTGCTCCAATGCGGATTGGTAGGTTACACATATCTCCAGAATTCTCTAGAGATATGCAGGTTTCCTCACGATGTTTTCCTTCACCGAAAAGCGTGTGATAAATTGCAATTATCAATTAGACACATGAGTTTTAATAGAAACTTTTTAGTTTATAACTAAAAAGAAGATATGTTGTTATTAGATATAATAGTAACTATAAACCATAAATGCCGTGTGGTATCCGGCTGAATGGAATAGACAAACCTCATTTCTTATCGAGATGTCGTAAGAGGCGACTAAGGTAAGTCGACCCGCCGTGTGGTATCCGGCTGAGTAGAATAGACGATCCCTCATTTCTTACCGATGGGTCGTAAAAGGCGACTAAGGTAGGTTGACCCACCGTGTGGTATCCGGTTGAGTAGAATAGACCGGGTGGTCTTTCTTATCGAGGGGTAGTAAAAGGAGACTAAGGTAAGTTGATGTCAGGCAGGCAGCCGACCACAAATCATGTGATAACGTGTTTGTAACATGTTGTGGCGACCCCTCTTAGAGTGGGATAAGGGCAGGAGAATGATGATGATAAATGATCTATCAAGTGATTAAACGTGACGGGTCTTTGTAATTTGGATATCATTAAAAACATTTTTATAAAATACCATGCGACCTTTTACAGTGGCGCCAGACAAGGCAAAAAGTCAAGTAATTTAAAACTCCGAATAGAACATAAAACCTCTCTAACAGCGATGGGAAAATTGATCTCAAAGCTGACTGTGATTTGTCATAGTCCCTATAGTCTGAAAAAATGCGGGAAACCACTTGCAGTGAATGAAACATATTATATTTGTGTTTTAAAATATGCAAATATGTACCAAATGTGTTACCCACGATTACATCTCTATAAAATTATTTACATAATACATGTGGCTACTAAAATTTAGCCAGTTACAAAACCTTAGGTCTTAGAAAACGCGGCCTAAGCCCTGACTATAATCTTAAATAGGCATTTGGACGTTGAACTAATTGTCTCTAGAAAACAAAATTAATATTTAGATAGTGAGGTTTTGGTCTACGTGTAACACAGCATGACCAAAGGTGACATTGGTTTTATTTTCTCAACTAAATTGAAGTTGTTACGACGTAAAGAATAAACTAAAGAAATCTTATTATCTTACTATTATTTAAGCATCACAGTATATTTATCCATTTATATTGCATGCGTTTTAATAAGCATCTTAAAATAATTTAAATTTATTCAAACAATGGTGGGTACCATTATTGGCATTTACAAGTGCAATTATTCGTAATTTTTTCATCGAACTTTTTAACTAATTTTTCTCTGAAAAATTGGTGAATGAAATGTGAAATTGAAACCGTTAACCATCTCAAAAAAAACATTCACATGATTTCATTTGTCTATGGTCCTTAATGATTCTTATAATTATATAATAATGTTATATAATAATATAATAATGTAATGTAATAATGTAAATTATATAATAATATAATAATGTTTAAATTGTATAAAGATACGATACCTCAATATGATGGTGTTAATATTTGAAATTACGGCTTTACCGGTAAATATGCGAACTACCGATACGCAAGTGACAAGACCTAAATATTATAATTCGGAAGATATCAGTATTTCATACGCATTTCATTGAGAATTGACCGCGGTAGATACCTCAGGTAAAATAAACAATCGACGTATTTTATGTAGCTCATATATTAATATAATGTAGATGCAAAATGATTCATACAAATAAATATCGATGATGTACCTCAAATTCAGTAATACTGAACATTTAACGATAGTTCAACGCCCAATTTCCCGTCCTGAAAAGGGTTTTGCCACAAAAAACATTATAAACAAATTAGAAATTATAATATCTGTACAATTAAAACGGTAGATCGTTTGAGCGATATAAAAATCAGTCCCAACGGAAAAAAACATTAATCAATATCGAGCAATAGTTTAATTATTATTCTAAAATATTATAACTTAAGGCTAATATACACTTCAAGAATGTACAAGGGAAATGCATTTGTAGGATACGCATTATTTTATAGAAACGAATTGAAATATTAACATCAATATAACATTGTTATGAACATGCGAAAGCCGATCTTTATGCTTTCAACATAGAGTCCAAATTCGGTTGGCGCTAATCTGAGAAATAACATCAATATAACATTGTTATGAACATGCGAAAACCGATCTTTATGCTTTCAACATAGAGTCCAAATTCGCTTGGCGCTAATCTGAGAAATATTAACATCAATATAACATTGTTATGATCATGCGAAAACCGATCTTTATGCTTTCAACATAGAGTCCAAATTAGCTTGGCGCTAATCTGGTACATTAACGTATCCCCAACACTACTAACTGGCGAGTAATCGAAATGTAGAACCTTCTCGAACGGTTAGCTTACTATATAAGCGGTATAACGCGCGCCTCGGGGTTCAGTTTGCGAATACAGGTCAAGGAAGATTTTGTAAGCGATAAAAGTGAAATAATTGTGTCATTTGGTTATTTGGTTATGGACACAACAAATTAAGATATAAGAAACAAGACGGTATCCTAATAATGTATTTTAAGGTACAACTTGTGTGTAAAGCCGTTTTATATTAATTACTAATTTCTTGCTTTTAAGATATTTTTTTTAATACAGTAGTTAATAAAAATTCAGTTTTATATCCGTCCCATAAAGAATTCGGTGGTATCTTTAAGTATGGTAGTTTCAAGGTTGAATTTGTTTTTTACATCTGGCACCACTGGCGTAAATAAAACTGTCAGAATATAAACATCTTATTACACCTATACTTTGTCTTTTGTCCTTGTTTTTCGCCTCATCTGTGCTGTGGAAAGTTCAGATAAATCAGTCAAATTGTTATTGCTACTACAACTTTACTAATATTATTAATCTTTTATATTACTTTAGTAAATAATTCTATCGGGTTAGCCCGAATAGTTACGAGCCCATCCGGGGCACTTATTCATGAGCTCTTTACACGATAATTTATAGAATTAGGTGTTACTTTGCGGAGATCCATAATATAAAAGTAATAATTAAATTATTTGATATAAATCACAATAAAGTAAATATAAAATACATATATAATGCTAAATGTACTATACATTTATCCGTTTTTCATACCCGATACATGCAGGATTAGTAAACACTTGCACAAACCTCCACGACAGCCACCACGATACACAAGCACTACACACATTCACAATAAAAATTCAACAATCGTTTCACTCCACAACGCTTTGCGATTTTGTTGTGGAGTCTATCTCCTGATGATGCTATATATATTGCGGTAGTGGAGGTTTCTGCTGTGAAACTGATAGTCCACTATACAATTAGCATCATATATATTGTCTATTTACTTTATCGCCATTATAGCAAAATAATTTTATTTTTATTTTTATTCAAAATTATCAGAAACCTTATCGATTCTCCTTATTTATTAAGTAATGTACAATTTAGATGTCCTAGGTTAAGTGCTCGTAATGTGTATACTTTTAGCGTGCCTTTCGCTAGATCTAAATGTACTATAGTACCTTTTTGTTTCGAGCTTGCAATAATTTTAATAAGATATTTAATAATTTAGATTTGTTTTTGGGCTCTGTTGATAATTATAAAAAACAATTACTGGACTGCTTAAATGAGTCCAGTAAACCCTAAAATTTGTTGTAAAATTTGTTATATTGTACGTTGTACAGTATAGTATATATTTATAGTATAGTATAGTATAGTATACTGTATAGTAGATATTTTGTTCTTACACTTCTTCACTGCCTTATAAAATGTAATAGTTATAAGTGGAAACCAATTTTGGTCTATGAATTTGTTATAACTTACTATATTTATGTGCAATTTGTACTGTTTGTTTCCCAAATACAAATAAATAAATAAAATAAAATTACTTTTGTCTTTACACGACGTTGCGGCGGCGGGAACGCGCGGCATATGGCGTGAGTATAGCCGGTGTTTACACATAAATTATGTATACTACTCGCGATAGTTTAAATTTAAAAATTAAACTCACCGCATAAATTGGCAACCCAATCAGGTATTTCAATCGGGTCCAGGGTCGGGAGCCAGGACAGGCAGCTGGGGGGCATGCATCAGCCTGCGGTGCGCTTCAGAGCCGGTTAAAGCGGCGACAGTGACCCCGGCCTGGTACGAGGCCGGGACACGTATGTGCCGAGTCCTGGTGCCGTGCTCAGACCAGCCTGTGGCTCGCCATTCACGTATAACATTCACTACTTGACCTGAGAATAACAAGTAAAAGTGAAAAAGTAACGGCCTGTTACATAAAAATATAAAGAATTATAAAACGATAGGTGAAGAGTCCCGTATTGGCTTGAAAGTAGTCGGGCTCATCCGATAAAATAACACGTGAGTATAGCCGGTCTCACAACATTAATAATCAAGCCTAATTACAAATTGGTCACTTTAATGCCAAGCTTGTGATATATTGAGCTCTTTGTGTGATTTATTACAGTTATTTATTTTATTGTATTGGCACCAGTTCTGAATAAATGTACAAAGCTTGACTTAAATCTAGTCGCTAGGTCAAAATAGAGTTCAAAGTTACTGCATAAATAGACAAAGTAGGGACCGAAATAAGCTTACGGTCCCTGCTTTGCGCCTTGCAAAAGTTCGTAATTCGTTTCTGGGTTTGGGTATAAGATTCTATAATAAAATTCCACAATCTACTTTAACTTTACCATTACAGCAGTTTGAAACCACTGTTAAAAAGAGGCTGATACAGAAAGCCTACTTTACTGTTGAAGATTACTTAGATAATAAGGATGTGTGGATATAGGTGCACTTCTACCCTGTACAAGACAGTAATAAATAAATGTAACTAGTTCTAAGATTTATATTTTAAAAAGAGCAACCGCCGAGTTTCTTGCTGGCTCTTCTCGGTAGGAACAGCTTTCCGAACCAGCAGTAAAGTTGACGATTTAAATGCACTTGTTTACAAATTTACTTGAATAAAGAATATTTTGAATTTGAATTTGAATTTACAATCCCACTGCTGGGAATAGGCTTCCTAGGAATGATCTAAATTTCTATAAATAGCAACTGCGCTACGCATTGACAACTAGTTTATCATTGAAACTGATGAAATTAACTAGATTTTCATAACTACTACACATAGGTATAATAATAATAAAACCATAAAGTAACAGCCTGTTACTATCCCACTGATGGGCATAGACATCTTCGCTCCGTTTTTTGGAGAGAAGGTTTGAAGCTAAGACCTACCACGCTGCTCCAATGTGGATTGGTAGGTTACACATATCTCCAGAATTCTCTAGATATATGTAGGTTTCTTCACGATGTTTTCCTTCACAGAAAAGCGTGTGATAAATTGCAGTTATCAATTAGGCACATGAGTTTTAATAAAAACTCATTGGTGCCTGCCCGGGTTTGAACTCGTGTTCTTCTCGAAAGAATCGCACGGTCTCACCACTGGGCTATCACAGCTCTACAAGAATAACAAGTGCCATCTCCAAATTGTGTTGAATTCGGTCTCATTGAAGATATATTTCATATTTTTGATAGAGGAAATGGAAAGAGGATCTTAGAAGTGATCTTAACTTATAACTAGGATAAACCTTTGATTTTACCACTAGTAATAGCATTTTGGCTTAACCAGATTCATAAGAAGAGTTTGATTTATAATGTGGTTAAAGTAGAATAGAAATATTAACATCAATATAACATTGTTATGAACATGCGAAAACCGATCTTTATGCTTTCAACATAGAGTCCAAATTCACTTGGCGCTAATCTGAATAATATTAACATTAATATAACATTGTTATGAACATGCGAAAACCGATCTTTATGCTTTTACCATAGAGTCCAAATTCACTTGGCGCTAATCTGAATAATATTAACATTAATATAACATTGTTATGAACATGCGAAAACCAATCTTTATGCTTTCAACATAGAGTCCAAATTCACTTGGCGCTAATCTGAATAATATTAACATTAATATAACATTGTTATGAACATGCGAAAACCGATCTTTATGCTTTCAACATAGAGTCCAAATTCACTTGGCGCTAATCTGAATAATATTAACATTAATATAACATTGTTATGAACATGCGAAAACCGATCTTTATGCTTTTACCATAGAGTCCAAATTCACTTGGCGCTAATCTGAATAATATTAACATAAATATAACATTGTTATGAACATGCGAAAACCGATCTTTATGCTTTCAACATAGAGTCCAAATTCACTTGGCGCTAATCTGAATAATATTAACATTAATATAACATTGGTATGAACATGCGAAAACCGATCTTTATGCTTTCAACATAGAGTCCAAATTCACTTGGCGCTAATCTGAATAATATTAACATTAATATAACATTGTTATGAACATGCGAAAACCGATCTTTATGCTTTCAACATTGAGTCCAAATTGTAATCTGGTACATTAACGTTTACAAATCGAGTTCCGTATCCCCAACACCAGATACAGAAGAAGAGTTTGATTTACAATGTGGTTAAAGTAGGCATAAGTCGTAGGAAATAAGGTTTGTAGTTACTATGGGGGTGCCATTTTCCTTTCGAAAAAACCCCAAAAATTAAGTTAAGACCCGTTGGCGCAGTGGATAGTGGCCCTGCTTCCAGTACCGCGGTTCGATTACCGCCAAGGGCCAACATTTTCTAACAACATTTGTTGATTCTTCCAGCCTGGGTGTGTATTTTAAGTATGTATTTAAAATTATATATGTATATATCTACCATTTGTCTGTCACCCATAACACAAGTATTAAGTTACTTACTATGGGGACGGATGACCGTGTGTGTAAGTGTCCCATATATATATATATATATATATTTTTATTTTTTTTGCTGACGTTCTGGGTGTATTCTTAGTGGTAGTAAGAGGTCGCCACTGACACTGAGGTACTGAGTGGTGTTCCTTTTTACAGGGTCACATTTCTCTGCGTACATTATTTATTGTTTTTTTTTTCTTTTTATACTTTATGTAAGTTTTATGTATTGTTTTATTTTGTTATATACGTAGTTAAATGTGCTTGTCTGTAAATAAAAGGTTTTTGATTTGATTTGATTTGATTTGATATATTTATTTATTTTATTTATAATTAGACCTTATAGAAGTGAAAGGTCTTTCAAAAGAATATCACATTTCACTTACCGAGAACATTGAAAGTGTGAAACTGTTGATCCGGCACCACCATCAGAGGCGTCAGATCAGTAGTAGCAGTAAACCTCGCCAAGACATCCCTTGTCCGTACCAGCAGGACCGATGGTGACGTCAGTCTGGGCCACAGGGTCGACTCACGGACGCACTCCACGGGATTAGTCAAATAGACACCATGAGATGACACCCCGAATACCATCTGGTGATGCCATGCGTCCGGTATCTCACCTTCGCAACCCATTTGGAGGTTCAGAGTCAGAATTGGTACTGCGCCTAAGATGTAAAAAACATTTATTACACCTGACACATAAGATATTCTAAATCTATGAGAATTTTTAAACATTGTTTAAAAAATTTCTATCTTAATCAATAATCTATAAATATATGTATGCGTTTTTATAAGTATAGTATCTGTTATTATATGTATAATATGTGTGTACTTATTTGTATTTATGTATAGCAAATTAACATATATAAGTATTTATGTTATTATGCTCTATTTGTGTAACGTAGAATGTAATATTAATAAGTAAGTTTATCGATTTTATTAAGTACAGTCCATCTTGTGCACCGATCTCAACCTGTCTCTTATCTCTGTTACTGTAACGTAGGGGTTGTCTGTAAGAGATCACTTTTGGTGATAAGACCGCCCTTGCACTTCTGCTTTCTTCATATTTCTCTTGTGTTTGTTTTCTGTTTACTTGGTGTGGAATAAAGAATTATTATTATTATTATTATTATTACAAGTATCCTACTTAAGCGTTTATGTACCCTTAATAATTCATTTGTTTGTTTGTATTTAGTAAATAATTTAATATCAGATGCCTATTTATTATAATACTCCTTTCACAAATCATGGATTAATATATTATTATTATACTTAGCTTAACTAGTCTATACACTCTCTCTATACAATCTCTATTAAATATCATTAAATTGACCGGCTCGTTGGCGCAGTGGGTATGACTCTGCCTTCAGCTCCACGGGTCGCGGGTTCGATTCCCGCCGAGGGCCAACATTTTCTATAAAAAATGTGTTGGTTCTTCGAGCCTGGGTGTGTATTTGTAAATTTGTAAGTATGTATTTAAACTTATAAATGTAGTATATCTACCAGTTGTCCGTCACCCATAACACAAGTATTAACTTACTTACTTTGGGACAAACGACCATGTGTGTAAATGTCCCATATATTTATTTATTTATTACGATTTTGTAAGCTGTGACAGCCCAGTGGCGAGAACGTGTGACTCTTTCGAAAGGGTCACGAGTTCAAACTCAGGGCAAGCACCAATGAGTTTTTCTATTAAAACTTATGTGTCTATTGTGATAACTGCAATTTATCACACGCTTTTCGGTGAAGGAAAACATCGTGAGGAAACCTGCATATCTCTAGAGAATTCTCTAGGGATATGTGTAACCTACCAATCCGCATTGGAGCAGCGTGGTAGGTCTTAGCTCCAATCCTTCTCTCCAGAAACGGAGAGAGGAGGCCTATTCCCAGCAGTGGGATTGTAACAGGCCGCTACTATAAAAGCATATAAGAAGCACTACAGACACTCACTACGTCAATCTCGATAATTGCTTTGCTGTTTTGTCGTGTGTGTAGTGTGGTTGTTGGTGACGGTGTTTTGTGATACGTGTGGCAACTAATCCTACATGTATAAAGTATGAGAACGGTTTTTGCTTTCTACACTTAGGCATTATATACATTTTCTTAACTAATGCAGATTATAGCATTGGCCGGCGTGGTGGAGGCGTGTTAGGATGCATATAGTGACTTGTCCTGCATGTGTAAGGTATGTGAATTTTGCCTGCTTCATACACATTAGCATTGCATGTATTCGCTTAACCCGCGCGGATTATAGCAAAGTAGTTCTGTTATAGTTTCTGTAATGCCTTATTCTGAATTACCCAGAGATATCCAATCAGCGAGCCAGTGTGACAGAGATATAGCTCTTTCTGGGTAGGTGGAGAAGAACCTAGCAGTAACAAGACCATCCGAAGCTCTCTGTAAACCGGCCACTAGATCTGCTGCGGTGCACCCGGCTACTGCCCGCGACAACAAATACCTGCAAAATACACATAATTCAATAATTTATAGAATTAGGCGTTACTTTGCGGAGATCCATAATACAAAAGTAATAATAAAATTATTTTGCTATAATCCGCGATACAGTAAATAGAAAATATATATAGTGTTTAATGTATAGTGGACTATCAGTATGGTGGAAGTGGTGGAGGTTTGTGCATGTGTTTTTACGAATCCTGCACGTATCGGGTATGAAAATACTGATAGTCCACTATACATTAAACACTACATATATTTTCTATTTACTGTATCGCGGATTATAGCAAAATAATTTTATTATTACTTTTACATAATTCAATGATGATTGAAAAGGTACCTGATTACTTACAAAAGATGGAGGAATGCACCGTCTAAACAACCGGCAATATCAGTTAAACGGACACCTGTCAATAATGAGCATAAAAGATGATGCTTTGTGCCCAGAGTGTAGAGAGGAAGAAACGAGTTTTCACCTTATGGCTTGAGTATCCCATGTAATACACTTGCTAAAATGGGAGCCAAGGATAAAAATTGAAGTTGATAACCTAAAAAATATCCTCTTCAGGATTTTGACTTAGGTCAATTTTGGTCACAAAACACGAGATTTTATAAATAAATAAATAAATAAAATCTTTATTGACTCCAAAAAATGTAACATTCCAACTTTAAACTATACAATTTAAATCGAACTTACAACAAAACTAAAATTACTTGAGCACTAGCGTCTAAACTAGGCGGAGCCTGTATCTTAGACACTAGTCTCTTCCAATAACACTAACTTAATTAACTCGAAAAATTTATAAAAGTGGGTACTTTCCAATAACATTTACAGTTACGGTCATACTGAGTAATATATTAGGTCCTTACATATGAAATTGGCGTTTTCTATGGGAGGAACATAAAGTCGTTTTTTTTTAATGAAATATATTTAATTAATCAAAGTATGTACCATTGCTATGTATGCACTTTTGCCATCTCATAGGTAGTTCATTGATCCCCTTACTAAAAAAACCATTCGGGCGGGAATCAATAAAATCTTTGAAGGCGGTTTGGACTGCCCCATCGGAGTTGAATTTTTTTCCTTGCAAGTAGTTATCCAAATTGCGAAAAAAATGGTAATCTGTTGGAGCAAGGTCCGGAGAGTACGGTGGATGTCTAAGACATTCTAATTGAAGCTCCTCTGATTTCGTAGCCGTCTGTTGAGCAGTGTGTGGTCTAGCGTTGTCCTGAAGCAATTGACCAGCCTCGGTTGTTTAGCAGCTAGCTTTTCCATCATGGTTTGCAGTTACACGCAACTTTTTTTTTAGTCAATTTTCACTTAGGGCAGGATTTGGCTGGTTCGCCAGGGTTGAGCCATTGCGATGACCGCTTCCGATTATCGTAGAGGATCCACTTTTCATCACAGGTAATGATTCGATTTAAAATTCCTTCATTATTGTGCCGGTTGAGTAACGTAACGCAGCAGTCGACGCGCGTTTGTCGGTTTGCTTCACTCAATTCACCTCATGAATTGAGTGAAGCAAACCACCCACCTTTCAAGCTTTTTCACCTTCCCAATTTGCTTCAAGTGGATTAGAATAGTTTTACCACTAACACCGGAGCCTGCAGCTAACTCGGACGTGGTTTGCGATGGATCCGCTTCCACAATAGCCTTCAATTCTTCATTATCAACTTTGGTCTCCGGCCGTCCACGAGGCTTGTTCTGCAGGTCGAAATTTCCAGAACGAAAACGTTGGAACCAAAAACGCACTGTGTTTTCTTTTGCGACACCGTCACCATACACATCATTAATCCTTCGAGCCGTTTCTACAGCACTGGTGCCACGGTGGAACTCATACTCGTAAATAACGCGATATTTCATGTTTTCCATTTTGTAAACAGAGTGACACAAAGAAAAAAACAAATGAATTAGGGGGTTTGAAACACAAATGCATGAGTAAATAGCTGTATGAATTTGAATTTGGAATTCCTAACCATAAAGGTAATATTTGAGATCAAAGTGGCCAGTACGACAAAACGCCAATTTCATATGTAAGGACCTAATATACCCACCTCCACGTTATAAAAAAGGTTACACCACTATATTGTGAACTTAAAATATTAAAAGAATTTTTATTTATTATATGTATATATTGCAGTGATTTTATATTTTTATTTTATTATATATTATTTAATTTATGCAGAATATTTTTAATTTAATGTATTGAATAGATTTTCTATATTCTCATAGTTTTGAGTTTTTAACCAGTTAATTTATGTAATTCAGTTAATTTATGTAATTCGCATGCATTGTTTCGCTAGTTGAAAGCGATGTAATCGTTATATGGGGTGCGAGAGATAAAGACGGATGATTACTATTAATCAAGCAAAATTAATTAATATTTTGACTAAGCATCCTGTCCCAAAAGGTGTTTTCTCGTGTTTACACGCTTTATACGAGTTTCATATGTATTCAATTCAAATTCAAAATATTCTTTATTCAAGTAAACTTGTAAACAAGTGCTTTTGAATCGTCAACATCTACTGCTGTTCCTACCGAGAAGAATCAGCAAGAATTTCGGCGGTTGCTCTTTTCAAATAATAATTCTTATCACTAGTTACATATAGTTATTAATGTCTTGTACAGGGTTGAAGAGAAGCTATATCCACGCATTCTTATCGTCAAGGTAATCTTCAATAGTATAATAGGCTTTCTGAATTATTATTTTTTTAATAGTATTTTTACACTGCTGTAATGGTAAAGTTAAAGTAGATTGTGGAATTTTATCATAGAATCTTATACCCAAACCCAGAAACGAATTACGAACTTTTGGAAGGCGCAAAGCAGGGACCGCAAGCTTATGTCGGTTCCTACTTTGTCTATTTATGCAGTAACTTTGAACTCTATTTTGACCTAGACCTAGCGACTAGATTTAAGTCAAGGTTTGTACATTTATTCAGAACTGGTGCCAATACAATAAAATAAATAACTGTAATAAATCACACAAAGAGCTTAATATATCACAAGCTTGGCATTAAAGTGACCAATTCGTAATTAGGCTTGATTATTAATGTTGAGAGACCGGCTATACTCACGTGTTATTTTGTTAGCCCGACTACTTTCAAGCCAATACGGGGCTCTTATTCATGAGCTCTTTACGCGGCGTTATCGCGGCGGGAACTGATTAATAATGAATACCACTCACAATAGTTTAAATTCAAAGATTGCTAACCTTTAAGGCTTTTTTTATTTATTTATTTATTTATTTATTTGATACACCAACGATACAATATAAATGCATTAACCATTATAGTTATATTAATACTTATACTACTATATTTATCCAATAAAGGCGTATTCAGCATTGTCTTATAATGTAATCTAGCTCTTAAAAATATATTACAATTAGGTACATCATCAAATAAAAGCATCAAGTCTAAATTGAATAAAAATTTGTCAAAAAGTTAAAACTAAAACTATATCGAAAAGTCTAGTAATAATAAAAATAAAAATAAAAAATGTCTAAAAAAAATAATATGTAACAATTAATGAGATCGATGTCACAAATGTCCGTACATGTATATTTTATTCCTAAAGCTAGTAAAAGTATCGTGAAAGATGTCAATGTCATGGTGGGTCATAGTATTGTAAGTATTGCTAATTTGGCTTAATTGAGTTATAGTACGCGGCAATAAATAATGCACATCGAGGCTTAGAGAGTGAAATCGGCTAGATTCTGCTTCATAGGGCATTGTCTCTGTCGCACAGACTGACGAACCCGTGTGTGGCGTCACATACTAACTGAGTGACAGAGACAGCGCTCTACGAAACCGAACTGGCCGTCTGTTTCGTTCTAAACATCGATGTGCATTATTTAATGCCGGGTACTATAGATACATGTTAATCCCTATTTCTAATTTCTATGTTATCGATCGTTACGCTACGAACTATTAAAAAAGCTAGTGTTTCAACAAGCACTAGTTTTGTTGGTTTGCTACGCGACTTTATTGCAATGTGCCACAATACAACTTTTTTTTAATTCGGTCATTTTTTTTTAATTTTATTTATTTATCTTTATTGTATAAACAAAAGGCGGACTTATCCCTAAAAGGGATCTCTACCAGCCAACCTATGAGTAACAGAAAGAAAATGAAAAGAAAAAAAAATTGATGATGGAAAAAAAAGGAAGGAAGAAAAATAAAAATAACGAAACACTATACATAGATTAAAGTTGAAAAATAAATGAATAAAATAATAGATAATAGTGATTATTTGAATTGATTAAAATGTAATTTAATATTGATAATAAGCTAAATTTAATTTAAATGACTTGAGACAAATATTTTTTAGTCTGTGACTTAAATGCTGATAGGGAAGGAGATTTAATATTAACATTAAGTTTAATATTTAATATTAAGCGTGCGATATTTGTATTCGTTGTTCCATTAATACAATAACTTTACCTTGGCAAAGGCGCATTGTTTGCTCTTAACCTTGTTCCAACAGCTGAACTGATCCTTTCAATGTTAACAGGTACGCTCAACGCTATCTGTAAATAAAATTATTTTATTATATTTAATACTAAAGATTTCGTTTAAAGTTAAACATTATCTATCTATACTTATCATAAAACAAAGTCTCCAAACTCTGTCTGTCTGTATATGATCGATTTCCTCAAAATCTACTGAACCGATTTTTGTACGGTATTTACTAAAAAGGTATTTATTTAAAAGGTAGAGCAAATCAAATCAAACCAAAATAATCTTTATTCAAATAAACCTTTTCAGGTACTTTTGAATCGTCAAGCATCAATATGATTAATGAAGCTACAACTGGTTCGGAATCTTGCTCTTACCGAGAAGAACCAGCAAGAAACTCGGCGGTCAATCTCTTAAATATTTCCAATTATACATTATTAAACCGCTGTCTTGTATGAAGCTGAAAGGATTTTTAAATCCAAGCTTTCTTATCATTCAGATATTCTTCAATTTTGTAATATGCTTTATGTATAAGCATATTTTTTACATTTAATTAGAATCTTTCTGTACACTGGTCTAGAATGGATAGAGGAATTTTATTATAGAAGCGAATAACGAAACCAACAAATGAGTTGCTAACTCTGCTGAGTCGCGACGTAGGTATCACAAGCTGTTTGTGTCCTCTCGTATGGAAAATAGAAATTCTTCCGAAAGGTTTAGCTTAATAAGTACGTTACGTATGTAAATTGTGCTAAAGAGGTCGCGCGGCTTTTAAAAAACTCTTCGCGTCGTATAAATCAACAGAGATACACTAAACTAATGCACAAGAAAATTTTAGGTCTACAAAATACTAGAAAAAAGTTCACGATAGCATGTCTCCATCTTTTACGTTTAACTCACAGCAATAAAAAAGTAATAATAAAATTATTTTGCTATACTACTATACGAGTCTATCTCCTGATGATGCTTCGGTTACGGGGCGAAACGATTGTTGATTTTGTGTTAGTGAACGTGTATAGTGCTTGTGTATTGTGATGGCAGTGGTGGAGGTTTGTGCATGTTTTTACGAATCCTGCATGTAACGGGTATGAAAAAACAGATAGTCCACTATACATTTAGCACTATATATATTTTCTATTTACTGTATCGCGGATTATAGCAAAATTATTTTATTATTACTTTTGTATTATGGATCTTCGCAAAGTAACGCCTAATTCTATAAATTATTCACAGCAATAATTTTTATGTTCAAAATTTCAGTTGTAAATAATACGTTATTTTCGAGACCGTTTATTTTTGTTCAGTATAAATCTTTGTCTAAATAAATGAGATCATTTAATATAGATCAAAATTGTTCTTTAGACCAAAAAATTCAAATAAATACTTAAGAAGATAATACAGATTAAAATTATGGTGTATAAACGCCACCGAAAAATATCCGACTTACTGCCGTCTTTCGTGGCCAGTTCATCTTTCATCATTCTCCTGCCCTTATCCCACTCTAAGCGGGGTCGGCACAACATTTTAAACATGTTGTTATATGACTTATAGAAGCAGGCGTTACTTTGCGGAATTCCATATTACAAGTTCACGTTCACGACACGACAAAAATCGTAATGCATTACGATTTTTGTCGTGGGGCCTATCCTCCTGATGATGCTTCGGTTTTGGGGCGAAACGATGGCGTCGAGATTGTGGTGGTGGGTGTGTGTGCTGCTTTTGTGTGCGTTGTTGCTGGTGAATTGCGCCTTGGGGTGCATGTGGTGGCTTGTCTTGCATGTATAAGGTGCGTAGATTTTGCCTGCTTCATACACATTGGCTTTGCATGCATTCACTTAACCCGTGCGGATTATAGCAAAGTAGTTAGTTCTGTTATATTGCATGTTGTTATATGATTTGGCTAGGTATTTTACGACCGGCCGCCTGCCTGACGTCAACTTACCTTAGTCGCCTTTTACGACACCTCGGTAAGAAATGAGGGTCGTCTATTCTACACAGCCGGATACCACACGGCCAGTGAATAAATTAATATTTTCACTCAGAATAAAATAATGGGATTTACCGATTTACACGCAGTCAACACAAGGTATGAAAACAGAAAGTCTACTCTACATTTAACATATTTATTATTTACTTTATCGCCGCTACTTTGTATTTTTAAGCTGTGATAACCCAGCGGTGCAACTCTCTAGAGACGACATGGGTTCAAACCCTGGGCAGGCACCACTGAGATTTTCTATTAAAACTTCTGTGTCTAATTGTGTCTAAATGTGTATTTAAGTATGTATTTAAAATTATATATGTATATATCTACCATTTGTCTGTCACCCATAACACAAGTATTAAGTTACTTTGGGGCGGATGACCGTGTGTGTAAGTGTCCCATATATTTATTTATTTTATTTATAATTAGACCTTATAGTGATAGCCTAGCGGTGACACCGTGCGACTCTCTAGAGACGACATAGGTTCAAACCCCGGGCAGGCACCAATGAGTTTTTCTATTAAAACTCATGTGTCTAATTGATAATTGCAATTTATCACACGCTTTTCGGTGAAGGAAAACGTGAGGAAACCTGCATATCTCTAGAGAATTCTAGGAATATGTGTAACCTACCAATCCGCATTGGAGCAGCGTGGTAGGTCTTAGCTCCAATCCTTCTCTCCAAAAACAGAGAGAGGAGGCCTTAGTCCAGCAGTGGGCATAGTAACAGGCCGTTACTTTTACTTTATCGCCGATTATAGCAGATGTTAATATTACTTTTGTATTATGATATATATATATTTTTTTTCTCTTTATTTTATAGGGCCTTTAAACCTCTGAGAGGTTATGTCAGACCCATCATAACCTAATTAAAGTCGTATTACATAATAATGCAATGTCGAGACTTCTATATAACAGTTTGGCTTGGTCGGAGGTCGGTACTGCAAGGATGATTTGTATAGCACCCAAATGTCTCAAATTAACCTTAAAGTTTTTAACAAAGGAAGCTCGCATTGCTTCGCTCCGCACACACTCCACCAAAAGGTGAAATGTATCCTCAACTGTGTCACAGAGACTGCAATTGGGTGATCTATTTTTTTTAAATGTATATTTAAACTTATTTAGTGGAGTGTGTCCGGATCGAAGCCTGTGAGCCCAAACAATCATTTTCCTAGTAAGTCCGAGGTTATTAAACCAAGGCGTACGAGGAGGTTCATGTTGCACGATTTTGTACCATGTCCCTTTTGTTGTCGACACGTTTTTAAAATATCTTTTCCACTTATCATATATTAAACTCTTATAATTAAGTAAGACCTCTGTATAATCAGACCTAACAAATGTCTCAACTCCGTGAAGGTTTGCCTCTTTAGCTAAGCTATCAACCACCTCGTTACCTTTCAAGCCAACATGTGCCGGAATCCATTATGATATATATAACTGAAAATTAACTTACAAATACGTTAACGATCGCAGTAGCACCGCAAGCCGAAGTTCCGATTTGGGTCACTTGACGCTCGCAAGCTTCGCGTTCCGACCACACCATACACCGTGGTGCGTCTACACAACCCACACTACTTTCTGTTGAGCTACTTGCAGGTTTATCACTGTTCACCTGATAGCATGATAAATCAAAATAAGCCAATAACCAAAGGGATCAATAAGATAGAGCAACTACAGTTTCGAGATTAATAACCCACGAGGAACTCAGTGGTAAATCTTGGAAAAAAATCACAGTTTAGCTTTAGTTTACAATTTACTCCGTTTTCGGAGGGAACAATTAACGATAAGACCCACCATGCTGCTAAATGTGAATTTGCAGGTTACACATATCCCCAAAATTCTCTAGAGATGTGTGGGTTCTCTCACGAAGTTTTCCTACACCGAAAAGCGTATGGTCAATTTCAAGTATCATATACAGAAGTTTTAACAGAAAAATTAATTGGTGTCTTGCTGTAATGTGGATTGGAGCATTGGTAGGTCACACATATCCCCAAAATTCTCTAGACAAGTGCAGGTTCCCTCAGGATGTTTTCCTTCACCAAAAAGCATTCGAAAACCTTTTCAAAAGCGTTTGATATATTGCAAATATTAGATACAGAAGTTTTAACAGAAAAACTCCATTGGTGCCTTCCCATGATTAGAAACTGTTATCCCATCGCAAGAACTTCATGGACACCCAGCTGGGCTTTCGCAACTTATATTAATTCCATAGAAAATCATTATTATACTTAAGTATAATGTTTACTTAAGTAAACATTATCATACAACAATTAAGTTTTGTTAATGGAGAACAAAATGTTGTGGTATAAAAAATATGTTATGTTAGTTTATGAGATGTATATGATTTACCAAACTAGCTGCATCATGGCTTTCTATGTCTGACCTAGTTTTCTCAACCATCAATTTCTTAGCCATTGTTAGGTGATACAGGTTCGTAGATAAATTAATGGAGTCAAACGTTGGCCTTTCTCCTTGATTTATTTGATATGCAAATGGTTGTTCCACATGTTCTTCATCATCTAAAAGAGGACACTTTAAATGTTAAGAATATCTTTCAAATCATATATCTGTACCATTTTGACCATTATACACTTTGTCATGATAATTTTTTTTTTTATTAATTGGAGGATCTCAAAAGTTCTTGTGTTGTTAATTATAAATGGATTTAAATATTTATGCAACAACATTATAATATGCAACATAAAATAGCTTAATTAATTTAAACTTATCATTTATCTTTTCATATGTATATCTGTTTACCTGTGGAGGGCTTATGCTAAATGGCAAAAAGATAAACCAACAAACAAAAATAAAAATAAATTAAAACTGTGCAACATGTTTACTCATCTCACATGTACACAACTACAGATTAAACAAACATACTAATTGCATCTTCATAGGTTTCTTAAATGAATAAAATAGTACTGCAAAAGTAATAATATCATTATTTTGCTACAATCCGCGATACAGTAAATAGAAAATATATATAATGTTTAATGTATAGTGGACTATCAGTATTTTCATATCAGATATGTGCAGGATTCGTAAAAACACATGCACAAACCACCACTTCCACCACAATACACAAGCACTACTCAGGTTCAATATCACAAACTCAACAATCGTTTTGCCCCGCAACCGAAGCATCATCAGGAGATAGACTCCACGACAAATTTGCGATTTTTGCGATTTTTTTTGTGTATTGGGTATGAAAATACTGACAGTCCACTATACATTAAACACTATATATATTTTCTATTTACTGTATCGCGGATTATAGCAAAATAATTATATTATTACTTTTGTATTATGGATCTCCACAAAGTAACGCCTAATTCTATAAATTATTTAAAAATAGTACTGCATTGGCATTGCCTTATCATACTAAGAAAAAGTGTTTGGAAATTTAGCAATTCACTTCAAAGGGCAATTCAAAGGTTATTAAAATCTTCCTAAAATTACTTTAATGATAAACATAAGAATATTCATCAATATAAAATAAAAGTAATATTTGTTCCAGTGGAATAAAAGAAATAAACAAGACTTTTTTGTTAGATAACATTGACTGGTTATTATATTGTAGTATTATCTTGATAAAGTTATAGGTAGTATAAATAGGTAGTAAAAATCCATGTACTTACAATTTAATATTTCCCTTGGTGATATTAAATCCCCACTAGAAATATGTAGCGATACTATATGATTGTGGGAAAAATTTGACATTGTCCTGCGAACCAGAATCTGTTCACCTCGTACATTAATATGAGTTATATATGGCCCAAAAGTTTGGATACTTCTTGATCTCTCCGGTAAATCAGATAGTATCTCAACATGCCTGCTTGTAGATGGCTCATTATAGTACTGGGGTTCTACCTTTGCTTGAGAACTAGAAGCAACCATAATAGGATGAGCCTGTGCAGCACAGGGCAAATATTCTGGAGATGTTCCGCTAATAACAGGTTCACTCTCTTCAGGAATGTTTCCTAGATCCAACTCAGCATCAGGAGTAGATTCATCACCAGTATCAACTTCACAAGAGGGTCCTGGATCAAAATCCATTTCTAAAAAGTCCATATCAGGGCTTGATGCTCTAGAACCCTGGTCTCTTACATTGGGACCAGCCTGTTGAGCAACAGGATAATTTGGTGGCAGTGGTAGATGTCTATCCAAAGGCAAGCCCATATCCAAGCTAAAGAAAGAACTTGGCAAATCAGCCAAATGTTCTCCACCTCTGTAGGTATAAATACAGCCATCTTCTGAACCCAAAGAGTAGTCATCATTGCCTGTATCGCTAGAACTTTCATCAGCATCTAAATTAGGTCTATTTAACTTTAAACTTGATGGTCTCTTTCTATTTTCCCTGAAAACACTATTTTCTGCCTGATTCTCACATATTTTACTTGTTGCAGCCCCACTTGTTGAAGGTGCATTTGAATTGTGTGAGTTGCCAATAGATTCTATACACACCTTGTGTTTTTGGCAAGTTTGCTTGTCTTGAGCAGAGCTTAAGCCATTATCACAAGTATTTACATCAGATTTATTTCCACTAATACCACCAGCGTGATGAATAATAACCTTGTTCACACTGTTAGGCATTTGCAAAGTTTTATTACTGTCTAGTTCAAAATTGTTACATGCCCGCCCACTGGAAGATAGACTTAACTCACTACTAGACAAAGAATTTACACTTCTAGTTTGAGGACCGTTCAAAGGACATGAATGTGTATCGGTTTCATGTGACATTGATGTAAACACATTTTCATCACAATCACCTTGTCCTCGTTGTTTTGACTTACTCTTACCACTTTTAGATATATCTCCTTCACGGTCATTTTTATCGGAATTTTGCGTTGATTGTAACCCATCTGGAGAATCCATCACTACAGATGTATTTTATCAACAATCGTCGGCATTGTATTATTTAAGGTTAATATTAAAATTTCAGGCTTTACAGTGTTTTTGCGCAATCCTTGTAACGTCTTTTAACCTTTTCGTTATCCTAATTAGAACAGTCTAACATATTATAATAAAAACAGAGTTTAGCGAGACAATTAATTAAGTCGGATTTAATAACAAACCAATTTTCAAGACTAATTGACAGCTTATGTTGTCTATTATTACAAATTGTCTATAGCTCCCGACAAATAAAATAAATAGGTAATCGAAAACCTAATTGCATAAATATATATTAATATTAGTTTTCATAAAGAGACGAAATAAATATTATAAATAAATGTTCGGGTTCATCTTATTCGAGTGTACAGAAGAATCCACGACGTCATATACGTACTTATTAACTTCTAAAAAAACGCTTATGTATAATTGTAACTACTTTGTAAAGCTATTAAGAATTCATGATGTAAAGAATATTTAATTAAGCATTTACATTATAGAGATGAAATGAACAATATTTTGATTACCAATAGAAACAAATGCTGAAGCACTTAAAAATAAATTCAAGTTAAAAGGTAACTATCAACTTACCTACCCTGGACTGCTCTAGTTGCCATTATAGAATAAAGTTTTCAAACAGTAACTATAAAGATGTGTACCTATTAACATTTTTAATAAGGGCTTTAATTTTTATTATAGGTTATCTATGACAACTGCGAATGTCAGTCTGTCAATTTTGCAATTTTTCACAATGACACACTGAAACTGCATTAACCAGCTGTAGGAATATTAAAAATTGCGTCTTAATATCTTGATAACTATCACAATAAGTTTTGCAAAGTGTTTTTTACTTTCGCATTTGTCACAAGCTTAAGTATCAATCGCCAAAATGGCTTACGCCTACTTATTCAAGTACATCATCATCGGCGATACAGGTATTGATTTTATTTCTTGGTGATTTTATTTTTAATAGATGTTGATTTTACTGTTGATTGTTATTATTGAATATTTTTTATTGAATTCAAAGATTAGAACGAAAGAACGTTACCTTTGTAATAATAGGCTAGCCATCAATCATTTCTAAAAGACAAAAATTTGGATTGACATGAATATTGTCTTCCGCCTACGCTACTGCATACGCAAGTGCGTGAAGGCGCAAATTTTTTCAATATTATCATATCAGTTAGAAAATTTTCAGAATACACAAAATAAATTAAGTTAGAATAAAGTACTTCATTAATATATAAGTTTATTCCTATGTCAAGGTCTTCCTTTGTTATTTTTTTATTGTGTACTTTATTTTGTAGATAAATCGTAAATTATGTTACTTCCCATACACAAATGTATTGTATTTAAAAACAATTTTTCTTTGTATATATCAATATAATCCTGCAAAGTCTAATCAATATGTTAATATCTAAGCAATATGTTAGTAAACAACATTATAATTTCTTTTGCTTATTGTATATAACTTGTTCTGTGATGTATAATATTTTTAATTCTTTTTGTTGGTACAAGTTATAAGACCTTGAAGTGGTCCAAAATTTTTTTTTGTAATAAGAGAAACTTGATTTGGATCTTTTATTGCACATCACTGCATTTAAGTTATTTGATTTGTTTTACCTTATAAGGCCAAAGACATGACTCTTAGACAAATAAAATAAGTGTAAAAGTTCAGACTGAATCACAAAAAATATTTGTATTAAATTTGGGACAGTATTTATAAACTGATATAAATGAGGAAACTTTTTATCAAAATGAGGGTCTATCCACATTAAGTCAAAACAGAAGCTAGAACACTATTTCTCAATAATTTTGAGTCATATCTGAATATTACTTCCTTTCACAACTGTAATTATAAATCCTTCAAAGTTTTATTATAACTCCCAATCTTTTAGCGATCATACAAACTCAATGCTTATGATAATAAAATATCATATATCTATGAAGCTTATCAACCTATTTGAAGAACGAAGTTACATTTACTATATGAGAGATGTGTTTCTTCTTAAGATAGGGTGTTATATCTATAATACATTGCATCACTCAATTCTTTCTAATGCTGTCTAGGTGTGGGTAAATCCTGTCTGCTGCTCCAGTTCACAGATAAGAGGTTTCAGCCAGTTCATGATCTCACCATTGGTGTTGAGTTTGGTGCTCGTATGATCACCATTGATGGCAAGCAAATAAAATTACAGATATGGGACACTGCAGGCCAAGAGGCATTCAGGTATGTTTTTTTCACCTATGCAAAAGATCTCATATATGTAATAAGCTACTGAGAGATGTTGCTGCTGCAACTCCAAATAGCCAATGAAAACACTATTGCAATGCCAGCCAGCCAGTGAGATTGCACTACTGCGATGCAAGACAATTAATGACATTCAGACATCATCACATCTTTCCACTACTGATTGCACTGATCAGAGTAGGGAATGTGACTTTTATTGCCAGTAACCTGTTTTTTCATTCTGTTCTTTGCGATTTATAGTAAAACGTTGCTAGCTAACAGAGTGCATCATTTTAGTTCCTACCGTTTCTACTGTTTCATTGTTCTTCTGGCATTAAATTCATTTATTTAGTTGACTTTTGTGGTGAGGTTAATCCTTCTGTTCTACATTTGATTTTTAACAAATACAATTGTCAAACTTCCTTATGCTGTGTTCATTTTGCAGATCTATCACAAGATCATATTACAGAGGTGCGGCAGGTGCTCTGCTAGTGTACGACATAACTAGAAGAGACACATTCAACCATTTGACAACCTGGCTTGAAGATGCTCGCCAGCATTCCAATTCAAACATGGTCATCATGCTCATCGGAAATAAAAGGTATGATTAAGTAAATAATAACGAATGACAATAACGATGAATGATAATAACAAGTTACAAATTATATATTATCTATTATATGTATCCCGCTCTAAGTGGGATTAGTATTTTTTAGACTTCCATTCTCTCCTATCATTTTCTTTACATTGTCCATGTCTAAACATAGAACATGTAACTGTATTCTTTCGATGGGCTGATATATTCATTTCATATTTTATATTAAATTTAGCATAAATTTAAACAAAACTACTTAATTTTCAAATTAATTACATTCAATGTATTACTTATTATAAAAATAAATATTTTTGTCTTAAGTCAATGAAAGTAATTTGATGAATAATCCCAGGTCCCTCTATGGAAAGTTTGTTCATTTTGGAAAATTACTATGTTAAGTTGAATTGTCTCTTGTCGTAGAGTAATTATACTAAAGTAAAAGAATCATATGCAGGCCTGTAAGTGAGTGTCACACTAAATAATTAGGGAAAATTAGATTCATATCTTTATCTTTCTCTAAGCACACATGCTCAGAGAAATATTAAAGGCGCGTTTTGAATTTAAATAATACTTGGAACATTTTTATTACACCTTCAAATGCCGTTTTCTCACTACGCACGCACAAAAATGAGTAGATGATAAGTCTCATTTGCTTTTTTTAGTGTCTATGGCACTCTCTAGCTCTATGGTCATACTTTGATAGCTTTATAGAAATAACTTTATTGTTACATAACATTATACTATTACACATGTTTATCTCGAAGTAAATATAATTGTTTATTTTTTTGTTATCAATTATTCCAATATGCTAAAAGATTTTCCCTATAACAAATAATAAGACAGCATATTTTAATGATGTCCATTTTTTAATATACAGTGGAAAATCTTTATATATTTCGAACAACAAAGAATGATTTTTTTAGTAACATCTTGATGCACCAGTTCATTTGAATAGGTAAATTATGTAAATTACTATTACGTCAATATCTTAGTGTAACATAGCGTTGTGTAGTAGTGTTAATAGAATTAGGCGTTACTTTGCGGAGATCCATAATACAAAAGTAATAATTATATTATTTTATAATCCGAGATAAATCAAACAGAATATGAATATTATTATTATATTATATACATAATCGGAGTTATCTCCTAGGCCGCCAGCAGCGCATTCGGTTGGAAGATAAATGTTCCAATTGGTATAGTATTAATGCGGGCGTGCCTCAAGGTGGCGTGTTGTCACCTTTACTCTTTTCTATTTTCATCAATGCAATTACTTTTAAAATTTCTTCTCTCTATCACATGTATGCAGACGATGTGCAAATTTATACGCAGTCAACCTTTGAAAATCTTACTGCTGCTATATCCATTTTAAATAAAAATTTGGATTTAATATCACAATGGAGTGCTTCTTATGGCCTCAATATAAATCCTACTGAATCGCAGGCAATTGTTATCGGTACCCGTAGATTTATTTCTAAAATTGACTGGCCCACTATTCCTGCGTTAGTTTTTGACGGTGTTGCAGTACCTTATTGTGATAAGGTCAAAAATTTAGGTATCATTATGTACAATACCTTATGCTGGTCAAATCAATTAAAAGATGTAAGCAGGAAAACTTTTGCAGCGATGCATTCCTTACGCCGATTACGCTATCTTCTCCCAATTCCAACCAAAATTATGCTTGCACAAACCCTTCTTCTTCCTATCCTAGATTACGCTGACTTAAGTTATTTTAATTTAACCCAAGACCAACTGAATAAACTTGAGAGACTTCAAAATATTTCTATTAGATACATATTTGGCTTACGCAAGTATGATCACATATCCGAATTTCGTTCTCGTCTCAAGTGGTTACCAATCCGTTTTCGCCGGAATTTGCACACTCTTTCTGTTCTGTACTGTGTATTATTTATCCAAAGTGCTCCAAGTTACTTGAAAGATAAATTTAATTTCTTATAGTTTCATTACTCCAGACTTGCACGCTCCTCAAATATGCTGTTTTTGAAAATGCCTCGACACAATAGCATATTCTATAATAAATTGTTTACTGTTCAGGCAATCAAGGTCTGGAATTCATTACCTTTGAATATTAGGAAATCGCCATCGTTGGGAGTATTCAAAAATCGTGTCAAGGATCATTTCCTATCTATAGCTTTGTCACCGTGACAATTACTTCTATTGCTATTATGACCATTATAAGTATTATATATGTATGTTTATTTTATATATTTATTTATGTATGTATATGTTATATTTTATATGTGTATGTATAAGTATATATTATTTCTTAATAGCTTACACCACACCTACCTTGTATCCATAGGTATGTCCTCTTACTTAGCTGGTTGTCTGGAAGAGATCGCTATGTAGCGATAAGACCGCCAGGTTGTGCAACCTTATTTTGATTTAATTATAGTGCTTATGTATTTTTTGTGTTGTGCAATAAAAGTATTATCATTCATTCATTCATAATATAATAATAATATTATATCATGTATATAATTTAACTTATATTATGCGTGTTATACTGCTGTTCGTACAAGTTAGTTATGATTGAATGAACTTAGTTCTAAGTACTATTTTGAAAAAAGCAACTACCGAGTTTCTTGCTGGCTCTTCTCAGTATGAATAACTTTCTGAACAAGCAGTAGAGTTGACTATTCAAAAGCACTTGTTTCTAAGTTTACTTGAATAAAGAATATTTTGAATTTTGTAAAGTGGACTATTCGTTTTCATACCTGATACATGCAGGATCGTGCAAGAATTTTTTATAGTATCAGTTTGCGCCACGCAAAGCGCAATTTTGTTTTGAAATATGTATAGTTATTAAAGCAGTCACGTGAGTTGATGAAATAACATTGTTACACTTTAATCTTACACATCTATCTATCTACTGTATTAAAGATTGTTTAAAACATTTGGATTTTTTTTTACAAAAAAACATTATTTTGACTCGACCGTTGGCGCAGTGGGTAGTTACCCTGCCTTCAGCACCGCGAGTCGTGGGTTCGATTCCCGGCGAGGGCCAACATTTTCTATAAAACGATTTGTTGGTTCCTCGAGTTTGTGTGTATATTTTTATTTAAGTACGTATTTAGAATTATATATGTTGGATATTTACCAGTTGTCCGTCACCCATAACACAAGTATTAAGTAGTACTTTGGGGATGGACGACCGTGTGTGTAAGTATCCCATATATTTATTTATTTTACTATTAAAATTGCATTTTTTCTTTTTGTTGTAGATCTCGTTAGTTATGATATGTACACATTGCAAAAGTTATGATAGAATTATTTTGCTATATTCCGCGTTTGTTAAAAAAATCTATGCATTGATAAGTGTAGGGAGCACAAACCGTTCTCATACCTTATACATGCAGGACTATTTACCGCATGTATTATATATAACACAACTATCAATAACACACTACACAAGCACAACAAACATTCACAACGACAATGTACGCATTGGTCAAAGTTTACCATCACACGCTGAGTGATTCTGCAGATTAATAATTGGCTGGCCCGTTGGCGATGTGGGTAGTGACCCTGCCTTCAGCTCCGCGGGTCGCGGGTTCGATTCCCGCCGAGGGCCAACATTTTCTATAAACAAATTGTTGGTACTTCGAGCCTGGGTGTGTATTTGTATATAAGTATGTATTTAAACTTATATATGTAGTATATCTACCAGTTTTCCGTCACCCATAACACAAGTATTAAGTTACTTACTTTGGGGACGGACGACCGTGTGTGTAAGTATCCAATATATTTATTTTTTTAACCATTAAAACTGTGAAATTAAAATTTTAGTGCATTTTTTCTTTTTCGTTGTAGATCTCGTTAGTTATGATACATTAATTATTTTACTATATTCCACGTTTGTTAAGAAAAACTATGCATAGGTAAGTGTAGAAAACACAGACCGTTCTCATACCTTATACATGCAGGACTATTTACCGCATGTATCATATAACACACTACACAAGCACAGCAAACATTCACTACGACAATGTACACATTGGTCAAAGTTTACCATCACATGCTGAGTGATTCTGCAATTTTATACTTATCGAGCTTTATTATTTTTCCAGTGACTTAGAATCACGACGTGAAGTGAAAAAGGAAGAAGGTGAAGCTTTTGCCCGCGAACACGGCCTCGTGTTCATGGAAACATCAGCGAAGACCGCAGCTAACGTTGAAGAGGCGTTTATTAACACGGCCAAGGAGATCTACGAGAAGATTCAGGAAGGAGTCTTTGATATCAACAATGAGGTATGTATTCAATTCTTACAAAGGATAAAAGGGAGCCGTTTGTCACATGACCTCGTCTAGCTCTTGAACTATATCCGGATGTAGGAGAAAGATAAGTAAAAAACTTTCGTGTACATAATAATCATTGATAATAGGTTACTATAGTTGTTTCTTTATATTTTAACGATTGAAAGTGATTGTATAAGCCTATTTGAATAAATGTTAAAAGTTAATGTGCAATCCAGAATATTCTAAATTGTGATATTCGGATACTTCCAGAAAGCCTTATTAATGTGTAATATCAACTATCTTAAAACAGTGGAAAAAAAGCCCGTTGGCACTGTGGGTAGTGACCCTGCTTTCAGCTCTGCGGGTCGCGGGTTCGATTCCCGCCGAGGGCCAACATTTTCTATAAACAAATTGTTGGTTCTTCGAGCCTGGGTGTGTATATGTATTTAAACTTATATATGTAGTATATCTACCAGTTGTCCGTCACCCATAACACAAGTATTAAGTTACTTACTTTGGGGACGGACGACCGTGTGTGTAAGTGTCCCATATATTTATTTATTTATTATTTTATTTAGTAGTATCTTAAGATCTCAAAGTCGTCTTAAATGAGTGGCTGAACTATCGAAATAAAAATATATAGAATGGAATGGAAAAATATATAGATTAATCTTAAACTTCATATATATCATTTGGATTAAGATGATTTTTAATTGAAAAAAAATCATCAAATTTTTCTTCCAAGTTTGTTGATCTGAGGAATAGCCCCAACCGTTATTAATATCGTTTAATAATTATTACCCCATTGTAAAATTTAGTCTATGCCGCCATGTGATATCCGGATAAGTAGAATAGACCACTCTCATTTCTTACCGAGGTGTCGTAAAAGGCGACAAAAGTAAGTTGACCCACCGCGTGGTATCCGGTTGAGTAGAGTAGACCAGCCTCTTTCTTACCGAGGGCTGGTAAAATACGACTAAGGTAAGTTGACGTCAGCCATTTTGTCGTGGAGTCTATCGCCTGATGATGCTTCGGTTGCGGGGCGAAACGATTGTTGAGTTTGTGATAGTGAACGTGTGTAGTGCTTGTATATTGTGGTGGTAGTGGTGGAGGTTGGTGCATGTTTTTGTACGAATCCTGCATGTATCGGGTATGAAAAACAAAAGAAAAAAAAACGGATAGTCCACTATATATTTAGCACTATATATATTTTGCTATTTACTGTATCGTGGATTATAGCAAAATAATTTTTATTACAACTTTTTAGCCGTGTGGTATCCGGCAGAGTAGAATAGACCACCATCTTTTCTTACCGAGGTGACGTAAGAGGCGACTAAGGTAAGTGCCGTGTGGTATTCGGCTGCATAGAATAGACCACCCTCATTTCTTACCGAGGTGTCTTAAAAGGCGACTAAGTAAGTTGATGTCAGGCAGGCCGCCGGTCGTAAAATACGTAGCCAAATCATGTGACATGTTTGTAACATGTTGTGCCGACCCCACATAGAGTGGAATAAGGGCAGGAGAAAGATGAATTTTTATTATTAATTTTGTCAAAAGCACTTCTTTACGAGTTAAAGTACTTGAATACTGAATATCTTGAATTGAAATATTTGATTGTGATCAGGCAAACGGCATCAAGATAGGCCCGCAGCATACGAACGCGGGCGCGGGAGGGGCGGGGGGCGCGGGTGCGGGGGGCGCGCCGCCGGGCGGCTGCTGTTAGGTGTTGCGCTGCACACGCTGAAGGACCGTGGGACTTACTACTCTCCATTAAAGTGAGTTGATATTTTAAAATAATATTTAGCTGTGTATAGTACTCGGCAATAAATAATGCACATTGAGAACTTAGAACGAAACAGCCGGTCAATTCGGTTTCGTAGAGCGCTGTCACTGTCACACACGGGTTCGTCAGTTTGTACGACAAAGACAATGCTCTATGAAACAGAATCTAACCGATTTCTCTCTCTGAGCCTCTATGTGCATTATTTATTGTGTTAAGCTGAAGTGATGGACGAAGAAGTGAAGCTGATGTCAGTAGTAGGCGTGAATCCGTTCTTAAGTCGACTTACGTCCCTTTAATGATATGCATTAGGATTGACTTATTAATGTTGAGATACCGGCTATACTCACGTCTTATTTTATCGTATGAGCCCGACTAGTTTCAAACCCATACGGGGCTCTTATTCATGAGCCCTATACGCGACGTATAACGCGCGATAACGCGTATAGCCGGTCTCAAAACATTAATTATGAATACCACTCACTATAGTTTAAATTTAAAAAAGGATTGACTAATTTATATGGTGAATATTTCAGTAAAGTTGAAAAAAAAATTGAAATAACTCTATTAAGCGCGTACTTAACGTGTTAACTTATCCTTTATTCCAATAGGCTTTATTCCAATACCTGTGTAAAATAACGTACTAGTAACAAAGTTTACGTAATTTCATAACAGATGGCGCTACTAGTACTTTGCTCCATGCTATCGAAGTGCTTTCGTAATTATATAAGACGTCCCCATACAATATGTTCGTTGAGATCGACATCGCCTAACATTTCCTTAGGTTCAAAGTGCATCCTGCTGGAACACTAAACCTTGTAAATGGTGCATCTCTGGTTCATCTATACTTGGAATGCTCTGAAGGACCCAACTGCGATGCTTTCCGTACAAGTGGCAATAAACTTACTGTCGTGTCACTTGTATGTACAAAACTTTTCCCCGTCCCGTCTGTCCGCAATAGGGATGGACAGAATCACCAATCACTTAGTGATCATGATATGATTCACTCATCATATAGCATCATCTGCTATTGAATTTTAGATAACTGCTATTGCTATCCAAAATTATGGCTATTCGCAGGGATTACAAGCTTTTTGTGACCTCTGGTATATCTATGACACATACACATCGAATTTGTTCTGATACATATGAATATTTTTTCGTACGAAAATAATATTACTATATATATATTGTGACGCTACTGTAAGTATGCCTATTTCCTTGAACTTTTCGCGAAGGGACTCACATTGTCTCATATTATAGATAGCACGTATGGCTCTCTATTCAGGCCTGGAACCGATATATTCGTGATTGATATTTTTTTTTTCATTGCCAGATGAAATGCAGCGGTGTGCAACTAACTTTAGTACGAAACTTACAGCATGACGGTTAACTAAGTTTTTATTACGCTACAGTCGTTGCATCTCAACTCGATAACAGTAAAAGGGCCCAGGTAAGCCTTAAATTGCCTTAGTTATATAAACAAATGTAATTGTAATTCAAGTTATTATTAATACTGACAGATAAACATTTTATGTACGACATATTTAACTTTTAAATCTTTTAGAACACTTTTAATTTGAACTGTAACTATTATTATTGTCTATTGTTCAATAAAGTACATATTCCAGGAATTTTGATGTTGGGCTTTGTTAACGATATATACCTTTAAGGGATGGTGTTATATGCCTTGCGAATTTTATATTTCCCAGTTTAAAGTCAAGTACTTAGGATGTAGTTATTATGTAGTGAAAGACTATATACACACAGTCACTTATATATTCATCATTCTTCTAATTTGTTATATATTTCCATATCCGCGATAAATCGTGGACAATATTTTTATTATGTTGGTATCACGGACCTCCGCTAAGTTAAGCCTAATTCAAATTTGAGCAGAAATAACTTTGACAGACTTTTTTCTTGATGAGTTTCCGGAGGAGAAACATAATTGAACGAAAATAGTGAACTCGAAGGGTTCCCAGAAGTATAAAAGGTTGAAGACCTTTGTTATATAAGTAACCTTTAATAACTCTCAAATCCCATTACTATCCGCAAAATCACGACAATCCACCATCTTGGACATCACATGCAAATAGATTCTTTCGCATTTACAATATTAATTCAAAATTTTCTCTTTCGTTAAAAATAATACTGAAAATTCCGGATATATGTACTTTATTTATATTAAAGTATCGGTATACATTATTAATCGTTTAAATGTTTATTTGCTATGTAGTGGCAGTAACTTATCGTCTAGCTATTATCGTATTTAACAATTAATTATAAGTAAATTCATTATGTATTATCCAGTCAGAGTAAATGTAACATTTAAAGGACCAGGCGCTGAATCATATAGTTGTATATTTTCATCGTTCATGAATTTGATATGTTTATGTGATGTTTTTATATTTGTTTCGTGCATTAAAGTATACGTAATAGTTCATTTCACGAGTACTCAGGTCTATATATACTTATTATAAAACAATGTCCGTCTATGTAAACGATTTTCTTAAAATTTATTTTGATTGATTTTGAACACTGCGTCAAGAGCTCATGAATAAGGGCCCCGTATGGGCTTGAAACCAGTCGGGCGCATCCGATAAAATAAGACGTAAGTATAGCCGGTCTCTAAACATTAACTATGAATACCGCTCACGACAGTTTAAATTCAAAAATTGTTTTTTGTGCTGTTATTACAATTCTTCCGCAAGGTTAACGTTTATATTACATCGGATTTATGTAAATTGTGTAAGGGATGTAAAAAAATCCCATTCTGGGAGCTTTATTCGCATGCGCCGCGTAAATCAACATAGATATATAAAAATAATGTACTAGAGAATTATAGATCTGAAAAACTCTAATGGTTAACTCAGTTTTATAGATTACACATGAAATTTATTATTTGCATTAAAATATGTAATTTTATATCTCAGCTTAAAAATTATACCATTCATCTTTTGCATAATACATTATAGTAAGATCTACGTCATTTTTTTTTGTATAATATATAAACAATGGAATAAATCTTTATTTATTAATATTAAATTCATAAGAATTATTTATTAATATTTTACGAAAGCATAATATTTAAGAACATAAGACGAATGAAGTACTCGTTAAATGATCTTATATATTAAAGACGACATTGCCGTAAAAATAGCACTCATATTAATATGTACATTTGAATCAGTTATGTTTGGTTATTTATTTAGAATGTGAGGGATAAAACAGTTGGAATAAAGTTTGCCAGAAGAAAACAAAAAAAAATGGACAATGTGCTCTTTCAAAATTTACACCTACCACACTAGACTACAAAAATCAAATAATGGAAACATTAAAATTTGGGTTACAGTTAAATTTCATCTGTATTGCCAAGATGCCAAAAACTAGTTGGGTATTAGAATATCACGTGTCAGCAAAAGTATCCATATAAAAACCAACCGTTTAACTCAGTCCCCGCCTTCGGGATCAAGAGCGTGGAAATAGGAAGCAGGCGGTCACTTTTTGTATATCACGCTACGAGCGCTCGCCGCCCGCACATACTTTAGTCCTCGTTCTCGTCCTATCTTCTCGCCCTTGTACCCCGCAGGCGAGGACTGAGTTAAACGGTTCGCCTATAACAAGCTCAATATATCAATTATGACATATCCAAGATGTAAGTTATGACCTAAGAACCAGCATTTAGTACTTAGATACATTTACAGACATTACCCATTACTCTACAACATTAGGTAATAAGGCTCGTCGAAACTTCGTATACGTCTAACCCGTTTTAAGCATTGACACCACACTTAACTTCACGATCTAGATGTCAGTTCATCTTATTTTTTTGTGAGGGTTTTGACTGACCTGTACTTTGTAATCTCTTTAACTGTACTTGCTATTAAAATTATTTATTTAACAACGATGTTATCCGGTTGACTGGAAGAGATGCCGATTCCGGAATAAACCTGCAGTTGTACACTAATTATGTATGATTTTTTATCGTTTTTGTAATTATTAAAATATGAGCAATAATGAGAATGCAAACAAACAAATGTCATTCGAATTTCTAATAAGCATATCACACAAAATACAAAAAAATGGATGGATTAATAGTGTACACTGCACTCCTAAAATTAAAATGGTTAATAATCGCCTGTAAATAATAAACTCACTTTTTCTAAGCCACATAAAACAAAGACAACTTAATAGAAACCATAATGCGGGAATAATTTAAATGCGATGACGCCATTTTGAATTATTCAAAGACTAAGGTTTTTCGGGAGAAAGTAATAGAGCGATGTCATCTTTAGTATATGGTATTTGTTTAGATTTTATGCACCATTTTGTTTGTGACGTCCGCAATATTGAATTCCGGAGCATGATTAACGAAACAAAAGCATCTCTTTCACATTGGTAGCACTGTTTATATCTCATACGTTCAATTCATCATTCATTTCATGTATACAATGGTGCAATTTAGAGCTCTTGTTTAGTTAACAGTTCTATTTTAACATTTATGCAATTATTTTAAATGGTGAATGGCTGAAATATGCTTAGCCGCAACATCAAGTATTAGAAAGCTGTGAATTTGAAGTGATAGAAAATGAACATGTTGGCATCCAATACATTGGAACAATTAGATATTAAGATTCATACATACATTTCGATGAAACATCGGTTTTATTTAATCTATTTCAAGTAAATGAAAGAACAAATAACAATTACATATGATTTTATGTTACTGAACGAATTGTCACACGATAATATAAAAATAATAATATAAAATACTTTTTAATAAAATAAATTTTAACCAGTAGTCTAATTTGAACTATCTTTATTTAATTATGTTAAAACATATAGTATTGTTACGCGATCTTACTACCAATGACATATCTAATTTATTCAAGTTACTGGATACTGAACGCAGGTTTTGAGAGTTGTGACAAATAATTGTTCAAACTAATAAAACTAAATTATTCATAACATATTTTACCTTTTGTTAATTGAAATGTTTATTTTATTTTTATATTTTATTGTAATAAAAATAATATGTTATATACCTTTTTGGAGCTTATACCAGCTTGTCAGCCAGAGAATATCGTAGATAATAAACGTATTTATTGACTGTCTTATATTAAATGAGGTGAAGGCCTAGTGATTAAATGTGCACAAGGAATAAGTTCAGGGGATTCCCCTGACTGTTTCGGTAAAGTTTTTAATATACGAACACGGACGAAAATGTGATCTATACGGACTGCTTGTTTGAAAATATTGAAAACATAATAAAAAAAACAACTAGGTTACTTTAAGTTTAGCACATTGTAATGATGTAGTAATATTTTATAAGGTTACAATATGAAGACACATTTGTAAAGCATAATTCATGAAATAAATGTTGAAAAATTTTTGGTTTTTAATTTACTTCTGCATGTTCAAAAATTAACTCCTTAATTCCGGGAAAAAAATTGGAAACAGTTTCTATTGAAAACTTTTCCGTTGAGAAGTCAAATTCAAATTCAAAATATCCTTTATTCAATTAAACTTGTAAAAAAGTGCTTTTGGATCGTTAACTCTACTGCTGGTTCAAATAGGCGATTATATGTGTACGAGATCATGACATTTTAAATAAAGAAACTAAAAAAATGCGTTATATTGATTTCTTAATATAATAGCATAGGAAAAAAAAATACTAT